>CM028358.1:68545920-69154723 GCA_016618105.1 Dendrobium huoshanense | reverse complement strand
TTATGGGTATTAGCGTGTAAAATATATTGTCTATAAATATCCATATTTATATTTTATGGGTATTACTATTAGCGTGTAAAATATATTTATTCAAAGGAGGAAGTTCGTTCAACAAATTCGCGGCGTGGGCTCGCGGGGATCTCTACCCCGATCCAGAGGAGAGGCAGTCAACCGAGGCGAGTTCTTCTGCAAACCCTGTCTTCGGTTTCTATTTTCTGAGAAAACGTTGATCGGATTGTGTTTGTGGGCATCCCTCCATGATCGCAGGCTGAAATTTCCTAATGTTTGCTTGCAGGTTGATCCCAACGCCCAAAAAAGAAACGGGCGTAATGTAATCATTGTGTTCATCGAAATCGGGTTTTGCTGAAGTTTTGAACAAATTTGTTCCCGAATCTGAAGGTTTAGGAAGTTCGGAAAAGAATACTAGCATTTGGGAAGAGAGAGGAGAAATGGGGGTTATGTCGAGGCGGGTGCTGCCCGTCTGCGGCAGTATCTGTTGCTTCTGTCCATCGTTGAGGGCGAGATCCCGGCAACCTGTCAAGCGATACAAAAAGCTTATTGCAGATATCTTTCCTCGCTCCCAGGTTAATATCCCAATTACTGATTATTTTCTGGGTGGAGTAGTACTTTGATTTACCTTGTTCGTTGTATTAAATTGGAACTATTTGCACTGTTTATGAGCTAAATTGATTAAGGATATCTTCTTGAAGGGGTGGTGTTCTTAAATGGTACGTAGGAGTTTGTTTCAATGTTATCTAGATATCAAGGCTATATAGATATTAAAGTTATTCGGATAACGATTGTATCCATCAAATGCATTAAATTAGGTTCAATGTTAGCTTGTTTAAACAACCTAATTATTTTATAGACTGATCAATGATCCTTATGATTTTTTTGTTGTCTTTTATCATAGCCATAATATAGCTTAGCATCTAGATGTTAACATATTTAACTGATACTTTGATATCATAAAGAAAAGACTTGTATGTCATTTGTGAAATTATTTTTTGAAGATGTTGCCAAACCATACAACTGATATATGCAAATAGGATAAAATGTCATAATAGATGTAAACGAACAACCACATAAGCAATTTAATTCTTTTATTATTAGGTCATGCCCTTATACCTTTTGATAGCAATTAAAAGTAATTTTACTATTATCAGTACTTAAATTGATAGCTATTAAATTAATTAATTTACTAGTGATTAAAATTTAAACTTAAAAAATGAAAATTCAAAACTAGTATTACGAATAGTTTAAATACATGAAATTTTGGATATCACACATTTTGTCTGAAGATATATTTTTTGGTTTAGTGTCTATATTTACATTCATTATAGGGAAGTTTTACACTTTTTCTTGGTTGTCCTCATTTTAACATTGTTAACAAATTCATATCAGACTAAAGTTTGATTGGGAATTTTCTATCGGGTTATTTGATCTGCACCATATTTTTATGAAATTATTTTTAGAGGTAGATTACTAAGACTTCTGATATAGATCCTTCTGTATGAATGGCTGTTCGATGTGTTTGCTTAAGTGATATTCACTATTTAACTCTACCAAGGTCCATCTATAACTTTTATTTGAATTATTTTTCAGGGCTTTATGTTCATTACATAACAATCTACTTTATATTCTCTTAGTTCTATTTTTGATAAACCTTTACAAGTGGATGTTACTATTGCAAGGCTCCTTAGGCCATCCATGGTTAGTTTCATGGTTGAAATGGACGTAACTATTCCTTTTAAAAGGGGGAGTTAAATTAGTTTCTCTTCAAATGATTATTGACAGGAGGTTAAATTTGAGTGCATGCTTTCTTAGTGTTCAGCTTGCAAAATTTTTATCACAAATATACATATTGCTTAAGGTTTGCTTTGAAGTGAAAAATCATCTTTTGTCACTTGCTATTCCTCCAACTCTAGATCTGGAGTGTACTAAAAAACTTGTACCATTTTTAGATCCTGAAATGGAATCTATGCTTTCCCTTGTTGTTGTTGCTTGAGCTTGAAGTTTCAAGACAATGGTGGGCACCTCTTCTTCAACCAAGAGCATTGACTCAGATTCGATAGTTAGGTTAGTTTATCCTCATGATCATCTTGTTGTTGAGGATTTGGGATTTGAGCAAATGGTAGTCTTTTAAGCATTAAAGCTCAAGTTGCTAAAAATTTTCAAGTATTGTTTGTTAGAAGAATCAATAATAGGAAGAAGATATTTTGCCATTCCTCAAAGTTTATTAAACTTCAAGCAAGATGTAAAAAATCACCTATCTCTCCGCTTTAATGTTTTTTAGCCACCTACAAGATTCTTACAAATTTTGTTCATTATGCTATTTTGTAGTAGTTTTATTTTAAAATAATTCCTTAAAATAATATTTCATTCTTTCCTTTGGATATTCATCTTTATCCTAGTACTTATTATCTCCACTTGAATTCATCTAATATGATCCGTTTTTTAGATCTCTTATCTTATGACTAGGCTTTTTTATTTATTTGTTTTTTCTTTTCCATTGTTACTAATTATTGTATGAATTTTCAAAAGATATAATTTTTTTTTGCTTTGCTCATTATTTTATTTGCCAGACTTCTTGATTTCTTATAATCATTATAAGATGCAAATCATTGTTGAGAAAAATATTATGAGAAAATGTCCAAAAGGATCCCTCAACTCATTGTGAGGGACCAAAAGGTCCCCAATTCATTTGAGGGATCAATTTGGTCTCTCAACTCTTTAAAATATGATATTTTTTATCATAACATCTAATATTGCACTTAATTGTGTTAAATATAAGGGTATTTTGGACATTTTTAATTAAATATTTATTAAATATAATTTTCAAGTAATTAGAATTTTTCTAAAAAAATTATTAAATGTTTAAAATTAAAACTAAAATTATTATTAATTATTTTATTAAAGTAATTTTTAACAATTTTTTTTTAAAAAATATAATTTCTTGAAAATTACATTTATAAATATATAATTAAAAAATAATCAAAATATCCTTACATTTAATACCATTAACTCTAACATTGGATGTTAAGATAAAAAATGTCTCATTTTAAATAGTTGAGGGACCAAATTGATTCCTCAAAAGAGTTGGATTATTTTGGTCTTTCAGTAAGAATGAGGGACTATTTTGATCATTTTCTCAAAACATTACCATACTTACCTCCCTTCAAGCATTGCTTCCACGTGCCATGTTGGCACTTCCCCACAATTTTTTTTTTGGGGATTGACACCATATCTTAATAGCTTGTTTATCCCTTAAGGGAATCACCTATCTTCTTTGGTCTCAAACAACTAAGATCTCATAAGTTCATTTATTTAATACTTTAAAAGGACACAATATGCAAGAACTCTACATGCTAACACGGAAAGTGCAATAGGAAGCTTATTGTCACTGTGAGCTCATGTTCTTTCAACTCTCCGATTGTGTTGATCCCTTGAGCATTCCCAACTTTGATGGAGTGGTGCTTTTATCCACAAATTGAAAGCACATCTTATAATGGCCTCTGTACTCCTACCATATATCAAACATGACATCCAGCATTTCCACTGTGTGTGACTGAACATTCTAATCTTTGACCTCATAAGAGTATAAATCAATGTCATCATTATGGTGCATATAATAAGCATTTATATGCAATGATATATGATCATATTCTAAGTTGAATAGATAGAAAATTTTTTGTATATGCAAAAAGATCATAAATTTATAAAAACATAATTAATGGATCTACAAAATATTTATCCAAAATCTGTTTCAAGGTAACAACTATCCTATGTAATAATCTCCAAATTATCACATATTATAAGGAACTCAATAACACTTGAATCATCAAAATTTGAGATGGGTACAAAATAAAGAGCATCCAAAAATTACTCTAAGAAGACGTGAAATTACAACATGGCATGATAAGGCTTTCAAATCAGTTTAGAAAGGAAAGAATATGGATATATCATAATGCTGCAATATAGAATTTGCATGTTTTCATATAATGTACATATACCTGTTAGTAAGGGTGTAAACATTTTTTATGAACACATTGAGTAATTGAACAATAACAATCATATAGAAGTGAAGTGGAATGCCTCGAAGTGCTCGGAAATGCAATTAGATGCACAAGAATTGGCAGCAGTTTGGGAAGAGACGAGGGTTTTGTATACTTTATTTAAAACTTGGATGAGGGCAATAGATATAAATAAAGACATGGAGGGGCTGGGGTGCGATGGGGAAGGAAGAGCAAGGAGATTGTCGACCAAGTTTCACCATTTAAAGAGAATCTAAGTGGTATTTGTAGAATGACTTGGGAAAAGTAGTGTTGGTTATGGTGTTGCAAATGGATAGGAACGGATGGAAAGGTGGTCCTTACGTGTAGGAGTATTAGGGAGATGGCATGTATTCAGGTTGAGTGGTAATGGAGAGGAGGATCTGACAGCAACAAAACTTCTAGCCTCTTGAGCACTTGTCCTGATTTCATCTGGGCATTAAGTTGGTTGACATTAAGGGAGGAGTTCCACCATGTATTGTTTACAAAATGCATATTGTGCATGAATTGGAGTTTGTGCCCTTTTGATTCTTGGATAATTGAAATCATATATCTGAAATCATACTGATGCGAATACGATGAACCTTTTATGTTTTCAAAAAGAAAAATAAAATAGCTAACTTTCTTTGTGCGGATCAACATTTTAGTTTAAACTTTAAATCTGATGTGACTTTTTTCAATGGTTATATTTAATTATTGCATAGTTTTCGCTTTATGCACTCCTATCCACTGCATTGTTATAGAGCTGATTGGACATTCAAAGAATTGCGAAGCTTGATTACCTGAAACATACAAAATTCTTTTGTTAACTCGAACCTATCGGCACTGCTCAGTGTTTCTCAAATCAGACTTCGTTGTTTCTTATGCTGCCTTGCTTTTGATTTGTGCTGTCTTTGATGTGCTATTTATATTTTGCATTCTTCTTCTTTCTTGTAGGTATGATATTTGCTCACGACTTAGTTTAGAATTTCAAACTTTAATGGATGTTTTATCATCATGCCTTATTGCTATTAGTCAGTGATTTTCTTGATTTAGTTTTATAATGTATTTTCCATAATTACATGACTAATTGGCTTTGTAACATACAGTTCTACGTGGTTGAGAAAGTTTTGTAGCGCCAGTATAAACATAAGAAGTGTCTGGTATTGTCTGATGAGTTTGTGCTACACTTAATTAAGCCACCCACCATCTTATTTCAGACTTTCCAGGTTGAATATAAAACTGACCTTTCCTTTGATTTTAGAATTGTGGTTTGAAATCCATGCCTGTCATGTGTGATACATATTTAAACATGGATATGATGGATAACCTGAACAAATTTCCTATGGGTTAAACAAGATTTAATTTAACTTTTACTGTTCTAAAATGGTACAATCATCTTGCCCTCTAACCCCACTGCACTACTTTCTCCTGAAAATAGCACATTCTCAGAGTTCTTAGCCATATTGTGCTAATGTATGATACTTGGTGGATCTTCAGTAGTAAGCTTTGCTTATTGTATTTCATTTATGAATATTTAGGATGGAAAACCAAATGAAAGGATGATGATAAAGCTCTGTGAGTACACCTTCAAAAATCCATTGCGGATACCCAAGGTAATTCTTCTCGTGCCTCTTATTTTTAGTGCTTTTGATGATTGAGATTAGTCAATAATCCAACATATGTCAATATAGAGCTGCTAGTCCAATGTTCCATATAATATCACTATTGTGTGCTACTAGTTTCGTCTATCCACATTTGAACTAATTGAGAATTCTTCATTTCTTAGAAAGGTCACCAAATAGGGTGTAAGCTGCTCTAGCTAATCTTTGAACCTTTCAAATCTTTACTGCATGAGTTCCGGGAATAAATTAAATGGTCACATGTGCCAAGCTATAGCTTTAATTGGTCCCAAACAATTTTCTCTGCCGCTTAAAGCATGATTTGAGTGAGGTGAGAGTTTGGGAGAATAGAGCTTCTTGGGTGGAAATGATATGCATGTTATATGAAGCATGAGTTGATGTTGGGGGTGGAGGCCTGAAGTAAATCCATTGACATGGACGCATCCAAATAGAACTATTATTTATATAAGCTTGATCTATTTATCAAGTGCAATTTATACTGCCTCAGTAAATCTTGGATGCATTTTTGTCATGCATAGAAGCAAACTTATTTTCTGCATTACTCTGTTTTCTTGGACCAGATTGAATTATGAGATAGATGGAATTATTTACAGCTCATTGCATTTATATTAAGAGAATATGCATTGTACTATTTTCTAGTTCCTCGTAACTCTTGCAGGACATCCATAAGCCTCTCTATACATCCTGACAGTTTTTTTTTTTTCACTCATTGCACTTTACCAGTATTCATTTTTAATGCATACCAGTCTGCTTAGGCTCTTAACCAACTTTTGATCTCAAAATTTTCAGCAAACTTTTTCCTAAGAGACTTCTTTTCTCTTCTATCATCACCTATGATAATTATATCAACATATACAACAAGAGTTGAGATTTTATTATTAGTGGAGTATTTTATGATCTCCGTGGCATTGCTTGTATTCAACCTTATTCCTAGCTTTTGTGAATTCACCAAACCATTTTGGAGATTGCTTAAGGCCATATAGTTTTTTTTTTTAATTTACACACTTTATTTTTTGCAAAAGAACTATTAAACATAGGTGGTAGATTCATATAGAGTTTTTCTTTAATATCCTTATGTAAGAAAACATTCTTAAAATCATACTATTGCATGGACTATCCATGATTTGCTGCAATAAAAATTAAGATGCGTATCATATTCATTTTTATAGCAAAAGTAAAAGTCTCTTTGTACTTTTGTAGTGAATTCCTACGATTGAGTGTATCCTTTGGTTACTCGTCTTGCTTTATACCATTTTCAGGCTTCCATCTGTTTTATATTTTATAAAAAATATTATTTTGCATCCTACAATTTTTTCTCTTTTGAGAGTTTTTCGATCTCCCAATTGTGATTTTTTTTCCAAAACATTCATCTCCTCTGATGTTATTCTTTCAATTCTTGTTTTTAAGTATCTCAAATAGAGTTTGTATCACAACCTGACTCAGAGGCTCAAATTAGCGAGGCGGGAACAAACAGTTAGATGATTGTTTGAAAGTTCTTTTATTCACTAACTAGTTCCAATACACTAAACATCTAAAAGAGCCACTAAAACCTCAACAACAACAATAATAATATCAAGCATTTATCCCACTACATGGGGTCAGCTACATGAATCATTTTTCTCCATTTTGTCCTATTAAGAGTTAAATTTTCATATAAATCTAGTAAAAAAAAAGGTCATTTCTAATATTTTTCAACCAAGTTTTTTTAGGTCTACCTCTACCTTTCTTGGCATAATCCAAATATAATATCTCTACTTTCCTAACTAGGTCATCGGGAGGCCACCATTTTATGTGAAGAGCCACTAAAACCTCAAATGCATAAAAAATAATTATAAATAGACATTTTTTACAATGATCTTTCTCTTGGAGCATAGTGCTTACGATACACGTTCTCTCTTCTTCCACTCATTTTAATTATTTGAAAATATCTAAGAAATATTTTGCAAATATAAAGTGAGTCACAACTCAATGAGTATATCATGATTCTAAATTATAATAATATAAAGCATTTGGAATAATATACATGCAAATTTTAAAATATAAAGTAATGAGCTGTCAAGATGAAAGATGTTTCGTCAAGCTTATCTTTCAATTGAGAGTTCCCCTATTGAAGATGAGTTTGATTGAAATTTTTTTGTTTCTTCTCAAAAGAGACATCTTTTGAAGTAAAGAATTTTTTCGGTGATAGTATAATAACTCTTATACTCTTTCTGAGTGGAGGAATACCCAATAAGGAGATATTTGAGAGCAATAGAATCAAATTTACCTCTGTATTATTTATGGATGTAGACATAGACAATGCACCTAATTTTTTTTAGAGAAAATTTTGGAAGTTATTTGTGGGGAAAATCCAGTCAGATAATTTATATGACTAAGCCATTCACTGTTGAGGGAATTTTACTGATTTGATATGTGGTAGTTAGAAAGAGGAGTTCTAATGACTTCTAGAAATGTTGATATTTTCTTTCCTCCACTCTATATTGTTGGAGGGTCTCAGGGCAGGTGCATTAGTGGATGATACATTTTAATTTGGAAGAAAGACAATTATGTGGGATTAAGGTAATTGCATTATTAGCCCGAAATAACTTGATTGTATTGAATTATTTTTATATCACGATAGTAAAATGGGAGAATAATGCTGATATCAGATTTTTATTTGATAAGATACTCATATCAATTAAGTGTAATCATCAATGAAGGTAACAAATCCTATAGCTCCAGAAATATTAGCGATTTTGAAAGGTCCCCAATTTTAGTGTGGACAATTAGAAAATAAGTATAAGATGCAAAAGCACTTTCAGGAAAAAGAACATGATGATTTTTGGCAATTTTACAAGTCTCACAGTAAATATTTTTATTGAACATTCAAAAAAAGAGAAAAATAAAAAATAAAACATACATTATACGGTTTTGCCTGGAGAGGAGTGATTTACCTATATAAAAACAAATGCATCTAAAGGTCATTTGCTGAACAACGGGCAGCTAGCGAGCGGGTTTTCTGGGCTGGTGGGTTGGATGGGTTTAATAAAAGAATTTACTTTGTGAATTGTGATCGGCTCAGCTCGTTTAACGAGCCGCTTGATAAGCTTGAAATGAAACGAGTTCAATCTGAACACGAGCCGAGCTCTAAGCTTAAAATTAAACAAGATCAATCTGAACACGAGCCAAGCTCGAGCATGGGAATTTTAAACGAGCTCGAGCTCGAATAGTGGCCCGAGAAGCTCGACGAGCTTCGAGCCAAGCTTGAGTTCGGTTTTGACAAACGAGCTTAAACTCGAATAGGCTGAAGCTTGGTCCGGCTCGGTTTGTTTGCAGCCCTAGTTGTTGAGCATAGGTTATAACATGATACTAATGTTTCTCAAAATCAATTTGGATTCATGCCAGGTTGGTCTACTATGGAAGCTATACATTTATTGAGATGAAGAAGTATAGAGGGAATAAGGAGGATCTACATATGATATTTATTGATTTAGAGTAACCATATGATAAAGGTCCAAGCGAAGTGCTATTGCGAGTTTTAGAAAAGAAAGGGGTTAATAATGCTTATATTCAAGCCATTAAGGACATGTATGCAAGAGATGTTACTTGTGTTAAAAAAGAAGGCGGTTTGACCAATTATTTTCCTTTTTCAGTTGGATTACATCAAGGATCAACTTTAAGCTCATATCTTTTTTCTTTAGTCATGGATGTTCTCACTAGACACTTGCAAAAGGATGTACATGGTGTACGCTTTTTGCTGATGATATCCTTCTTCTTGATAAGACTATAGAGTGAGTTGATGGTAAACTTGAATTATGGATGTCAACCTTAGAGTCTAAATGTTTTTCATTTGAGTAGATCTAAAAACGAATACATGGAGTGTCATTGTAGCAGTAATAGATCTAGTGGGGTGAATGTGTCTATGGGCAATCAAGTCATTAATAAGAGTACTTGTTTTAAATATCTCGAGTCTATTGTTCAGAATGATGGTGAAATAGATTGAGATATTATTAATAGGTTTTAAGTTGGATGGTTGAATTGAAGGAATGCTTTGGGCCTATTGTGTGATAGAAAAGTAATCCTCCTCAAACTTAAGGGAAAATTCTATAATATGGTTGTGAGACCTACAATACTTTATGGTGTAGAATGTTGGCCATTAAAAGAGAACCGTAAGATTAAGTTAAGTGTGGTAGAGATGAGAATGCTTAGGTGGATGAGTGACTTTACAGTTTGAGATAGAGTGCGAAACGGGCATATATGTGAAAAGGTTTGAGTAGCTCCAATGCCAGATAAGATTAGAGAGCGTCATTTTAGATGGTTTGGTCACATAAAACGCCGGCCTTCCAATGACCTGGTTAGAAGAATAGATGTATTAGATTTGACTTATGTTAAGAAAGATAGAGCTAGACCTAACAAGTCTTGATTAGAAAATATTAGAGATGACCTTTCTTTATTAAATTTAAATGAGAATTTGACTCTAAGCATTGCACTATGGAGAAAAATGATTCATTTAGCTGACTCCACGTAATGGGATGAAGGTTTGATGTTGTTGTTTTCTTTTTCTTCTTTTCTTGATCTCCTCCTCTCTGCACTTCATATGCTTATATGTTTTTTTTCTGCCTCTATCTTTATCACATCATTCCAATATTTTTTCTTGTTTTCTGTGCTAGTTTTTCCTTTAATTGAATGGTTAATGTAAGCTGCATTAAAAGTTTAAGCATGCTCTCAAAAGTTAGTATTACAGTCAAAACGGATTTGGAGTATTCTTGCATGCGAAGTCTCTCTGTTGTGCTTGTAGTTTTGCAAACCTAATGCTTTGTTGTTTTCATAATTGGACACGCCTAACTTGATGAACAGCATGGTCATTAGTCCATCAATTTCTCATGAAATTCTTAAAATAAATTGGCTTTCACTTTGTATTTGTGTTAATACGTGACATGGAGAAGTAGTTCACTGTTACTGATTTTTTATTAAAGTCTTTTTGCTTTCTTTTTTTATCAGAGCAGCTTTATTCTGAAACCCTTGACGTTAGACATTCTTCATGTATTGTTTCTACAGATTACAGATAATCTAGAGCAAAGATTTTACAAAGAACTACGCAATGAACGATTTCTTTTTGCAAAGGCTGTGCCTTGCATTTACAGCAAATTGCTAGCTTCATGTAAGGGGCAGATGTAAGTTTATTTTTTTTTCTTGTGTTTAAGAAGGGTTTAAATTTTTCTTCCATTTCAACTTTGATCATTCAAGACATGCTAATTTGATGCATAATTGCCTTCACTTGGAGCTTACAGTCAAAGTTGATCTTATATTTTGCAGTTTCTTGAGCTTTCAAGATGCACTTGTATAGTTGTATCATGTTCATAAGAGCGGAGCATACTGGTTCTTGGATTATCATTTTTACCAAGGCAGTCTTTATTTACAGAAACACATAAATGGGCATACATTCTCATATCTTTTAATCCTGTGTTTTTAATTATCTATTTTATTTTGGAGTGAACGTTTACTGTTGTATGTTGCTAGTATAGCTCAGGGATAAATCATATCACCACAAGTTCAATCCTCATCATCGAGGATTGAGAGGGTTATGAGGAATATGCAAGTTGGATTAGACAGAAGAATAATAAAAATTTCATAAGATACCATGCAATCATTATCTTTGAATAAAATATGCAATTATTTTCCATTTTGTATAAAGAATCCATTTTTTCAGGGCATAACTAAATATAATACATCTAAAAAAACATAATTCTAAACATTGAATGTTTTGACTCGACATAACCAACATAGGGCTGCAAAACAACTAGTGTCTCAGTCTTTTGACTTCTAGGAATAAGGTTAAATCCTAAAATTGTGTCTTGACTATTTGTATGTGGCCAATTTAGGCTCAGAGTATAACATCTTCTTAATGTACTCCTTCGACTAAACAAAATTGATCCAAAATGAAACTTGCAAAGTTTGTCGAATCAGGCACGAAATGTTTTTCTAAATTTATATATAACTTGATGTAGATTGCATATTTTGGTTCTCTCATTGGGCAACATACCCTAGAGGTTGCTCCGCATAAACTGGTTCGATAATATTTGCATAGAAAAAGCATTACTGATTTTCATTTGTAATGCATGCCATCCTTGATTACTGTCAATTAAGACAATAAGATGAACAAAGTTTTGTCCCAAAAATGGTAAATACATCTCAAAGTAATTAATGCCATGGATTTGAGTATATATTTTTCACAATTAATCTAGTTTTGTAGTATTTATAGAGCTATTAGTATGGAACTTTATAATAAAAATCCATAATAAGAAATAAATTTAAACCCAGTTGGGGGTGTAACTAATTCCCAAGCTTGATGATGAAGGAGAGTCCGCATTTTATTTTCTACTGCATAGTTCTAAATAGGGTCAAACATAGCCCTCTTAGTAATAATGAAGGCCAGATGGGAGGACAGTGACAAAACGAGAGTGCGGTATTTGTGAGTACAGTGATAGCTCCATGCCAAGGATTTGGGGAGTTTGTTTGGCAATTTTTTAATTTAATTAGGTTAATAAAGGATAAATTTCTTGAGGGTAAATTGACCCCTTGCATAATCTCTTGTTGCTTGAGCGTGTCAAAATTTCACTGACATCTTGTGTGTGAGTACTTTATTTATTTATTTTCATATAGCAACCATAGCAATATGAGCATCCTTTCTAGGCAATTTGGGTGTTCCAAACATGTCGACATATTTTGTTTTACGAGACAACAACGTTTGAGTACTTTTGTATTGCAAGCTTGCTCGATCTTGCATCCGTAGTCCATCATTTTGGTTGGATTTGATTGAATCAACCACTGAAGTCCTTTCTTGGCAAGTTTGATGCTTTGGATACATAGCGTGATTCATTTGCAAAACAAGCGATGATTTGATGATTTCAATTTGCCTAATGCATCTCAAACTTGATTAGTGTGACATGACAAATTGTTCGTCATTTTCATCAAATTTAATTGAATCAAGATGTGAAATATGTATAGAGGTCAACAATCACGTATAAGTTATTAAAATTAATACCACATTTGTCTTTTGGCCTAGAAATATTCTTAAACTTGGTAGGTTTTAAGCTGCCACATTCCACTTGGTTTTAAAAGTTCTTTCTAATGCCATCGAAGTTTTTATTACCAATTGGGAACTTTCAAAAAGTAGTAGAGGGGAAAATAAACAAGCAGTTAATTAATGAGCACAATCGACCTTTTGGGGGAATTTTGAAGAAGAAAGCTTGGATTGAGTCTTTTCATTTCTCTATTTAAACATGAGGAAAACCTAAGCACTTGAATGGAATAAATTCTTGACGACAATCTATAATCTTTGTAAGATGAGCCAACAACCCAAATTTTTTCTCAAGTTATATCTAACAGGTTTTAGAGAAGTTAATTCCAAGACCAAAAATTATCTTTAAAAGAGGATCAAAATATTCCTTAAATTTTTAGCTTAAAAGGATGAAGCACCATAAAGTAACAAAGTTTCATTTGTAAATTATAAAAAAATGATTGTTAGTATAATATTTTTGAAGTAACATCCGTTAATCCAAACAACAACAACATAAAAACCCATGGTGATAAAAAGAAGATAACTATCATATATATGTTTAAATAGGATAAATCGGGAATCGAGCCGTTTTGTCTTAGGTAGGTATGGCGTAAGCCTCAAGACGAATCAAGACATAAGCCTCAAAACGAGGACGTATACTGTTAAAAAGATTAGAAATAATTTATAAAAATGAAAAAAAAAGAAATAATATATGAACATAATGACTTGTTTATAAGTTAATGTTATTGGAATTCAAGAGTTTGGACTATGATTGAAATGAAATATTCACTTAAAACTTAAACACGCTGCGAGGATCAAGATTCAAGGCAGTCTCGTCTTCACTTTGACAATCTTCAAAGAATCCTCATAGCTTATGTCAAAGTCATCTTTAAAATCTTCTTTTACTATAATATTTTTTCTTATCCATTATACCATTTAATATTATATTATATATACTCTAAAATAAAATAGCAAATTAATAACATAAAAAATAATTTATTATATTTAAGATTACTTTTGAATATATTTTTTTAAGCTCTAGCCCACTTTGTTTCTTTCTTTTATAAACGAGTGAAGTAGAAGCTAATCATGATTCAATGGACATTTCAATATTAACATTGATTGCTTCATTTTCCTCATTGTCACTTCAACTTCAAGAAATAAGCACTTCTAGGAGTTACCCATTCATCATCATATTATAAACCATCAACTAAAGGATCAAATTCATCCTCACCGATTCTTTGCCTCTATAAATTGAGATGTCTATTTTTCAAAAATTTTAAAATATAATATAAACAAGGTTGATCATATGTCCTGCAACTAATTGATTAATTCTCTTTGTATGTATTTGATTAAATGTGCTCTAATTTTTCTTATATGTTGAAGCCAAATAGGTTAGACTAAGAACTTCAACTACAAATGCTTTTAGTTTAGAAACATCATATTTAAATTGAGCCCACAAACGTTCTATATTATATGAAAAGTATAATATTAATATATATTCATGTAGGAAGCTTAAAAATAAACATTCAAATTTAAAATTGCAAATGAATGCAAACATACCGAGAGGGCATGTTTTTTAATATGTTTTAGCTACTATGAATCTAAACATTTCATTTCTTAAATGAAAATTCTTAAGTTGATCATTATTTGTTTTGAGTTAGTCACCTTCAAGAACAAGCTTATCTATGCATACATTGATGTGAAACTAAATGCAAGGAGCTGCGTGAGAAATTAAAATTGAGTTGGCAAAGAAATTCCAATTAATAACTCGTGGCGATAGCAAGAAAATCAATAATCTTTCGTAGTTGTCAACTAGCTTAGGCGAAGAAGCATGCAGATTAACCAAAACCTTCGGACAACCAACAATAAAAGCAACACTAAGAGCTAGTACAAAAATCCGTCATTTAATAACGAGAAGTTCACCTTGGGGAAAATAATCACTCAACTAGACTAGGCTTTGCGGGAGAAGAATTTCAGCACACCAAACGATGCCACAAGGAAGGTTGCAATGCCAAGGGTCTTGAGCCACGGAGAGGTTGCCGGTGGTGGAGGAAACGCGGGCGGCGTGCTTTTAATAGTCCACTCGTAATCTTCGAACCGCTCGTCTATGATGTCGATGAGTGTGGGTAGGATACGGTTCAAGTAGTTCTCCACCGTTGCGTCGAATCCAAACCCGACATCAAAGAAGGGAGAGCGGGTGGGATGAATATATCCGTCGTCGTCGAGCACTAATCCAATATCAAGTTCCGGATCCGCCATGCATGGTGGCGTGAGAGGATCTTACTCCGGAAGAAGAAGAGTATCGAGGAGAGGAGAAGACTTGAAGATGTGAAGGTGAGGAATGAGGGAGGAGGCCGGCGGGATTCCAAGGGGAGAGGGAGGGGGTCGGCGGGTGCAAAGGGGGAAGGGCTTAGGGTTTGAAACTCTCAATCATAATTATTCCCTAATCAAATCTGAAATAAATTTCAAATTTAATTAAATGTGGAGGGAAATTAATTAGGAATTGAATTAGAATTCAAATTGAAGGAAGCTTAAATGGAAAGAACAAGGGGGAAGCCAAGGAAGGGGGGGGGGGGGGGGGGGGGGCGGCGGTCAATAGAGAGGGAAAAGGATTTGCAAACTTAAAACTGAAATTAGATTTCAGTTTTAAGTGAATTAGGAGGGAAATTTAAGTGGAGTTAATTCCCAATTCAAGAGAATTCAATGCATTAATGGAGCCTTAATGGGCCTCCATTCAAGCATGTGGCCGGCGGCTTCTAGGAGGGATTTGGTGTGGTTGTAGTGGGAGGAGGTTTCCAAAATTGCTTGCATGAGATTTGAAAAGAACTCCATCAAAATCCATTTGAAATTTGGAATTTGTCATGAAACGAATTCAAAACTTTCCTAATTTGGAATGTCCAAAATAGGAAAGATTTTGAAATTCAAATTTTGAAATTTTCAAAATTTGAATTTGGGGGAAGACGGGGGTTAAACCAATGTTTGAAACGTCACCATCGAATGGTGGTGGTGGAGGGAGGCCGGCGGCTTTGGGAAGTGGGAGGCCGGCGGGTTGGGAAGGAGGAGGGGGAATCGGATGCGGGATATAGACCACGAGCCACGGACTCTTCCAATGACTGGTGGGTGTTGCGTTTCGCCCTCACCTTGGGCTTTCACTCTCCTCTCTAACTCTCCACAATGAGAAAAGAAGAAGACAAGGGAAATCAAAACAAATTTTCATAATCTTCATTAGCCTCATACAATGATACATGACCCCTATATATAGGTCATGAGATACAAGAAAATAAAAGCATAAATAATGACTACATCGCCCTCGGGGCCCCAACATAACTCACTCACACACAAGGGTAAAACAGGAATAATGAAAACTGAAAATGCATAAATAACTAAAAATATAAGCTCTGAATCGTGGCCATCGATCGGCGATGCTTCCGGCGATAAACGTGTCTGAACCGTTGATCGATGACCTCATCATTCTCCCTGGGTGGGAGAAAACTCGACCCCGTCGAGTGGGAATCTCTAGAGCTCTCGTACATCTCTAAAAGATCTGGATCCAGTCGCTGCAACTCCTCTCGATCAATCCACGTATCCTCTGTCACCGGTTTCCCTCTCCAATGAACCAAGTACCTATGGCGCCCACCTTCCTTCGTGGAAATGATTTCATCGTCCAGTATAGCATCGATCTTCTCCGCATTGGGTAAATGGGGTAAATTGGGGAGTGGAGGTAGGCTGGGGATCTCACTGGTTGGGTTCTCACAAGGTTCAATTTGAAGTGGATTTTCAGGGTTTAGCTCAGGTCCCTCAAAGGCTACTAAATCTTCTATATTAAAGGTTGGATTGATGTTAAAACCTTTGGGGAGGTCCAGCACATAAGCATTGCTATTTATTTTTGAAATTATCCTAAAGGGTCCGGCGCTTCTAGCATGTAGCTTCTTCACGGAGCCCGGCGGAAAACGTTCCGGACGGATCCGTACCATCACAAAGTCTCCAACTGCGAATTCTTTAAATCTTTTCTTGTGATCTGCAATAAGTTTATAATTGGAATTACTTTGTTCAATTCTTTTTTTAATTTCTTTGTGAAGCTCCTGTATATGAGATGCAAATGTATATGCTGACTCAGATGTTCTACCTAAGGGACTCATGGGGATGAGGTCAATTGGCTGCCTAAGCGGATATCCATACACAATTTCAGCTGGGCTCAAGTTTGTAGTTCTGTTTACAGAGTTGTTGTAGGCAAATTCTGCTATGGGTAACTTAGAATCCCAATCTCGAATGTTTTCTCCTACCAGTGTCCTTAGGAGGTTGCCTAGGCTTCTATTTACTACCTCAGTTTGACCATCAGTCTGCGGGTGGAAGGCTGTGGAAAATTGTAATTTGGTGCCCATGTAGTGCCACAGTGTCTTCCAGAAATAACTAGTGAATTTAACGTCCCTATCGGATACTATGGTCTTGGGAAGGCCGTGAAGTTTAACTATCTCGTTAAAATAAAGTTTTGCGACGTGGGAGGCGTCGAAAGTCTTAGAGCAAGGTACGAAGTGAGTCATCTTAGAAAATCGGTCAACCACCACAAATACAGAATCGTGTTTCTTAACGGTTTTAGGTAGTCCAAGTACGAAGTCCATGCTCACATCTACCCAGGGAGAGCTAGGTACAGGGAGCGGGGTGTACAAACCAGTGTTTTGTTTTCTCTGTTTGGCAAGTTGGCAGGTGTGGCATCGTCTCACTAACTGACTGACATCTCGCTTAAGGCTAGGCCAGAAAAATCGATTTTCGAGAGCAGCAATCGTCTTGGTTTGGCCAAAGTGTCCGGCCAAACCTCCCGCATGTAACTCCCATACTAGATATTCTCGAAGGGAAGTCTTGGGGATACAAAGTTTTTGTGCCTTGAATAAATATCCATCTTCCACAATAAAGTCATTGATAATTCGTTCGCCCCCCGTAGTGAGTTTAGAATATGTGTCCTTAAAGTCAGGGCAATCCAAGTAGTTTTCTTTAAGTTGCTCGAACCCTATCACTTCCATCCTCATTTCACGAGCTACCATCAGTCGTCGGCTAAGTGCATCCGCAGCTTTATTTTCCGACCCTGCTTTATGTCGAATGGTATACGTGTATTCTTGCAGGAATTCAACCCACCTACCATGTCGGGCGTTAAGCTTCTTTTGGGAGTTAATGTATCTAAGTGCTTCATGATCCGAGAATATGACAAATTCCTGAGGCAGCAGGTAATGCCTCCAATGTCTAAGGGATTGAATTATAGCGTAGAATTCTTTGTCATAGGTGGAATAGCGTTGCCGGATGTCATTTAGTTTTTCGCTGAAGTAGGCCACGGGGTGACCTTCTTGAGATAAGACTCCTCCTATTCCTATGCCTGACGCGTCACAAGTCACTTCAAAAACCTTAGAAAAATCAGGCAGTCTCATGACGGGTGCTTCAATCATTTTCCTTTTTATATCATCAAAAGCCTTAGAAGCAGACGCCGTCCAAAGAAATTCACCTTTCTTGAGACAATCAGTTATCGGTCCCACTACGGTGCTAAAGTTCCGAATGAATCTTCTATAAAACGTGGCCAGTCCATGAAAACTCCTAACATCTCGAATATTTTTGGGTTCGGGCCACTCATTGATCGCACGCACTTTCTCAGGGTCTGCCGAGATTCCATGGGAAGATATGATAAATCCAAGAAAAATGACGGGATCAGTCAAAAAGGTGCACTTCTTAGGGTTGGCAAACATTTGTTCTTTCCTCAACGTTTCACAGACTTGCCTTAAGTGATCCAAATGTTGTTCTTCCGAGTTGCTGTAAATTAGGATATCGTCAAAGTATACAACCACAAACTTTCCTAGAAAAGGTCGGAGGATTTGGGTCATAACTCTCATAAACGTGCTCGGGGCATTGCTTAAACCAAAGGGCATCACTGTCCATTCGTATAAACCGTCTTTGGTTTTGAAAGCCGTTTTCCACTCGTCTCCCGGGCGGATCCTGATTTGGTGGTACCCGCTTTTGAGGTCGATCTTAGAGAAAAGAGTGGCTCCCGTCATCATATCTAACATGTCATCTAGGCGGGGGATTGGGAACCGATATTTGACCGTGATTTTGTTGATAGCGCGGCTATCGACACACATTCTCCACGATCCATCCTTCTTAGGGGTAAGAAGGGCAGGAACAGCACACGGACTGAGACTCTCCTTGATGAACCCTCGTTGAAGCAACTCGTCCACTTGTTTCTGGAGTTCTGCGTGCTCAGTTGGGTTCATACGGTAATGAGGCAGGTTGGGTAAGGAGGCTCCAGGGACTAAGTCGATGGCGTGTTGGATGTCCCTAAGGGGTGGTAGTTGGTATGGCAAATCCTCAGGGAAGACATCGGCGAAAGTTTCAAGCAGAGGCTTCACTTTCTCGGGGATGGGTTCATCGTGATCTACACTTACTTCCCGAGCTACTAATGCATAGAGAGGTGTTCCAGATCCTAGCTCAGTGTCCAAGTCTTTGGCAGTTAGTAGGTTCAGGCCCGTGTTGGGTTTAAGAGAATTTGGTTTGACGTTGTCCCTTGTAGACTTGGGTTGGGTGGGGAGGAGCTTGATCTTCTTGCCCTCGTGTTCAAACACGCAGATGTTTGAACGGCCATAGATGTGTACATCATTGTCAAAAAGCCAGGGGCGGCCAAGGATGATTTGGCCCACATCCATAGTCAACACATCGCACCAGATTTTGTCCTTATATCCGATGAATTCAATAGGAATGAGACTCCTATCTTTCACTTCCAGAGTCGTTGAATTAATCCAGGCGACTTTATAAGGGTTGGGGTGGGGTGTGGTCTTCAGCTGAAGTCTAGAGATCATGGCTGAGGATACGGCGTTAATACAACTCCCACTATCTATTATAACCTTACAGTTCTTGTCGCTGATCTTAGTGAAAGTGTAAAAGATTGCAGTTCTTCTCCAGTCATCACTAGGTTTGGGTTGAGAGAAGGCACACCTTACAACTTGCAGATCTAAGCGATCCACCTTATGGAGACAGTGGACCCCGGGAGTATCGTCCTCATCGAAATATTCCTCATCGTCGTCCATGTGGTGGACAAGCTCAACGTCAGGTTCGCCTTCTTCCTCCGTCACTTCCTCAATTATCGTGACTTTAAACGGGCTGGAGCACTGAGACGCAATGTGTCCATACCCATGGCACCTAAAACACTTAGTGCCGGCTGTGGTCTTGGGTGTCTCTTGGCCCGGTGCTTTCCCTTTAGCATCAGATCGAAGTTGGGTTTGGTTAGGAGCAGGCCGACTACCTGAGGGTCCAGTGGGCTTGTTGTACGGTTGGCTAGAGGAAGACTTGTAGGGGTTAGGTCTGGAGTCTTGGGTTCTAGGGGCGTGGCTCCTAGATTCTTCTAAGTCCAAAACAAGACTACAGGCGGCGTCGTAAGTGTTCACTCCTCTAGCAAAGAGTTCATTTCGAAGATCTTCTCTTAATCCAGCTCTGAACATTGACAGGAGTTGCGTAGGAGTGGTAGTCTCCTCTCCGTTACAACGAATCAGAAAATCATCGAAGGTTGAGATATATTCCTTGACGGTCTTGCTCCCTTGGGTTAACCTATTCCATCGATCTAGGAGTCTTGGGTAGTATGAGGGGGGAAGGTATTTTCTTTTCAGCTCCTGTTTCATTGTTCCCCAATCAGCAATGGGGTACTCGCCTCTCGTTTCCCTCATGTGCTCTACATTGGTCCAGTACTGATTCGCCCTACCAGTCAACTTCATCTCAGCGAATTTAACTTTCTTATCTTCCGAGATATTGTACCACTTGAAGTAGCTATCCATTCCCTTAATCCAGTCAAGAAAGAGTTGAGGCTCTAACGTACCGTCAAACGTCGGGGCATCTACCTTAATACTTTTGAGGAGTTGGGCATCGTTGTCTCTCCAAGGGGCTTCTCTTCCCACCTGATCATGGTTGGGTCGGGGGTTAGGTCGGTAAAACTCTCGATGGTGTCCGTAATCCGTTCGATTATCATCGCCGTAAGGAGATTGTGGACGGGAGGGAGTGTAGAGAGTGGTGTGACCTATTCTTTCAATGTTATCTAGTCTTTCTCCTGTATGACGTTTAAGTTCAGCTACACTCGTTTGGGTATCCTTCATTTGTTGTGTAAGTGTTCCTAATTGACCCATAATCATGTCTAAAGTGGTTTGCAAATGGGAAGGATCCATGGTTGGGCGTTAGGGGTCACTAGGAAGTCTTCCTAGGTCAAGGACAGCAGCTAACTCTACCAAAATACTTGCTGAAATCGAGTCTACAGCAGCCGAAAATCGCATGACAGCAAACACAGTCGATGGGGGCAGTCACCTAAGTGTTTCGGCTAGGTTCCCGGGTCTAGGCAGCACCTAAATAATGACTCTAGGGTCGCTAACGGCTACTAAACAGCTGCAGGAAACAGAGGACAGCAAACTACAACACTTGGAAGTCAGCCCAATGTCACAAACTAGTGCAGGAAAGTAGATGGCAGCAAGGGTTTAATGTTCTACACTAATATGGATGCAAATGCAATGTGGACAGCAGTTTAAACACCTATATATGAGCATGTAAAGTGCAAATATTGCTGCAGAAATTTCTGGACAGCAAGGAAAAACAGTAAATAAAATTTATTTAAAAGATGTTATGCATGCAACAACTATTGCAAAGCTAAAGGAAACTTCCTAGGATGCATCTAGCATGACCAAAGCATGCTAGCCATGCTCTGATACCAAATATGATGTGAAACTAAATGCAAGGAGCTGCGTGAGAAATTAAAATTGAGTTGGCAAAGAAATTCCAATTAATAACTCGTGGCGATAGCAAGAAAATCAATAATCTTTCGTAGTTGTCAACTAGCTTAGGCGAAGAAGCATGCAGATTAACCAAAACCTTCGGACAACCAACAATAAAAGCAACACTAAGAGCTAGTACAAAAATCCGTCATTTAATAACGAGAAGTTCACCTTGGGGAAAATAATCACTCAACTAGACTAGGCTTTGCGGGAGAAGAATTTCAGCACACCAAACGATGCCACAAGGAAGGTTGCAATGCCAAGGGTCTTGAGCCACGGAGAGGTTGCCGGTGGTGGAGGAAACGCGGGCGGCGTGCTTTTAATAGTCCACTCGTAATCTTTGAACCGCTCGTCTATGATGTCGATGAGTGTGGGTAGGATACGGTTCAAGTAGTTCTCCACCGTTGCGTCGAATCCAAACCCGACATCAAAGAAGGGAGAGCGGGTGGGATGAATATATCCGTCGTCGTCGAGCACTAATCCAATATCAAGTTCCGGATCCGCCATGCATGGTGGCGTGAGAGGATCTTACTCCGGAAGAAGAAGAGTATCGAGGAGAGGAGAAGACTTGAAGATGTGAAGGTGAGGAATGAGGGAGGAGGCCGGCGGGATTCCAAGGGGAGAGGGAGGGGGTCGGCGGGTGCAAAGGGGGAAGGGCTTAGGGTTTGAAACTCTCAATCATAATTATTCCCTAATCAAATCTGAAATAAATTTCAAATTTAATTAAATGTGGAGGGAAATTAATTAGGAATTGAATTAGAATTCAAATTGAAGGAAGCTTAAATGGAAAGAACAAGGGGGAAGCCAAGGAGGGGGGGGGGGGGGCGGCGGTCAATAGAGAGGGAAAAGGATTTGCAAACTTAAAACTGAAATTAGATTTCAGTTTTAAGTGAATTAGGAGGGAAATTTAAGTGGAGTTAATTCCCAATTCAAGAGAATTCAATGCATTAATGGAGCCTTAATGGGCCTCCATTCAAGCATGTGGCCGGCGGCTTCTAGGAGGGATTTGGTGTGGTTGTAGTGGGAGGAGGTTTCCAAAATTGCTTGCATGAGATTTGAAAAGAACTCCATCAAAATCCATTTGAAATTTGGAATTTGTCATGAAACGAATTCAAAACTTTCCTAATTTGGAATGTCCAAAATAGGAAAGATTTTGAAATTCAAATTTTGAAATTTTCAAAATTTGAATTTGGGGGAAGACGGGGGTTAAACCAATGTTTGAAACGTCACCATCGAATGGTGGTGGTGGAGGGAGGCCGGCGGCTTTGGGAAGTGGGAGGCCGGCGGGTTGGGAAGGAGGAGGGGGAATCGGATGCGGGATATAGACCACGAGCCACGGACTCTTCCAATGACTGGTGGGTGTTGCGTTTCGCCCTCACCTTGGGCTTTCACTCTCCTCTCTAACTCTCCACAATGAGAAAAGAAGAAGACAAGGGAAATCAAAACAAATTTTCATAATCTTCATTAGCCTCATACAATGATACATGACCCCTATATATAGGTCATGAGATACAAGAAAATAAAAGCATAAATAATGACTACATCGCCCTCGGGGCCCCAACATAACTCACTCACACACAAGGGTAAAACAGGAATAATGAAAACTGAAAATGCATAAATAACTAAAAATATAAGCTCTGAATCGTGGCCATCGATCGGCGATGCTTCCGGCGATAAACGTGTCTGAACCGTTGATCGATGACCTCATCATACATATAAACTAATTATTACCTCATTGTCAAAAAAAATCCTTATTATAATGAAATTGAGGGTTCAAATAATATGCACTAGTGTGTAGGTATTGATGTAACTGGCAATTCAATGTTTCATTTATAATTTTTCAAAATTCTTTGTAGACACCTTAATAACCGCCCCCCCCCCCCCCCCCCCCCCCCCCCCCCCAACCAAAAATCTCTTGCTTTGCTCTTTTTTGTCTAATTCATTACTTGATAAATAAATCTCTTTGTTGGAACCATTCTTACCACCTTAACTAAATTTCCTGAGTTTTCTGATCATAATTTATACTATGCTAGACAGAATCATGTTTCATAATAATTTTCTTCATTTGTTTCCTATATTGTTTTTTTGGCCCATGAACTTCTATCCTATTATTTAGAAGCAAACATATCTTCTATAACTTCTTAAATCTTTGTAATTTAAATATGCAGTTGCAAATTTAGTGACAACAGGCCTAATAATTTATTTATCAGTGAATTTTCTCAGTAAATTGAGCACCCAAGAGTGATTGTAAAAGAACTTACTAACAATCAATAAGGTTTTGTACAATTAAGGTTTTGTTGATGCTTCTCAGTCAGTAATCTAGTACTTTATTTTTCTTTTATATAATTAAGGTTTTGTTGAGGCAGTTTAAGTTTTTTTGTTATTGCCTTTAAAAGCTCTTTTCTCAACCACAGTTTTAAAAATGTTTTATTCAAAAACATCTTTTTAAAGGAAAAAGTTTCAAAAAGTGCTAAAAAGGCCATTATCACCAACTGATTTTTTTATCGAGGAAGCAGTCAAAAAAGCTCTTCCAAACAAATCCTAAGGTTGATAGAAAATTATCTCTGAGCAATTAAAAATGTGCTTGTTGTTTGTCAAGTGTGAGCAATTTTAAAGATGATTCCTTATTTCGATTGATGGAACCTAAAAATCCTAGCTTTTTTATTGGAGACTTCAATGTTGATTTGTCAAGCATGAGTACCTCCATGGGTAATTTTAAATTGCTTTGGGTTGTCATGGTTTGTTGGTTCAACGTGTAGTTTCCAGCATGTATACATATTTTAATTTGGGTGTATGGTTAGTTATTTGACAAAAATCACACCATAAATTATCTGCTCCCCAATTTTGTTCTTAGCCCTTAACAGCAAAAGCTGAGGTTTTGGTTTGGAGTATAGTCCTAGAGCTCCTAGCATGTTATTTTGTCGGCTTTCATCCCTTTCATGATCGCGTCGACGGAATATGACAGTTGAAAGAAAATTCTTCCATCTAACTTGTAAAAGGTAATATGTAGTAGGAAGTTATCAAGTAATGCAGTGGGGGTTAATTTTAAGGCTCCATGAAGAGGACGATGAGCCATCCTTCTTCGTGAAAAGGACCTGCTTGTAGCTATCGGCAATTATTCTTAGTGAAAGCAACCACTCTGTTCACATGTAGAAAATGGTATTGGTGATGAGGAAGACCGCTACAGGACTTTTATTCCAATCATGCTTAAGGCTCTCAATTGAATGGCTGGGATTAAATCGAGTAATTATGGCAGTAAGTTTTAGTAAATCATATTGGCTGAAAAATGCTCAGCAACATTAGCTGAAAAATACTCAGCAAACTACCTAGTGAAAGCAACCACTCTGTTCACATGTAGAAAATGGTATTGGTGATGAGGAAGACCGTTGAAGGACTTTTATTCCAATCATGCTTAAGGCTCTCAATTGAATGGCTGGGATTAAATCGAGTCATTATGGCAGTGAGTCTTAGTAAATCATATTGGCTGAAAAATACTCAGCAACATTAGCTGAAAAATACTCAGCAAACTAGGTAGATTAAATCAGTCAATCTTAATAAATCACGAAAGATCCCAGCTGATAATTACTAGGAAAGATTCCACCTCTTTAGAAGTAAATAAACCAGCTTCTTTTTGAAAACAAGTAAGTTAAAAGTTTTTTTCTTATCCTTTGTTTGTTTTAATTTGAGCTTGAACAAATGTAGGCCATTGTTTGCCACAAGTATCCTCTCCATTATACGCACTCTTCTTGATCAAACCAGACAAGATGATATGCGCATCCTTGGTTGTCTTACTCTTGTTGACTTTCTCAATAATCAAGTAAGTTTAATGGGTAATTTCCATTTTTCATATATCATTTTTTATTCCATTTTTCATATATCATTTTTTAGCATCTTGCTTATGCTAAAGTTTCATTGTGCAGGTTGACAGCTCCTATATGTTCAACATAGAAAATCTTATTCCAAAACTTTGTCAGCTTTGTCAAGAAGCTGGAGGTGATAAGGGCCTTCTTTTGAGGTCGGCAGCATTGCAGGCTCTTTCTTCCATGGTGGGTATTTTGAGATTTTAAAGGCATAGATATCTTACCCTGAGCTTTCCTAATGCTTTTAAATTGTAGCTTATTTTTAATATGAGGTTTTATTATATTTTATAGTATTTGTTCTCTCTTGATTCAAAAGTAGAATAATTACACTTATTTAATGATTTAAACAATTAGTTATGAGTGTGTGCTCCAAAGTGAAAATGTGGAACAGGTTAAAATTCTGTATCAAACTAATTTCGTATATGCTGTATAAATCATGCCTATTTTTTTGGTTATGAAGGTAATAGATTGCATTTTAACCTGATATAAAATTGTTTATGCTGGTAAAGCATCTGAAGTGGAGGAAAGAAACATGAACCCCCTTCTACATTGCTGATTTTGTACTATTCCTGGATCCTTTTGGAATGTTTAAATTTATTTGAGGATAGCAGATTACTTACTGCCTTTTTCCTTTGAATACCTTTAGCATTTTACTAAATAGAAGCAATTATATTAATTTAATCTGCAAATACATGTCTAGATGTTTTATTGGATTTTGATCTCCCTCATGTTATTTGTTATTAGGTTCGCTTCATGGGCGATTACTCTCATATAACTTTGGAGTTTGATAAGGTGAGTTTATGTCTACACAAAATTTAGACAATGGATGATTGAAGCTATATCTCTTAAATATATTATTTACACTGCAATGTCGTATGATTTTATTTTAGATGTATGAAAAATAAGGCAAGATGAAAGAGCATCATTTCTCTCCATTACATTAATGAGAACACTTAAGAGGTGCTTGTGTTGCAGTGAGTACACAACTTTGTGTTCACTGTGAACTCCAATCTACAATGAATAAATAGTTTTGTATTCCAAAAAAATGGAGTACACAGTGTTTAGACAACTGTACTCCAGCACTCCACTTGTAGAGCTACATATTTAGTTCGTATGTAATAATTTCTCATCACAAAGATTAATCTTTTCTATAAAGAAAGGCCAATGAAGGACTGCAAAGTTAATTCCGCTGGAAAGCATGTCACCTATTTTATAGGCTTTTATGTTGGTGGCCGTGCATGCGGGTATGCTTGTCTGTCTGTGTAATTGGGCATTTTTATATTTCCATGTGATAGCATGCTTGCTTTTGCATGATGTGTCAATGAGTATGTTGTGCTTCCCATGCAACCATAAATTTTGATTTGAAGGAAATTTCATCTTGGTGCAGTATTTCTTCTGGTCATTGTTTGGGCTATGTTATTGCATTTATAATGACATTTGAAGCAACAATCTGTCTATTTCTCATTGTGTGACGGTATTTCTTTATGGGATCTATTCAGATAATCTCTGTGACTTTGGAAAATTATGAGGTTCTGATGGACTTAGAAAATGGAAAGCAGAATCCACAAAGTTTGCAACCACAAAGTATCCAGACCCAATCTGCTATCCTGAAAGCGGGGCAGTTTTCATCCTTAAGGAATTCTGTAAATAAGGTCCCATCATTCCGTCTTAACAATAAAGCCGAGTGTGCTGCCTTAATGTGAGCAATAAATAACAGAATAATTTCTCTGTTCAGAGTATCTCTCTCAGGTTCTTGCACACTTACAAATGCATATCTATAGCAGGGATGTTTCTCGAAGCCCTTCATATTGGTCAAGGGTTTGTTTGCAAAACATGTTTAATATTGCAAAAGAAGCAACAACAGTGCGGCGTATTTTGGAGCCCCTTTTGTGTATTTTTGATGAGGGAAATTATTGGTCTGCTGACAAAGGAATTGCTATTTCTGTTCTGTCTTTGGTGCAGGAATTGATGGAAAAATCAGGTTAAGTACTTTCAGTTTTATTCTTTGCATTAGAATTTAAATTTCTTACTGCGTGGATGTTGAGTTAATAGTTTTGCTGTATTCAGGACAAAACAATCATTTACTGCTTTCTATGATCAAACACTTGGATCACAGGAATGTTGCCAAACAGATTGACTTGCAGGTTAACATTATCAAGATTGTCACGCAGATAGCTCAACATGCACAATTGCAAGCTTCAGTCTCTATTGTTACAGTAATAGGTGACCTGATGAGACATTTGCGTAAATGTTTGCAATGTTCTATTGAAGCATTTAATATTGGAAGGGAAACCAGTAAATGGAATTCTATCTTTCATTCTTCTTTGGAAGTTTGTCTCATGGAGCTAACAAAGAAGGTTGATCAGTCTTGTACGACATGCTTCATTTATGGTTATTCTCATAAGTTTTTTGAAGATTTTGTTGAATCAGGCATGTTTAAGGGGATGGATCAATGATTTCTTGCTAAATTTTCAACCTTATTTACCAAGTTTATTTTTTATGTGGGCTCTAGTAATGCTGTATAGATGGTATATTTAGTCTATTTCCTCCTCCCGATGTCTATTCAAATAAGTTGACTGTAGAATTGGATGGTAGGTAGGTGATGTTGGACCAATCCTCGATATGATGGCTGTTATGCTGGAGAACCTTCCTACTTCTCCCATGGCCAGAGCAACAGTGTCTTCTGTTTTCAGAACTGCACAAATAGTAGTCTCCATCCCAAATTTATCCTATAAAAACAAGGCAAGATGCCTAGATATGCTATGTCATACTTCATAATTTGGATGTTTCTGAATAGAAATTGCTAAATTATGCCTCATGGTCTGTTCACATTTCAGGCTTTTCCAGAAGCTCTATTTCATCAACTTGTCTTGGCAATGGCACATCCAGATCATGAAATTAGAGTTGGCTCCCATCGAATTTTCTCTGTGATTCTCTTACATTCAAATGTTTATCCTTGGTCTATTCCTCTCTTAGCTTCAAATGGAGTTTATGATCAGAGGCAAACCCTTTTGGTAGCTATTTCAGGGTTTGCATCTATTGAGACCATATTGGAGAAGCTTAGTAAAGAAGACTGTTCTCTTGAGAATGAATCCAAAGAGCATAATCTCAAATTAGCTGATAAAGCAGAAGATACAAGGGTGGAAGAAGTTCAAGATGAAGATATCAAGCAGTGTGTGGTCTGCCCAGCTCCAGCTAGCATGGAACTCTACCTACCCTACCGAACATCTGATGGAACATCTGTAAGTGAATGTAGAAAGGTGACTATGGAATCTTTAGTTGCTTGAAATATTAGAATCCGTACTTTTTTCTGCAGGAATCGATGTCCGTAAGATTGAGTGGTTACCAGGTGGGTCTTCTTCTTTCGTCAATTTGGGCCCAGGCATCCTCTCAAGAGAACACCCCAAGCAATTATGAGGGAATGGCACATATATATTATCTTGCTTTATTGCTTTCTCAAACCAAAGTAAGTTCATATTTATTTTCTACGCTAGGATTTGTTTTCTTTTAATAATTCTCCTTGAATATACGGATTATTACTTATGTAAGCAAAGCTTATATCTTATATCGTACTAGGTTAATTATGACAAAAATTTATTTAGTTCATATTTATTTTTAATTTGATCCCACTTAGTGGGATAAAAGTTTGAGATTGTTGTTGTATATTTATTTTTAATATATTTGAATCAAAGGTCATCTTTTTTTTTGTATGCTACCAAGTACCAATTTTATTTTGGTTGATGGTTTGAATTCTTTTCTGATTTTGTACGCTACCAAAATTGTTTGCAGTTTTTCCATCATTGTACATCGAGGGCTTGAAGATGTCAGGGTATGACGTAATTAGTGTTTTCCTATAATATGGGAATCCCTTCCACTGTTTGGCAGCTAATTTTATTTTCTTACAGAACTTCACTGATGTTCAAGCGTAACTATAACAATATAATGCAACTCTTAGGAATGAATAGAAACAAGGACTTGGTAAGATGACTTTGAGTAGTTAGCTAGGAGTGTTGTGATAGGAAATACTTGAGTACGCAAGTAACGCTAAGGTAATACTTGAGTTCGCAAGCTACCCTAACCCAAATCGGTGATCAAACAACGAGAATACTGCTGTCCCCAGTAGGAAAACACAGCAGGAAAACAGCACAATCCAGGGAAATCTGAGAGAAAAACTCAACTAGAGACTTGTATTCCACTAGAAGATGAAGTAAAATAGCAAAGATATAATTGTTCTTCAATTCGAGAGGAAGAACAACTCTCCAAATCTCCGGCAACGCCTAGAACCCAAAGCAAAAGTGATGCTGAACTACATATGAAAGTGATCACTTCATTAGGATTTTGCACAATTCTTTGATTGAAATAAAATGAAAGAAAATTAGTAGCGGTTTAAAACGACAAAGTAAAACGAGTGAGGGATCACACCCGCTTAGGCTAAATTACATGCCCAGAGAGTTTGGAAAAACTTTCAAAACAAACAGTAAATTACCTAATGCCGTAGTAATAGTTTCAATACAATCCCTAATCTAACAATGAAAATTAGCAAGCATAAAGGCACGCTCAAGATCCTACGTTTACTAAGCTTAGCAATAGCGGAGAGAGTCGTCCTTTGTGACTACAATCAAGCACAAGATTAAGTTAGACTAAAGAATTATGATGAAAAGGAGAAAGGATAACCTCTCGTCAAGGGGTAGTGAAGATCCTCCACTCGATGCCTTCGAAGTGCTCGTTGATTGCCTCGACCAAGTAGATCAAAGTGCGCTCCAGGTAATCCTCGATCGTGTGATCAACTCTTGGATTGACGTCGAAGTAGGTGGATTGAAGAATATCCACGAATCCACGTTCGTCGTATGCTATTCTGTAGTCCGCTTCAGGGTCAGCCATCCATGCGACAAGACGTCGTCTTAACGTTAGAAGAGGTTGGATGATAAGGAGGGACTTCTCCAATGGTGCTGTAGTGAAAATAGTCCAGCGAAAATTGATGGACAGCAAGCTGTCCCTCTTATGCAGCAGTTTTGAAGCCTCTGATTGATGAGAATCCAAGAACCACTGCAGGAATTTTATGGCAGCAGCTTTGGAGAGCAGGAAATCCAACGTGGGATAGGGTTTGGGAGGGGTTTGTAGAGGAAAAACAATACAGGAGCCTTGGGGAAGAGTTCGGCTAGCAGGGGAGAAAAGCCTGAGATTAATTCCAACTTGGGATGAGTGTTTTTGGAAAGGGTTAAGACGGTGGTAACAAGAGGAATTTCAGCCAAAAAGGAACAGTCACTACGGGAAAACCCTTCATTACCGGTGGAGAATATCCGCCGCTAATACAATATTTCCGTCGGAATTATAGGTTTCCGGCGCACGTTTCGGCGGAATTATCTGCGCCGGTTTGGAGCGCGTCGGTAAAAGTCTTCCGGCGCATACGTTTGCGCCAGAACACTTTCTGGCGCCCTTTTCGATGCATTATCGGCGCAAAAAATGATGGCAGTCGTCGACATTTTGGCCGCTGACTCCGGCGACATATGCGCCGGTAATTTCCGTCGTATGATTGCGCTGGCAATTACCGGCGGAGACGGACAAAGCTCGCAAGCTTTTCCAATGAAACCCACAGGTTTACATTTCCAAAAATCACATATCATTCAACTATTTTAAAACATTACAAATCCCCGATATATATAGGTACGAAAGGGAATATCAAAAGACATATAACATTAATTTGCACAAGAGCCTAAGCACCATGAGCACGGAAATCCCCCCATGCATCACTGAAAACAATCCAAACCCAGGAACCAAAGCAGCAGCCGCGGGAGACAAGGAGGCCGCACAGAACCAAGGATCCACAGCCGCGGGAATCATCCCAGGCGCGGAAAACTAGCAGCCGGTCGGAATCCCAATGGGCAAAGGCACAAAAAAACAAAACCCATGGTGGAATCCAAAGAGCCACCGAATGGGGAAATGAAACAACATCTTGGAATTCCAAAAGCCGCTTTGGAATTCCAAGAGACTAACATAATTAAAAACATATAATAATAAAAACTATAACATTTAATAAAAGATAAATATGAATTAAAATGTTAGCTAATAATGAGCTAACCTTTAGTTCTAAAGACCAGCTCATAAATGAGCTAAAAATTCAGCTTAAATTGATTGAGCTTGTAAACTCGAGGGAAGCCAAAATTGGTTTATTTTGGACATGAGTTGACCCCCCCTTTGTCTACATCACAAGTGCTCCTCAGTTTGGTTGTACACCAAAGTGTCATAAAAAAAGACTAGTACAAACTTCCTGAGGTGCTACCGGAACACTCTGTTCATTAAAGACTGAAAAGTACCAGGGGCGTTGGTGAGTACAAATGGCATCACCAAGAACTCGTAATGTCCCTCGTGCGTCCTGAAGGCCATCTTCTGAATATCCTCCATTTTTATTTGGTGGTAGCCTGACTTCAGGTTCATCTTAGAAAACACTATTGCTACGTGCAACTCATCTAATAACTCGTCAATCATCAGAATAGGGAACTTATCCGGTACTATCTCCTTGTTCAAAGCCCTGTAATCCACGCAAAACCTCCAACTCCCATCCTTCTTTTTAACTAGTAGGATGAGACTAGAGAAAGGACTCACGCTGGGTTTGACTATCGTTGCCTCCAACCTCTCCCTGACCAGCTTCTCGATTTCATCTTTTTGAATCTGGGGGTAGCGGTAAGGTCGGACACGAACTGGTGACACCCCATCTTTTAGAAGGATTGCATGCTCCTGCTCTCTGGGTGGTGGTAAGCCCTGAGGTGGCTGGAACACCTCCCTGAACTGCTGTATGTGCGGTTGCACCACTAGTGGAATGTCTCCCTCATCCCCCACACTCACCTTCTCTAAGCGCCGCAGCTCCACCAGATATCCACCTCCCACCTCCTGTATGGATCTGATCATGGATTTGAGAGATACCCCAGCCTTGGTCATCCCAACATCACCCTGAATCGTCCTCCTTCCTCCCATCACCAGTTCCATCCTTAATGTCCCCCAATTGATCTTGGTATCCCCCAATGTTTGCAGCCACTTCATCCCTAGAATGACATTAGTACTCCCCAATTCCAAGGGAAGGAAGTCCTTCCTCATATGGATCCCCTGAATCTTTAGCACTACCCCTCTACAAACTTCTATACCCATTTCCACCTTTTTCGTGCCCATCATCACCCCATAGCCTCCTGTATCCACTAACTCCATCCCCAACAGCTCAGCTTTCTGGTTGAAAATGAAATTGTGGGTTGCCCTACTGTCAATCAACACCACCACCTCACGGTCAGCTATCTCTCATTTCACTTTCATAGTGTGACACGGAGTGAATCCCACTACAGAGTTCAGAGAGACTTCTGCCACATCCAGGTGCAGCTTCCCCTCCTCTTCAGATCTGCTCCCACCTCCCTCCTCGTCTTCCTCTTCTTCACATACAAGGAGAACCTGAAGAGTTTGGTCATTGCACCTATGCCCCGACATGCACTCCTCATCACATCTGAAGCACAACCCATTTGCTCTCTTATCTTGCATCTCCTTCTCTGTCAGCTTTTTGAATTGTCCCTTATTTTCCCCTCCAATTTTCTCCTTTGGCAATTCCTTCAGACTCCTTGGTACTGCCCCCTTTGATGGTAATAAAGTGGTAGTCATCCTATATGACCCCCCCCCCCCCCCCCCGAATAGTTTCCTTGAGCCCCTCTTTTTGATTTCTTCTGATCTTCCACCAACTGCGCCAGCTCTATAGCCTTCCCTAGATTCCTTGGCTCCAGCACCCTGACTGTTGTCTGTATCTCCGATTTCAGCCCCTTCATGAAGTTCCCTTCCAGGGCTGACTCTGAAATGTGATCCAATCTGCTAGCCAAGTACTCAAACTTGTCCCGGTAGTCTGCCATAGTCCCATCCTGAGTCAATGCAAAGAATTGCTCATAGAAGTCTCCTCCCCCATCGGCTCAAAAACGCTCCAATAAGCAATCTTTGAACTCTCTTCAGCTCGAGGTGGGCTCCCTCCTGTCACGCCATTGATACCATGCCAAGGCTTTTCCGTCCAAACACAAATCCGCCGCTGTCAGCTTCTCTTCCTCTGTCAACCCGTTGACAGCAAAGTATCGCTCCACCTTGTAGATCCAGCCATGGCCGTCTTCACCCTCAAAGACGGGCATCTCAGCTTCCTCACTCGTGGGTCTCCCCTGTTTCCCCTGAATCCTCCATAACCTCTCATTCCTCGAAGAGGAGGTGCTCCCCAACTGTCACTATCTTCCCTCCGACGATTATACCCGAACCCCTCATCATATTCCTCTCTCCTACCTTCAAAATCAGCATCCCGACGGTGAAATTCTTCCCTTCTCCCAACGAAATCAGCACCCCTCCGGTCATTTTCCAAACTAATCTCTTCTCTAGAAAGTGGTTCTAGAGGTGGCATGTCGTCCTCTCCCTCAATGATCTCCACTTCCAGATTCCTTCTCCCCCTAAACGGGTTCGGATTCCCTCCTACACCATGGCCTCCGGTGGTCTCTCTTGCTTCCGATGTCGTAGGATTGGTCTTCAACTCCAATAGTTTCTTCAACATTTCTTCCATCACCGTGGATTTCCCCTCTATCCTTTCATTGTTGGAGGTGATTTGAGTTTGAAAGTCAAAGAACTTTCCCTCCAAATCTGATTTTAGTTGTCCGATCTCGCCTTCCAAGACCTCTACCTTCTTCCCGGCCATCTCTCTTCCCACAGATCACAAAGATCTTCTTCCGGTTGTCAAAAACCCGCTGAAATTTTCGAATTTCAGCCGCCGAAGGTCCCAAATCGATGCTCTGATACCAATTTGATAGGAAATATTTGAGTTCGCAAGCAACTCTAACCCAAATCGGTGATCAAACAGCGAGAATACTGCTGTCCCCAGCAGGAAAACAACAGAAATCTGCTGTTTACAGCAGAAAAACATCACAAGCCAGGGAAATTTGAGAGTAAAACTCAAGTAGAGACTTGTATTCCACTAGAAGATGAAGTAAAATAGCAAATATACAATTGTTCTTCAATTCGAGAGGAAGAACAACTCTCCAAATCTCCAGCAACGACTAGAGCCCAAAGCAAAAGAACCATAGATCTCAAATCTCATTCAAATTCAAGATAATCCATAATTCCCTCCTAAGCATCTAATTAACCATAAAGGAGAAATACAAATTACCAAAACAGCCCTCCCCATTCAAAATTTCCCTCCCATACTAATTTCTACTCATGCTTGGGCCCACCATGTATCCCATGCCCCCCCCCTCTGCTTGGTTTCGCCTGGGGCTTGGGCCGCCGGGTGTAGAACCGAACTGGTCCTGGTTGGACTAGTCCAGCCGGCCCCTCCTGGGCCGACGTAACATGTTGCTACTGTTAGTGTTTGTGATGATTAAGATAACTAATTGTAACTATTTAAGGGTTGTTTGAAATTCTTCATTCCATCTACTATTTAGTAAGAGATAAGCCTGTTCAGATTCTCCCTCTGCTACACTTTAGATTGATTTAAAGGGGTCAAAACGAGGTGTGACATGCTACATAACAAGATGTTGCAAGGGATACTTCATTTGACATCCATAACATTCATCATGAAATACTTCTATTAGGACCAAGTGAGTAGAAAATGGTCAATCCAAACTCTTCCAAAATTTCAAGTTTTTCAAAACTCAAGACTAGAATTAATATTTCATAATTGGAAGTATATTTAAACATATCTAGTACATACCTCAAGTAAAATACAGAGCTTTACTAAACTTTTAAATAACCTTTACATATCCAAAAATATTTGTATAGCTTCTACTTTGATCTTTATATTCGCCCAAAACATATGTACACAAAAAGGGAAACCATTTGTTTTAATGCCCCATTTACTCCTTCCCCTTTCCTATAGTATAATTACTACTAATGAGTTAGAGCTTAATGAAACATACAACAACATATAAGATAATAAGAAATAATAAACATGTTGATTGCCAATTGAAAACATATGAAAATTTCTATAATAGACAGTCAATTGAAAAGATATGAAAATTTCTATAATAGATATAAGATATACATAACATCATTTTTTATTCTGTTTATTGTTAAACACACTTTTATGCAAGTCATATGATGATTATAAGTTTTTGTACACTCACAGCTCTCTAAATCAAGGTTGAGTGACTTGAATCCATATTCCCAACTTTTAGATTTGAGGCTGCTCTCTCATTTAAGGTTAGGCCCGAATTCCCAACTTTTAGAATTGAAAGAGTGTAGGCTTACCTCGTCAAGTCTTACGCCTTTACTTATGTTGACCTATCCCCCATATATGATCTATCTAAACCTTTTCATAACAATCGTAATAGCAATATGCAATTTTAATATATTTGATGAATCATTAATCAACTACAAAATGAATATGAAATTAATGTCATCAAAATCATATACAATATGAGTTTAAAATTATATAAAAATTTTCTATTTCCTAAACCATAGTTTGTGTATCTCACCTTACTAGAAATTGGTTCTCTTAGATTGTTTTCTTTTTCTCTTGTACACCACCTCCACCGAACCTCACCTCATTCAATCCACTCCTTTCCTTAAGGTATCTTACTCCTTAATTGAATTCAACAACTGATTTCGACAATACAAATTTCAGCCATATAGATTTAAGCAAAACATATTTCAACATAAAAATATCAGCCATATAGATTTAAGCAATATTGATATCACCATACAAATTTCAGCCATATAGATTTAAGCAATACAGATTTTTGCATACAAATTTTAGCCATATAGATTTATGTAATACAACAATAACAATAACAACATCAAGCCTTTATCTCACTATATAGGGTCGACTACATGAATAATTTTTCTCTATTATTGTCGGTTAAGAGTCAAATTCTCATTTAGATCTAATAAAGAAAGGTTATGTCTAATATTTTCTAATCAAGTCATTTTAGGTTTACCTTTACCGTTATTAATATAGGTTAAATCTAATACATCTACTTTCCTAACTGGGTCATCGGAAGACCGCCGTTTTATATGACCAAACCATCTAAGGCGACTCTCTCTAATCTTATTAGCCACTGGAGCTACTCCAACCTTCTCATGTATATATTCATTTCGTATCCTATCTCTGAGAGTATATCCACTCATCCACCTGAGCATCCTCATCTCTGCAATATTTAACTTAATATTATGCTTCTCTTTTAGTGACCAACATTCTGCGCCATAAAGCATTGCAGGTTTAACCACAATCTTATAGAATTTTCCCTTAAGTTTGAGTGGTATTTTTCTATCACACAACAAGTCCAATGCTTTTCTCCACTTTATTCATCCAATTTGAATTCTACTAATAATATCCCCATCTATTTCACCATCACTCCGAACAATTAACCCATGATATTTAAAATGTGCACTCTTATTAATGATTTGATCGCTCAAAGTCACAAATCTCCCCCTAGATTTATTACTACTAAGATTACCCTCCATGTATTCGTTTTTAGATCTACTTAAGCAAAAATCTTTAGACTCTAAGGTTGACATCCATAATTCAAGTTTATCTTCAACTCCCTCTTTAGTCTTATCAACAAGAAGAACATCGTCAGCAAAAAACATACACCAAGATACATCCTCTTGCAAAGCTCTAGTAAGAACATTCATGACTAAATAAAAAAGATATGGGCTTAAAGCTGATCCTTGATGTAATCCAACTAAAATTGGAAAATACTTGGTCAAATTACCTTGTGTTTGCCCACAAGTAACAGCTCAGACATACATATCCTTAATGACTTGAATATAAGAATTATTAATCCATTTCATTTTTAGAACTCTCCATAGCACTTCTCTTGGAACTTTATCATATGTTTCTCTAAATCAATAAATATCATAAGCCTTTATATTTCTCCATCAAACCTCTCAATAAATGTATGGCTTCCATAGTAGACCTACCCGACATGAATCTAAATTAATTTTGAGAAACATTAGTATCACGTCGTAACCTATGCTCCATAACTTTCTCTCATAGTTTTAAAGTATGACACATGAACTTAATTCCTTTATATTTACACAATCTTGTGCATCACCTTTATTTTTAAAGATAAGAATCAACACACTCATTATCCACACATCTGACATCTTTTTATCCTTTAAAATAATATTAAAAAGTTTAGTAAGCCAAAAAATTCCTTCATCTCCTAAGCATTTCGAAACCTCTATTAGAATATCATCAGGTCCAACAGTTTTCCCACACTTCATTTTCTTTAAAGCCTCTCTAATATCAGTTTTAGTAATACGTCGATAAAAATAAAAATCTTTATTTTCATTTAAAGTTTTAAGGTCACTAAAGTCAATCGTATTTTCACAATTTTCATTAAAAAGCTTAGAAAAATATCTCATCCACCTTTGTTAAATATCTTCTTAAAAAAAAATATTTTTTAATCTTCGTCCTTAATACACTTCACTTGAACTAAATCCTTACTACTTCTATCTCTTTGTTTAGCTAGCTTATACATATATCTTTCTCCCTCTTTAGTATCTAATTTATTATATAAATTATTAAAAGCTAAAATCTTTGCATCGCAGAATACTATCTTAGTCTCCTTACGGGCAACTTTATATCTTTCCCAATTTTCATATTTTTTTACATATAAATTAATTTTTATAACAAAATTTTTTATTTGTGATCTTTTCTTGTACATTTTGATTTCACCACCAATTATTTTTACTATTAGAAGCTTTTCCTCTTGCATGCACATCGTTTTCAACATTCTTAATATTACAATCTACTATTTCCCCCATAACATTAGCTTCTTCTTGCATGAATAAAATCTTAAGATCATGAATCTTACTCTCAAAGAAATATTTGTTAGAGTTTTTAAATGCCACCTTCTAATCTTAGAACAACGATATACTGTATTTTTTATGCTTTGCTCTTTTATCTTAAAGTCCAAAATTAATAAGCGGTGGTGGGTGCATAAACTTTCACTAGGAATAACTTTATAATCTCTACAATCTAAAAGATCTATTTTTTCTTATAAGAAAATAATTAGAGTTTAACTATATCCATTCTTATAAGTGATGAGATGTTCATCTCTTTTTTTAAATAAGTTATTAACTATGACAAAATTATAAGCTAGGCCAAAATTTAATATTGTATTACCACATTCATTAGTCGCTCCAAACTCATAGCCACCATAAATGCTTTTAAAATCCTCTACTTCTCTACCGACATGTCCATTTAATTCTCTCTCAATAAAAACTTTTTCTTCAAGAGGTATTTTTTGTATTAATTTTTCTAAGTCATTCTAAAATTTTAATTTTGAACACACATCAAAATCTACTGGAGGAGCATAAGCACTTATAATATTAATAATTTTATCATTAATAATAATATTCAAAGTTATAATTCTATCTTTAATTCTATTATTTTTATAACATTATCTTTTAAACTCTTATTTATTATCACACATACATCATTTTCAATATGACTCCTACAAGAATTCCAAAGTTTAAACCGTAAACTATCATATCATTAGCCTTCTCTCCCTCACATTTAGTTTTCTGGATGCACAAAATATTTATCTTCCTATGAATCATAATATCAATTAATTCTATTAATTTACCTGTAAGGGAACCTACATTCCATGCTCATAACCTAATTTTAGATTCATGGACTAACTTCTTTGCCCACATTCGTCTATTATGTGGGAACTCTTGCCTATTTAACACTACATCCGGGCACCGATGCAGTGACCTTTGCACACTTCTTACAATATTCGGGTCATACAACACATCGCTTTCAGAGAACGCCCTAGCATTAACACAATGTGTTAAAAGATTCATGTCATGATTATTCGACAAGTTTTATCTTCGTTGTCGGCTATTTAACGCAATCCTCCATTTTTCTCATCTATGACTTGAGATCTAACAATGACAGTGTTAAATTTATGTAATACTGCAACCATTAATTAAACTTCCTTACCTTCTCTTTAATTTCCCACCTTCCTGCTTTCTCCCCAGCAGCCAAAAGACCTGCATTTAGCAGCAGCCTCTAGCTCTCACTCCTTGGCTTGCTTAGACTTTAGGGCTAGGGACTTGGGTATGGAGGAATGAATGGCTTAAGGCATTTCATTAGCTAAGCGTTCCACTAATAATATAGCTAAACATTCCATTACTAATATAATATTACAACAAAATCCTAATTCCACTAAAACATCTCAACAAAATATCTCAACCGTATAATCCTAATCAAACCCTTGCATGCTCGGTTTAGTGGGAATGCCACAACAGAATGCACTAAATAAGGTTTATATGATTATATGCATTAAATAAGGTTTTAATTAAGCTACTCTAACATTTAGTGCTTAAATGTGAAATTTTCAAAGCTTAAAATTATAAATGTCAATTTACTGAATAAAGATGCATATATCTTCCACCTACTTCAATCCAAGTTAAGGGAACTACACTTTTGACCATAAAGTGCTTCATAGGATGTTGTTTGTATACTTGATTGATAATTATTATTGTAAGCAAATTTATCAATAGTATGTAATCCTCCCAATTAACTCTAAGATTCAAAGCACATAATGTCAACAAGTCTTTCAGTTATTGAACGATTCTTTCATATTGACCATTAGTCTGAGGATAAAAAGCTGTACTTAAGTGTAAGTTTATGCCTAAGTTTTCTGAATGCTTTTCCACAACCTAGAAGTAAATCAACTATCTTTATATGAAACGATAACTTTTGGAATACCATGCAATCTAATTCACTTACAGGCGTGCCAATTTATCTGTTGAATTAGTTTCTTTGATAGGAAAAAAGTGAGTTGATTTGTCAGTCTATTGATAATCACCCAAATACTGTCATGTCCTTGTCTGGATCTTGAAAATCTGTTAGACCGGTCCTCTTTTGACTGGTCCAGCCGGCCCAACCCCTTGGGCCGGTTCGTTTTGTTTACAGCAGGAGGGGGGCCGGCGGAAGCTAGGAGAGGAAAGTGTGGGGTCCACTTGAATTTCAAATTCAATCTTGGAGCCAAAAGGGGGGGGGGGGGAAGCAAGGGCAATTAGGTCCTTTTGTATTAATATTGAATTTCATGCATTAAGTTAGGGGGAATGGCTAGGGTTAGGGATATATGTAATTTTCTGAAAAGTTCTCTTTGTTTTCTCTTGTGGCTAGGGCTCTAGATTGCTTTCTAGAGATTGGGAGAGTGGATCCTCCTCTCGAATAGAGGATCTCTTGTATCTTTGCTGTTTTCTCTTGAATCTACCATAAATATCAAGTATTTGGAGTGATTTATCTCAACTTTTCTCGCGGATTTCCTTGTTTTTCTGCTATAAATTGCTGTTTTCCTGCTGTAAAGAGTAGTTTGGGTGCTGTTTTACACTGATTTGGACTTAGGAAATTGGTATCAAAGTAAGTCTTGGGACCAATCGTTGGCTATTTTTGACAAATTTCAGCGATTGAAATTGTACCGACGAAGGAGAAAATTGCTGAATTTTTTTTTTCAGATCCTGAGATCTTCTCATAAATTACAAGCCGTAGGAGATGGCGTCTAAGAAGGTGGATGCTTTGGAGGAGAGGATTGAAGGAGAGATGAATCAAATCAAGGAGACCGTGGAGGAAAAAATGTCTTCCATGGAAGGGCAAGTGGCCGATCTACGGGATATAATGAAGAAGATGTTGGAGTTTCAAACTCAATCGGCGGCGTTTGATGCCAAAGGGCCCGAAGCGAAAAACACCAACTCTGAAATCCATCGGGAGGAAGAGGAAGTGGAAATCGTGGAAGGGAGTAGGGGAAGGCCTCATTTGGAGCCTTTCCAGAGGGAGGAGAGAGGAGGAAGATATGGGGAAAGGCAAGGCTATGGAGGCGTGGAACCAAGAGGTGTTGGTTGGGAGCATCGAGGGGTTATCATGGACATCGGGAAGCTGTTTTTGAAGACCGAAGAGGAGATCTTGATGGGGGATGGGGACAAGGTAGAGCAAGGAAGATCGGGAGACATGGGGGGGCCAGGCACGTGGGAGAGGGGAAATTATGGAGGATTAAGGGGAATTGGAGGGGATCGGAAGGTGAGGAAATTAAAAATGCCCATTTTTGAAGGGGAGGACGCCTATGGGTGGATTTATAAGGTGGAAAGGTACTTTGCCGTCAACGGATTAATGGAGGAGAAATTATCGGCAGCAGGCTTATGTCTGGAAGGGAAGGCACTCTCTTGGTACTAGTGGAGAGATCAAAGGAGACTTATCCGGAGTTGGGAAGATTTCAAAGACAATTTGATAGAGCATTTTCAAACCGACCGGGGAGGAGACTTCTACGAGCAGTTCTTTGTCCTAGTGTAGGAGGAGTCTGTGGCGAACTACCAAGAGAGATTTGAGCATCTGGCCAGCAGGGTAGAGCGCTTGTCCAATATGGTGCTGGAGGGGAACTTTATGAAGGGGCTAAAGGTAGATATTAGTGCAGCGGTGAAGGTCCTGATGCCTAGGGACCTAGGGGAGGCCATGAAGCTTGCACAATTGGTCGAAAATCAAAAGAATCTGGAAAAGGGAGCTAGGAATAGCAGCTCAGGAGGCACTTACAGGTGGATGACTACCTACCTAGCCCCCAAGGGAGCGTCAACAGGAGGGATGAAAGAGGTTCCGAGGGAAAAAGCAACATGGGGAGGAAATGGGGGGCAGTTCAAGAAGCTAACTGAAAAGGAAATGCAAGAGAAGAGAACAAAAGGGCTGTGTTTCCGATGTGATGAAAAATACATGCCAGGGCATAAATGCAAGGATCGAACTCTTCAAGTTCTCCTCGTTTGTGAAGACGAGGAAGACGAAGAGGGAGGGGGGGAGCGATTCTAAGGTGGAGGAGGAAAAGATGCATCTGGATGTGACAGAAGTCTCTCTCAACTCCGTAGTGAGATTCACTTCGAGTCACACTATGAAGGTGAATGGAGAGATAGCTGGCCAAGAAGTGGTGGTGTTGATCGATAGTGGGGCAATCCACAATTTCACTTCCACCCAGATTGTGGAGCTGCTGGGGATGGAGTTAGTAGATACAAGAGGCTATGGGGTGATGATGGACACGGGAAAGGTAGAAATGGGAAGAGGAGTCTGTAGAGGGGTGGTGCTGAAGATCTAAGGCATCCAAGTGAAGGAAGACTTCCTTCCCCTAGAATTGGGGAGTACAGATATCATCCTAGGGATAAAGTGGTTGCAGACCTTGGGGGAAACCAAGGTCAATTGGGGTACTCTGAGGATGGAGTTGGTGAAGGGAGGAAGGAAGAGGGTGATTCAAGGTGATGCAGGGTTGACCAAGGCAGGGGTTTCTCTCAAATCCTTAATCAAGATAATTCAGGAGGGGGATGGCTATTTGGTGGAGTTACACAGATTGGAGGGAGTGAGTTTGGAGAAAGGGGGAACATACCCCTCTATGTACAGCCTTTGCTCCAGGAATTCTATGAGATTTTTCAACCACCTTTAGGGTTGCCATCACCCAGGGAGTAGGAGCATGTCATCACATTGAGAGAGGGAGTGTCACCTGTCAGTGTACGACCTTATCGTTACCCTCAATTTTAGAAAGACGAAATAGAAAAACTGATCAGAGAAATGCTGGAAGCAGGGAACATCAGGCCCAGCACTAGCCCGTTCTCTAATCCTGTTCTATTGGTGAAGAAGGATGGTAGCTGGCGGTTTTGTGTAGACTACCTCGCACTCAACAAGAAAATTGTACCTGATAAGTTTCCCATACCAGTGATTGACGAGTTGTTGGATGAATTGAGTGGAGCAGTGATTTTCAGCAAGCTTTTTTCTTCATTCGAATCTGATGATATCCTGATTTCAGGTCGATCTGGCCCAAGACCGGTTTTAGAACTCATGAGGGACACTATGAGTTCCTAGTGATGCCCTTTGGCCTCACCAATGCCCCAGCCACGTTCCAAGCACTCATGAATAAGATCTTCAAACGGTATCTCAGACGATTTGTTTTGGTAATCTTTGATGACATCTTAGTATATAACAGAACAGAGGAGGAGCATTGGGGGCATTTGAATAAGGTGTTAGAGGTTCTCCAGGAGCACTAGTTGAGAGCTAACTTGAAGAAGTACTGCTTCGCACAAGCCAGTGTGGAGTACTTGGGGCATGTGGTATCCAAGGAAGGGGTAACAGCACATCAGTCCAAGATTGAAGCCATGTTAAAGTGGCCACTGCCTAAAAATCTAAAGGAGCTGAGGGGATTCCTAGGGCTTACAAGGTACTACAGAAGATTTGTGAAGGGATACAACACTATAGCATGGCCACTCACTGAGTAGTTGAAGAAAGATGGGTTCCTATGGGGGGAAGCAGCCACAACCGCATTCAAGAAGTTGAAGAAAGCTATGACCACAGTCCCGGTCTTAGCTTTGCCGGATTTTACTCAGGCCTTCATAATAGAGACAGACGCATCGGGGTATGGATTAGGGGCAGTGCTGATACAGAGTCACAGGCTCATTGCCTACTTCAGTCAGCTGTTGACTGCCAGAGCCAGGCTGAAATCTGTTTATGAGAGGGAGTTAATGGCCATTGTTTTGGCCATCCAAAAGTGACGCCCCTACTTACTTGGAAGACATTTCATCGTTAGGACCGACCAACGGAGCCTGAAATATTTGCTGGAACAACGCATGGTGACAGAGGAGCATTAGAGGTGGCTATCCAAACTGATGGGATATGATTTTGAGATTCAGTACATGTCAGGGGTAGAAAATAAGGCAGCAGATGCCTTGTCCAGGTGCATGGGGGAGCTGCAGACAATGGCTGTATCAGTCCCAATGATGCTAGATTGGGAAGCCATAAAGGAGGAGAGTGACAGGGATAAGGAACTAGGCAAGATCAGTGCTTACTTACTAAAGGAAGAAGGCAGCCATCCAGGGTACTCATTCGAGGGGGAGAGATTGTTGTACCTGGGGAGGTTTGTGTTGCCTAGAACATCAATACACATTCCACATTTGCTCCAGGAGTTCCATGGGACTGCATTGGGAGGTCATTCAGGAGACTGGCAGCAGAGCTGTACTGGAAAGGTATGCAAAGGCTGTGGAAGAGATGGTATCCAGGTGCGAGGTTTGCCAAAAGAAAAAGTATCTAGCTATGTCACCAGGGGGGTTACTGCAGCCATTGGCTTTACCAGGTCGAGTCTGGGAGGAGTTATCTATGGACTTCATTGATGGGCTACCCCGCTCTGAGGGATTCACTGTGATTTTGGTGGTGATGGATATATTGGGCAAATATGCTCACTTCATTCCTCTACGCCATCCATACATTGCGGTGACAGTAGCATCAACATTCATCCGGGAGATAGTCAGATTACACGGAGTGCCAGAAGCGATAGTATCAGACAGGGATAAAGTGTTCCTCAGCCATTTTCGGAATGAATTGTTCAGACTGCAGGGGACTGTGCTGAAAAGGAGTACCGCTTACCACCCACAGACGAATGGTCAAACAGAAGTAGTCAACCAGAGCTTGGAGACTTATTTGAGATGCTTTGCATCAGAGACACCCAAGCTATGGACTAGATGGCTATCATGGGCCGAGTACTAGTACAACACCTCTTTTCATTCAGCTTCGCAGATGACCACGTTCAAGATGTTGTACGGAAGGGACCCGCCCCATTTGGTGCATTTTGGGAGTAGCAGTACTCCAGTTTCGTCAGTAGAGGAGTACTTGGAGGAGAGGGATAAGATACTTGAAGAGTTAAAAAGACATCTGTTGAGAGCTCAACAGATTATGAAGAAGCAAGCTGATGGGCATCGGAAGGATATCCAGTTTGAAGTGGGCGAGAGGGTGTTTTTGAAACTCCGTCCATATTAACAGAAAACAGTCTGGAGGAATGAAAAGCTTGCTCAAAGGTACTTCGGTCCTTATGAAGTGTTGGAGAAAATTGGAGCTGTGGCATATCGTTTGAAGCTACCACCTACGACGACGATCCACCCCGTTTTCCATGTATCCCAGCTGAGGAGAGCCATTGGAGATTATGCTACTAGTTCGGAGTTACCAGGGACATTAACTGATGAGATGGAAATGATATTGGAACCTTTGGAGCTTATGGAGGTTCGTCAGAAAGAAGACGGAGCTACAGAAGTCCTGATCAAATGGAAGAACCTCCCTGACTATGAGGCCACGTGGGAGCCATACGAGCGGATGAAACAACAGTTTCCTGACTTTCACCTTGAGGACAAGGTGGTTCTTTGAGAGGGCGGTAATGTTAGACCGGTCCTCTATGGACCGGTCCAGTCGGCCCAACCCCTTGGGCCAGTTCGTTTTGTTTAAACTAGGAGGGGGGCCGGCGGAAGCTAGGAGAGAGGAAAGGGTGGGGTCCACTTGAATTTCAAATTCAATCTTGGAGCCAAAAGGGGGGGAAGCAAGGGCAATTAGGTCCTTTTGTATTAATTTTGAATTTCATGCATTAAGTAGGGGAGAAAGGCTAGGGTTAGGGATATATGTAATTTTCTGAAAAGTTATCTTTGTTTTCTCTTGTGGCTATGGCTCTAGACTGGTTTCTAGAGATTGGGAGAGTGGATCCTCCTCTCGAATAGAGGATCTCTTGTATCTTTGCTGCCTTCTCTTGCATCTACCATCAATATCAAGTATTTGGAGTGATTTATCTCAACTTTTCTCGCAGATTTCCCTGTTTTTTTGCTGTAAACTGCTGTTTTCCTGCTGTAAACGGTAGTTTGGGTGCTGTTTTCTCATAACAAAATTCATTTGTAATGTCTTCCCACTTTCACTCATGAATAGGTAAGGATTGCAGTAATCCACTAGGTCATTGATGTTCAACTTTCACAAGTTGACATGCTTCACATTTTGATACATATTCAACAACATCTTTCTTCATGCTTGCCACCAGAAAATTAATTTCAAATCTTTATACATTTTGGTACTGCATGAATGAATTGTGTAGCCAGAATGATGAGCTGTTCGCAAATTTTTTTTTCATGACTCTGAATCACCAGGTGCCCACAATTGAGATTTATGCTTAATGATTTCATTAGTATCAACAGAAAGATATGATGTTTTCTCTAATTGAGCTCGCCTCATTAACTTAGGATACTCATTAATGACCTTTTTAGACTCTCTAATAAGTTTGGTTAAGGTTGATTTTACTGTCATATGATATAAGTATTTCAAATTTTTAAAATATCTAATCTCCAATTACAGATTCTCCATTTTTTTAATCAATCAAACCTCGTGAGTAATTATCCAATTCATCATTCCCGTGGATTTGAGGCTCAAGGCATTAGCCACAATCTTAGCTTTTACAGGACAATACTGAACATGCACATTATAGTCCTTAATTAACTCCAACCATTTTCTCTGTCTCAGATTTAGTCTTCCTTTAAAAATATATATTTTAGGCTTTGATGATCAGTATAGATTTCACATCTTACACCATACATGTGATGCTTCCAAATATTCAAAGCAAATATCACTGTAGCTAGCTCTAGTTCATGAGTAGGATAATTTCTTTAATATAGCTTCAACTCTCTCGATGCATATGCAATTACCTTTCTATTTTGCATTAGAACATATTCTATACCCTTCAAAGAAGCATCACTTTAAATTTGAATTCCTTCTGTTCTTGAGGGAAGGGTCAACACTGGTGCTATAGTTAGATGCATCTTGAATGTCTGAAAGATTTTCTCATATTTTATAGTTTATTTAAATTTAACATCCTTCCTCGTCAGCTTGGACAATGGCATTGCAATTTGTGAGAATCCTTTAACAAACCTCCTGTAGTACCCATCCAATTCCAAGAAGTTACGAACTTCTGTAACATTTTTTGGTGTAGGCCATTCCACAATTTCTTTTACCTTCTATAGGTCTATTGAAATTCCTTCATCACTGTTAATATGCTATAATAAGATAATACCCCATAGCGCCAAAATTCACATTTTCAATATTTTTTTTATAGTTAGTTTTTATTCAATATTTTCAAAACTATCCTTAAATGCTCAACATGCTCATCATCAGTCCTTTAGTATATTAGAATATCATCAACGAAAATAATCACAAACTGATCCATATACTTCTTGAAAATCCGATTCATTGTATCCATTAAAATATCAAGAGCATTTGTTAATCCAAAAGAAATGACTATAAACTCAAAATGATCATACCTAGTCCTAAAAGCTATCTTACTAATATCTACTTTTTAACCCTCACTTGATGATACTTTGATCTTGTCAATTTTGGAAAATACTTTGGAACATGCTAGCTAATCAAATAAGTCATTTGTGCGAGATAATAGATATTTTTTCCTCATGATCACCTTGTTCAACTCTCTATAGTCAATACACATTTGCATGTATTCATCTTTCTTCTTAACAAAAAGTACAAGTGAACTCCAACGTGAATGGCTAGCTTAGAGAAATCCTTTATATATCAATTCCTGTAATTGAGTTTTTAATTCCTGCAATTCCTTTGGAGCCATCCTATAAGGAGATTTATAAATTGTTGATATTCTTGGTTTTAGTTCTATTTCAAATTCAACATCTCTAGGTAACTATTTTGGAAAGACATTTGAAAATTTTGAAACCACTAGAATATGTTGTAATGCTTGTACATCTTTGTTAAAGACCTCCATTTTAGCTAAGAACACCAACTCACCCCTCCGATATTTATCCTTTTTCATTGCACTAATAAGAGAGAATATTACATTCTTCTCATATGGAAAGTAGGTCTTCTCAGGTCATCTCATTTGGCAAACTAAACTTTATTCTTTCCTTCAAACATTCAATTGTAGCAAAATATTTAACTAGCTAATACATTCCAAAATGATATCAAAAGTTTTAATAGGCACTAAAATTAGTTATGCTGAAAATTTGTGAACCAGAATGTCCAAATTCATAAAACACATATTATTGACATACAAATTATCCCATGTCGGCATCATAACACACAAGGCAAATATAAAATATACGGTCTCAACAGATAAATCAAAATAATTTTCATAAAAAATAAATTAATGGGAGACACTGGAATAAAAAAGAATTCTACCAAATTTATTTAAAATTAGAAGTATAACTGTAACAACCTCCTTGGAATCTTTGCCTTTCTGAGGTGTGATGGAAAACACTCTAGCTTTCATTGTTGGATTACCTTTAATATCTGATGCTTCTCTTAGCTGAACTTGCAGCTTCCCTTACACTATTGGTTTTCCCTGATACTAAAATATTTCATCCTGATTGCCTTTTAGATATTTCCTTTGTTGTGCTTGCTCATGATATCCATGTGGTCTAGCATTGCTTCTTTTCTCTTGAAGGCAGTCCACCTTATGATGACCCAATTCGCCACATCGCCTTCTAGATTCCACCAAACATTGATCAGGTTGCCTCTTACCACATTGATTACACAAAAGTTTCTCAAGTTTAGTTGGTTTCTGCCTATCATCAAATTTAGACATCTTGTTTCTGAATTGATCTTCTTTTTCAAACATCTTCCTTTTGCCTGTTTATTGCTATTTCCATTTATGCTTAGAGAAGTTCAGCTCATTTTCAATCTTTCCAGCTCTCTCAACTAAGATTGAGAAATTGTTGATATCAAAATGTACCAATGCTAGTCGCAGCTGATCCATGAATCCTCTAAAAAATTTGTGGCATTTTTTTTTTTGGGTGCTAACATAATGAGGTGCATAACGGGACAATGAAGTAAACTCGACTTCATATTGCAAAACCGTCTTAGAACCTAATTCAGATTGAAAAATTTTTCTTGCAAAGCTAATCTAGTTGAAGGAGGAATGAACCAATCTTTGAATACCTTCACAAAATCATTCCAATGTATGCTAGTGATAGACATCTATCCAAATTGCTCTCTATGTTGTGCTTGCCACCATATTTTCGCCTCTCCTTCCAGAAAAAATGTGGCCAGGATAGATCATACCATCTAGGATCTTCCCTATCTTCAACAACTAGTCCTCAGCTACTGTTGGATCACTTGTACCTTTGAATGTTGATGGTTTAAAAGTCTGAAATAAATTTAAATATTGATTCAGTTCACTACCAAATTTAAATTTGGATTCACTGTGGGTAGAAGATTTCTCCATGGATGTCATTTTATCCATCACTTGTAAGACCAAATGCATAATATCTTGAAGTTCTTTGGACTTATTCCCCAAATTCATTCCGCTTCTCTCCGACTTTTCAACTTGCCTTTTTTGTTTCTAAATTTGGTCGGGATAATTGACCAATCATTCTTTCTGGCAATTCCTCAGTCGTATTGATCTGAAAGTATGTATATATAGATAATTTATATAATGCACGTGATCATTTGTAATTTTTAACCATGTTATGCATGTATGCTTGTTAAGCCCTACTAGAATGAATGTTTAGTTCAATTCATCATTAATCCAACTTATAGCTGTGTATAAATTAGATTCATTTTATTTCATCATGCTTCATTTCTAAATCCCATTATACTTTAATTTGAATTTTCTGATATTAATTTCTGTCACACCCCATTTTGATCCCCTATAATCAACCTAGAGTGTAATAGAAGGAGAATTTTAACAAACCTATCTCTTATTAACACCCATCTTGATATACTTCTATAAGTACCAAGTGAGTAGGAAATGGCCAATCCAAACTCTTCCAAAACTTCAAGTTTTTTCATATATGTTCATACTTGCATACTATATAAAGATGTATATCTTACCTCCTTGACTCTTTGATTGACCAAGTTGGACACCTCGTAGCTGCATACGTGTGTCGGATGCCTAATACGTCGAAATCATTAATTGATAATTTTCAACATTTACTATTCAACTCTTGCAAGTAAATCGATTCTAAATAACATACATTCAAATTTTCTCATCGCATACACAACTATATATATTAATTCCCTCCTAAATACAATTATCCTAATGAATAATAGGATGCTTCTAAATTAGAGATGTTAAATACACAACAATAAAATTTTCTTTTCCTAAATGCACAAAATAAATTTTACCTCTTCCCTCTTTCTGTGCTCCTTTTCTTCTTTCCTGTTCCCTTATTCCCTTTCTCTTCTCCCGGACTTTTCAGATTTCTTCTTCTTCTTCTTTTCTTAAGAACCTCCCTTAACTTACCTTCGGAGCGACCCAAACACTTCTGCATCTCCGTGAATTTTGCTTCCCCAGCGATCCAGCACTTGCTCCAGCACAGCTATATGCTCTAAACCAGGGAAGAAAAAGAAAAAAAAAATTGATGTTTCGGTACGGCTTAATCACCAATCCAATGTTGATTTCTTAGACTTCCATCAACAAATGCATGTCTTTAAAAATATCTTTAAAAGTGCCTTGGCGGAATTCTTTATTAACCTTGCTACAATATTTTTTTCAAGTGGTAATAGATTTTTTTAACTTGGGAGATTTAATTCCCTAACATCCATTTCTTCACAATTAGACATTTCAAATTAGGGGTGTCAATTCGGGTCGACGGGTCGGGTTCGGGTCGAACCCGAGTTGACCTGGATCTAAACGGGTCAACCCGAACCCGTCCCGTTTTTGCAAACGGGTCGGACATTTCAACTTGGACCCAAACTGCGCGGGTTGCCGGGTTGATCCGACATGTTTTTGCAAACGAGTCAGACATTTCAACCCGGACCTGGCCTGTGCGGGTTGCCGGGTTGAACCAACCCAAATTTAGTAAGTCTGCGGGACCGCGAGGCGCGAGTGAGGGCAGAGTCCGCGGGACCGCGCGACAGACCGGAAGCGGGCGGAGCCCGCTGGACAGCGCGAGTGCTGGCGTAGTCCACGGGAGTCGAAATCGCGCGAGTGAGAGCAAAGTCGTGTGCGACAGCGGGCAGAGTCCGCGGGACTACGCGAGTGCAGGCGGATTTAAATATCAAGATTTTGACTTTCGGGTCATTGGCGGGTTGATTTCGGGTTTCCAGGTCAACACGAACATGACCTATTTTTGAAACGGGTCAAAAATTCGATCCCGTACCCGACCTTTTTGCTAACCAGGTCAATTCGAACCCGAATTTTTTCGGGTTCGGTCCGGGTCGGGTTTCGGGTTGTGTCAAAAATTGACACCCCTATTTCAAATTGCTCCATTTGATAAGTAGAACACAATGACATTAAATTTATCGAATTTTGTAAAAGTTGAGATTTTAAGGTATTTTTAAATTGAGTCAAATGTTACACATACTAGATCAATTCAAGTTTTACAATGCTCCTCTTAATTATGGGAGAAATTAGATAAGTAAGTTTATTGATGCAACATAGTTAAAGCCTTAGGGTTATATACGTTTATATATATAATTTCCTTATATGTACATCACCTCAGTTTTGCTATAGTAGATTAATAAAGTTTTGTTATAGTAGATTAATAAGATGTTCAGTAAAATTAAAATATAAACTTGGGATAATTTAATTATATAATAATTTGGGCTCCCTCATTTGCAAGAGAATGTACCTTGGTGTATGCTTTTTGCTGATGATATTCTTCTTGTTGATAAGACTAGAGAGGGAGTTGAAGGTAAACTTGAATTATGGAGGTCAACCTTAGAGTCTAAAGGTTTTCGCTTGAGTAGTTCTAAAACGGAATATATGGAGTGTAATTTTAGTAGTAATAGACCTAGTGAGGGGATTGTGACTTTGGGCGATCAAGTCATTAATAAGAGTACACGTTTTAGATATCTTGGATCTATTGTTCAGAGTGATGGTGAAATAGATGGGGATATTATTAGCAGAATTCAAGTTGGATGGTTGAAGTGGAGGAATGCATCAGACTTGTTATGTGATAGAAATGTACCCCTCAAACTTAAGAGAAAATTCTATAAGATGGTAATGAGGCCTGCAATGCTTTATGGTGCCGAATGTTGGCCTTTAAAAGAGAAGCATAATACTAAGTTAAGTGTGGCAGAGATGAGGATGCTCAGGTGGATGAGTGGCTTTATCCTTAGAGATAGGATACGAAATGAGCATATACGTGAAAAGGTTGGAGTAGCTCTAGTAGAAGATAAGATTAGAGAAAGTCGCCTTAGATGGTTTGGTCACATAAAACGGCGGCCTTGCGATGACCCGGTTAGGAGAGTAGAGGTATCAAATTTGACTTATGTTAAGAAAGGTAGGGGTAGACCTAAAAAGACTTGGTTAGAAAATATTAGGAATGACCTTTCTTTATTAGATTTAAACGAGAATTTGACTTTTAATAGGACACAATGGAGAAAAAGGATTCATGTAGCCGACCCCACGTAGTGGGATAAAGGCTTGTTGTTGTTGTTGTTGTTGTTGTTGTCTTATATATCAAAAAGATCTATAAGCTTCAAAAAATTTTTCCCCAGCCTCTCTTGCTTTCGGTGGAGTTTTAATGGATTAAGTTCTGGGATAAATTTTCAGAAGGCAGATTAGGTTGTAGATAAGACACTACCCATAAATTTCACCCTCATTTTACGAGGACTTTATGATTTGAGTTTTGGTTTCCTATAAGCACAAGCCTCTATAGTTAATTACCCCTCTCGATAATCAGAGAGAACTTTCGATTAAGGCTAGTAATCAAAACATATATATAGAGATACATGTATCCGACATATAGTAACAACATGGGTTCATGTGCTTACAAGTCTGATATTTAAAATTAAAAATTTTACTGTTTTGCACTTAAAGCGGATGGTGGAGGAATGGATGATGGACCCGACCAAAATCCCATGGTTCCGTCTTCCCAGTCCATCGTGGTCCCGGTCTACTTAGTCAGAGAAGGTAGTCGACCCAACCTGACATAAGCAGATCCTTGTTGGCAACCATGTGTTAGGATACCTTGTAAGCCTGAGGGGAGTATTTAACTAATGGGATAAATTTGAATCCACTTTAACTAACAAAGGGCTTTGTGCCCTATTGATTATATCCTATTGATTCATATCTTAAAGATTTAGTGTCATTGGATAATATACGGGCTCTGGCCATTATCATAATTTAATGGTGTCATTTGGCGGCAAACCACCTGGTTCAGAGGGTCCTGGTCATAACCGTTTACCTGCGGTGCTATTTGACGGCAAAATCGCCAGTTAGAGGACACGTACCACTTTCTTATTGGTAATAAACTATTTTAGAATGAATTCTAGCTAGTGATATTCTCGACCAGACATTAGCTCTTTGTGAGTTGAAGTGATATTTGAGTTTGTCAACCTCGACAAACCGTTGTGGTGGATGGATAAGTTTTGTTTCAAGTATTTAGTAGTTTATTTCAATTTTAAATATTTATTCTTCCCTTTTAAAGATAATTAATGCTCGTATTCAGCTGCATTTATGCACGTATTTCACCCGATGGTGAATACTCGAGGAATCCAAAGCTAGAGACTCGAAATGACATCTTAACATATTTTAAACATGAATCCTAAGCTGGAGGGGCCCTCATGCATACATTCCCTGTCTTTTGGAAAAAGGATCCTAGGCTGGCGGGGCCCGCAAATAATTTGACTTTTATTTTATAAATAGGATGGAGGCTCAGTTCATTTTTTACACTTCATTTCTGCAAGGAGTGTTACTAGGGAGTTTAGGTGTGTGCAAGTCAAGAGCTAAGAGAAAGAAGTTTGGCTCGTACCTATTGGTGAAGAACTAATTCCCTTACAAGTTCATTGTAAGTTGTATTCTGTTATGCTATGGATTTTCTTTCATTTTTGCTTTCAGTGTTAGGGATGTAGGATGTCCTATCTTTTATTTTTTTGTTGATTTAGAAGTTTAGGTAGATTTTAATTTAAGTACTTGTTTAAAACACAACATTTCTCCGCCTTATAAGAAAAGCAGTAACAAGTACTTAATTATCTTTTTATATATAATAAATTTTTCAGCTCGTTAATAAAGCTGTCCCATGTACTTATGTTTCATGCAGACAAATTTGCATGTCCACTTTTATTAGCGAGTGAGGGAATGAATCAATAAGATATAATTGATAGGGCACAAAGCCCTCTGTTAGCTAAGGTGGATTCAAATTTGTCCTCTTAGATAAATAAACCCCCATGTCTAAAAGGTACCCTTGGACGTTGCAACCCATAGCCGACAAGGATCCTTCTGTCAAGTTGGGTTGCTACCTCCTTTGACTAAGTACACCAGGGACCACGATGGTTAGGGATGACAAAATCATGAGATCTTGATCGGATCTATCATCCATTCCCTCTCCATCCACTTTCAGTGCAAGATGATGAAATTTCCAATTTTAAATATCAAACTCTCAATGCCCAAACCCCAATACTGGTACTATACACTAGATAACATATATTCTCTATGTATCCGATTGACGACTAGCCTTAATCGAAAGTTCTCTCTCGTTATTGGGGGTTAATTAATTATAGGGACTTGCGCCTATAGGAAACCAGAACTCAGATCATGAAGTCCTCGTAAAATGAGGGCGAAATCTCTGGGTAGTGTCTTATCTACAAACCATGTGCCTTCTGAAAATATATCCCGGAACTTAATCTGTTAAAACTCCCCCCGAAAGCAGGGGAGGTCAAGGCGCAAATTTTTGGATCCCATAAGATTGAAATGAAATGTTGTATTTTAATAAAAATGCTTTTGATGAATTTTGGAATATGCAAAAAGTGAAGTATATTTTTTGGGGCAAAATTTTATTATACCTTATGAAAATTTTGGGTTTTATATGAGAAGTAAAAATAACCTGTGTTATATGCACTATTAACGCATCATGGTGCATAACCCATTGCCCTTATAACATGTGCTATTTAATTTATCATCTTTAATACATTTTGTTATTTTTAATTTATTATTTTATTTTTATCAGGTTTTATCTCTCACTCCTGTTGACCTTTGTATAAAGAAACAAAAAATAAAAAAAATATACGCATACCTCTGCTCCGTCGAGACGCCCAAATCTCCGCAAATCCTGCAGAAATCCCGCTACTAGCTACAGGACTATTCTCTGTAGACGGCGCTGAACCAGTCCAGATATCCCGCTGCGATCGCGTCCCTTTCCGGATATCCTGCGCCTCGTCTCGATCAAGCCTCCCTCAGCGTTGTTAAATACCGAATGAAGCCAAGGCTTTCGTTCGCTGCTTCCACACGATCGAGCTCTCCGACTCCACTACCACTCTCGACCTCCTGCTCTCTCCCGACCGATCTCTATAGCCAAACAAAAGTCGATTTCCACTGCCTCTCAACCTCTTCCATCCACGACCTCCTGCTCAACTCCAGCTGACGCCTTACCTCTCGTTTCTTCCGATCCCGCCACAAGTAGAGAGAGAGAGAGAGAGAGAAAACCAACCTTACTTGTGCCGACCGAAGCTCCCGATCTTTCTCTCACACGGCCGACCTCCACCTCCCTCCGACGTCTCTCTTCCTATCGGGTCGGAAGTTCGACATTTTGATCGTGAGCAACAAGGAGAGCTTGCTGTGAAGGTAATCCCCTCCCTCACGTGCACTTCCACGGCCAAATCCCTTTAATCTGCTGAGCTGAGGGATTATTCTTTTATTATTATAATTAATGACTTAATGCAATTTAATTATAATTATATTAATTAAATATAATTAATTATAATTAGTATTTTTAATCAATCAAAATTTATAAATTAATTATTGTTAATTAATGTTAATTAAATTTATTAGGATTAATTAATGATAATTAAGTTATAATTAATTTTAAATTAATTATAACTTATTGTCTTAATTAATTTAAATAATTTGAATTAGCTATTTTAATTAATTATAATTAATAAAAAATGATGATTAATTAAAAATAATTATTTAATTAATTTTATTTAATTGATATTAATTATGATTAATAAAAGAAAATAATGCCTCTCTTCCCTCCCTCGATCCACGTGCCAATGTTTGCAACCCCGCGAAGGTACGGACTTTCTAAACTCAGATTCTCGCTTCCGTTGTGTGCGGCGGACTGAAAAATCGCCTATATATGCCTTTATTGCGCGTGGTGGGATGGGACCCCGGTCCGACGCCTACGATGAGGCGGGAATCACCTAAACTCTACTTCGGGGTTCGTGGAGGGCCTGAAAACCGCCTATACACGCTTTTATTTCGCGTGGTGGGATGGGACCCCGGTGCGGCACTTACGGCGAGGCGGGGTCACTTATAAGTACCCCCGAGCGGGGCGAAAGCAAACTGTCTTTTAAACAGGTACCGTCAAAGACCCCATACACGCCTTTATTGCGCGTGGTGGGAGGAACAAAAAAATCACGGCCGCGGTGTCCTCGTCCGAGGACATCTACCATACACGCCTTTATTGCTCGTGGTGGGAAAGGCCCAGCTTCTCGTAGTTTTCCCCTAAACGGGAGAGACGCCGGGAGGTTGCCGAAATTTCGGGTGAAATCGTACCTAGACTTAATTGAACTCAAAAGAACGACGGATGACCTGTATTTGGACTTTTGAACAAAATCTAAGTGGCTTAATAAATAATTGAACCCAAAATAAAAAATGTGCAAGAGGCTTAATTTGGACTGAAATCAAACTTGGACCACAGTGGACTTTTGAATTTGAACAAGGACTTGGATAAGTTGACAGCGGACTTGTGAATTTGATTGGACCAAATTGACATAAAAGAACTCAAACTCAAACGAAATAAATACAAGCTTGATTTGGACTTGCATGTGATGCTGATTGCAAGCAAATATCAATTATATAAGTCTACTATACACACTACATGTCATTTATAAGGAGAAATGCATAAAGGACTGCAATAAATACAAAGGAGAGCCTAGAAGATGTATTGTCTTACGGTCATCATCAATTAGTGAATGAGCATGGTGATACTCACAAGCAAAAATACACCGATTCGTTGTAAGAAAGGGTGGAGAACATACATCAAATGTGGATATCTACAAGTCATTATAGTAGATCCACCATACACTCAACATACCACTCATAGGCAAATACAAAAGAATTGTGCCAAAGACGAACTCCTACGAGTTACTACAAAAGCTCATTACGTCGTGCAACTAATATTTTGTCCAAAAGGAAATGTAGGAGAGTCCTCATTCATACAACAGTCCATTCACAGTCAGAAGCAGATGGTTTGTAGCAAATTCAAATACCTATGAACCATCATAGGGAGCCTCTCATGTAAAGTACCATCTGTAAGCCATCACAGAAGCTTATGATAAATACAAGCACCTACGACCCAAGGCAGGAGATTAGTTGGTACACTACGATCCACCTACAGAAGGCAACGAGTGGTGTACGACAGTCTACCTGTACAAAGTAGCGAACAACTAAACTCAGAAGCTGCTACGCCACGCCACCGGATCTGCAACTTCTATGCAAGCGGACAGAAGGCGTCTACAAATACTTTCAAAGTACCCATGCACGTGCACTGTAATCTGTATACACATAGCTTCACTAAAGGGAAAAATACAATCTCAACCCGCATGGGCCCCGACGAGCGTGTTATTGGTACACACGTGACGTCTAGGGATGCTGCGCGGGTTATCAAATTTTAAACCCGATCCTCCTTAGCAGGTAAAAAGGAGTCGACGGGGTTTAATTATAAAATTCCCCCAAACCCGCATGGGCCCCGGCGAGCGTGTTATTGGTACACACGTGACGTCTAGGTAGTTGCGCGGGTTGACAAGTGAATTCAAGTTCGAAACCGATCCTTCTTTACGGGTCAATAGAAGTCGACAGGGTTCAAACCAACAAACAAATATACGGTTGTGGCGACCATTATATTTGTCTCAATACATTCATATTAGGTCTTCAAGACCTATAACAATGAGAATTCACTATCAAGGGCATAAAGCCTACGAAACCCGATCCTCGATCAATAGCTTGGTCGAGTTGACAGGGTTCAATCAACAAAAGAGAAATTGACCCCAAACACCCCGATGATGGCCGTGTTGAATGTTTATCTCAATCGGAGGGGTTCACAACATTTTTAAATGCCTCCCAAAAGTCAATTCAAAATCCAAACTCCACAAATTTCAAATTTCAAGATATTTTAAATTTGAAATCTAACTATCAAACACTTAAAGCAAAGCCCATCCACCCTCCGCAACAGTCTGCCAGGGTGAATAAATTCAAATTTACTTCAGCTCACAAGAGCCAAATGCCTAGTCGAAAATATCACTAGGATCCATTCTCAAACAGTCTCCTGCCAGTAAGGACGTGGTATGTGTCATCTGATCGGCGGTATGCCGCCAAATGGCACCGCAGGATAAACGGTTATTACCCGGGGCCCTCTGAACCTATTGGTTTTGCCGCCAAATGGCACCACGAAATACCGGCTATTCCCAGAGCCAATACGCTCCTTATTGACATCAAATCCTTGAGATATGAATCAATAAGATATGATCGATAGGGCACAAAGTCCTCTTTTAGCTAAGGTGGATTCAAATTTGTCCCCTTAGGCAAATACCCATCCCAGGTCTACAAGGTCCCCTTGGACGAAGCAACCCACGGCTGCCGACAAGGATCCTTCTGTCAGGTTGGGTCGACTACCTCCTTTGACTAAGTAGACCAGGGACCACGATTTCCCAGGATGACGGAACCATGGGATCTTGATCGGGTCTATCATCCATTCCCCCACCATCCGCTTTAAGTGCTAGGTGGTGAAATTTCATATTTTAAATATCAAACTTTTCAATACTTTCCAAATTTCCAAATCCAAATCCATTTTTTAAATACCAATGCCCACTGCTGCTACTATATGCCAGATAACACATATTTTATACGTATCTAATTGACGACTAGCCTTAATCGAAAGTTCTCTCTCGTGATCGGGAGGGGTAATTAACTATAGGGGCTTGCGCCTATAGGAAACCAGAACTCAGATCATAAAGTCCTCACAAAATGAGGGCGAAATCTCTGGGTAGTGTCTTATCTACAAACTCATCCGCCTTCCAAAATTTACCCCGGAACTTATTCAGTTAAAACTCCCTCGCCGAATAAAAAGAAAAGTGAGCGGAGGCTGGGGCCGAATTTTCGGAGCCCACAACTCCTTAAACCTTCTAGATTTGGTCTCTCATGAACACAGAAACTATCAAGAGAGAGAGGGCACAAATCTTTTAGGTAACGAATTGTAACGAGCGGGCACGGAGAGTGATGATGGAAATACAAATAGAAATGATAAATTGCTGCTCAAAAAACTCTTTTTTGTCTTAAAAAATGTTCATAAGGGGTTGTGAATGCAAATCTCTAACGTAGTGGACTAAGCTAAACCATGTGGCTCCATGAACTCCTCTTCATCTTCGAAGGTTGAATGTTATCCTCTTCCAAACCTTGAACAATGAAGCTCCTCTTAGTCGATACATGCCACTTGACTTTGAGTTCATTATTACTTTTATTTTTACTCTTTCATCTTTTTGTTCTATTTGACTCATTTTTTTTTTTTTTTATCTTGATTTATCTACCCTGGTTCAATCTAATATCCATATTTTTTTTTTCTTTTTTGGCTATATTTAAAACAGTGCACATTGTGCCATGCATTACAAGCTATGATTCTACTAGAACATTTTATTTTGGTGTGCTATTCACTATTAATAAGTATGTTCTTTCCTTTGTTCACTTTAAAGTTGAAAATTTACTATTTTGCCAAAACTAAGATTGTGTTCTTGCCGCAATCCAAGTGGCTAAATTGAAACTTGGAGCATTAGGCTAGTTTTTAGAGGATTATGAGAAATTACTTTTTTTGGGTTATAAATAAACGCCTAAGACATAAAAAACATGGGTTGTGGATGTAGATTCTTAGAGTGCTTTACAAGTTTTGACACAACTTATGAGGAATGATTCTTCTTATAATTGCGTGAGGCTTGAATCTTTCAATTGATGATTTCATTCCTTATTTCTTTCTTCTAAATTGTATAGTGATTGGTCCATGTGCGTAATTGAAAATTTGTCGGATTTGATACATGTAGTTTTTATTAATCTTTTTGGGTATTGTAGGGTACTGAACTTTATGTTTTTCTTGTAGTATTAGGAGGCTTTGCCGTCTCGCAGGTTACAGCATTATCATCATTATTTTACTGATGTTATCCCTGTCTGTCTTTCAGATACCCAAAATTTTACTGTATTGATTTACTGCTCTCTTCAGTTAAAATAGGCTTTTATAATTGTTAAATGCTAGTGGTTTATGATTCTGGTGCCTGTGGGCAATGTGCTCTTGGCAATCAACCCGTAAAGTTGTCAATTGTATAAGCGCCTGATGGGCTGCTTCTACATTGAGCTAGTAGAAGCAGAGTAATTGCCTTTAAAGGAACATTGACAGTTCCAATGTTTATTAGAGTTAAACATGTCTAGGAGGGTAAATAATTCCCCACCGATGTGCAAATTCTTCCCACTACTAAGTTACAACCACTTTTAGTTTACGACGATCTTTTTATGACTTTCTAGAGCATTAGGCATCCACCATAAGCTATTAAACTGCACTTTTTCAATTTTATTATATCCTAATCTTAGTCGAAATAGAATCTTACATCATTTGCATACAATATCTTTGTTTACAATCCATCCTTAAAGGTAGACTGATTCAAATGATTGGTTAATTTTTTTTAACTCTCTGATTAATTTTTGACAGTCATCTAGTCATCAGTCTCTAGTCCGAGCTTTCCAGCTGGCATTTTCTCTTAGGAGCATCTCTCAAAATAATCATTGTAAGTATTTAAGGTTTAACTTAATTATATTGTTCTGCAACTTAATGAAATGTATCATTTATCAAATATTGTTTGTTATGATTACTGCATCATTTTCTATGTAATTTTTTTTTTATCTAATACCCTTTGTGAGAACTTAATATAAAAAGGAATCTGTTAGAACTCCAAAATCATGTTTTCTTCCTTCAGATTATGTTTTAGAGTAGAAAACTAGCGAGACTTCAACAATGAAATTTAGATAAATTTGTTAGATATACTTAATTTAGATCTGTAGTAAGAATTTACATATACCATCTAACAACCTCTTGAAAATCTTGGTTATGAAGGCTGCAAGATTATTGCTTTCTCAAATTAGATTCACTTTGGTCTTTAAGGTCCTCAAGTGATAGCTATTTAACTTATCACTGGCAAAATCTAACTTGGAGATGTTGACCTCTGCAACTTGACAAAAAAAAAAAAGACTTGAATCATTGCATACCTGTGCGAATCCTGCAAAAAAATCGCGGCTACAGTCGCCCATGACCTACTAGCGGCGCCGTTTGCAGTCCTCGATCGAGTGCTTTGACTCGACGCTTCTCCCACTGTCGTTAAAAGTGACAAGAGAAGATCCCTTGGACTCTCGCTTCTTCTACCGCGCAAGTCCTTCAGATCCTCCCTCCCTCTGCTTCCACGACCTTTTTTCCGCAAGCTTCTTCGCCTCCTCCCTTCTCCAAACCATGCAAAACTTCTCTCCCCGACAACATGAGCAGCCTGAACCCCTACCTCTGTTTCGACTTCTCCACTCCCGTCGAGCTACCAGAACCTCGAAACTCACCAAGCCGAGCTCTCCTCCCATCCATCCGAACCCCTCTACCTGCACTCGACACAGCTGAAGCCACCCATCCCTAGGCTGATCTCGTCTCACTGTGCCACCAAACTCCCGTCGGCCCCATCTCTAAAATCCCGATCTCCTCCTCTACCCGACATCTTCTGTACCGAAGCTTTCCCTCCTCCGACCCATCTCCGACCTTATCGAAACCGTGACCCTTGCCCAAACTTTGGGTTCGTTCGGTCTAGAAAGAGAGAGAGAGAGATTCTTCCTCATACCTCCTCTCCAAACTGAACGCCCCCTCCCGTCGGCCTCAGCTCCTACGACCAAGACCCATAGCCGACCCCTCTATTTCCTTTGCTGAAATCTACCTCATGCTCTTGTTCGCTGCCATTCAAAGCCTCCTTAATCCTATCCTCTTTGCCGCAAATAAAACCCAGCCCGACCCATTGCTTGTGGCCGAATCCAGAGTGTAATCCCTCTCTCATTTTTTTGTGTATTCTTGTTATTCTTATTAATGTTAATGTTTGCTAGCATTAATATTAATATTAATATTAATGTTATATTATTATTTATAATAATATTATTTTATTATCATCATTAATGATATCATTAATGTTGTATAATAGTAATATTATAATGACATAATAATAATATGATTGTAATATTAATATTAATGTTATTACCTTATTATTATTGTGGTTGTTGTAATTATTGTTGTTATTATTAACATTCCTATTAATGATAATATTATTAACAGTATATATGCTAATAATAACAATAATGATATTATTATTATAAAATAAATCTTTTTATTCACTTAAGAACCCTGCATTTGACGTTTGTGTCAAGCCGACAAACCGTTTATACACGTTTTTCTCTAGTGGTGGGAAGGGAACCCGATGAGACACCTTCGGCAAGGCGTGTAGGCCTTATACACGCTTTTCGTAGCGTAGTGGGACAATCTTAAGTACCCGTATGCGGCTCTGTACCTGCGGGGAAACAACTGTTTTTCCTTTGAAATAGGTACCAATGATTCATACATGCCTTTCTCTGGCGTGGTGGGATTAAAGATTTCACGGCCGCGGTGTCCAAGGACACCTACCGTACACACTTTTCTCTTGCGTGGCAGGAGGCATAGTTTCTTTTAATTTATTCTAAACGGGGGAGATGCCGAGAGGTTGCCGAAATTTTGGGTGAACATAAGACCGCATTTGGACTTGATTGAACTCAAAGGACAACAGAACTTGGACTCGAACTTGTGAACCTTTGAACATAATTTGAACTTGATTGAACACATACAAAGGAGATCAGGGGACTTATAAATTTGGACTTGAACTTGATAACATAAAACTTGAATTCCAATGGATATTAAATAAATGATATTAAGCTCAAACTTGGACTAAAGCCTAATATTTAAAATTAAAAAAAAAAATCATGAATCATAAGAATGATGCTTATAATGATCAAAGCTTCAAAATGAACTTGCAAGCAATCATTAACATGAAGCAAATTGAGAATACAATTACATCTTCATAATTGAGAATGCAAAATCTTCAGTGGACTATTAAGGAATCATCATTTCAATAGGAATGCAAATCTTAACAAGCAAAGGGCAACAAGATTGTAAGAGTTATTGATTTGATTGTAAAGCCATGATGTGAGCTTTTGGATCAAGTTAATTGACTCATAACATGGGATTTGATTCATCATTAAGCAAAGTTCATGGAATTGCAAGACATGTGACAAACTATCTACAAATCATCATGCAAAAGTCCTCAATGAGTATTAAAGCTGATTCATGAAAGATGGTCAACTAAGTTGCAAATCTCCAATTGGCAATAGTACCAATGTTGCCATTCACATCATATATCAAATGTCGACAAACTTGAATTTGAAATAAGCAGGAAATTGAGCTTCAATTGGATATTTTAAAAAAGGAAGATGCAACCAGATAGCAAATGATTGTCATAATGAGTTCGTAAGGGATTTATGATGAATGGAAAATAAGGCCTCAAGAGACATATAAGTAAGGAATGATAAGGTGAAATTATCTTGAATTGTTCAAGCAAATCAATTTGTGTGCAACATAAGGAGGTGGCAATATATTCACTATCAGTGGCATAAAGTATCCTACAAATGCACCAATCCACTTGACATGCTAGACTTTTGTAAGCATGTGGGAATCCATATGTAATAGAAATTGAGAAGTGTATACCATTGAGGGCAATCCAATATTGTTAATACGAGTTCACCATGCATGTTACAAGTTATTTCCAAGGAGGATGAAAGGCTTGTAATATTCACTATAACTCACACACAAGCAAGAGAGTTAGAAAGTGAGTGAACATGAAGAAACATGATAGTGTCTCTATCATCATCAATTATTTAATGCGTAGAAAATGCATCAACGTCTTGTGGATTACTAAGATTCACATGCAGTGAGTTCAATGAATCACTAGCAAGCACAAATGAGGAAAATGTAGTGAAAACAACTCGCCTATGGAGAAATCATACAAGCGAATGCACGAGTCTCCTACAAGCAGAAGAGTTTAATAGGCGACATGTGATGAATTCAAATATACACACAAGTAGCAATGACAAACATGGATGGCGGATCTACTATGAACATAGATATATGTATGAGACACCATCTGAAGGCAAGAGTGTTATATCAGCAATATATACAAATTACCTGCATATTGTTATAACAGGAGTTGATGAATGAATGTTAAGATGTTATTTACAACGATTCCTTATATGTTTAATAATATACTTGTGGGTGGTGATCAGTACAAGGTAGAGAATGCTCTTACCGTCAACAACCACCCAGAGGAAGAAACTATGTAGATCTCTTGTGAGAGAAAGGTAATTGATTAACGATAAATGCAAGAGCCTACGGGCCACTAAAAAAGATCCATAGTGTACTTGACATGACTTATATAGGAAAATACAGAGATAATGTAACAAATAAGAGCTTCTACGAGCTACCGTAGAAGCCCCATTGTGTACCCAATACAGTGTTCACAAGAAAAATGCCAAAGGGCTTCAACAAGTGTGATGTAGACACACAAGTAAGACTACTGACAAAGTGAACAATAGATAAACTTAAACTAGATTCTATTAATATAGTAGCAAATCACACTAAAACATTCAAAAACCCAACGAGAAAACACTAGAGGATATGAAGAAATAAAGAAAGCAAAAACAATGCTATCCTCAGACAACCGTCAGAGCGGGTTCCTCACATGCATCGAAATTGTAGGTTAAATGAGAAAAGTGCTTAGAACTAGCAAACCGATGGTCCACCACTGCAAGATTGTCCAATTCCTCCAACAAATGCTTCAAATCAACCAAGATACGACACCCTAAAGTTGCTTTACTTTGAGAAGAAGGATACAGATGGAGTGACACTTGCGGAGAGACGAAAGAGGTTAGAAGCCGAGACGAAAGGTTGGAAAGAGCTCGCAAAATTTCCGAAGGGGATGAGAAAGAAGGATGGAACAAGCTCGCAAGCTTTTTCAACAACCCACAGGTCAATAGCAAATATGCTCAAATAATCAATTCCCTTCCTTCACAACATCTTCTCATATTTATAGGCAAGATAGGGGAATGCCAAAAGTCATATATTAATTTTCCACAAGAACCCAAGCATCAGGTTCATGAAATTCATTTACTTTTCACGGAAAAACAGCCCAAGCCAAGGAACCGAAGGGGCATTCACGGGAGCCAAGCAGGTCACACGGAACCAAGGAGTCACGGTCACAAGAAAGAGCCCAAGCACAAAAAAAACAGCAGCTGGCTGGATTTCCAAGAGATAAAGGCTCGAAAAACAGCAACTCCCCTTGAATGCAATTCATAGAAATCAGCCACAATCAAAACACAAGCCACAGTTTCCCAAGAGAAGAAGAAAGGGGAAGGAGAAGGGACAAGTCCACCCCATCATTGAATCCTTCATAATGAGCTACCTTTTGGACATTAATGAGCTACTAAACTTCAGCTCAAGCAACTAAGAGAATGAGCTCCATCCAAACCTCCTCCAACCAACCCGTGAACCAGTAGAAGAAAATGGACCAATGAAACCAGTAAATCAAAGGTCTACCAAGCCCTATGCACAACCTACCATGATCATTGGATGCTTTCCCATCATTGGATAGCTAACAAAAAAAAAAAGAAAATAAAATATACTATTGTTCAAATAAAATAAAAAGTACAGAAATTTTTGATTGCATCAAAGTGCAAGCTCCTACGATCCAAAACAGGAGATTAGTTTTTGCACTACAATCCACCTACAGAAAGAGATAAGTAGTGCACTATAGTCTACATGTACAAAGCAGTAAACAACTCAATCCACAAGCTACTACGCCACGCCATCGGATCCGCAACATGCAAACAAGCGGACATGAGTGTACGAACTTTCAAGTAGAGCGTTGCATTCAAATATCTCAAAATGCCCTCGCACATGCACTGTAATATGTATACAAATGGATACACAAAAAGGGGAAAGTGTAATCATAAAACCCGTATGGGCCCCGACGAGCGTGTTATTGGTACATACGTAACATCTAGGGATGATGCGCGGGTCAATAAATTTGAACCCGATCCTCCTAAGCTAGCAAATAGGAGTCAACAAGGTTCAACAAATAATTATAAAATACCCTCAAACACCCGCATGGGCCCCAATGAACATGTTATTGGTACATACGTGACGCCTAAGGATGCTACGCTTGTCAAATGATGAGTACAGATTTGAGCCTGATCCTTCTTTGCGAGTAGATGGGAGTTGACACGGCTCGAACCATTTAATAAATATGCGATCGCGAGGTCGATCGGGATATTTATTTTATGCATTCATCTTATACCTTCATGGTCTTCAATAAAGAAAACTCACCAGCAAAGGCATAAAACTTACAAAACCTAATCCTCTGTCGGCAAACTGACAGAGTCGACAGAGTTCAATCAACAAATGGAAATGACCGCAAACACCACGATGATGGCCGTGTTGAATGTTTATCTCAATCGGAGGGGTTCACAACCATTTCAAATGCCTCCAAATTTCCACAAAATTCAAATTTCTACGAAAATATTAGTGACTTTAAGGTCACCCCGATAATGGTCGTGTTGAATATTTTTCTCAATCGGAGGGGTCAATTTCTAATATCCAAAACACCACCCAAATTCCCACAAAGTCCAAAAATCTCGAAATCATTAAAGTCTAAGATATTTAAAATGAAATTATCCATCAAAATACTTAAAACAAAATTCATCTGCTCTCCGTAATAGTTTTCCGTGGTGGACAAATTAAAATTTACTTTAGCTCACATAGAGCTAATGTTTAGTATAAAATATCACTATGATTCATTCTCAAACAATCTTTTGCCAATAAGAACGTGGTATGTGTCATCTGATCGATAGTTTTGTCGCTAAATGGTACCTCAGGATAAACGGTTATGACCCGGGGCCTTCTGAACCAAGTGATTTTCCTGCTAAATAGCACCATGATGCATGCAAATTTTAGTTTATTTTAGTTTTTTATTGTAATTTGAATGCTAGTTTCTTATATTTTTTATGCTACCCTATGATGGAAAGCATCCAATGATCATGAGTAGGTTGTGCTTGGGCTTGACAAACTTTGGCTGTGCTAGCTATTTGGGTTCCTTGGTTCTTGGGCTGTTGGTTGCTTCTCAGGTTGAGCTTGGCTACTTAGTTTTTGGCTGTGTTTTTTGAGTTTATATGTGTCAGCTCATTAATGTTTGAGATGTTGTTTTTCAGCTCATTATGATGGGAAGTTCTCTTCCTTTTTAGCTCATTATGTGGAGTGTATGTTGCTCTTTCCCCTTCCCTGCGGCCCTTTAGTTTTCTCTGCTTGACTGCCTGTTCCGGTTCCCCTGGATGCCTGTCCCGGTTCCCTCGGCCGTTCGTTCCTTCCCCCCTTGGCTGCCTTTTATGGTTTTCTGTGAGGCTGTTCGGGTGTTGTTTCTAGACTGAATGCTGGCCTTCCATTTCCCCTTACCTAATTGGTTCAGTTGGAGGTGGTTTGGCTGTTTGGCTGCCCCCTTTTCTCCTATAAATTTGAGGTGTTTTGAAGCATAAGAGGTTGTTCATTATTGAGCTAAGTTCTCTAAAAAAACCTGAGGGTTTCTTCTTTGGAAGGCTTGCGAGCTTGTCCGATTCTCTCTTCCTCTCTACAATTTCTTCTTGGGCTTCTTATCTCCTTCTATCCTCAAGTTTCACTCCATCTGTATCTTTCTTCTTGAGCTATTAGAGGTGTTGGTTGGTTGACTTGGTAGCATTTGCTGGAGGAGTTTTGGTGGACGTTGGACTTTGTAGCTGTGGTGAATCCTTGGTTTGCATGCTCTTAAGCACATCTTTTATATTGCTATTTCGTTGCTTGTGAGGAAACCGCTTGTCGGTTGTTCTGAAGGTAGTGTTTTTAATTTTAATTTTGTTTCGTTTGTTTGGCTTTCGTTTGTTTGGATGTTGGTATTCTATGTGTTGAATCGAGTCATGTTCTACTAGTCCTCATGTTCTCCTCTCTTGGCTCTTCCTATCTAGTGTCTGCATCAAGTTTGGTATCATAGCATAGGTTAGCATATCCTAGGTTGGTGTGTGTGTGTCTTTTCTTAAAATCACAAATGCCTAATATTAAGGGGGTTGACAACATATGATGCAACAATTAGCGGATTTGCAACACCAAATAAACAACATGGCTAATACTCTTGCAAATTTGAATGTCAACAATCATAACGTTCAAAGTTCTGAAAGTGAGGAGGAAGTCCCTAGAAACCAAAATAGACGTCAAAGAAATTGGGATTATAGGATTAAAATCTATGTCCATAACTTTGAAGGTAAACTACAACCCGACCAATTCATTAAATGGGTAGAAAAGATAGATCAGTTTTTTTAATGGAAGGAAATACCTGATAATAGGAAGGTTAAATTTGCTAGCTTAAAACTCACTGGTTATGCATTAACATGGTGGAAGAACCTTCAAAACAATAGGCTAAGGCGAGGAAAAGAAAAAATGCAAAACTGGGAAAGGATGAAAGAGAAAATGAGAGGGAATTTCTGCCTTCAGACCACGCACGAACCATATTTCAAGAATTTAACATCCTTCATCCAGGAAATCAAACGGTTGAAGAATACACCGAAATTTTCTATAAACTCCAATTTCGAAATGATTTAGATGAATCCAAAGAAAGAACTGTCACTAGGTACATCAACGGATTAAAGTGGACAATTCAAGATCAACTAAATTTGCATCATGTAATTAAACTCAATGAGGCTTATCAGATGGCTCTAAAAATTGAAAAGCAACATCAACAGGTTCATAACAAAGTAACTGAAACTTATAAGCGACGATAAACTTGCAGGATTAAAACTCAATCTTCACAAACTTCTGTAGAAACATCTAGTGTGCGAACTAAAACATTTGAAACTCAAACTTTGGATAAGGGTAAGGGATTAATGGGACCCAAACCTACTGAACAAAAACTGATTGGACCATGTTACAAATGTGGGCTATATGGTCATCTTTTAGATGCCTGTAAAAAAACAACCTTCCAAGAAATACATACATTGAAAATGATGAAGAAATAGAAGAAGAAGAAAATGAAACTGAACCTGAAAATGAAATCGAGTTGGAAAATGTTGATGTAGAGGGCGATGAAGGTGAACAACTTTTAGTAATCCGACAAGTCTTAACTGCTAAAATGGAAAATGGGAATAAGTGGCTTAGAAGAAACATTTTTCGAACCACATGCACTGTTGAGGGAAAACTTTGCACTTTAATGATCGATAGTGGGAGTTCAGGCAATTTTGTTTCACAAATGATGGTAGATAAGCTCAAATTGAAATCAAAACCACTTGTCAAACCTTATAAAATTTCTTGGTTCAAGGAATGGGGTGAGGTTCCTATAACAAAGCAATGCACTGTTAATCTAACAATTGGGAGTTCTTGCAAGGATTAAGTTATTTGTGATATTGTGCCTCTTGAAGTTTGCCACATCTTATTGGGTCGTCCCTGGTAATTCGATCATAAAACAATTCATAACGAAGAAAATAATACCTACACTTTAATTCAAAATAATAAAGAATTCACTCTTTATCCTCAAAAACACATTTCCGATCCACCTGCCAAAAATAACAAATCTGCAAAAACAATCACTCATGAACTGCTTCTTAACACAAATGAATTGAAACAATCTAATGTAGCATATTTGGTGCTAGAAAAAGAAACTGACCCAATCTCTCAAATTCCTAAAGAAATACAACCTTTAATCGATGAGTTTTCTGACATAACACTCCCTCGAAAAAAAGCATGTGGGCGGAGGCCGGGGCCGAATTTTATGAGCCCACAGGAGAGAAGATCACATGGAAACTTGAGGAAAGCAATTAGATGAAAGATAATAATTATGCATGCAAGTATCACCTGTTGTGTAAGTACAAAGAAATTCAGATCTGAAGAGTAATGGTGGATAATTTATTCCTTAATTTACGGTAGCCCACTCCATGGTCTTAAAATTGCTTGCATTACACCTTGAGGAATACTATTCTCTTCTGTTGTTACAGCAATCCGTTCCATTTTCTCAACATTGTTTGCATTACTCCTTGTGGAATATTTTTCTATGCTGTTGTTTCAAATCTACATTTTAAGGCTGAATGGCACAAACTATTTTTTTGTGCATTACTGAAAGGTACCACCTTGTAGGCATTTCCACACACATTAGGCATCCACTTCTTACTTTTCTCAACATTGATTATTCTTTCTTTGGAAATTATTTCTTTCAACCATTATCCTATAAATCAGACAGGTCCATGTTACTTAGGCTGATCAAAACTCTAATGCCCTAGAAATTCTATGCAAGTGAAAATGAGAAAAAAAACGTCAAAATAGTCCCCCGACTATTAGTTTGTGTTCAATTTAATTCTAAACTTGGTCCAATTTAGTCCCTCAATTATTGAAAAGTAGTCCAATTTAATCCTACTGAAAATGATAGTGAAAGTTACTACTTAAGTTTATTATGAGGGTATTTTAATAGCACAAGTATATATGAGATTACATTTCTTATGTTGATTTATTTTGTCATTCAGTGAATTATTATAAATACAAACCTAAATTAAAGTAAAACTATTAAATAATGAAGGTGAATTCTTAATAAAATAAATGTTTTTATCAACATTAGGCTATTAAGCTATTATGACACAAACTATATTGGGATAGGTGGATTTTTGGTCAAGTTGGGTTTAGGAGAAATATTTTTACCTTATAATAAATTAGTTCAAGTTTGGGTTCAAGGTTTAAATTGCGTAATTAAGCGAGGCGGTTTTCGTTCGTGAGGCGAGGCGTAAGCCTCGAGGCGGTCTGAGGCGTAAGCCTCACAGACACAGAATTGCTTAAATGAGAAATTAAGGGTTTTAGCAGTTAAATAATAGCAATATTCTATCTTACAATAAAAACATCTAAATGATATATGAAAATAGTGGAAAGTAAGAAAATAGATGCAATAAAATCATGTCCCAAAGTACAAAATCACAAAATATTAGTTTAACAAAACTCTCAAAGTACAAAGAACATATAAAATACAATCATATCCCATCACTAAATGGGTCTTCAATGGAATATTCTTCTCCAATTGTATCTATGAACGTCATATCATCATCTTCAATATGACTCACTTTTCTCTTCCTTGTTCAATAAGAGAAAAGATCATTATCATGTAATTGTTCATTTGATATAAATATAATGCAATAGCATATAAGAAGTTGTGGAATATACCTTTACTTGATTGTTGTGCTGCAGAGCTAGTGGATGTGTGTGGTGTGGTAGTAATGGACGTGCCCATTTGATCTGCTTCGCCCCTCAAGACATCCACACTTAGATCATCTAGCTGTAAGTCTGATGATGACAAATCTGTCTCATTATCTATGAACCACTCATTATCAGATGACACATCATCACACACCAACGGCTCCTCATCATCCTTCAACTCCTTATTCCTCAACCTTCTATCTAGTCACAGTAGCCCAAAATTTATCATTCAGAATTATCTTTCTTATTTCCTTCCCCTCACTTTTCTTCCCCCACGCAGAGTTAAGCTATTCTGTTGATGTAAACATTGCTTCCAAAGGTTGTCTCACATCCAACAGGCTTTGTAGTGTCAAATATGATGTGACAAACCTGTAGATTTGTAGTGCACAAATGTAAGAACATACAGTAGGAATTGCAATAATGATTTGCAGTGCACAAATGATTTGCAGTGCACAAATGTAAGAACATACCTAGTGGTTGCAGGGCGAATGATTTTCTTCTTTGAAAACTTTCTCATCAATGCTAAGACCCATGAGTAATTGTAGATGAACTTTGTGATCTTCTTCGCCCTAGGAAGCTGACGGGTGCAGTCCGTGCGGGAGCTCTTTGTTTCACGAACTGGAGCCGTGCGGGAAGGAAAATTTTGGGAGAACTGGAGCCGTGCGGGTTTAAGGAGAAAAAAATCTTCATTTTAAGTGGGTGGTCCTATTCCCATGAGGCGTACGCCTCACCCAGAGTTGCGCAATTGTGCCTCTGAGGCGCGCCTCAGTCCAAGTGAGGCGTATGCCTCTGCCAGGGGTGGAATTGCGTAAGCCTTGAGGAAGTTTTGGGACAAATTGCGCAGAGGCGCGCCTCTTATTGTGCAATTTCAAATAGAGTTTGGGTTAAGCATATTCGGGTTGAGTTAACTTTGAATTAGAACTAAACCCAACCTGTTAGTCTGATTTAACAAGCCTAGTCCATTTCCATCAAAGCCCTTGCCATAAAAGATCGTGCAGTATAAGTGATAATAGTATCAACTTGTAAGGTTTTGCCCAAAATAAACACAGCCTGTGTGGAACTCTTATCAAAGGAAATAGAATATTCATCAGCCAAAAGTAGGTACATGTGTGTGGAGCTCTTGCACTCTTGTGCAAGGCATTCTTGGGAGCATGCTCTTTGCTTCATCCCACCCAATCCAAAAATTTTTCTTGCATTCCCCATCTCTCGTTTTGCCCATGAGCAAGGGACGCTTGCATAGTTCTTTTTGTCGTTCTCTAAGGGTAAGTTCTGTTGCAGTTGCTTTTGATGTTTTTTGGGGAGCCATCTAGGACTATGTCCCTGCCATTTTTCTTGCTTTTGAACTGCTTCTCTCCCTTCCAAATGACCTTTTTTTTTCCTAGCATAAAATATATATCAATTACTTCTTATTCTCATTACCACCGAGCAAACCTTGGTGCCAATTTTGCTTCTTTTTTATCCCAAATCTTCCTCATTTTGCCCCCCACATTAGTTGCACTTATGGTTTTGGTTGAACGCCCAATTCAGCCACTATCGTGGTTGTCTCCTATTCTAGTAGCCCCTAACTTTGCAGAGGCTTCTTCTATTGCTTTCATATTGTCGGATATTGTGTCTTCTATCACGCTTTTTGATCCTTTGCAAATGTTGTTGGAGGCTTGCAAGATTTAAAAAATGCATCAATCTTTATCCAATCACCACACCTTATTTTTCTAACAAGATTCACTCAACCTCAGCATAAGCAAGCATATAGATTTCAAGGCGAACTTATACTCTTTTTCAGTGAAGATGACCTATGAGCTTGTTAGTCTACTCTGTTTTTTTATAGTTGGCTAATTCTCCTTTAGCAACTCTAACTTGGAGTTATTTGCAAATTCATATCAAATTTATACTTAGTTGGTAACTTCCGAATTGAACATATTCATCATTGTCATATTATTATAAGACCATATATAAAAGTACACCAAACTCTTGTCTTTTTACGAGAGCCTTATTATTTAGATAGAAGCATTTTAAGTATTAACTCTATGGTGGATGGGAGGCAAGGTAGAACAACAACAACAACAACCTAAGCATCCTCATCTTTGCCACACTTAACTTAGTAGTATGCTTCTCTTTTAATGGCCAACATTCGGCACCATAAAGCATTGCAGGCCTCACCACCATCTTATAGAATTTTCCCTTAAGTTTGAGGAATACTTTTCTATCACACAACAAGCCCGATGCATTCCTCCACTTCAACCATCCAACTTGAATTCTGCTGATAATATCCCCATCACTCTGAACAATAGATTCAAGGTATCTAAAATGTGTACTCTTATTAATGACTTGATCGCCCAAAGTCACAATCCCTTCACTAGGTCTATTATTACTAAAATTACACTCCATATATTCTGTTTTAGTTCTACTCAAGCGAAAACCTTTAGGCTCTAAGGTTGACCTCCATAATTCAAGTAGAAATAAGAAAAAAATTACCGTCACTTCTCTATATTCACGGGGCCTTTAAATAAGGCATTTCAAATGATTGTTTTTGCGGTTATCATGTGAATTATTTTTCATCCTCGGTCATCATGTTATTATTATTTTGTCTAACATATTTTTTTTTCTCTAGCAAATCTTTTGTGATTATCCATTGGTGTTTTGGTATCCTTTTCTGATTATAAAATCATGCTTTATTTAAAAAACCTCATTTCATATTAAAAAAACACATATTTTTCAAAATTTGTCCATTGTTAATGTAGTGATTAAAATAATGTAATTAGATCGAGCTATTTTTTTATTACCTCTAATTACTATTCTGTTTGTAATCTCTCAACTCTCGTCATCTTTTCCACTTTTCTCCTTCAATTTTCTATGAGCTGTTACTGCAATCTCTGCCAGGCACAATGGTATCTGTGAAATTTGGGTTATGGCGTTTCATAGCGAGATTCTTGTTTCACTTTATATCTGGAGAGACATGATCATGATCCGTGAGGGTTATGACAATCAAAGTGTGGCACCTGTTTAAGTAGCTCAGCTTAATGAAATTATTTTTTATTATGTTCTGCTTTCATTACAGAATATTACCTTGATGCTATTTCTTCTATTTAGTGTCAAATCAAAGAATTTGTGTAGATCTCTTCGTATCATGCCCATATATGCATATTTCTATATAGATAATGTTTTCATTATAGTGAGAGTCATCACTGAAGTTGTTGGGTGCATTCTAATAAAAGTTGTAGTTAATAATTGCTTATTCTGACATTATTATTTACAATAGATCACTTGCAGCCATCTCATAGAAGGTCTCTGTATACATTATCATCATCCATGCTCATCTTGTCAGCAAAATTAGGAGATCTTCCAGATTTAGCTTTTTCCATTGAAGCACATACCTCAGGTGAAATGGTATGCAACTTTTGCCTGGAATCCCTGCTTTATATGATTAATATATGCCACGATACATTAATTGCGAAGACCTTATGTGTCTCTTTCTTACAGCACTTCTTGTATTTGGTTTTGTCTTTGTTAAACTTGCCCCGTTTATTTAGTGAGACCTGTTGCAGGCTGATCCTTACCTTCATCTTGTCGAAGATGGCAGACTTTTGGCAGTTTGTGTAAGATATCCTTCTAGGAAGGTAATCTATGGGTCTGAAGAAGATAAGTTTGCTGCGTTGAAGTTCTTAGAGTCCATTAAGAGTAACGATGATCAATTAAGAGAAACTGTCTTATCTCATTTATTGAAGAAGTATAAAAGATTACCTGAGGTAAGAATGCAATGTGGCTATTTTATATGATTTCGATCTATTAAGTTTTCCTAGTTATATTGGATTTCATATTAAAGGAGATAATTGAAGTCGTTCTTTTTTTGTGGCAGCAAGAGTTAATGAGCATTACGGAACAACTCCAACAAGAATTTTCATCTGATGTCTTTCCTCTTGGAACTCCAGCGTTCATGGATACACCCATTGTTTTGTCTCCATCTGATCAAAAGGAAAATGAAACTTTTGATGAGGTCCTTTTCTAACGCAAACATCCAAAAATTTTGATCATATCATTCCATTATGATTATATTTGAATGATATTTCATAAATTCATTTGTAGGTTTTGGTTCCTGCTCTCCAAGAAGATGAACCATTTTTTGAGGCATACAAAGTTCACTTAGACCATAATACGTTAGAATCTAAAAATTCAGTGGATGTTCTTAATGTCAACCAACTTATCGAATCAGTAAGTCGAATGTGTAAGAAATCATACTTGCGTGACCTTATTATTCTTTATGACCAGTAGCCTTCCTCTTCTTTTTGCAACTCACTGATGGAATCATGGAACTGTGGGAAGCTAAACCTCTTACTATTCTTTTGAATAGCTAATCGAGGCATTATCATTGGACGCGCTAAATTAACTAGAAATGCATTTGATATTGTAAGTTTTGCTATGAGAAAATCTCTTATGCTGAAAATGGCATACTAGTGTTGGATCGATCAACTGTGCAAAACCTACCCATCCTTTTTCTAGAAATCTTCTGCACCCTGTTATGTTAAACTGGGGCGTATTCCATTGTTGGGACTGTTTCTATGGCATCTTTATGTGTTATATCAATTTTCGGTCTTGGATCTATCTTCTATGACCCATGGTTGGCACTGTCTTCAAATTCTAATCCATATCAGTCTAGAGCAGAAAAATTGACTTCTTGAAACCATTCAAGTGCACATGATTGCAAGTGCGGTTGCTTTTATGTTAGCCTTTGACAAAACTGATGCATATTGAGACTTCTGAATCGTAGCTATATGATAGCCATTGACAAAACTGATGCATAATGAGAATTATGAATCCTAGCTATATGAGATAGTCTTTATGAATCCTGATTTTTCATTTATTTTTGTTGAGTGTTGCATTAAATTAGTAAACCTTTTAAGTGCAGATTCTTTTTTATCAACCTATATCCATATTTTCCTTAGGTCCATCTATCTTCCTTCATAGTCCTTGAATACTAATGTTATATATTCATTTATTGGGTGTATTTTATATATTTTTATTATGCAGCCTAAACTACATAAATCTACTTGTTACTATCTTATCTTAAATATATCTCACTTCGATCATCTGCTAATTCAATCTCTTGTTAATTTATATTCTCTAATTTTATCACACATCTATCTCAATTATCATATTAGCAACGGGCTCAACTTGGTTATCAACAGCCTTTGTACTACTCAAAACTCTAAATCATATAACTTAGTCAACCTAATTATGATTTATCTTATTTACATTAAAATATCTACCATTCTCATATTGCTTAATACTCTTGAGAAACTTCTTCATTTAACCATTAGCCTTAATTTTAAAATTTATATCCTTATATACATCTTCATTATTCTGAAAAATAAACTCAATATACTTAACTTTATCACATAATTTTTACATTGTATTTTAATGATATTAGCTGGCAATTGTTAATGTCAGAATAAATAGATTTATATATTATATACTCAATATTTAATTTGCTAATCATAATTCATTTCCCTCTTTCTCATTACTCTAATTCTTTGTTTGTTTTAGTAGATGTCTCACTTATCATAACTGTATTATTTGTGAAAAAAATATATATCAATGCCTTTAACTTCAAATATCTTTTCTAAGCATTCTCATAAACTATATAAAAAAATGGCAATAGAAAAAAGTGAACACAAACCCTTGAATTCCACCACAGACCAACTATCCCTAGCTCCTCCCTAGCTTATACTCCCCATGGCTCAATGGCCTCCATCAATGCCTAACACCTCCCCTAATAGTTGGGTCTCCCTCTTCCCACTAGCTATATGCATTGCACATGGATGTATCGTAATTTCTTTGTGTTAAATCAATACTATAACATTCCTATTGTAATTATTTCTATCCTTGATTTTCAGGTCCTTATTTTTATATTTCACATAAAAATGCAACTATGACTGTATAAATTCAACATAAAAATGCAAATTTTCTTTTTTTTTTTTTTTTTGTAGGAAAACATATGGCTTTCTTGTTTTTCTGTAGCTTTGGAGTGGTCACCAGTGAACATGGGTTGGGAGTGGTCATCGGCATTGGCGTTTTAGATGTTATAGCATGTTTGTGGGATGGAGGAGGCTGTTGATGAGGCTTTGCCAGTATTTGTATTGGGATTTGGCATTTGGAGTAGAGTTGAGCCACGGCGACCGACAATAATTGAGAGGAAGATAATTACCGCCTATGTTAATTGGCGAAAAGAGGAGACGAATTGTCATCAAAGTCGAGTGAGGGAGCAGGTCGGCGATGATTGAAGATGGCATTGTTGCGGAGAGCATGAGCGAGGTCACACTTAGTGGGTGAGGAAAGTGTATGAGAGATAGAGTAACTGGTAGAGAGTGTTTGTGCATATGGTTGCGTGAGAAAGAGGGGAAGAAATAAGCTTTAGCGGGCAATTTGTATGAGAGAGTCCTGGGGAGATCAAACATGCTGAGGCGTGTGAGTATAGAATGTGAGAGGATTTGGCAGTCTAGTGATTGGTGTGGTGGGTTGATACCGTAAGCGAATTAATTAAAGGTTCCACTTGGCACAAGGACGCAGTATACGGTAAAGTGGACAAGGTAGGGGCATGACAATTAGGCAGTGAATTGCAGTATTTTGGTATTAGGGGATGTGGTGTGGGCTACGAAAATTTGCACCCTGGCCTCTCCATGAACCCCTCCTTTTCTTCTAGTTTCTTTGGGGTCGTGGAGGAGAGTTTTAACGCTTAAGTTTCGAGGGAAATTTTCAGAAGGCAGATTGGGTTTGTAGATAAGTCACTACCCAGATATTTCTCCCCCTTTTTACGAGGAATTTATGATCTGAATTATGGTTTCCTATAGACACAAGCCCCTATAATTAATTATCCATCCCGATAACGAGATAGAACTTTCGATTAAAGCTATTCTTCAAATAGGTACATAATATCTAGCGTATAGTAGCAATTTGGGTTTAGGTATTTGAGAATTTAATATTTAAAATTGGAAATTTCATAATCTTGCACTTAAAGCGGATGGTGCGGGGAATGATGATGAGCCCGATCATGATCCATTGTTCCATCATCTCGGGCCATCATGGTCCTTGGTCTACTTAGTCAGAGGATGTAGTCGACCTAACCTTACATAAAGATCTTTGTTAGTAGTCATGGATTGCTTCATCTAAGAGTACCTTATAGACCTTGGATGAATATTTGTCTAAGGGGACATATTTTAATCCACCTTAGCTAACATAGAGATTTGTGTCATATCGATTATATCATATTGATCCATTGCTCAATGATTTAAAGTCGTTGGAGAACATACGAGCTCTGGCCATGATCATAATTAATGGTGCAAAATCACCCGGTCAGAGGGTCCCGGTCATAACCGTTTACCTATTGTGCTATTTAGCGGCAAAACCATTGGTGTTATGTCATTTGGAGGCGAAACCACTGGTTAGAGGACATGTGTCACGTCCTTACTAGGAAGAGGTGAATTGAGATTGATTTCTAATGATATTCTCGACCATACATTAACTGTGAGCTAAAGTGATTTTTAATTTCTCCATCCCAGCAAGCTACTGCAGAGGGTGGATGGATATTTTTGCTTTAAGCTTTTGGTAATTAATTTTAATTTTAAATATCTTGGTATTGGGTGATTATTTGAAATTTAGGATTTTTTTTGGCATTAGGAGGTATTTTATTTTATTTTTTAAATGTTTGTAGTCCCCTCCGGTTGAGATTTTTTGTTAACACAATCATTATCGGGGTTTTCATATGTTATTTCATTTTTTGTTGATCGAACCTTATCAACTTTGCCTACTTTTTTTTTTAAGAAATCAACTGTTTACTTATCGGCAGAGGATCGGGTTCGAATCTAAATTCATTTCTTAATCTGCACGGCATCCTCATACTTCACTTATGTGCCTACAACACGCTTGTCGGGATCCATGCGAGTGTATGCTTTTGCGTGTATCTTGTTGGACATATTTATACAACAATTATATGTATGCATTGGATATGTATGATGTACATGCAATGTATGCATTGGATGTGTATGACGTACATGCATGTATATTCACATCGGCACAAACACTTGCATGTTCATTGATGCGAGCAAAAAATATAGGGGAGCCTATATCTTTGATCACAAAAGACACGACGGACTTCTACCGACGAAATGACTAAAGGGATGAAAAAAAAGGACGAACAAACTCTTACATTTCAAATTAAAACTAAACAAAAGAAAACTTACAACAATACAAATGACTCTTGCAAACAAAATGACGACATCCTAAAGTTGCTTCACTTAGAGAATAAGGATACAGGTGGAGTGACACTTGCGGAGAGACGAAAGAGATTAGAAGCCCGAGAAGAAAGGTTGGAAATAGCCCGTAGGATTTCCGAAGGGGATGAGAAAGAAGGGTGGAAAGAGCCCGCAGGATTTCCAAGCAACCCGCAGGTTAACAGATTTTTTTCCAAAAATCAAATTTCATTCACTTCACTAACTTCAAACAATACATAACCCCTCATATTTATAGGTATGAAAGGGGAATACAAAATGACACATACATAAATTCTAACACATAAAACTAAGCATTAAAAAGCATAGGAATCTCCCCTTCAAGCTCACGGTTTAACACCCAAACCAGGAACCAAGGAGACAACCACCGGAGACGATGGAACCGCACGGACCAAAGAGCCACGGCCACGGGAAACAAAGGAACCGCACGGACCAAAGAGCCACGGCCACGGCGACGGAAGGAGTCCAGCCGTGAGATCCCAAGAGGCAAACATAAAAATCTTAAAACCTTGGTGAAAACCAAGGGGTCATACATAGGAATACAAAACACCACACTTGGGATTCCAAAAGTCCCATTGAAAATCCAAAATACTATAAGATAAAAAGCTTAAAAACATTTAATTAAAAGATAATAAATAAACTAAAATATTAGCTCATAATGAGCTAACCCTTAGTTCAATAAATGAACTAAAGTCCAGCTCATAAATGAACTAAAAGTTCAGCTCAAATATGTTAAACTACTAGACTCAAGGGAAGCCAAAATTTGATTTATTTTAGACTTGTGTTGACCCCCCCTTTGTCAACATCAGACTCCCCTTTTTGCGAATTCAGCTCCTGATGAATTATCTGTTGTTGATTCCCTTGAGGCGGTGCATACTGTTCATCGAGCTCCTTGAGTTTCTCACCAAACCTCTTCAGAATTTCTTCTTGCTCTTTTTCAAATTGTTGTTGCAGATACCTTTTGTACTTCTCAAATTTTTGATCACATAGGAACATGTGATATTGCAGTTTGTAGAGTCGTTCTTGAAGTGGATCCGTTGAGTCACCTTCTGTAGGAATCCACTTGTCCAACGGGAGTGGGACATTAGGATCATGTTGCCCGCTTTCCTCCATGAATGATGCCATATTTTTGGTATTTTCCATTTTTTTTACTCAATAAAAAAAATTACAAGACTCAATCTAAAAACTTAAGACAAGACTAATGACTTGACTAAACTCACAAACTCTGACTTGACTTGACACAACTTTGACAAACACTAATTTGAAAACAAAACTCGACAAACCAACCTAGGATTTCCTAACTTGCTCTGATATCAAATTGGTGCGGGCAAAAGATACAGGGACCCTATATCTCTTGATCACAAAGGACACGACGGACTTCTACCGACGAAATGACTAAAGGGATGAAAAAAAAGGACGAACAAACTCTTATATTTCAAATTAAACTAAACAAAAGAAAACTTATAACAATACAAATGACTCTTGCAAACAAAATGACGACACCCTAAAGTTGCTTCACTTAGAGAAGAATGATACAAGTGGAGTGGCACTTGCGGAGAGACGAAAGAGATTAGAAGCCCGAGAAGAAAGGTTGGAAAGAGCCCGCAGGATTTCCAAGCAACCCGCAGGTTAACATATTTTTTTTCCAAAAATCACATTTTCATTCACTTCACTAACTTCAAACAATACATAACCCCTCATATTTATAGGTATGAAAGGAGAATACAAAAGGACACATACATAAATTCTAACACATAAAACTAAGCATTAAAAAGCATAGGAATCTCCCCTTCAAGCTCACGGTTTAACACCCAAACCAGGAACCAAGGAGACAGCCACGGGAGACGATGGAACCGCACGGACCAAAGAGCCACGACCACGGAAGGAGTCCAGCCGTGAGATCCCAGAAGGCAAACATAAAAATCTTAAAACCTTGGTGGAAACCAAGGGGTCATACATAGGAATACTAAACACCACACTTGGGATTCCAAAAGTCCCATTGGAAACCCAAAAGACTATAACATAAAAAGCTTAAAAACATTTAATTAAAAGATAATAAATGAACTAAAATATTAGCTCATAATGAGCTAACCCTTAGTTCAATAAATGAACTAAAGTCCAGCTCATAAATGAACTAAAAGTTCAGCTCAAATACGTTAAACTACTAGACTCAAGGGAAGTCAAAATTTGATTTATTTTGGACTTGTGTTGACCCCCCCTTTGTCTACATCATTCATGTAAAGTGTTATGCATATTGTAATGCATATACATGTCATATTTTTGCATGTAAGTACAATATTGAAATATGTACTTGAGTGAAACCCGCTACTTATTGTAAATGCATGCGGAGGTATTTTTGAATGTGATTATAATGTCAAATGACATTCTTGAATGAAACCCCCTGCATCTTACCCATGCATGTGATAGGTCATTTCAAATTATAATTGTATTGTCAACTGACATGCTTGAATGAAGATGTGTGAGGAAGCTCCAGGAGATGGCCATTTCAATACCATTAATGGTAGATTGGGACTATCAAAGAAAGAATACAGGATGAGGAGCTAAGGAAGATTGGGAGGATTTACTGAAAGATGAGAGCTGCCACCCAGGTTACTCCCTTGAAGGGGGAGAGACTCTTATACCAAGGAAGGTTTGTTATGCCACGAACCTTAGTACATATTCCCCATTTGCTGCAGGAATTCCATGGGAGCGTAGTCAGAGGCCATTCAGGGGTGTAGAAAACATACAAAAGGTTGGCAACAAAATTATATTGGAAAGGAATGCATAAGGATGTGGAGGAGATGGTGGCTAGATGTGAGGTTTGCCAAAGAAACAAGTACATGGCTATGGCTCCAGGAGGATTACTTCAACCCTTAGCTCTTCCAAACAGAGTATGGGAGGAGGTTATCATGGATTTCATAGATGAGCTACCACGATCAAAGTGGTTCACGGTGATTATGGTGGCTGTTCACAGATTAAGTAAATATGCTCACTTTATCCATTTAAGACATCCTTACATGGAAATCACAATAGCAACAACATTCATCAGGGAGGTGGTTAGATTGCATGGAATTCCAGAGTCGATAGTTTCAGACTGATATAAGGTGTTTCTCAGTCAGTTCTAGACTGAGCTATTCAGTCTGCAAGGAACAGTTCTTAAGAGAAGCACCGCTTACCACCCACAGACAGATTGGTAGTTAGAGGCTGTCAACAGGGGATTGGAGACTTTCTTGTGGTGTTTTGCCTCTGAGACACCGTGATTGTAGGCCAAATGACTTGCATGGGTGGAGTACTAATATAACACTTCATATCACTCGGCCTCTTGGATGACCCCTTTTAAAGTGTTATATGGAAGAGATCTATCACACTTGATGCGTTTTGTGCAAGGAAGCACACCAATCTTTTCAGTAGAGCAGTACTTGAAGGAAAAGGATAAGGTATTGGAGGAATTGAAGAGACATCTGTTGAGGGCACACCATATCATGAAGAAGCAGACATATGCACATAGGAGAGACATCCAGTTTGGAGTTGGGGATAGGGTATTCTTAAAATTGTGACCCTACAGATAGAGAACAGTGGCTAACTGGAGGAACGAGAAATTGGCCCTGAAATACTTCGGCCCCTATGTGAGATATTGGAAAAGATTGGAGCAGTAGTGTATCGCTTGAAGTTACCCCCGACCGTCACCATACATCTAATATTTCATGTGTCAAAGTTGAGGAGAGCTCTAGGGGAGCATGCAGTTGATGCAGAGTTACCAACAACACTGACAAAGGAGTTGAAAATGGTGTTGGAACCGTTAGTGCTAAAAGGGGTGAGATTAGGAAAAGGGAGGAGTAAAGAAGTGTTGATTAAATGGAGGGGCCTACCCGACTTTGTTACCACTTGTGAATCGTATGATAGGATGGAGCATCAATTTCATTCATTTCACCTTGAGGACAACGCGAGTCTTTGGGAGGGGGTGATGTTATGAACAGGTCCCTCCTGGACCGGTTCATGTGTACAAGAGGAGGGGGGGATCAAATCTAGGGCCACGCAATAATGGAGGCATTGGTTTATGAGGAAAATTTTAAAAGTTAAGGGTTGTTTAGGAACTGAATCTTTCTCTCGAATTGAAGATTCATTGTATCGGGTTGTTTCTTCTCATCTCTTATTTAATCCCAAGTGCTTGTTTTTGCTATTTCTCTGCAAAAAATCATAAAAAACTGTTGGGTACTTCATGATTTTTTTTAAAATTTTGCATCGTTTCTTTGTTTTTTTTTTTAATATTATCTATTAATGACATTCATTATTTTGGTGTCATATGCATGTTTTTATATTTTTGCTAGTGTCACATAATTTGGAAGGAAAAAAAATGATCTGATAAGTATGTGAATTTGTCATGTCAAATGGTAGGTGAGTGAGGCAATGCAACCTTAATGGACAGTGCAACCCAGTAGAGACAATGTAACCTTGGTATGAGATGAAGCCTATGTGTTATAATATGAAGCCTACAAGTGACATAAGCAGTGAGACCTTGAGTTCCTACGGGCTGTAGACTTAGATCTAACCATGTGAACATGACACTTTCTAAAGATGAAAAGAGAATTTAGAGATGAACTGAAATTTATTTCCGATTACCTATAATAATGTATGAGGTTGATGCATTTAGATTTTTCTGTTTAAATTTTGTTATGAACTATATTTTCTATTTTTTTTATTTTTATGCTATCCTATGATGGTGGTAAATCCAATGATCATGGTAGGAAGTGGTTTGGATTTTGTTTCCTTGGATTTGCCGGCTTGGGGGGGTCCATTTGTCCTTTGTTGGCTGCTGGTTTCATGAGATCTTTGGCTGTTTTGGTTTGAGCATAAGAAATTAAACTTTAGTTGTGCCAAGCTCATTAATTTCTAGTGGAGAAGTAGCTCATTATGAGCTAGTGGCTTGCTATAAAGTTATTAAAGGAGAACTTGACTTGCTGGGTGGATTTTGCTCTTTCACATTCCTTTTGTAATAAAATTCCTGCAGCCAAATTTCTGCTTTGGAATTGCTCTCTCTCGGCTGGCTGTTTTGGGATGTGAAATGGCTCTTTGGGTGCTGTTTTTTTCTGCCTTGGCATTCCCTCTGTTGACCGAACTTTATGCAGCCGCCTGGTTCCCTGTGCTGATTCCACGGTGTGCTGGTTCCGTGGCTTTGTTTTGGCTGCTGCCGCCTGGTTTCCTGTGCTGATTCCACGGTATGTTGACTGGTTCCGTGGCTTTGTTCTTTGGCTCTTGGGATTTTGCAATTATGCCTCTTGACCTTTCATTTCTATCTAAAAAGCTGGGAACTTTTGGCTGTTAAGTTCCCCCTCTTTGGCCTATATATATGAGGTATTTTGAGAAGATTTAGTGGTGAATATTTGAGAGCTAAGTGCTTACAAAACCTGAGGGTTTTTCTTTGGAAAAGCTTGAGAGCTTTTTCCATTCTCCTTCTCCCCTAGGAAAGCTTGCGAGCTTCTCCTCTTTCTTCTCGGTCTTCTAACCTCCTTCTTCTCTACGCAAGTTCCACCCCACCTGTATCTTTCTTCTAGTTCCGTTGGCAAAGTGGTTGGCTGATTTCGGTTGGCTGTTTTAAAAGGGTTGTGGGCTGTTTTAGCAAAGTTGTTGGCTGATTGGTGAAGTTGTGGACAGTTTGGTGACATTTTGCTGGAGAAGTTAAAAGGACATTGAATCCCCCTAGCAGTGGTGGACCCTTGGTTTGCATATCTAAACCTTATTCTAAATATTATTCCTACAATCGGTACATGTGAGGAGTCCTCTTGAAGGATGTTCTGAGGATAGTTTTTTTTGTTAAAAATATTGTTTTCTTTGATAGTCTTGTTTTGTTTTGATAGCTGGAAGTTGTCTTTTCTAAAAATAGTTGTTTCTTATCTTAATTTGTTCTCAAAGTTTCATCTTAATCTTATAAAAGTCAGATTTGTTTCTCTTGTCGGATTTCTCTTTGTGCCATCTCTACTTAGTTTACATCAGAGGTACTGTTTGAAAAATAATTGATAATGTGGGATTTACTGAAATTGTAGGTTTTAAAAGGCAAAATCAGGAATCGAGGCATTTTTTCTAAGCGAGGCGAGGCGTAAGCCTCGAGGCAGATCGAGGCGTAAGCCTCAAAACAATTAAAATAAATTAATATAAAATTATAAATAATGACAAAAAATAATAAAATATTATGTCAACTATGAATTTGAAGATTTGTTTCAAGATAATATTACTGGAATACATGATTTAAAATAAACTCACTTAAAAATAAAACATCCCCTGAGGATTAAGACCTAAAGCAGATTCATCATCACTTTGATTGTCTTTAGAAGAATCTTTATAATTAATGTCAAAGTCATCTTCAAACTCTTTTTTATCTATAATATTTTTTCCTTTATCTCCTATATCAATTAATATTTCATTAGCTCTAAAATGAAACAATAGTAACATACAAAATAATTCATTATATTTAAGAATACCTTTGAATTTTTTTGAAGCTTCAATCTCACTTTGTTTCTTTCTTTTATATATTTGGGTAGTTGCTTCATTGTCTTCTTCATTAACATGAGTTTCTCCTTCTGCTTCAACTTCAAAAACATCAGCATTCTTAGGAGTAACTCATTCATCATCAGATTGTAACTCATCAACAAGCAAAGGGTCAATTTCATCCTCAATATTTTTTTGATTCTGCAATTTGAGATGTCTATCTTTCAATTTTTTATTAAACATAACATAAACTAGTTTGTTCATTTGATCTGCTGTCAATCGATTTCTTCTCTTTGTATGAATTTGATTGAAGATGCTCCAATTGCGCTCACATGTAGAAGCCGAACACGTTAGGCTAAGAACTTTAACTGCAAAAGCTGTCAATTCAGGAACATCATCTCCAATTTGAGCCCACCAACGTTCTATATGAAGACAAACATAGTATTTTATGAATATTGGTTGAAGTACAAGACTTGAACATAAATATTAACATTAAAATTATAAATACACAAACTATAAACATACCAGGAGATCGTGTTTTGAAGCATGCTTGTGCTGCTCTAAATCCAAACATTCCCTTCTTTAAATTAAAATCCTCAAGTTAATCATTCACTTGAGGTAGTCTTCTTCATAAATGAGTATATCCATACGTGCATACAAATTAGTTTTCACCTCTTTGTCAACACGAAAATCCTTATCATAATGAAATTGAGGGTTTAAATAGTACGCAATAGCATATAAGTGTTGGTGTAATTGTCAATCCCATATTTCATCTATAATATCCCATATTTCTTTGTAGGCACTTTCTTGACCTCCCAATTCTTTTGCAATGTCTTATTTAGCCCTATTCATTGCTTCATAAATAAATCTCATAGCCGGGGCCCTCTCACCATCAACTATTCTAATCACCTTAACTAATGGTCTTGTTGTCTTCAAAGTATAATTTGTACTGCACCAAAATGAATAGTCTTTCATAACAATATTTTTAACTTGTTTTCCTTCTTATGATTTGGCCCATGAACTTTTATCCCACTCTTCAGAAGCAAACATTGCTTCCAAAGGTTGTCTTAACTCTTTGAATCTCTGCAATGTTAAATATGCAGTAACAAATCTTGTAACAGCAGGTCTAATAATTTCCTTGTCAGTGAATTTTTACATCAAGCTAAGTACCCAAAAATGATTGTATATAAACTTACTAACGAATTTTGCCTTTAATATAGCTGATTTATGTTGAGGCAACTGTCTCAACCTCTCAAGCATCAAGTCAATACAATGTGCAACACAAGGAGTCCAGTAAAGATGATGCCTCTTCTCCATTAACATTCTCCCTGCAGCTTTGTATGCACTTGCATTATCAGTAACAACTTGTACTACTAAGGCATCTCCCACTTCCTCCACAACTTCATCCAACATTTTGAACAATAATTGTGCATCCTTGACAAAGCTTGAAGCATCTACTGATTTGAAAAAAACTGTTCCATATGGATTGTTGATCAAGAAATTAATAATACTTCTATGTCGAATATCTGACCAACCATCAGACACTATTGTCACTCCTGTCTCAATCCAAGTCTTCTTAACATCATCCACCATTTTTGAAGTTGGCTTAACCTCCTCATTCAGCATCCAAGTCCTCAGCTCATACATGCTTGGAAGTTGTAGTCCTCTTTCATAGCTTCCAATAGATCGTAACATATTGATTCATGACAGACTCCTAACAACATTAAATAGAATTTCATTTTTATAGATGAATCTGACAATATTCAAATAAACTCTGTTCCTGAGTTCTTTTGTAGCTGTAGGAGGCTGAATATCCTGAGTATTTATATTTTCCTCGTTATCAATATTTAGCATAAATCTATCCATGGGCCCCTGACTGCCTCGATCAGAAGAAACTAGATGGCTTCAAGTACTTGAACCTTCATACTGTGATCCATAATAAGAAGAGTTTCCTATTATCTCTTTCATATTTCTTTTTGTGAAATCCTTCGTGGTGGCAAACTTCTTTAAGTAATCAATACATTCTTTTTTCATTTCATCAGGTACTTTTGCACACGGTCCCACATTGACATGAGTGCAAGCTAGGTGATCCTTCAGCCTCTTGACACCACCCGTAATGCACTTCTCACAGAAATTACATTTCATGTAAACATATCCCTTCTTCGCACCTTTGCCTGACACTTCAACTTGAGTGTCATATTTCTATGCAGGATCTTTCCTTCTCGCGCCACTAGTCATACTAATAATAGATAAAAAAGAATAATTAACATCAAATACAAATTATAAACAATTACCACCATGAATTCTTATTTTATGGCATTAAGTCAAATACAAATACAAATTTAATGTAGTAGTAGTACAAATGATGACATATAAAAGGTTCTAACTTGGGCCTCTATCAAGACATCGTATGCCAAATATAATTGGATTGTTGAGAAATGAGAGAATTTTCTTAAACATCTATTCATGATCTTTTCTCTAACATGTTTGAATAGAATACCACATGAATTCTTATTAAAGTCCCTGCTAGATTAGTCACACTTTAATTTTTTAAAGCCAAAAAATCTTTGAGCAATAAAACTTCCTAATCTCATAATTTGTTTGCATCATCACTCTAAATTTTATATGCCAATTTATCAAGCAAATAAGCTTTTCTAATAGACTAATACTAATAGTTAAAGCAAACGATTTGTTTAGATGGCACCTGCTAGGGATGAATTCATTAAGCTTAAGAAGAACAAAAGGGATCAAAAATAAGAAAGAAAATTAAGAGTGAAAAGCTTATTTGTAACCAATCTAATCACATTAATAAGCATCAAATCTCAAGACAACAAATGAAAAAAAATTTCTTAATGTCACTGAACGATAGAGACATGAAGAAAAACAGGAACAAGAAGCTTACCTTCGTCTCTAATAGCCTTCAGGTACGTTGAACACGAAGAATGTTGAGCACAGCGCAGGATGAAAACAGGGAACGAACGACCGAGAGCGAAGTTGTTAAACCTGAAGTCGTCAAAGTCCTCGATGCCGTCGAAGTCATGGATCTCGTCGAAGTCGAAGTTTGTTGAACATGACGTAGGAAGAAGAAAACAGGGAACGAAAGTCATCGAAGTCGTGGATCTCGTCGAAGTCGAAGTTTGTTGAACACGACACAGGAAGAAGAAAACAGGGAACGAAAGTCGTCGAAGTCGAAGTTGAAGTCGTTGAAGGCATCGTTAGGGGTCCGCGGGAGCAGGGATCACACGACCGAACGGGAGGAAGAGAACGAGCAAACAAGAGAACGAGCAGGGATCACACATTCGATCAAACTTTGTTGTCCAAGTCGGAGGAAGATAACGAGCAAACGAGAGAAAACAGTGAATGGACGAGAGGGAGTGGCATAAATGCTTACAAAACTAAGAAGAAGCCCTAAGCTCTATTTACGCATGACTGGCGAACAAAATGATTCGAGGCAGCGCCTCTTTCGCCTCGACGCCTCGCGCCCTGAGGCGTACGCCTCAAATGAAAAAAGCGTGCGCTTTGTCCGAACAATCAAGGCTTACGCCTTAGTCCGCCCAGTTAACGCCTCGACTCAAGGCGCGCCTCAAGGCTTCCGCCTCAAAGGCTTTTTAAATGGTTGGACTCCCATGTTAAAATACTACTATCATAATATAATGATATTAAAATAACATTCTGCATATCTCTCATGTGTAACAATATTTTCACATGTTGCATTATAATCTACTGTGTATCATTACTATTAAAAGATTATAGACAATTTTCTTTTCTTCATTTGCTTGTTGATACGCAGGTAAATATTGTGTTTCATATACTTAAATATTATATTAAAATTGAATATCTTTTTGAGCCTCATAGTTTACCAGATTTTTATTTTGGCTTTTGTTACATAAGAGTAAGGATAAGGTGGAAGCTGACTAGGCTCAAGTCAATTTAAAACTATGGTTTTATAGTGGTATGAGAGAAATCTTGAACACAAGTATGTGAACTATATTTATGAAAGATTTTTTGGTGGTTAGTTACTCTGTAATTATGTACATACGATGTAAGTGAAAAAAAAATTGAATGCTTCCATTTTATAGACTAATGTGATGAAATGTGATCTAAATTGAATAAGGGATGGTTATGACTTTGGTCATTTGAGGAATTGTATGTTTTCTCTTTTGTACCGTACGTGGTTTGGTGCGGGGCGTCATGGGGCATGATAAAAGTGGGATCATAACAAGAGTTAAGATTATGAGGATTTAATTGCCTAAGCTTAATTGGATTTAGTATTTTTAAGAAACAGAATTGAATCTAATATAATTACTACAAAGCTTAGTTCAGAGTAATGCCCTTAAGTTAGTGGTGATTCAAAACATTGATTTTGCATGCATTTAGCGTGTAAAATTAAAAGTAATACTATATGTATATGCAAACAGTTATATATAAATGCAAATGATGAGAATGATGATGTAAATGATGGAAAAGATGCAGTTTTTTGTAAGAACCTGTGATGCGGACATCGGCACGAAGATCTGACGCATCTATTACAGGAGGCGTCGTAAATCGACGGCTCTAATTTAAGTTGTCATTTATGAATTATTTTCTGCATTTTAGTTTCTATTTTATGTTATTTTCTATTTTACCCATAGGTTAATTTATTTGAGTGTTGTGGCCCAAGGGGCATTTTTGTAATTTTCTATTTTCTCATGTTATGGCCTATAAATAAGGGCCTTAAGCTATTGTAATGGGAGGTTGATTAAGATAAAAAAAATTTTGTTTTCCACAATGTGTTCTTTTCTTCTTGAGAGAGGACAAGAGTGAGATTCCATTGGAGAGGAGTCGAAGTTGTAACCAGTCGCAGGATGGGTTCGGGCTCGTGACGTGAAGTCCCTTGGAGAAGGGCAAACGAATCACCCACCAACCTTGGAGACGGCCGAGTTCGTGGTTTTATTTTTTATTTTTATTTTTTTGGTTATCTTTTCATCTTCTCCTTGTCGACATCCCCATCCTCCACCCAAGCCACCGGCCACCTTTTCACAACCCGCCGACCACCTCCCTTCATCATCCCATTGAAGTTTCCTAATTTAGGCTTGAATGAATTTGGAAATAGTTTGAAATTCAAACTCAATTGATTTGAAATTCAAATAAACCTTCCTAAATTCCCTAATCCTATTTAGGAAACTTTTTGAATTCATGCCTAATTAAATTTTAATTAAGAAAGGATTGAGGCAAATCTTTCCAATCTTATGAATTTAAATTAGGAAGCCTTTATTTGCTCTCACCAAATCCCAATTTCCACTCATGCTCTGCCGCCCACCCTCTATCCTAATTGCACTAGAAAAGCTTTTCTAGTGCAGAACGTGACACTTGGCATTTACCTTCAGCTTTATCATAGCTATTAAAGCTTGACTCCTCCCTCAAATTCAGCCACTACATTTAATACACCACAAAATTCAAATTCCAAAAATCAAGGCACGTGAAAATCTGGAATTAGAATCTTTAACCTGCTGTCCAGCAGTTTTTATCACTGATTTTGGGAAATTTAAACCTCTTGGATGCTGGCCAGATTTCTGGAATTAACACCGTGCTCAATTCCCTCCAGAAATCCCTCTCTCACTATTAGCTTAACTTAGAAAATCTTTCCTACATTAAGCCTCTTCATCCCGTCCATAGCCTATTCCTACTAAACCTGTTAAACAATTTGATTTCCAAAAGGATCTCTGTCAATTTGGAAACAGATTAATATCTGTTTCTTTTCTCTTGCCGCCATCCTCCAATCCTTCTTTCCTTTTCTTTCAAATCAATTACGAATTCAATCCCTTCTCTCTCACGGCCATGCATTGCTGGACTAAAGGCTAAAGCTTTCCCTTCTAATTCTCCTTGCTCCCAAGCATAGAAACCTGTGAATTTCTCTCAGGTTTTTGGTGGAAACCTGAGACCGTTTCAGATTATAGCAAAGTCAATTTTCTGTCCTGCATCAACCTGTAGCACCTATTATACCCCCAGCAGTTATACTAGTTACACCTATAGCTCCAAGTAGCAGTGTACATACAGGTGCAGGTGCCAATGTCAGTGTAGAATTAGACAAACATTTAAAGACCTTTGAAAGTTTTAAACCACCTTTATTTAAAGGAGTAGACGCCAGAGCTACTAATGATTGGATGATCGATAGTGGAGAGGGCAACACTTGGAATAAAAATTGAGAATAAACCAGAGAAGCTAATTACCTAAGAAGAATCTGAACAAGTCTTCAGATATTAATATGTCCCTCCATCAGCAAGATAAGCAATGCAGGAGAGTTTCGTGAATCTAACTCAAGGATCCAATGCTGTTATTAAATATGAGGCAGAGTTTACATCTTTGTCGCGATATGCTTCATAGCTTATCAATACTATTGAAAAATGTTAAATTATTGAAAGACCTCAGAGATTCATTGAGACAACATTTGATTCTTCTGCGCATTAAATATTTTATTGAATTAGTTGAAAGTGCTAGAGGTCTAAAGCACGATATGGAAATGATAAGGCAAAAATGGGAGACTTGCAGCAATAAGAGATCATTTAACCTCAAAAGTGGTCAGTCTAAAAAGCATAAATTTCACCAGGGTCAACAACAACAACATGAAGTGTCCCATTTGACACCAGCTTGCATTAATTGTGAAAAATCACATCGAGGGAAATAATGTCTACTGAATTCAGGGAAGTGTTATATATGTGGGGAGTCGGGTCATATCAAGAGATATTATCCAAAAAATATTTTGAGAGCTAGAGAACAAAATGGCATTCAGAGGGTAGAGCAATATTGAGGTGTTATGCCACAATTGAGCAAACATGCCTTTAAGATCAAAGGAGTATCTGGAGACACTGAGATTAGTACCGGCTCGAGTTTTTTTCTTTAACCTCAAGAAGCTAAGGAATCGTTAGAAGTGGTGACATGTACGATCATTATTTCAGATTTAGTAGATGGAGTTCTTTTTTATTCATGACCATTAGACTCCTTTATATCTGCGAGTTTGAAGTAGTTTTGAGTATGAATTTGTTAGTAAAATATTTTGCTACTATTGATTATTAGAAGAAAAGTGTTAGATTTGATTTACCTGAAGATGAGGTATTTTACTTTTAGTCTGAAAAAGGAGTAACTTCAACTTTGATTAAGTCTAGTCAGCTGAACAAATGTATGAAAGCTGGTGAATTTATTTTCTTAGCAAAGTTAGAAGCTAGCAAGGAGGAAAATAATGATATAAATTCTATTTCTCTGGTGAATGAATTTGTTGATTTATTTTTTGGAGTTGAACAATTTTCCTCCAAAGAAAGAAATAGAGTTTATTAATAAATGTTCAGCCAGGAACAATTCCAATTGGAAAAAAAATTTCCTTACAAAATGGCAACGAAAGAGTTCCGTGAATTGAAAAGTCAATTATCAGAATTGATTGAAAAGGATTTTATCAGACCTAACACAATTTTTTAGAGTGCACTGATTTATTTGTTAAGAAAAAGGATGGTTCGTTGTGGCTCTGCATTGATTACAAGAAATTAATTAAGTTGACAATTAAAAACAAGTAACATCTCCCTAGAATTGATGATTTATTTGACCAGCGAGCAGGTGCTTCTGTATTTTCAAGAATCGATTAGAGATGTGGATGTTATCAAGTGAGAGTGAAAGAAAGTGATATTGAGATGACAATTTTTGGTATCATATATGGGCTTGAATCTTTGGTTATGTCATTTGGACTGAAAAATACTCCTGTCATATTTATGAATATGATGAATAGTATCTTCAGGCCTTGATCAGTTGTAATTATTTTTATGGATGATATATTGATTTATTCTAAGAATGATGAAGAGCATGCATGTCAATTGAGGATTGTTTTGGGTTTAATGAGGCAACATTAGAGTTTTGGTTGAAAAAAAAAAGTTGTTTTCTTGTAGCACATTATTAGTGGCAAAGGCATATAAGTAGATCAAAAAAAGTGAAAGTAGTTGTTAAATGCCTAAGACCAACTAATGTGACTGAAATAAGAATTTTCTTGGCTTAGCAGGTTATTACAAAAGATTTGTGAAGGATTTTTCTCAAATTTCTTTACATGTATTCAGGTTGACACGAAAGGATATTAAATTTGAATGGACTGATGAATATGAGCAAAATTGTTGGGAACTAAAGAAGTATTTAACGTTTTTATAAGTATTGAAAATTCAATTTGAAATTGAGGGATTCCAATTATATAATGATGCTTCTTTTAACAAGGTTTGGCAATGTTTTAATATAAAATAAAAAGGTGATAGCATATGCTTCTAGACAGTTGAAATCCTATGAAAACACATAGTGGGATGAAACTTTTGATACACTTCATACAATAACAACAACAATAAACTTTTATCCTACTATTTGGGGTCAGCTACATGAATCCATTTTCTATGCTTAATTTTTTCATATTTAACTAAAATTATGTTATCTTCAGTTTCAATGAATATAACTTGATCAAATTTTTTAGATCTCTTATTTTAGCTATTTTAAATATCTTCTTTTCTTTTTAATACCAATCTTATTACATAATTTATCAAAAGTTGTAGGTTTTGCTTTACTCATACTTTCTTTTCAAGTTTTTTACTTTCTTATAATCATACAAGTCTAAGTGGTATATAATTTTTTTTCACATTTTAAAAGTGTACTTTTTTCTTGACAATCCTTTGTACACCAGCACTCCAAATCTCTCAATATCAGTGTAAATTTTATTTTTAAGTTCTCCCAAAAATTATACGATAAGCCTCTTAATAGAACTAGTCATTTTATCACACATTAAGTATAGCTCAATTAAAGAATTTCAATTTATCTTTCTTAGCAATCTATCTTGAAATAGTAATAATTTCTCACCACTCAAATTCAACCATCCTATCATATTGTTATAATTATTTTTGGTTTCTATAAAATTTTAAGATATATATTTATATCTATTACTCTATGCTATTTGATCAGGCTTTCTACTGAAGTTATATTATAATCTTTAAAATAAGATTTTTCAACTTCTTCAAATAAGAAATCTATTTTGTGACTTATATTAGGAAGATAAATATTTATCTCTCATTCTAGCTTTCACATTAGCCTAAGTTATACGGATTTCTAAAGTCTGTTCATTTGAATTTTTAGGTCTTTCATTTGGTCAAATATCTTAGCTAACTTGTGACTTGATCAAATTTATCTTCTAGATTTTAGATTTTTTTTTTTCACTCGTTTTTTTTTTATATACCATATGTTCAATTTTTTTTTTTTTTATACATGTGTATGTATACATAACCATTTGTTCAATTTGTTCCACTTGCTCATACAATCTTTCATATTCACCTAATCACGTCTTATATATCAAAATTCTTGAAGATATGAATGCAAAAGCAAGCACAATTGATGTATGCAATGAACTAACAAGATACTTGTACGTGCAATATAGAATTATTTTTTATTTCATTTTTCAATTGCATAAAATAATTCAGATATAAAGAAATCGATTCTGCACAAGATAGAGTCAGATAATTTTCAAACAAACCTACTACTTGATGAATTAATTGCACGCAACCTACTATTCCCTCAATTTAGGAAATTAAGAATCCTCACTATTTACCAATTAACAAAATATAAGTACTCAACTTGTAATGTTAACAATAACTTACTGTAGACCACGATCAAATGCTGTTCTTGATTAAGTGTCTTAGTGATTCATTAACGGTTATCTCACACAGAAAATTAGAAGTCTAAACATGGGCTTTAGGAATTATTCATAATTTCAATAATCCAAAAACCAATTCTGCTTATATATGAGGCCCTACTAAAAAAAAGAAATTTAGAATAAGCAATCCTTATCTTTATTACTTTTCAATTTAACTAAAAAATCAATAAGAACTGTGAACACCATTAATTTCTGCCTTTAGTTAAAATTTTGATTTAGCGAATCAAAGAAACCATGCATTGCCATTTGTCATCTACCTGTACTTCCTACTTTAAAGATGGACAAATGCGAACAAATTACAGGTTCTTGAGACTGCACAGCAGTCAACTACAATGCCAGCCCTCTCCTCCAGTGTTCCATATGAGGAGATGAAGAGCCAGTGTGAAGCTCTTGTGATTGGGAAGCAGCAGAAGATGTCAGTCCTCCGAAGCTTCAAGAGTCACAGAGATGACTCAGAAATAGGCTTATCAGATTATAATAAGAACCACCTGTCAACCAAACCCATGGCAAGTAAAGCTAAATATTATCCACAATTTTGTTTATAATGTCTTAACCATTTCTCTTCTCTAATCTCCAGCACACCCTGCAACTCGCCAAGGCCGACCATATATCATCAGAGGACATTAAAAGTTCAAATACAAAATCTATTGAGACTGAGCAGCCATTTAGGCTTCCTCCCTCAAGCCCATATGACAAGTTTCTAAAAGCTGCAGGATGGTGAGAACTTAAATATGTTTGGCTCTAAACAAAGGTAAGAAATGAAGTTTCCGATTTGCTTGGCAGAGCATTCTATTTTTTCCTATAATTTGCACAGCTGTTACTGTTATTTCAATAGGATCAAAACGATTATAATTCTCTGAGAGGTAAATAAGGACTTTATTGAAGGGTATTGGTTTTATTTCTTAGTTCTTTTTGTATGTCAGATGATCTGATAGTACAGAAATGTGTATCTTTTCAAGCGAGTAATGATTTGAATTCCTTCAAATTTACATTTACACATTTAGAAATGTTGATTTGATTATAATGCTGCGGTTGTAACCGTTACTTTTTCAATTCAGAAATAGGATCCATCTGTCCTCCAGGGCTGATAAATTGCATTGAAGTCTCTATATGTAAGTTTTATTTATAATTCATTGACATTTTATGTTGAAGTGCTTAAATAGATGCTTCATGATATTATTTATTATCCTTTCTTGTATTTTGTTTTCATCTTTTAGAGTATTGGCTTCCTTTCATCTGCTTGGTGTAACATGAACTTGTTAAGAGCTCAAATTAAGAGGAAAATCATTAATGTTATGGTCCTTAAATGCATATATGTTTGCCTTTTTTGAGAAATTATTATGTGTGATCACTGAACCGACTAGAGGCGAATCAGGATGTGTCATGTCACCCGATACATAGTAGTACACAGCAAAATGGTGATGTGGCCGTCCAGATTCGCCTTTGGATGGTGTCCGGTGATCGCACGTGATGATTTCTCATCTTTTTGGAGGGATATTTAGGCCAATTAAGGCAAATTCACACACATCACATACGTAAAACTCCGAGCTCAAAACCTTTTGATTGATAGCTAAATTTTCAAACCAACTAACCAAGATGAGCTTTGTGCTTGCCAAGGATGTGTCTAAAGTCCGCAACTTCTGTGGATTGCGTGTGACCTCCCCGTGGATTAATTTTAAGTATAGGTGAGATTCCACATTTTCTAGATAGCTAAGTGAGTTACCATTTTTCAAGGTTTTCATTCAAGAGAAAGATGAACAGAGAATTCTAGTTTAATTTCTCTAACGTTTAGATAAAAATTTGTATATTTGAGTTCTGACATTTTAATTACCTGAAAAAACATCTTCACTTCGTCAGCGTATCATCTACTTTATTCAAAAAATTTATTACAAATATGTTCATGTAAAAATGTATGATTTTCACAACCTTACAATAAACTTAATTTTTCAAAAAATTTGAATCCCCTCACTAAAAGAATATATAACAATTTTCTCAGTAAGTTAAATTCGAAAGTACTATGCAATAAAAAGTAAAAAACTTAAAACTACATGAAAATTTAATATTTCATAAAATCAAGCCATAATCAAAGATGAATGGCAGTCTTGTATTTTCTCTCTCCTCTTCAAGTTCTCTATCTTCATGGTCTTCAACTTCTCTCTTCTCTCTCCTTTTGAACTTTGAGGGGTTATAAATGGAGGAGCTTGAATATAACTCTAATCACCTAGTAACATATGGAGGAAGTCATCCATTCAGAAACACCAATATCTTCTATTTTTTATAGACTTCATTGATTGGACATTCTTGTTTGCATCATAAATGTAGATTTCTTCATAGTGATAATTAATCCAAAATATTCTTATAATAAAAAATATTCAATTTTTGGCTTAGGAAGTAAATTTTGCTTCAGTCTTTTACGTGTAAATTCATATGCAATTAAATTTTATATGTATGTTAAGAGTTAGAAAATTCTCATGGTGCATATTTATGAAAAACACTACAACATTATGAGTATATTAGTATTATATTCAATGTTTGGATTTTAAGAAGTGAGACTACTGCACTTATAAGCTATATGTTGATGATATGTTGAATTGCCTTCTCAAAATGAATGGTATATATATATATATATATTGAAATGTTCAATAATGAAAATGATGTGTGGATAAGAAAAATTATATCGTGTGGAATAGGTTGGCAATGATATGTTATGATAACCTATATGAGTAAGGTGATAAAGATAAATTCGTATAGAGGTAAATGAGTCCTCAAAATGATATATTTATAATAACCTATAAAGTTAAGATAACAAAGATGAGCTCAAATAGAGGCAAAATGATACTCAAATTGATACAATTATGATAACCTATCAGGCATGCATCATTATAATAGTTGTCATCTGAAAAGCAAAGGAATAAAAAAGTTATACCAAATAGGCCCTTAAATGTCTAAGATTTATTTTAATCTTTTTATATATTTTTTTTTATTCACGTCAATAAAAGTTATATGTTCAACAAACAATTCGCTTGCCATACCAGTGACAAGTTGTCCATTAAACAAACGATTATGTCTATTTTAAAACTTTACTTTTAATATATATTTTTAATAACTAACTTATTTATTATATCTATTTTTAAATTCTCTCTCTTATTTATTAGTTTAAAACATCAAAAGTTAGTATGATATTCAGAAAGATTGTCAAATATAACTTCTTATACATAGAGTGAAAGAAGATTATCACATAATTGCAAGAAATATAGAAACATTTCAAGTCCCTCAGATACACGCAGGTAAAATAAAAATAAAATGGATGAAATAAGATTGTTCTTCTTGAATCACATTTAGGTTTCATTTGAAACAGCTTTCTTACTACTTTATTTTTCATATCATAATTATAATTTTTATTAGATTTTTTTAGCAAAAAAAATGTACTAAAAATTTACTTTCTGTACCAAGTTTACAAAACAGTAACAAAATCATCCTAAATGAAGCCTAGGCTTCCAGCTTCATTTGGGACTGCCTTTGTACTGCTTTATAAAGAAAGCAACTTTAGTAGAAAAAAATTTTAAAAAAATTATATTATAGAATTGAAACTCTACAACAGTATAATATTCAGAACTGCACAAAAGATCGAATAAAGCAGAATTTAAGAAGCAAAGACTGCCTCAACTTTCAGATTTTGAGTCCTTAAATATGAATATTTATAACCAACTCATTCAGACCATACACTGTCATGGTTAGCTTCATATCCCTACAGCAAACATACAAAAAGGTGGCAATAAGACAACCAACCGTGCGCTGAATCAATAACAATTTGCGTTAAAATCACTGGCTTCAATAGTTTTAGCAAACCTGAGAAGGAAGATGGCTTCGCCGCCATGACCAGTAATTCGATCGAATTGGATCGACAATCTCAAGTACAGAACAAATGGTGTTTGCCAAACTGGAGGTTGAAGATGATTCAGGCACTGAGGTTCGCAAAGCCTCGACGGCGCTCACAAACTCAGTACTCGGTTGGAAGCCATGGCAAAGAAGCTCTAAAAGCAGACTCAAAGGAAATATGATATTGTGCTTTGTTTTCAACACTTGGAGACAAACGCCTGAGATCTGATTATTGCATATTAGAAGATTGGGATCACCTTTATATAAACCTCTCAGGTACCTCCAGGGGCTCTCATTCTCAGGGTTGGATAAGATGGCTTCGACTGCATAACTCACCTCAGATTCACGCATTGATTGCAGGCCTCCCAAAAGTGGAGATCTTGTGATGACAAAGTACCTCTGGTCCACATAAGGGGTTGATAATGATTAAGAATATGTTTCCCACGAAGAAGAAAGTTGGGTGATTACTAGAAGTTATATATTAACGTGCTGCATCCACTGAAAAAAATCGCATAAAGAATACTTTGCAATTTTTGTTATAGGACAAACAGATTTAACATTTCTTGTAAATAACCACAAGCAACTCTTGAATTATATACTTCTTCAATTAATTAAGCAGCAGAGCCCTGCATTGGGTACCCATACCCACACCGGGTATGGGTACGCCCATGGCCTTGTGGGTGGATATGGATGGATACTCAACGGGGGATAAATTGATTTACATTACTAATCACCGTATATCTTGTATTACTGCAATCCTCACTATATAGCATGCAGCACTTTACCACACTGGGACTATGGTAAATTTTGGTATGCATCTTGTAAGTTTGCAATAAGAGCAAAGGGAAGCAAGCCTCAAGGCCATCAATCCGTGGCAGACTTATCCTGAAAGTCACTATAGGTGGGTGTGGGTGGGCGAAGCCCGTCCGAGTAAAGCATGAGTACCCAATGGATATCCAACCAGGAACCCATGTAAGGCTTTGTTAAGCAGTAGGGATAAATTAGCAATGTATTGGAAAAGAGGAAGCATATCTAGGCATGAATGAAGGACATCCTGACATCTTGAATTAATTAAGCAAAGAGAGATAAAGTAGCATTGTGTTGCAAACAGGAAGCATATATAGGTATTGACTGGGATATTCTAACACGGTAGGGAAAAAGAAGGCTAATGGAGAAGGGCGGACAAAAGTTACAGAAGTTGCCACTTATCTGCAAAGTGGAAGTTTGGGGTTGCTTCCTGAATGATAAAAAGAAAAGCTACTTCTATTTCAAAGAGCGAGAATGTGTCGGCCTTCTTGTGTCCACTCAGTTGATACCAGTAATTAAGGTTACCATTGTTGCAAGCGACTTTGCTTTTCGCTGCAGCGCTCAGTGGGTTTCCTAATTGTTTATACTTCTTTATTAAGTGGAGAACTTTGTTCAAGAGCAAGGAAGGGTGAAGTTTAGGTAGAGCATAAAGTAAAAACCCTTCAAATGGATTAACTCTTTTCAAAATTGCACACATCAAGTGCTTATGATTCAAAAAATAAATAAAAAAAAGGCAAACACCAACTTTTTGTTGCAGAACTATATTTGTGAAGTTCTAAGAGCTGGTCTATGCTTCTTGACCGTGCAGAACGGATTTATATTGGTCTTTTCAATTGAATTGGATATTCCTAAATCCTGATAAAACTGATAAGAAGCAAATCAAGATAGAAAAATACTTGAACAAACACAGCACTCACAATACAGAACAGGTCTTGATCTTCCATTTTTTCATCAAAGTAACATGTTAGCTCCCTTAGTGTCACTATATGTTTGAAACTGAATGTTTTGCACCTTCCAAGTTTAAAGATGCAAATGGGATGTTGTTGCAGGCAAACTATGGCAAGTAAAATTGTTGAAACCATAAATAAATACCTGATTCCATGCCGAATTGTTAAAGATGTCATCTTCAAGCAATTCAGTACAATAGTCGAGCTCATTTTGCCACCCACCTAGTGCCTCCAGAACCCACTGCATGCGAGGGTGCAACCAACTCAGCAATCTCAAAGTGAGAGCAACTGGGAGTTAGACTCAAGTTGTAAGAAATGATGTTCTATTCTTACACTGGGTTAGGTAAAAAATTGTGCAAAACCAAAGTTAATACTGATTGTCTATCCTTGTGTATGAATTCAAAATACAGGTAGAAATAAGTCATGAGACTTATTAATGGACAAAATGAACTAATTATCTCCACAGATTCAAAGGAACGGCCTTTTTTCTTATCAAAATAATTCAGTTCAATGCCTTGAAAACAAAACTCACCTGTCTATGAGACCAGGCATGATAGTTTTTAGCATCAATAGCAAATATCCTTTTAGTAAATTCAAGCTCCTTCTGTGCAACTTCTGGACCCAGCTTCTCAGCAAGCCATCGTTTATGGTGCCTACATTATAAATAAAAATATTAAACTTTAGGGTTGCAGAAGTTGATGCAGTCTGTGATGTCTATTTCAACTCATCAGTCTCTAGTTTTCACCTCTGTCAAAGTATTATTATTTAACATATCATATCTATCTCATTGTCCTTATTTTTCATTTGTTATCTGTCAGAGGTAAAATAAGTATTCGTAATTGTAGACGTGCTTATCATTGTCCTTGTTTCCAGGTTAGAATGTCCATAAATTTATGATTACTACTATAAACGGAAGGAATTGTTTGATGATGATTAACTAATTAATTAAGAAATGACATTTGTTACAGCATTCTATCCCCCATTTGATCGCTATCCTTTTTTCCAACCATAGGACTCTTCAAGCTTTCTTTTTCTCTACCTCTCACCACTATTCCTTTGGGGCATTTTAATGTAAAGAATAATCTTAATGTAATTTGAATAGAAAACCTTTATGATGATATCCAAAGCTTTATGTTTTTTTCTTATTTTCTCGATATTAGGGAGAATTGTAGCTTGAGAGAGATTGCCTTGAGATGCATACAATTTGTGTAAGAGATGGGTGCATGAGGAAAAGGAGAGAGTATCTTAAGATCAAAGAGAATATCATGAGGAACTATCAAAAGGAACAGGAGACTTACCAATTGGGAGAGATGAGAGCGAATAACCGAGAGAAAGTGTTTACCACATTTTTTTTAATGAGGTTGCTTAGACTTAGTCAAACATAGTCATTGTTCTAGCTTAAGGCCAACCGTACAAGTTATCTTAGGAGGACTTCTTTGACCATAGTTAGGCCAAACCCTAGAATTTACCTCACTTAGCCTTAGGGAGCTATAGACTTCTTTAGGAGTTAGTTTTAGGTGCCCTAGCCTTTCTAGGGGTCCTTTGAAACCAAATTTTAAATCCCCTTTAGCCTAGTGGTTGCCCATGGGAAGCCATTAGCCTAACCTAGCATTGGCCTAATAAAAAGCCCTACCTTAAGGACTTCTTGGTCTTAAGGAGATTCAATTGAACTCTAATATGCCCTTAAGAGTTAGTAGTTCAATCACAGTTGCACCCAATACCAAGGCACCTCACTAGGAATCCAAATCCAATCAATTCCAACCGAAGTCAAACCCATCTAAAATTCATTGAAACCCATAGGAATGTAATGATCAAATGCCCTTTTAATAGGATGAGTTGGTTCATTGTATATCATACTTTAGCTAAGTCATTCTTAAGGATCCTTCCCTAAACTAAGCCAATCCAAATTCAATCCAATTCAAACTCAAACCACATCCTTAGGGTGCATAGACCCTACCTAGGACTTGTTGGTACGCTTAGATCAATTTCATCCAAGATGACCTAATAGATGCCTATGATCCTTGGTGTCTACCCTAGACAAAGTAGAAATCACATTAAACCCTTGCCAACCTTGTAAGCCCATTCACAATAGGTTGAAATCAAGCTCAAAGTTATAGAAATCCAAATTAATCATATGGAACCGTTAAAATTAAGTCCACTCTTGACCTAGACCAAGGCTAGGAAATTCAAAGCATCCCTACATATCCATCCTAGATAATGGACCCCATTAAATCAACCCCAAGTCAACCACAAAACCATTTTGGTTAAGTGGGTTTCGGTCAAACCCTTTGACCCTAGGTCAAATGGTTTAACCCATTTAATTCTTTCATATAAAAATTCTAAACTAATCCTTGCAACTCAACCGTAACTTTGGTTCTCAAATGACCTTGGCTCATTCCTTGGTCATTTAGAATCATGTTGGACCCAAACCCAAACCTCTTAGGCATCCATCAAACTCATTTGACCAAATGAACCCAAATCGACCCATTAAGGCTCCCTTGGATCCAAACCTACAAAATCAACTCCAATAGCCTTGCCATTTGGCTAGCCATTACCCAAAGACCGAAGGTATCTGCCCAAGTTAGCCCAACCAAGCTAAACCTCAATTGAACCAACTTAAGTTGAACTCCAAATACATCAAACTAAAATTAGGCTAGGAGTATCCAATCCTAAGCCCTAAACTTTTATCCCTGAACACCTTGATTCGATCACCACTGTCTCTAGCCATTTGAGGTGCAATTCACCAGTAGTATAATCAAAATGTCTACAGATTGCCAACTTGGTAACTTGAACGAGCTCCAGCTATCAAATCAAAAAGTATCTAACAAACTAGTACATGTGGCGACATCCCTATGTTATGTCATTAACCGCCTCAGCCTGATAATTACATTGAATGCCACTGGTTTGGTCAATCAAACTCTACCCTTGGCCTATAAATAATTGTCTGCTCAAGCTATATTGGTTGTGCAATCCAATCCTCCACCCCCAATGCTCAGGCATTCATCCCTATACTCTCCGAACCCAATTAGTCATTCTAAACCCAATAACTACCAAGCTCTGATGACTTTAAATCAAAGAATTCAACAGATTATACATACCTCACTAGAGGAAGCAATTTCTTTGTGTTGAATGTACAAATATTAACAAAACCCAAAACAATAATAAAAAAATAAAATATAAGGAAAAAAAAAGAGAAAAAAAAGTATGTATTCAATTCAGCAGCAAATCTGATCGTCTTCTAGAGCACTTTTCTACTCCAACACTTATCTACTACAGTGGCTATCTGCTACAACATTTGTCTACAACAATAAAATCAAATTCATTTAAAACAGCACACTCAAATTCATCTACAAAAACAAACTCAACATCATATACAACAACATTATGCATATAGCACTATTTTTTGTGCATGTATAAAGAAGAAGGCATTATTTTAAACACTAACAGGTTTAAAAATCACCATCTATGGTATCATAGGACAAGGGGTGTCAATAAATAACCTAGCAAGACATGAATCTAAGTCGGAAATTTTAGGTTTGAGTTTATCGATTAAATTTCAAATTGGATTCAGGTCTAAAATCTTAACCCGATAAAATTTTAAATTGGGTTTGAATTGACATGCAAATCCAAAGTTGACCTAAATATTTATTCGGCTTCGGGTTAAACATGTTGTTTTCAATTTAAACAGGTTTTGTTTGGGTTAAATGTTCTAAAAAATATTGCATAATCCATATAAAAAACAAGTTGAGTTGGTTTGTATGTGTTCGAGTTAAACATTTGAACTCATATAATAAATTGGTTGGGTTTAGGCCAAGCATATTTGGGTCAAGTCGACAAGTTCAAATAAGAACCAAATGTCACCTGCCAACTCAATTTAGCACCCCCATGTAGAATGTTAACCATGCAAACTTTCTTAAGCATGAAATGCCTCCTACGAGAGGGAGACATTGAGAGGCTACAGAAATTTTTAATAAAAGGAATAAAAAATAACAAAATTAAAATGAACCGTTTGACTCAAACACATCATAAATGAACTATAAAATATAAATTACAAAAAAGGAACATAATTACAAAATGAGAATTTCAAAATGCAATGGTTATTACTTTACAAGATTGGAACGAGGCAAGACACGGTTTACAGGGAACTCAGCAACTTGCCTACAAGCAAGAATAGAACCACTGTGTTGTTACTAAGAACCACTATGTTGTTACTAAAACTCTCAAGGGCATGCTGTGAACTTCACTGATTGTGGAAATGAATCCCGACAACTCCTATCTATAAGTAAAAGGGAGGTCCACTGTGGCGCCAATTGGAGCAAAACAAGGGTTAAATACAAGCAAACAACAATATTTTAAGCTCTAACTTATAATCAATCGCAACCAAATCTGAAACATAGACATTTAAACAAATAAAATTCAAAAACTATTTTTTAGAAATAAAAGGCAATGTTTGTACTTTAACAAAAAAATTTAATGCAAGCAACTAAATTTGAATAATTGCAAATCATGTGCAAGCATCACAAAGTAATTTTTAACTCAATTATAATAATTTGAAAGTGCAAGCACTTTGAAAATCATACTTGTCCTCAAGATATGTGCCCACCATCAAGTATGCATAGTTGCAAGTACATCGATAAGCAATGCCAATACTAAAAAGATTCAAGACAAATTTTGAAAAATGGCATGTGTATATCTTTCAAAGCACATCAATTCACTGACAGCAAACTTTTATGCATGGGCTCTAATAAACTTATCCATGTATTAATCTAATATCAGAATGTTATACGCATAAAAACAAGCAAATTCATCCGCATATGTCCCAGCAATATACTACACGCTTAGACTTAATGTAAGATGATGCCGCACAGACTAAAAAAAAGGTCAACTCAAATTTTCCCCATACTAAGAACTCGCAACCCCATTTTGAAAAAGCAAGCGACCATTTTTTAAATTCATAAGCCCTCTTTCAAATTCTAAATCATCAACATGTTACCTCAATTTTCTCAGGTGGATTTCCCTGTCTATAGGGTAAGATCATAAGTTTATTCTCCAAGTTTGATCCTCCAATACATTATTAGTGAAGTTGACAAGCTTATAAAATTTTTCAAAATCAACTCTTACAAAAAGAATAATTTAACCATTGCTCTCGGTCTAATCAAGTAAACTAACGTTACTGTAAAGTGGGAGCCAAATATTTGATCATAAAAATCACTCAAAATATTTTGTCTTACATTTGCATAAGGCCTTCAAAGGCTTTTAATATAGAAAACTCATTCTAAAAAACTACCTCTCGAGACTATTTTACATTCGTGGCTGGTCGTAAATTCAGTGTTCAAATCCAATCCTCTACACATAAATATTAGGATCGACAAGATTTATAATGTGCTTAATTTTCAAATCAACTCAAATAATAAGCCAATTATTACAAACTTAATCATTTTTAAGCAAGCAAATTTGATAAGGTCCGAAGCAACAAAAACAAAATTGTTCAAACACCCATATAATGAACATGATTATCAAACATCAAAATCGATGGGGTCGATTCTAAAAATTAAATTCTCAAATTACAAAAGCAAGCTATCCGATGATTGTCATCTTGACATAAAATCTCAACAAGAGGGGATCTTTATCATCAAAATACCCCCAAAATTCTAAATAAATATTTTTAGCCCAAATCTTGAGAAAAAAATAAAATTATTAAAAATAAACAAATTTAAAATGAAATATAATATTATAATTATAAGCTTAAAACAACAATTCATCTACCCTCCACAACAGTTTGATGCAGGTTATAAGCATAAAGAGCTAAAGCCATATCAACCATATCTCTAAGATCACTCTCAACAATCTCAAGCAAGAATTAAAGCATAAAACCTATAAAAAGTTGGTTTGCTGCCAAATGGTATTATAAAGGTATGGTTGTGATCAAGCCCATTGACCAAGTGATTTATCGCAAAATTGCACCATTAAATCATAGCTAGAGCTCACAAGTTCTCCAACATCCCAAATCCACTAAGTGATGTATCATAGAGTGCACTTAATAGAACACAAAGTCATTTATTATAAAAGATCAACTTAAAAATATCTCTTTAGAAAAATATTCACCCTAGATCTTCAAGGTCTCTTTAAATGATGCAACCCATGGTTGTCGACACTGATTCTTTGATCAAGTTTGTCAACCACCTCAAATGATTAAGTAAACTAGAGTCTATGATAACCCAAGAAAATAATATGAGACCATGATCAGGTTCGAGATAATTCTTCACACCATCCACTCTAAGCTAATGACAGTAAATGCTCTTAATCCTAAAATTAAATTCTTGCAATTATAAGCTAAGCATTTAGTGCTTATCAACTAGCCTTATTAAAAAAATTCTAGCAACTATAAGGAATAATTAACCATAGGAGATTTTTCCCTATAGGAATGTTGGTACTAAATCAGAAAGTACTCATAAAATGAGAGCGAACTCTATTGGTAGTGTCAGATCTACAATCTAATTTGTCTTATAAAAATTTTTCCCAAAATAAAATTTCACAGAAGAGCCACACCCGAATTCTTGAAGCCCACATCAACCAGGCAAAGCCACTAAAGCAAGGAATTCAATCTAAATCCCTTGGATCTTCGTACACCATTCGAGCCCTAAATCTCAATCCATGGTGTGAAACTTTGTGAAACAAAATTGCATGCGAATTAAATCCAACCATAGGATAAGATCTCCTACTTACTATGATACTTCTGCAATGAAGATCGCCCAAAGATCTCCTCTATTGCCTTCAAGAAAATCCATTTATAAGGAATTCTAGTTAGGGTTAGTGGTAGGAGCTATGATGCACCGACACTTCTCCTCAAAGAGGGGTGCGGTGTCCGACATGTATCCGACACGACGCGCATCCAACACTCCTCCGACACGTGTCGGATACACCGAAAAAGTATCCGATGAAAAAATATTAAATACAAATTGGACACACGTATCTTAAATATTTTATGAATTTTTTAAAATATATTTTCTGTATTTAAAAAAATTTACTTATTTCAAATATAAAAACTAAATTTCTTATTTCCAATCCATAACACCAAATCAATTGGCTGCACTTAATACACTATTTATCGAATATTCTCATTTTCATTTCTCTTTGACAGTGACGGTATTTTCCTCTCCTCTCTCGATGATTGATAAACAGCATCAATGCCCGACTCTCAACGTCCTAATATTAATCATGTTAAGCACAAATTCTAGTTAAATAATTTAGTATTTTTAAATTATTTTTAAAATTATACTTATTTAATTTTTATACACTATTTTAAAATATAAAAATTATAAAACCATGTTCAATCCGTGTTTGTGTCCTATTTTTTAATAACCGACGTGTCCCGTGTCCGTATTGTGTCGTATATGTGTTACCGTGCTCGTGTCTGTGCATCATAGGGTAGGAGGTGACCTCAGTGTTGTCTAAAGCCATCCAACCATCGGGGCTTAAGGCGCAGATTGATATGAGTCATATGATCTTTAGACCGAATGACTCATAGTAATCCTTAGTGGATTAGAGGGCCCCACACATCCAAAAGCCACCATACCCATCCCATTGTGTCAAGTGCAACCACCCTTAGAATAAAGGAATTAAAATTGATATATCATCAAAAAGTTATCTTGATTGGGCACGAATCTCGAGGCAAGATTAAGTTGGAAGCTCCAAAAATTAAATATTGGGCCATTCAACTCCGATTTTAGCAAACTTACAATCGAACCGAATGACTCAAAAATACGAACTAAACGACACCAAATTCGACCTAATGCGGGCCCAAATGGGTCCAAATCAAAGACTCAAAGCATATTTGGAAGGTTCAAAGCATAATTTGGATTATCAAATGAATTCCAAACATGACATGCTTATAGTCAAATAGAGCAGCTCGACGACACGAATCCAATGAGCCCAAGATCATTAAATTTTGATATCATTAAGGCATTTAAATGACCAGTAAACATTCCACGATCAAGGGGATCAATATCAACCGTCCATTCAAACCACTCTCATCTTAACCTTGATCCTCCCCATATTTACAAGTCATGCAACTCTCAAAAAATTATAAACAAGCTCCAATTCTTCACATGAAGGGGGGACAAAGAGAAAAGGGAGGAGGAGAAGGGAAGAATTTGGAAGCTTACTTACCGCCGACCACCGCCGGAGTTCTTCCCGACCACCGTCAGACTTCTAATTGTCCGCCAACCACTGCCAAAGTTCTTCCTGGACAACGCTGGATTTTAGCCCATTTGCCGACCATCGTTGGACTTTTGCCCATTCGCCGATTACCGTCGGAGTTTCTTCCCGATCACCGTCCGTTAACTACGGTCCTTCCGACCTCCATCACCAAACTACGGTCTTTGGTCCTTCTGATCACCGTCACCAACTACACTCCTTCTGACCTCCGTCGCCCGCCAACTACGGTCTTATTGACCTCTGTTGTCCACCAACTACGATCCCTTCAACCATCGTCACCGACTACGGTCTTACTGACCTCCATCGTCCTCCAATTACGTTCCTTTTAACCTCCGTCGCCGACCACAATCCTTCCAACTTCTGTAGCCCACCGACTATGGTCTTACTGACCTCCATCGTCCGCCAACTATGGTCCTTCAGACCACCGTCGCTGACTACAGTCCTTCCGACCTCCGTCATCAAACTATGATCCTTCTGACCTCCGTCGTCCGCCGACTACAGTCTTACTGACCTTCATTGTCCGCCAACTACGATCCTTCTGACCTCCATCGTCAAACTACGGTCCTTCCGACCACCGTCGCCCTCCGACTAAGATCCTTCCGACCATCGTCGCCTGCCGACTACGATCCTTCTTACCATCGTCACCTGCCGACTACGGTCCTTCCGATCACCATCACCGACTACAATCCTTTTGATCACTAATGCCAACTACGGTCCTTCCGACCACCGTCGTCCTCCGACTACAGTCCTTCCGACCACCGTCGCCCGCCGGCTACGGTCCTTTCGACCACCGTCGCCCGCCGACTACGGTCTTTCCGACCACCGTCGCCCGCCGACTACGATCCTTCCGACCATCGTCTCTCTCCGACTACAATCCTTTCGGCTCACAAGCTCATAAACGAGTTGAGCTCGAGCAAGCTCGTGAGCCGGCTCGGCTCACTTACACCTCTAATTACAGTTAATAGTAATAAATTAATAAGAAGATATTTGGAGCTTTGGCAAGTAGGTTTTCTAATTTTTTGAGTTTAGGAGAATTTTTCAATTATTAAATTTAAATTATTTCCCAAATTTTATGAAATTGGTCTTAGGCAAATCAACGACTATGGATTTATTTTCATGAACTTTGAAGATAAAATAAACCCATTAAAACTCCTTAAATAAAAAAATTCATAAAATTCATCTTGCATTAAAAAAAATCCTAAATTACATATAACAGCAATAAATTAATTGGAAAATATTTTGGGCTTTGGCTATAAAGTTTCCTAATTTTTCAAGTCAAGAATAATTTTCCAATTATTAATTTTAAATAATTAATTTTTTTCCTAATCTCATGAAATTGTTCTTAGGCGCATCAAAAACTATGGATTTATTTTCATGAACTTTGGAAATCAATAAACCCATTAAAACTCTTTAAATAAAAAAAATTATAAAATTCAACCTGCATAAATCCAAAAATCGTTAAACAATAAAAAATTCATAAAATACACCTAATAGTCTTCTTTAGACAATGCAAAATGTCATCTCACCCCATAAACCTTACAATATCTAGGGCATCTTGAATAGAAAGATTCACCCCAACTTAAACATTGTCCATTCACAACGATCTTTAAAACGCTAATAAAAAATCAAGCCCCATATGTCAAAATCTAATTAAAGGATGTTTAATATTAATCATTTGAATTTAAACAACACATGGACTAAAAATTAAACTTCTCTTAAAATCGAAGATCAAACATCACATTAGGTAATAGTGTGACACCCTCACAATCTAACACAGACTAAATGCTTAATAGGTACAAGTTTTATACTTCCTAGGACTAGGGTTTTCTTTTTCTACGTCATTGTGATATGTTCTCAGTTAAATTGGTGTATGCACCTACACTTAAGTGGTAGAATAGATTGTGGATGAATAAATGGAATATATATACTTTCTAGTACTAACTTCTATTTTGAAGGGGTATTTATGTAATTTTAACTTCCATAAATATAATTTTAGAGTAGGAAAATTATGACAGGCCTATGGGATTGCAACATAAAAAGACATACAAGGATGAGCCCTATAGTGATGTTTTAGAATCCACGATAATTTTGAAGGTAAAGCATAAAAACCCATAGGCTAAAATCCATTTTTGTATGGAATTATGTTAGCTTGTATTATGGCCAAGTTCAGCCGTCCTTTACATCTTCTTTTTCTAGGGTGTATTGTGGAGCATAGCCAGACCCGATTTTTATTATGTAGTTGCTTATTGGTTACTTAGTACTGCACAAGAAATACATTTTTTTCTAGATTTTTTTCATATTGCTTTGGGTGAAGCACTTTAAAAATTGTTATGACGATAGGCTCCTAATAACTAAATCATCTATTATAAATATGCAAACAACTAAAACCACCCACATAGCAATCAAAATAAAAAAATAGAAGCCTCTTTGTGAACTATTGTCTATTATCATTGTTTCACTAATTATTTTATCGATAAAATCGTGCTTGGTAGAAATATCGGCATCAAGCAATGCTCTAGTAGATATAACATATGTGATCTTGCACCTCACATATTAGAAATAATTGCATCTCATTTAAAGACCAGACAACCAAAAATGCATTAATTAGAAGCATTACATATCCTCATGATTGAGCTGATTGGTTTTTAATGGCTAAGTCATAAGTCCCAAGTTCTAAATGAAAATATCCTAACTTATCTAGCATTGCATAAGGACTTTGATACCATGATTTTAAAAGTAATAAGATACCTTAAGTTAGTAATCTATTCCAAATGGGATTGTAAATCCAATGGTATCAGGACCACTTAAGCCCTTGGTGACATTTCAAACAATAAACCCTTTGCATTTATTAGACTTAGGTTTGAGTTACTATCCTAATGGTGGTTCTCACCTTAGTTTTAAGATAGGAGGCTAATTTTTCTTGATTGCTACATCATAAGTTCGCATCTTTTTGAGGTTTTTTTTCAATCTTGTGTTGATAAAATATAGGAATCAATTTTCTAATAAATTGATAAACTCAAACATAAGACAGTTCGGATCTTTTCTAAGTTTCATAGAATCTAGTGCTCCTTGTTAATGTAGCTTTCCAAAAAAACAATTGATCCAAAATTAAATCAACTCCTATTGTAATTCTAAAATCAAATCCTTCTTCACAGTTCAAACTCATGAAAATATAAGGCACTATTTTAGTCGCAAGTATTCTTAATAGACCACCCCTCATAGGATATAATTAATCATAAGAGTTTGCCTTTATAGAGACTATATACTTCATAATAAAAAAACCCAAACTTACTTACACCAGGTGGGGGAAAATCTCCATGAATGTTGAATTTTTTTTTTTTTAATTCCTAATTTTATCTTTGAATTGATTATTGAATACTATGTTTTTTCAAGATAGAATTTTTAAATTTCCACATAATATCATTTTAAATTTCTTTCATCATGCAATAAAAATTCAATATAGCATTCATAAAGCCCCTTTTTTAAAAAATAGGGTGATGAGATAAAACCAAACTAATTTGAATTCAAATCTAAATAAGTTTTGAAAAATCAATCATCTAATTTAAATAAAAATAACATTAAATAAAATAAAACTTAAATAAAATACAAAGATAATCCAAAATAAGAACTTTCTCAAAATTCCAATTTGATAATAAATTTAAATTATTTAAATTTCAATTCAAATTACTATAGAATTTGAAAGATAACATAACAACAATTTCATCTCTCCCTCATTCAAACTAGGTCACGCATGTGCTTTGCTCGGTACTATCACTAGTGTTGTGTTACATGATGCTTTTATACTTTTGTAGATGTGACATGCTTGGCTACTTCATGCCCTGTGATCTCTTGCAAGTTGTGGTCTTGGTTGTTCCATCAAGCCCACTTTTATTGTGGGTCATCATTGCCTATAAGTATTGGTGCTTGAATTCATACCATCTTCGACCTCAGTACCTAGGTTGGTGCAATTATTGATTCAACCTTGATCATTCTGTATTAATTTATATTTCACATTGCACGTCTAGTGTTATGCCTCCCCATTTCCTTTGTCTTCCAAATCATTCAATGGTATCCTTTCCACCTATTTTGCGGTCGACTACCTTTTAAGTATCATCGTAATGTGTTGCTTCCTGTTTGGCTGCCGTACGCCCAGGATTTTTATCATTATGGGATCTCCATCAATTTACACTTTTCATGCTTTAACTAACTAGATTCTCCGCACATTCCCAACAAAACTATGTATCAACTCATCACATATTACCATCCTCCTTTCAAGGTGAACGAACATCTTTTTTGATTTAGAGATATATTAATTAGCTTCACATTTATCTTTCTTCCTTATTGGCAAGTTCTCCCAAGATCCCCCAAAATAAAGATTGTTCATTGATTAATAGAAGATGTGTGATTGATTGGGGATTAACTAGTTGTATTTATTAATTCCTAAAAGATGATTATCGAATTATCCCTAAAAGATGATTATTCAAAACTCTTCTTTAAGATATCAAATCACATGGATGGGTTCCCAACATGGACGTTTAAGTAATCAACTTATTCTGATTGTTCAAAGAAATCCTTGTTACTCTAGTTTGGGTTAATTTTTCTCAACTTTAAATTCACTACTTCAACCAATCCACTATGTTTTATCTTGGCTGAATTTTTGGCAAACTGCTTCAAGTGAATGATATTATTAATAAGTTATCCAAGGCATCAATTAGCGGGTCTTGGTTGATATGAATGTCACTATTCCTTTGAAGAAGGAGATTTAGATTGATTCCACTATTTGTGGCTTCTGAAAAAAAGTAGAATTTGAATAAATTCCTTCATATTGTTTGTCTTACAATTTGTTGTCCTCAATTTCTCTGAATATTTTAGGCTCACCCATAATTACGGTATTCCCTAACAAGGATTATGGGGAGCACTCAATAGATATTAAACATTCTGGCTGCAATTTTGGATACTTTTGATTTGGTTTATACACTAAATATTGGAGCAACTTTAGAACATACTATATGTCAATATCATACATGTATATGTTATACATGCAACTGCTTTAGCAAACTTGGGGTACACTTTTGAATTGTTTGACAAGATCCTGTGAACAATTTTTGTAGTTTATGTTATATAAGATGAAAGCATGTAGGACTTCATCTGGATTGAGGATACTGAATTTGTACCCTAATGATTTGAACAAGACTTTTGTGATCATAAATATGGGAAGACTTGAAGAATGAAAAAGTAGTTTTAATAATATTTAATTTGACATTTTTGTTTCATGATTATGCTTTAATGGACAATTGGATGTGGAACTTTTTAGAGTGGTACAAATGATGACAAACAATTTTTTGGAAAAGCAATATCGCACAATAAATTATTATTTTCTTCTTCTCAAACTTTAGTGATTAGTTGCTAATGGGATTGAATTAGTCAAATCAAATATTGATTTGATTTTCTAATTATGGTGCATTTTTTATTGACATGTGATTTTTTATGGAATATACTGTAACATATAATTTACATTATTTGATCATTAAATTATTATTTAGGATGACTTTTGCAATGTTTTCTAGTTTCATCTAAAAGGGCAATAATGTGTTTTATTAATGTGCAATGTTTATCTCATCATCCTTACTTTTCATTCAATTTGTAAAGGATAAAATGTACATTTGTGTTGAGGATATATTTGTCATTTTATTAGTTATATTAGAGTTAAAATGACCATAAATTATGGCAGCTATAATAAATTGCAGGCCTAAAGTTTAATTGAGTATGATTGATTAATGAATTAAGAAAAGACATTTGCACTAACATTCTCCCGATCAATCATCCCACACCTTGTATCAATAAGGCTTGTCCATGATTTCTTTCTTTATGCATCAACCTTCCTTTCTTTGAGACATTCATTCTTCTAATTTCTTAATCACATTTTTAGTCTACGAGGCATTCTTCTCTTCCTAATAAATCAAGGCATTAAAGATCACACAATGTCCATTTCCACTGCCCAATTTTATATCATGAGATTACTTCAATAAAACAAATAGCTGGCAACGCTGTTATAAACCAGCTGATATCTCTAAAAATAGGGCATAAATAAGCGTAGAAAACTATGAGGAACTTACCAGATTTGATAGTTCTTAGAATTTTTGGAAGCAACACAATTGATGTATTCCATTTCATCATTCAAATCAGCATCCACTGCTTCAAGAACAAGCCGTCTGAAATACCAGACCTACCAAGTCAAGAAAGAAATAAAAATTAATGATTGCAGGCTCACAACAAACCCATAAAGTATTTACCTCACATTTCACTTCCACTGTTTTCATTTAATTCAAACAAAGTCTTTCTAATCGCGTTTTCTAAATCAGGAAACGAAATATAAACGCTAAACAAAAAGGGATTCTATTCTGTAATGAAATTTAGTAAGAGTTATAGACTAACGGTGTAGTTGCCGGGATTCATGCTGATAGCCTCGGCGGTGAGATTTAGGGCGCGGTGGCTTCGCTCGCCGGAGAGGTAAACTGCCCGGAAGTAGTCCATCGTCTCTCGGAAGTCGGCCCGGTAGGCGATGGGCACAACTGGGTGGGGCCCGTCGTCCTGCGGCACCGGCTTCACATCCGACCACTCCGACCGGCGGCTAAAGGGCACCCATTCGTCTTCGTCCGACGACATTATGGCGGTGCAAATAATCAATGGAGGATTTATATTTAAGGGCTGTTTGGTAGGAACTTTTATTACTTCCCGTGTAAGGACGTAGATGAACGTCCGGTTGGAGGCAAAATTCTATCAAAAAATTTGGTATTTGTTTGATACAACTAGGTATTATTTGATATTAACGAGAAATACCGCTCTTTGAACACCAATACCGAGTTATACCGAGCTGTACCGAGAAATACCGAGTTGTACCGAGTTTTTCTAGGAAAAACTCGGTACAACTTTTGTATAACTCGGTATTTCTTTATTTAGCTCGGTATAACTCGGTATTGGGTCTTCAAATGATGGTATTCCTCGTTATTGTTTGGTATTGCTCGGTATTTGCTCGGTACAACTCGTTTTTTGGCGGGATTTGGCCTCGGATCGGACGTTCCTTTGCGTCCGATCAGAGGACGTAATAATTGTTCGTTTGGTAGGGCAAATTATTGGGTCAGGTGACCGGAGGCGAAAAATAGGTTCGGACATTCAATAAAAATTTGCCGCGTCACCTTGCCCTTTTGACTGCGCTTTTGACTTGCGCTTTAGTTACGCTTTACTTGCGCTTTACCTGTGCTTTACTTACGCTTTTTGACTTGTGCTTTACTTGCGCTTTAGTTGCGCTTTACCTGCGCTTTACTTGCGCTTTACTTGCGCTAAATTTAAAAATAATATTTTATTAATATCCGGACCTATCTCTGCATTCGATCACTTGACCCAATAATTAGCCATTTGGTAGCACCATGATTTGATTTAAGTTGGATTTAGTAAATCCGCTAAAATCGGATTTAGAACATTTAAGGGGTCTAAATCTTGATAATTATTTGATAACATTCATGTCTTCTTGATAAAACCTATTAAATTTTGTGTGTTTGCTTGGTTATAGAACGAATTTAATGAGTGGATTCTTTCTCTTTAGTCAATGGATTTCATAAATTCGACAAAAAACAATATTTTAAAAATCCAGGATTTAGCCCCAAAAAGCAAAATTTTCTCTCTACGACGGCTTTCATTTGCCGTGAGATTTTGTTTTGCATTTCAGGCTATTTGGCTAGATTTAGCTCAAATTTGCCTCAAATCCGATCTAAATCCTGCTACCAAATAGCCCCTTATAGGGAATTATATAAATATATCTTTTAAATATTTAAATGCTGTGTAAGTAAAATATAGATTTAGATATTAGATAAATAAATACATAAAAATTTTATTCTGCACCAATTTAAGTCAAAAGAAAATGAAAGAATTTACTTTGAGGGAGAGAAAATACATCTAATTATTATGATGATTTTTTTGCATTTTATGAAAATAAAAAAAAATATTAGAAAATAAATATTGATGAATAAAAGAAAAAAAATAGCAATAGACAGGTGCTTTAAAATTAGTGATTGTGTTGTCTTTTGTTTCTCTATAAATATTCTTTGTTTTAAGTATTTATCTTATAAGTAGCCACAAAATTTTATCTAAATATTTTGATAATTTCTTCTTATTTTTATATATTTAATTAAATCTCTTATTATTTGTTATGAATACAACTAGTAAAATATGTCAATCAGAGAATAATGCAAAAGCATAATGTGACTTTTATAATTTCAACTCATAAGATAGGTAAGGTAGTAAACATTATTTTTTTTTCCTTGTTTATATGCTCATCATGAATTTTAATGTAGTTGTCCGATGAATGTTCGAGGCTAAATAACTTTTTGTAGCTCATGACAAATCATATATTAGTTCTTAATGCATGAGTAGAGTCCCTAAGTTTTCACCACCTTGACGTACGTTATCAATCGAGAGTTTATAAAGGTTCAATAAAACCCATAAAAGCTTAGGCATGGCCAAAACATGCTTGTGTTACATTTAGTAGCACCGCATAAAATTGCTTCTCTCACCATGAGTGATAGCATGCTGCATTCATGGTTATGTCGTATCGTATATCAAACAAATACCAATTTTACTATGATGCCAAAATAGATTTACTTCCGATGTATTCGTATATCCAACTAGATCTTTATTTTGTTAAGATGATTATGTTGTAAGATCATTTTTTGATGGAGTTACTCAAATTCTTGGGATAAATTGATGGAGTTGCTCAAATAAAAAATATTATCATTTATTATTATGTGATCTAACTTTTTTGAGAAAAGGTCGCACATAAAAAAGGTTTAATGTTACTCGTTGATTATAATACTCATTTTCCCAATATAGTGATTCCATTATTTATCATAGAAGATCCTAAGACCATCATTATATTTCATTCAAAATTATACTGGGAATCCATAAAAAATCAATGAGTCAAGATATTTATACTCTTAGGATGCATTGTAGTGAACCCTTCATCTATGGCAATATATTCACCCTTAATCTCAACAAAAGATTATTAATACAACTAATAGTAAAACCTTACAAAAACAAAACCACAACACTTTGCATCTCCTAAGCATATCATTGATCTTACAGGGAAATATGTGTCTAGAATTTCTAATTTCAATGCCTTGGGAATAGGGGTGTCAATTTTTGACACGACCCGAATCCTATTCAGAAAAATTCGGGTTCGGATCGACCCGATTAGAAAATGGGTCGGGTTCGGGTTCGAAAATCTAACAATATTTGAGTTCCGGGTCGTGCTCGGGTTGACCCGGAAACCCGATAATGACACGGAAATGATTCTGCCAGTTTCTGTTGCCCGGCATGCCCACCCTGCCCGTGAAATGACTCTAAGACATTGAACATAAAGGCATGCTACATGCATGTAAGAACAGATTTGATCACAACATTTCATTGAACATTCACTAAACAGTTTAAAACTTAAACATAAAGTTCGTTCGTTGCACAATTTAAAACTGACAATAAAATATACAAGCATACAAATAAAATGTCCAACATATAAATGAAATATGAGCAATAAAAAAATATCAAATCCAGAATCAATCCCATCCTCTGCTGCTTCTGTCTGCTTTTTCCATTGAACCACTCCTTCAATTTCTACAGCTCATCTAACAACTGAGTTTGTTGAATATGCATATTCATGCTAACTTGTGCTTTCCTGAATTGCTCTAGCTCGGCTATAAAGGCAGTTACCTATTGGCTATACAATGACTCCTAGCTATTTGATTAGAAGTTGGAGCCACTTGATGTATGTCCCTTGTATGCATAGGCTTTCGAGCCTAAACCATAAATCTGACCTTTTTGCATTCCACCTATCACTTGTGACCAAATGCGATAGTCAGAATAATCTGCTAATCCCCCAAAAGATTCCTCACTTGCTACATATTTATCCTTTGAACCTTTTATGCATTTGTTGAAAAGAATTTGATGATTTACTCACCTCTTTGTTATTTTTTGTTTGTTGAAAAGAATTTAGCATAATTGTAACAGTGCATGTCCACAACTTAAATTCTTCTACTTGAAGGGCATGCAAATTGGAAATTTGCTTCTTCTTCTTTTTTCCCTTAGAATTTTGGCACCATTTTCTTCCATTAGCATTTGGTTACAAATACAGATCATCATATTCCTAGTTTATTTGATGTAAAAGCTTTCCAATGTTATTTATCTTCCCATTTATATATGATTTAAAATATTTTCTATATAATATTTGATCACAAAAATAGAATATTCAAATGTGTAGTTTATTTTCCCTATTATTTCATTCAATATTCGAATAATATTTGAACTTAATTAAATAATATATTAAAATATAGTTGAATGTAATCCTAATAATTATGACATAATAAAGCAAACACAATAGATGATATAATTATATTAAATTAAAGTAGTTACAATATTTTAAAGTAACATACTTATGCAATCACAATTATAATGCAACTATATCACTATAAATTTTCAAATAAAATCACATATATGTCATTAAAATATCAGAATCTGACCACTTCTATATTGTTATAAAGTGTCCAAATATGACTTCTTTATTAAATGTGTTGCTGAATATCATTAGGATTAAAACCATTTTCATTAAGCCATAACATGTGTATTTTCATTTTTTAATTGTGAATTCAAGCTACCAATTAAGCACATTAATCTTTACAACACATCCAATTGAAGCAATAATATAAGAGACATTAGATTTTTTACGTGCAAAATCTTAGAAAGGAAAAATCAATTAAAGTAATTACAATAGTATTTGTATTTAGTTACAAATGAAGACCTTCCCTGAGAGAGGCATTGATATATACACTGTAAAAACCACATTAGCATGTATAAGTTGAAAGAGCTATTTAGCTGGAATCCAACACAAATCCAAATGCTAAAGTGGGAGTTAGAGTTGATGTCGACAATATGCACTGATCTTATCAATAATGATGTGGGTTGGATGGTAGGGATGAAGTCGCTAGACATTGGAGTAGTCAGAAAACACTGTTTAGGAGATTGTAGGCTGATGGACCATAATTAAGTGATGAAAGTTAGAAAACTGTAGTTGGGGGATGATGGTTTGAGGACTGTAGTTTGGGGATGATGGTCTGAGGACCGTAGTTAGGCAATGATGGTCAGAGAATCATAGTCAAACGACATTTGTCTTGGGATTTAGTTGATGGGTGATGGAGGTTTGATGACCGTAGTTGGTAGACAATAGAGGACAGAGGATTATAATCACCGAGAGACGGAGGTTAAAAGGGCCATAATCAGATAATTGTAGTTGAAAGGTTGTAGTTGACCAATAATGGTATGAGTGACTGTGGTAAGATGGCAGTGTTCGATGGACCATAGTCAGGCTATGGTGGTCAGAGGATCATATTCAAACAACAGTGGTCCGAGGGATGTAGTCGATGAACAACGAAGGCCATAGGACTGTAATTAGCTGGCAACAATGGTCAAAAGGATTGTGTCCTCACAATAGTGGATGGAGGATAATACTAGGGTATCTATAATCGAAGGACTATAGTTATGTGACGATGGTCTGGGATAGTAGTCTGGCGATGGTGGCTTGAGGATGATAGTTGGCAAGTAATGGTGCCCAAGGATGTTAATTGGCAAGCGACAGTGGTCTAAGGAATATAATCAGTGAGTGATGGAAGTCAAAGGGATCGTAGTCAGATGATAGTGGTCAAATGACTATAGACGGGTGATGCTGATTTGGGGACCATAGGTGGAAGTGGTCCAATGATCATAGTTGTCAGCTGACGAAGGACCAACAGTGGCAGCCTGATAATAAAAGTTTTATGATGGAAATCAAGTGGAGGCGCTTTGAATATGGTAGCTAATGGAGGTCCATGGGTGGTGGTTAGGCGAAGGCTATATGATAGTGGCTGGGCAATGAAAATCTATGAAAGTGCCATGACACAATGAAGAGGATGGGTGAATTGGTTATTTAAAACTTTAAATAAGAAATAATACAACGTGCACTAAATAGTATTTTAAAATATTAGTGAAAAAATAAAAAAAATAAAATATAAATATGAACTTTTTTATGAGCAATAAAATTACTTAAAATTAATTTGAAAGCAATTCAAAATAAATATTTTGATTTATAAAAAACTTGTGAAAGATTTATTTTGAAAATATTTCTTGAATGCAATCACAATAGTTTAAAGCCACAAATATCATATAATAAAATTTGTAATAAACAAATTGTAGAAAAAGTAAAAGAAAATATAAATTGAGATTTTATAGTGGTTTTGTCAAGTTTGACTATATCCACTTCCCAAAGGTCATCATTTTTGGAAATTCCATTAGAAAACACTCAATATGCACTCAGCAAGGTGAAGAAGCACTTCTTAAGTCTCAGGTGGAGAATGACTTTCACAAGCTCTTCCTCCCAAAAAACTTACTCCCTCCTACTTCTTGTAATAACATATATGCTGCTCCCTCATTCTGCTCCTTGCAACAACGGAGATGTCACTCTCTTAGCCTCTCTGGCTAGTCACAAGTTTTTCAACCCTAGACATCTTCCCTAGAGCTAATCTCAAAGAGCATCAAAATCACAACTTGAAGGACCAAGGTGCAAGCCTATGATGCAGTCGTGTGAACTCCCTCACGTAAGCCTTGACTCCCCAAATAATAACCACTCAACCTGTTATTTTCTCTCTTGAGTATATAGATTAGAAAATTCTCTCCAGCAAGGATAAACCTCTCTCTCTCTCTCTCTCTCTCTCTCTCTCTCTCTCACACACACACACACAGAAAAAAATTGGTTCTAGTTACGCACTTACCTCACACATAATTATTATGAAAAGAATCATAATAAACTATTTAAATCAAATCCTAATTTTTAATTTTAATATGTTGATTATACAATATAAAGTGTGGATTGTATTATCCAATTAGTTTAGTACATGTTTTTGAGTTCTGTTAGATCGGAGTGTATGATATGAATCATACAATACTATTAATTGAATTAGGTCAAGGATTGTCATGGAAAAATAGTTGCTCTTCTGGCAAGAGTTCTAATCATTCGTATTGTATGATGTATATCATATAGTACGAATTGTATTTATTATTTGATTGCTTGATCAATGATCCAAATTATGCAACATCCATTAATAATCATACAGTACGAATGTGTTCGTACAATATGATTATGTCAAATTTCAAAATTCAAATTTGCTTAAATTTGTAAACTTATATTTATGAGTGAGCATTTATTAAAATAATTGATCGTCATGTATGATCAATGTTGTATAGTGCGATTAGTTATATTGCATTTTAATTTAATTAATTTAATCAAATGCTTGATTTATTTTCTAAAACAACTGATTGTATAATACGATTTAATAGAGAAACTAAGTGTTAATTTTCATCCCCGCTCGTGAGTATGTGGTTGGTTGCCTTTCCAATATACACATAAATGCATAAAGACTAAAGAAAAAAAGAAAATACAGACTCTTATTACAAGTTTTGACTGGACTTAATGATGTAATTTTTGAGTTATCTTCTTTGACTTGACTTCTTATATATTATACCTGAAATGTTAGTATGACAAAAACAACTAATATGTGATCTAATCAATAATGTTTGAAATTATATATAAAAAAAAGGCATGGCAAATGGATTTCAACATCTTGGCAGTCAGTCGATCGACTAGGATTTGTGAGCGGTGGGGCTTAAGTGCAACTTCAAGATTTTTCAAGCCTTAGAGTTTTCTAAAATCTCTAGCCAAGGACCCAAGATCCCCTTCATATGGGAAGTTGGCCTTAGTTATAGATTTTTGGGAAAGACATTCATCATAATTATGGAGATAATTTGGAGTACTTCATCAAACAACTAATATTAATTCATCTGATCATAAAGTATTTGTTGAGCATTTAAATATCCCAATGATATCAAAATTAAGTGATTTTGATCTCATTGGATTTGTCCCTTTAAGCCACTCAATTCAATTATAAGCATTCCAAATTTAGTAATCATTTGATCATCTAATTATCCAAAATATTCATTATAATTCAGCCTTTTGATTTGAGCTCATTTCGGCTCGGATTGGACTTTTTTTTTTTTTGTGTCATTGGGTTTATCTCAGCTAAATTTGTTTGAATTTAATTTTAGTAGTTTTTAATTCACATATGTAAGTATATATATATATATAAAGCCGGATGCTCATGTCCACCGCAGGAAAAAGTATTCTGTGACAACATGGACGGTGTTGAGAGGCCAATCAGTTTTTTTCTTGTGTACGGGATGAGACAGAGAAATTTCTCCGACCGCGGGCGAAATACCAGACTGCAGCTTCTTTCGTGACCGATCTATCTTTTATGTACCGATCTATACTTCCTAGTTAAAACTAACAAGTAACATGATCGGAGCCTTGGAGGTGTCCTGGCCGAGCTTCAGACATTGCAGATTTGACTGGTAAATTAGGAAGCAAGCGAACGCTAGGGTTTGATATTCCGATGGCTTCGCGCTCACATCTTGACGATGTAAGTGTTCGATTCATCATTCGTTCTGTTCTATCTTGCGATTTCCTTCTCGAATCTCCCACCCATATGTTGTTTCCTCAGTTTCTAGGATTTTCGTTTCTTTTTCCGACATTCTTCCTGTATTTAGGACGACGACTTTGGTGGAGATTATGCGGGCAGTCACAGTGGAAGAATTAGCTCAGGTATTTCACAGCATTTTGGTCGAATTTCTCTATATTTGTTTTTGTTGTTATGTGAATGCTATATATTTTGCTCTTCTTTTTACGAACTTTTACAGGCGAAAAGAGATCGTTTGGAGATCTTGACGAAGAAGAAGATGATGTTTTTGGAACGAAAAAGGTAATTAATTTTGTGCCCTTACTTTCCAGTTTGGTAAATAACTTGTGCGGTTGAAAAAATCTCTAATGCATATCTTTATCGAAGCTTTCTTACTGCCATACCAAGAATGTGCTTGTAGTGTGTTTAAAATTGGTTAATTGCTTCTTTTTGTGACGTCTTTCTCAACTAGTTCTATTACATTGTTCTCTTTGAAAATTTCTCGTAATGCTATAAAATTGCCGAGCATGCTGATTCTTGTGCTAGAGCTTTAGTTTTGTTTGTGATTTTCTTTGTGTCGAGGCCATTGGTCCATTTCAATCAAGATTAGTTACATTCTACTTGGAACTAATGAATGTGTTATCGCTAGTGTATGCGTTGCTACTGCAATAGTTATATTTTCATGCTGCTTGCCTTTGTGTTTATTTCATAGATTTTGATTCTGAATGATGGACTGTTCAGGCATGCAGTGCATTCGAGTTGTCCTGTTAGCATGGACAGCTTGTGCTTTTGAAAATATTACTTTTGTCGCATTCTAGTATTTAAGTTGAAATTTGTTATTGTATTTCTAACTCTATTCTTTTACAATCAAGGGTAAGTTAAGCATCGAAGAAAGTGGACCAGGTGCAGCAACAGGGATGATCTTATCACTTCGTGAGAGGTATAATTTTGTAACTTTAGTGAATACTTCATTTTCTTTTTAAACAAGGCACTTGGAACAAAACAAGCTGAATTTTTTGGATTATTATTTATGTGGCCTCATTTGTGCATTTTATTTGCAGTTTACAGAACTGTAAGGATGAACTTGCAACTTGTCAGGTTGGTATTCAACCTTAAAAATATCTAAAAGTATGCTTTGTTGTGTGATTCTTCCTTGTAATTACTTTCTAATAATAATAAATACCTATTTAATAAACATATACCTTTACAAACTATAATTTAATTGTGATTTTTTTTCTTGAGTGACAATGTTGGGTGATATCAATATATTTCCCCATTTTGATTTTACCTGAGTTACACCTTACAAACTTGTTTTTGTTTGACTTTGCCGTTGCTCTGCTCACTTAGTCATCAAATTAGGGTATTAGGTTTTCAATAACCTAAGGTTAGAGAAATGATCCGGTCTGTTTACTATGCATCTATTAAGGAAAGCTATAATTTCAGATACTTATTTTCTATGGTGTTTTTGTTTGTAATCTATTTGATAGAGATTTTGTTGTTTTGAGTGCAATGGATATTAAATTCATTTAGAGTAGATTTTATTGGCTATATCAGTGCTTTCATGCATTTTATTCCTTATGGTATAGCAACATCAGGAAACAGAGCATGTCTAGAGTCACATCTTTATTTGTTGAAAAAGGAAGAAGGTTCTTATACCTATACCTAAGAGGGTTGCGAGCCATGAAGAGAAAAGTAGTTATTGTGCATGCACAGATAATGGAAAAATGAAACCTTGGAAGCTGAACTCAATTTTCATCATGGAAATTATATTGACCTTAATAGCAATCATATTAATACATCAATGATTGCCAAAAACTAATGGATTTAATTTGATATTTTTTAATCTAATTTGTCAAATATTGATTGTGAGATTTTATTTGATGCAGGTAGTCTTATCTAGATATAAGATCCTCTTTCTTTTATCATTTATTGCAGGTAGAGTTACAAGCGGCACAGGTTGAGATCCAAAAGTGGCATTCTGCATTTCAAAATGGGCCAGCTTTGCCTGCTGGTGCATCTCCTGGTTTGCATTCTGCTTTATATTCTTAAAGATCTCTTAATTGTTTAATTTGTTTTTTCACACTTGGTATTCATTTGGGAAATTCTCCCGACTTTTTTGTGCAAATAATTTAGTTTCTCTGATTATTATCCAACACAGAACCTACTTTAGTTGTTACCCATCTTCAGAACTTGAAATCCTCAGAAGATTCCTTGAAAGAGCAGGTCCGCTGCACTTCTCTTGCAAACTTTAACGAAATTAGCTTCATTCCATATGATAAGATGCTTCTTGTATTTTTTTTTTTTCAGCTTGATAAGGCTAAGAAGAGGGAAGCTGCGTTCATAGTAACTTTCGCAAAAAGAGATCAGGAGATTGCTGACTTGAAGGTAACGAATTATGCCTATTATACTTTCTATTATCTTTTGATTGCCTAGCCTTTCTTTAATTTTTTGCCCTTCCTTCTCTCAATGCCATGGGTTATAGAATTGTTCTTTGGGAAGGATTCTTTTCTTTGTTATGCTTTTCTTTTGAGAAAAGTTTTAAAATGGTCTATTGACTTTTTATGGACCAAAATAATCCTCAATTATATTAAATAATCATTTTGGTCTCTCAAATTTTTAAAAAGGAATCAAAATAGTCCCATGGTGGGACTAGTTTGGGAGCAAATAGTCCTTTAGTATAATTAGGGACTGTTTTGGTCTTTCATACATAGTCAATGGACTATTTTGATAATTTTCTCATTTTCTTTCATACTAGACCATTATTTCCTTACCTGAATGGATGATCTAGATATTTATAGCAAGCTTGTTTTGATTTATGTGCCATCATATGTAAGCAATCCTTGACCATTAACATGTTCCACTCTCTCTGTTCCACTCTCTCCATCATAAAGAGTTATACTCATGCATGCTTTAAAGAGGGGAGGAAACCTCTTTTTCTCATTAATGTATTCATACATCTTTTCTGAACAGAGTACCTTCATCTATTGGCCCCCCTCCCCCACTTGAGAAAAATTTCATTATCATATTGACATCCTTGAAGTCAACAATTGACTGTATACTATATGATTGTTATGAATTTCTTTGCTTTCTCTGTCTTAATTAATTAGTTAAGAGATTGGTGCTCGTATTAGTCTTGCTGTGTTTTGGAGATGAGCATTCTCTTTTCATTGAACTACTTTTCTTTTTCCAGTTATAGTTGTTATTTTATTGCATTTTCTCACTTTGTTCTTGTCTTTTTCTGACAGCGGGATAAGATAATGGATTTTGATTTGTGTGCTTGTACCTTTTTGTTGTTGTATATTTGATGTTTGCTTGTACCTCTTTGTTGTTATGTATTTATGATGGTCTGCTCTTACTTGGAATAAAAGCCAAGGCCAATTCCTGACTACTCAATAGTATAAACTTTTTTATTCTTTGAGCTTACAGTAAAATTTAACATTTGAATCACATGAGTTTGGATATAGTTACTGTTGTTTGTGTAATTTAGCTTAATCATGTTTTACTTTTTCTGCTTTAGTCAGCAGTTCGTGATCTCAAGAAACAGTTGCAACCTCCATCCATGCAGGTATAAAATTATAAATATTCTGACATTTCTCTTGTTTTTGTATGTATTTCCAACTCTATTAGTTGGCATATTTTCAAATAGAGAAACACATATCTCCTGCATGTTTTTGTTTTATATTCACCAAGTTATCTGCTTATAAAGATGTTGCATGCCTGCATGTTCTGTGATTTCTTCTTTTTTGATAATCTTCGAACTGAACGAAACGTGTACTTCCCAATGGGTATCAGACACAGTAAAGCTTTATTTATTGAAGATATATACTTTACATATTAATAATTTAGCATTAAAATTTGGGCCTGTATGGCAGAACTGCACTTGTTTGTCCTATGAATAATGCAATCATGGAGCGTAGTATTATGTTGTCAGCTTGATACCCTTTACCTCATGGTCGACTTGAAATCAATTACTCTGTGCATGTATTGTAATTTTGGTTTCAATGCATTGGCTGGTGCCATATAGCTAAAAGCCTTTTTATCGATGCGAGATTTGTAATGTTCGTTATGTGATAGTTGATGGATTTTCCCATTATGGGCAATGTGTTTAGGTAACTAGGAATTTGATCCTTTAGGACTAAGTTGCCAATGGGCATTACAAAAGCTGGTCACTGCTGAAAGGTGCTGGTTAGTTTTGGAAATGATAAATACTTGCAAAAGATTGTATGTTAATATTCATCTATTTATAAATAATATATGTGAGTGAGTGAGTGTGCGTGCGCGCATATATATACAAAAAATTCTCATAATGGTCCCCAGATTATTTTTGTATGGTCAATTTAATCCCAAAGTATCATGTTGTCTCAATTTAGTCAATCGACTTTACAAATTTGATCCAAAATAGTTTCTCATATTATAATTGTGATATAAAATTATTTCCAATTTAGTCCCTCGATTTTACAAAATTGATCTTAATTTAGTCCCTTGATTTTACATATTGATTTTATAAAATTGGATTCATGCTAGGTAGGTCTACTATGGAAGCTATACATTTATTGAGAGGTTTGATGGAGTAGTATAGAGAGAATAAGGAGGATTTACATATGATATTTATTGATTTAGAGAAAGCATATAATAAAGATTCAAGAGAAGTGCTATGGAGAGTGCTAGAAAGAAATGAGTTAATAATGCTTATATTCAAGTCATTAAGGATATGTATGCAGTTGTTACTTGTGTTCAAACACATGGTGGTTTGACCAAGTATTTTTCTATTTCCTTGGATTACATCAAGGATCAATCTTAAGCTCGTATCTTTTTGCTTTAGTCATGGATGTTCTCTCTAGACATTTGTAAGAGGTTGTACCCTGGTGTATGCTTTTTGCGGATGATATTCTTCTTGTTGATAAGACTAGAGAGATAGTTGAAGGTATACTTGAATTATGGAGGTCAATCGCAGAGTATAAAGGTTTTCATTTGAGCAGATCTAAAACTGAATATATGGAGTATAATTTTAGTAGTAATAGATCTAGTGGGGGGTTGCGACTTTAGGCGATCAAGTAATTATTAAGAGTACACATTTTAAATATCTTGGGTCTATGTTTTAGAGTGATGATGAAATAGATGGGGATATTATTAGTAGAATTCAAGTTGGATGGTTGAAGTGGAGGAATGCATCGGGCTTGTTGTGTGATAGAAAAGTCCCCCTTAAACTTAAGGGAAAATTCTATAAGATGGTGGTAAGATTTGCAGTGCTTTATGGTGCAGAATGTTGGCATTTAAAAGAGAAGCATAATACTAAGCTAAGTGTTGTAGAGATGAGGATGCTCAGATGGATGAGTGATTTTGCTCTTAGGGATATGATACAAAATGAGCATATACGTGAAAAGATTGGAGTAGCTCCAGTGGAAGATAAGATTAGAGAGAGCCGCCTTTGATGGTTTGGTCACATAAAACAGTGACATTCTGATGACCGGTTAGGAAAGTAGATGTATTAAATTTGGCTTATGTTACCTAAAAAGACTTAGTTAAAAAATATTAGAAATGACATTTCTTTATTAGATTTAAATAAAAATTTGACTCTTAACCTGACACAATGGAGAAAAAGTATTTTTGTAAATCTTGTTGTTGTTGTTGTTGATCTCAATTTAGGCTTCGTTTGGGACGACTTTCTTACTGCTTCTTAAAACTGTTTTTTAGTTAAAAAATTAAAATTTTTGTTCTAAAAAGCTACTTTAAGAAGCAGTAAGAAAGCCGTCTCAAATGAGAATTTTTATTGGCTCCTCCCACCTGACGCATCTCTACGTTCGGTATGGCTTCATAACGCGACATCTGGCAGCAACTTTACCCGAAACCCGACCCGACGATGATTGGGTATATGACACGTGCGAAATTTAAAAGTAATGGCCCGAGCAGCGGACTCGAATATTATCGCGCGGACCCGAAAAAAACGGCTTTGTTTTTAAACAAACCTTACCGTCTTTCGCTTTAGGCATCATTCGCTTGGATATACTTCATCTTCTCCAACTGGTGCTTCTTCTTCTTCCATTTCTGTGAAGTTTCAAGCTCTGCTTATTTGCTTTTACGATGCCTCAGGTTCGTTTCTTCTTCTTCAATATATATGGTAGGGTTTACGAATCGGTTCTGAGTAGTATACCGAGCGGTACTGCTCGGTATTGGCCTATAATGGTAGTAATAATGTAATAAGGCATTAATGGTACGTATACAGGTCGGTAGTGCTCGGTACCGAGCTGTATTACACTCGGTATTGCTCGGTACAGCTCGGTATCGATCTGTTCCGAGCATAACTACTATGCTCGGTACTGCTCGGTGCTGCTCGGTACAGCTCGGTATTGATATGTACCTATTAGAATTACTAAAAGGTATGCTCGGTCCTGCTCGGTACAACTCGGTATTGATCTGTACCGAGTAGAACTACTAATAGTTATGCTCGGTACTGCTCGGTATTGATCTGTACCGAGCAAAGTTACTAATAGTTATGCTTGGAACTGCTTGGTACTGTTCGGTATTGATCTGTACCGAGCAGAATTACTAATAGTTATGCTCGGTACTGCTCGGTACTGGTCTGTAGTGCTCGGTATTGATCTGTACTGAGCAGAATTACTAATAGTTATGCTCGGTACTGCTCGGTATTGATCTGTACCGAGAAGAATTACTAATAGTTACGCTCGGTACTGTTCGATATTGATTTGTACCGAGCAGAGTTACTAATAGTTATGCTTGGTACTGCTTGGTACTGTTCGGTATTGATATGTACCGAGCATAACTATTAGTAGTTATGCTCGGTACTGCTCGGTACTGGTCGGTACTGCTCGGTATTGATCTGTACTGAGCAAAATTACTAATAGTTATGCTCGGTACTGCTCTGTACCGAGCATTACTATTAGTCGGTATAAGTAATTGATCTTTATTAGTTATTAGCATTATTAACGATTGATTTTACGCAGGGATATACTCCAAAGATTCATTTCCGATGCAGGTTTTCGACTTTCAGAGAAGTGTGTAATGTACTTGTTAAGAGGTTTGGAGATCCTTTGGTTGATAGATTGCGTCAGTTGCATATCAGCCAGTTCCTTAGGCTTCCTCTTATGCCTCAAAATATTCCACCTATACATATGCTATTATCGAAGTGGGATATGAAAACCGAAAGTATCATTATTAAAGGACAAAGTCTAAAATTTTCAACTGATGAAGTTGCATTACTGATAGGCATGCCAAATAGGGGTATTATTTTTTACGTTGGCAGTGCGAGATCAACTGGAAAAACATCAAATGACATTCGCCACGACATTGAGAGGATGGATAATAGCACTACATTGGATGAACTTGTGAAATGCTTCCTCCTTTACCTGCTATCGAACATATTTTATCCGATGGCTAACTTTCGGATACCAGTAGCCATCTTTGAACTTCTCAACACTCAAGATAGGTTTAATCAGTATAATTGGCCTGAATCAATTAGAGGTTTCCTAGTTGAAGAATTCAATGTCGTTGCAACCAAACAAGCTAAGGGATTTGGTTTGGGTTATGTAAATGGTTTTGTAATGATTTTAATTGTGAGTATTATTTGATTGTTTAATAAATATTTGATTAATGTACAAAATCTAAAGCAATAATAAATTACCTTCATTTCTACAGATTTGGTTCCTTAAACATACAACAATTCATACTGTACAGGAAGATCTATCCCGGTCTCGTTTTACTTGCTGGGATGGTAACTTTATTTACACTGAGAAAGAAGTAATTAATATATTTGCTGACCATCAAGAAGAAGATGTATGTTCACTACATATTTTAATTCAATTGTTTCCTAAGATTATATGTTTTTATGGTTAAATTGGATGTAATGTTATATTTTTTTGCAGATACTTAAAGAATTACAAGGAATAACTGATGATGAGAAAGATTTATTGCTTCGTCTTTCTCCACCCGCCAGTCCAATACGGGAGGCAAGCCCTAGTAGGGTACCTTTCACCACAACAGCCGAGTCAACTCAAACAACTCCTGCTTCTCCAGTGCGGTTGTCGAGTCCACCCAAACATGACTCAGCTACACCAACTCCAGTCAGTCCAGTACGGTTTACAAGTCAAAGTCATCCTGATTCATATGCACATCCTGAATCTAGACATGTTGATGATCAAACTAACTTGGGAATATTAAATAAATCAATATTTGAGCTGTTCAACAAGCACAACTTTATGAAGAAGAAGGTAGCAGAGGTGGAAGCAACTAATCAGATACTTGAACATCGCATAAAAACATATTCCCAAGTTATGACTTACATATTCCCAACTGTGGTACAGATCAATACCGAGTAGTACCGAGCATAACTATTAATAGTTCTACTCGGTACAGATCAATACCGAGTTGTACCGAGCAGGACCGAGCATACCTTTTAGTAATTCTAATAGGTACATATCAATACCGAGCTGTGCCGAGCAGCACCGAGCAGTACCGAGCATAGTAGTTATGCTCGGAACAGATCGATACCGAGCTGTACCGAGCAATACCGAGTGTAATACAGCTCGGTACCGAGCACTACCGACCTGTATACGTACCATTAATGCCTTATTACATTATTACTACCATTATAGGCCAATATCGAGCAGTACCGCTCGGTATACTGCTCAGAACCGCTTCGTAAACCCTACCATATATATATTGAAGAAGAAACGAACCTGAGGCATTGTAAAAGCAAATAAGCAGAGCTTGAAACTTCACAGAAATGGAAGAAGAAGAAGCGCCGGTTGGAGAAGATGAAGTATATCCAAGCGAATGATGCCTGAAGCGAAAGACGGTAAGGTTTGTTTGAAAACAAAGCCGTTTTTTTCGGGTCCGCTGCTCGGGCCATTACTTTTAAATTTCGCACGTGCCATATACCCAATCATCGCCGGGTCGGGTTTCGGGTAAAGTTGCTGCCAGATGTCGCGTTATGAAGCCATACCGAACGTAGAGATGCGTCAGGTGGGAGGAGGCAATAAAAATTCCTCAAATGAACCCTTAGTCTCAAAGGACTATTTTGAATCAATTTCGTATAGTTGAGGGATTAAATTAGTGCAAGGTTATACTTTGGGACTAAAATAGATATATACGAATAGTCTAGGGATTATTTTGAAATTTAACTCTATACACACACAGGAGGTGAATATCCTCAATAATGAAAAAATATTATAATTATAACTTGTACTTATTCTTACTTAAAATAATCAGCATTTGTGATAATTTAAGTATGGCAACACTCGATAAAATTATTGAAGGTTTTATTGCCCAATGATTGCAAGTGTTGCTAGAGGTGCACAACAATTATTGAAAAAGTGAATAGAGTAAAGAATACACAAAGAGTTGGTGATGATATATTATGCATTAGAAATGGCACCGATAGGTCCTAAAATGGTGATATTGATAAAAAGTATCAAAAGAGTTATCAAGGGAGATTATCGATAAAGAGTATTGATAGAGAGTGTCAACAAAGAGGTCGATGCACAAAGGATAAATACCACAGATGTTGTCACTATTGAGTATTGAGCATCACAAGTAGATTACAAAAGTGACAAAACTTGTGAGAAATAGAGGAGGCTAAGTGCCTTAATAGTTTAATGATGGAGATCAGTTATAGATGATATTTAGAGAGGTGAGAGGTGTGACCAGTGGCGGAACTGTTGCATGGTTAGGGGGGCAATTGCCCCCTTAAAAAAAAAAATTTATTAGAGAGGGCAATTAGGTAATTTGATCCCATACATGTCTTATTTTGCCCCCCTTTGCCCTAACCCGTTGAAATAAAAAAATAAACAGCGAAAGAAAGTTCGGGGTTTGAGACTTCGCGTTCGGTGATTCGCGCAAGAGGAGGTTGTGCCGACTGCCGGAGATTGGATTTCGCAAGTCGGAAATTTGTGTCGCTCAGTCGCTGTGACGGCCTGACGGGTTTGTTCGAGAATCGCAAGGGCTTCCGGCATCAAGAGATCTAGGTCAGTTTTGATTTTTTAAAACATTGCTTGATTGTTTTGTTGGTTATTTTTTGTTTGATTTGCTGTTATTTTATTGGATTTTCATACCGAATGATCTATGCTTAATGCTTTGTGGTATTTCATATTTTCATGGAATTTTTCACAACTGGATGACGTTTGTCCACCCTAGAGTTTTTCTTCCTGAAGTCTTTTTTTGATTTTTTAAGGGTCTGTTTGATTCAAAATCGGTTTTGTTAAAACTTGTTTTAGTTGTTTCACTATAACTATGCAGTGAGATTTTGTAACTTATGATTGTTTGGAGCTGTTTGCACAGTTTTTATACATAGTAGAATCTCTGGCTGTTTAGAATTTTGGAATTAAAGAGATTTGGATTTAAATAAAGCATTTCTTTGTCGGAGGAATGAAGATGCTAAAAGAGAATATTAAATTTCCATTCTCTGATTTTAATTCCAAATAGATTCTAATATGAAGATGCATAAAGCATTTCTTTGTGGGAGTAACGGTAGAATGGAAATTTTAAAGCATTTCTTTGTCCCTTCAATAGAATGAAATGCATAAAGCATTTCTTTGTGGGAGTAACGGTAGTTGCCAAATAGTATAGAATATTAAATTTCTAAAAACTACAAATATGTTGCATTATATTATAAGTCTGGAACTGTTATTTTGCTATTTAATTTTACTTACATTTTCATTGTTTGTTATGATGTAAATATTTTGATTGACAGTCGCTCTTCTTTGGTAATAAATTTTATTTTAGGGTTTAGGGAAATGGAGCGTTATTTAAAGAGGAAAGAGCGAATAAAAATTGATCTTAACAACCTCCCAGCAGATCCAGGACTGCGACTTTCTATTTGGAGTTATGATGTAAATGATAGAGATAAGATTCAGAGATCATATCTATTGAAGGGACCCCATCAACCTAGAAGTCATCAATTTCCCCAAACTTTATACGGAAATATTGCACGTAGGTTCAATCCGAATTGGTTTGATGAATACTCTGATTGGTTAGAGTACAATGTGCAGAAAGACGCTGTTTTTTTGTCTTTATTGCTATCTATTTAAACCTCAAGAGCAAATTATTAGAGGTAAAGGTAGTGGGGATTCATTTATTGGAGAAGGTTTCAAAAATTGGAAGAAAAAAGAAAAATTATTATGTCACGTTGGAGATCACAATAGTCTACATAATAAAGCTATACAAAAATGTGAAGACTTGATGAAGAACCAAGACCAGAGTGTTCCAGCTTTATGGTTAAGCAAAGATGACAAGAACAAAAAACAATATAGGATCATGTTGACTGCAGCCATTGATTGTGTCAGATTTTTGTTACGTCAGGGATTATCATTTCGTGGGCATGATGAGTCTTCCAATTCAGATAATCGAGGAAATTATTTAGAGCTACTTGATTTTTTAGCTGATCATAATGAGGAAATTAAGACAGTGGCATCTGCTTATGCTAGCTCAAATCTGAAGTTAACTTTACCAAAAGTCCAGAAAGAAATATGTTTTGCTGCATCAGCTCAAACTTTAACATATATAATGAAAGATATTGGTAACTCATACTTCTCACTTATAGTTGATGAATCCCGTGATATTTCTACGAAAGAACAAGTTGCTATTGCAGTGCGATATGTGGATAAGTTGGGCCAAGTGATTGAAAGATTTATAGGCATCAAACATGTCACATCCACTAATGCAGTTATACTGAAGGTAGCCATTGAAGACATTCTAGCTAAACACTCGTTGAGCATATAAAGGATACGTGGTCAAGGTTATGATGGGGCATCCAATATGAGAGGAGAATTTCATGGTTTAAAGGCCCTTATTCTAAATGATAACCCTCAAGCATTTTATGTTCACTGTTTTGCTCATCAACTCCAATTATGTTTGGTAGCAGTGGCAAAAAATCATTGGCAAATAAAACATCTCTTTGAGTTCACTTCTAGAATAATTAATACTATTGGGGCTTCTTGTAAGAGATCAGATGCTCTTAAAAGTATTCAGCATGAGAAAGTACTTCTTCATCTTAAAAATGGAAATCTCATAAGTGGCAAAGGTTTGAATCAGGAGACAAATTTACAAAAATCTAGTGATACTCGTTGGAGTTCACATTTCCATTCTCTGATTAGTCTTATGCATATGTATGCTTCTGTGATCGAGGTGCTAGAGATTGTTAAGGAAGAAGGGGTTCATGATCAGCAATCGGTTGAAGCGGGTGTTCTGATTGACATAATGGAGTCTTTTGATTTTATCTTTACAATGCATTTGATGATTGATATATTAGGCATTACGAATGAGTTATCACAATCATTGCAAAGAAAAGATCAAGACATTGAAAATGCTATGAAATTGGTTCAAATTTCCAAACAACGACTACAACTTCTAAGGGAGAATGGATGGAATGATTTACTAGATGAAGTGTCACGTTTTTGTGGTGTTTTTGAAGTTGTTGTTCCAAACATGAATGAAACATATAAAACTCGTCGTCGATCAGTAAGAGGAGGTGAAGATAAAATAAATCTACATCATTATCGTGTTGATTTATTTTATACAGTAGTTGACATGCAACTTCAAGAGCTAAATAATCGCTTTTCTGAATCAAGTGCTGAGTTACTTCTATGTATGTCATGCTTAAACCCAAGTGATTCTTTTCGTGCTTATGATGAGAGGAAATTGATATGTCTAGCAGAGTTATATCCAAGTGATTTTTCTATAATTGAGGTTATTGCTCTTAAAAATCAATTAGCAACATACATTATCGATATGCGGACCAGTGAAGAGTTCTCTTCTCAAAGAAGCATTGCTGATCTTGCAAAGAAGATTGTTAAGTTCAAGAAGAATGATGTGTATCATTTGGTTTACAGACTTATTACTTTAGCATTAACCTTACCAGTTGCTACTGCTACGGTGGAGAGAGCATTTTCAGCCATGAAAATTATCAAACATCGATTGCGTAGTAGGATGAGTGATGATTGACTCAACGATTGTCTTGTGCCTTACATTGAAAAAGATGTATTTGATTTGATTCCCAATGAAGATGTTATCCAATATTATCAAAAAATGCAAAATAGATTGATAAAATTGTAATGATTTTCAATTTTCCTATCATAATGGAATACAAGATTTCACTTTGAATTATGTCCTCTTTTTTTTTATATTAGTCTATTATACTAAGAAAAATTTGCCTCCCCTAAGATGAAAGGCTGGTTTTGCCCCTGGGTGTGACAGTATGAGAAGGTGTTCTATATTTTTGGAGGTTGGCAACGGCATTATGGTAGTGCAACAAGAGACACACAAGCCGGTGAGTGTGATAGAAGGTTAAGTTTGCTGGTGGAGCTAGGGTTGTAAACGAGTTTAAGTGAAATTCTAGTATTCTAGACACTCTTGACTTGAGCTTGTGCTTGATTATTAATTAAATTCAAGCTTGAGCTTAATTTTATGAGTTTGTGCTAGTTTATGAGCTAGCTTATTTATTATTAAAGATAGAAAGTCATACGATTTGAGGATTCAAGGTAATGAAATCATGAAAAGATTGAGATACTAGAGAATAAATGATGAGAAATAAATTAAGATAAGGATGAGAACTATGGTTGTTTGCATTTATTTTTAATTTATAGTTAACCCTTAATTTTATTTTTTTCAGTACATTTATATTGATATTCTTAGATGAGCTTGCTCACGAGTTGATGAGTTCAATCAAAGTTGGCTCTAGCTCATCTATAGCTTTTCTTATGAGTCATTTATTGAGTTGTGTTGATCTTGCTTACGTGCTCGCTTATCTTAATTACAAACTTAGGCGCAACAAAAAGCCAAGTGATAAAAAAAAAATCTGTAGGATCTTATTATTCTAATAGACTAATACTAAGTTGGATAGGAGAAAGAATTGTAAAGGATTATATTTTTATTGAATTTTCATCTTAATACAAATATGTCTGTAATTATATATAGAAGAGAAAAATAAAAGAAAATATAATAAGTAGAATATTCTCAATAATGATGAAATATAATAATAATAGATACTACAGGTTTTTATAATAAATATTTAGCCAAAGTACTACAACAACAACATCAAGCCTTTATCTTTCTACTTGGGGTCGGCAACATGAACCATTTTTGTCTATTGTGTCCTATTAAGAGTCAAATCCTCATTTAAATTTAATAAACAAAATTCATTTCTAATACTTTATAACAAAATCTTTTTAGGTGTACATCCACATTTCTTAACATAGGTCAAATCTAATACATCTACTCTCGGAAGGCTGATGTTTTATGTGACCAAACCATCTAAGGAGAGTATCTCAATCTTATCTACCACTGGAGCTACTCCTTCCTTATCACATGCATATTTGTTTCACATTTTGTCTCTAAATGTAAAGTCACTCATCCACTGTAGCATCTTCATATATGTGTCACGACCCGGCCCGGTGAGCTCGCGGTAGGTTAAATTATCTAATCTCTAAATCTATTTCCATAATAATTTGAAAGAGCCTCTAAAACATCAAATTGAAAACACATAAACATAAACCTCAATAAATTCATAATTATCTTTCTTCTGGAGCTCCTCCCCTACGATAAACATTGTCGCCCCTTCTCCTGAGCATTACTAAAAGGTATGCTCGGTCCTGCTCGGTACAACTCGGTATTGATCTGTACCGAGTAGAACTACTAATAGTTATGCTCGGTACTGCTCGGTATTTATCTGTACCGAGTAAAGTTACTAATAGTTATGCTTGGAACTGCTTGGTACTGCTCGGTATTGATCTGTACCGAGCAGAATTACTAATAGTTATGCTCGGTACTGCTCGGTACTGGTCTGTAGTGCTCGGTATTGATCTGTACTGAGCAGAATTACTAATAGTTATGCTCGGTACTGCTCGGTATTGATCTGTACCGAGAAGAATTACTAATAGTTACGCTCGGTACTGTTCGATATTGATTTGTACCGAGCAGAGTTACTAATAGTTATGCTTGGTACTGCTTGGTACTGTTCGGTATTGATATGTACCGAGCATAACTATTAGTAGTTATGCTCGGTACTGCTCGGTACTGGTCGGTACTGCTCGGTATTGATCTGTACTGAGCAAAATTACTAATAGTTATGCTCGGTACTGCTCTGTACCGAGCATTACTATTAGTCGGTATAAGTAATTGATCTTTATTAGTTATTAGCATTATTAACGATTGATTTTACGCAGGGATATACTCCAAAGATTCATTTCCGATGCAGGTTTTCGACTTTCAGAGAAGTGTGTAATGTACTTGTTAAGAGGTTTGGAGATCCTTTGGTTGATAGATTGCGTCAGTTGCATATCAGCCAGTTCCTTAGGCTTCCTCTTATGCCTCAAAATATTCCACCTATACATATGCTATTATCGAAGTGGGATATGAAAACCGAAAGTATCATTATTAAAGGACAAAGTCTAAAATTTTCAACTGATGAAGTTGCATTACTGATAGGCATGCCAAATAGGGGTATTATTTTTTACGTTGGCAGTGCGAGATCAACTGGAAAAACATCAAATGACATTCGCCACGACATTGAGAGGATGGATAATAGCACTACATTGGATGAACTTGTGAAATGCTTCCTCCTTTACCTGCTATCGAACATATTTTATCCGATGGCTAACTTTCGGATACCAGTAGCCATCTTTGAACTTCTCAACACTCAAGATAGGTTTAATCAGTATAATTGGCCTGAATCAATTAGAGGTTTCCTAGTTGAAGAATTCAATGTCGTTGCAACCAAACAAGCTAAGGGATTTGGTTTGGGTTATGTAAATGGTTTTGTAATGATTTTAATTGTGAGTATTATTTGATTGTTTAATAAATATTTGATTAATGTACAAAATCTAAAGCAATAATAAATTACCTTCATTTCTACAGATTTGGTTCCTTAAACATACAACAATTCATACTGTACAGGAAGATCTATCCCGGTCTCGTTTTACTTGCTGGGATGGTAACTTTATTTACACTGAGAAAGAAGTAATTAATATATTTGCTGACCATCAAGAAGAAGATGTATGTTCACTACATATTTTAATTCAATTGTTTCCTAAGATTATATGTTTTTATGGTTAAATTGGATGTAATGTTATATTTTTTTGCAGATACTTAAAGAATTACAAGGAATAACTGATGATGAGAAAGATTTATTGCTTCGTCTTTCTCCACCCGCCAGTCCAATACGGGAGGCAAGCCCTAGTAGGGTACCTTTCACCACAACAGCCGAGTCAACTCAAACAACTCCTGCTTCTCCAGTGCGGTTGTCGAGTCCACCCAAACATGACTCAGCTACACCAACTCCAGTCAGTCCAGTACGGTTTACAAGTCAAAGTCATCCTGATTCATATGCACATCCTGAATCTAGACATGTTGATGATCAAACTAACTTGGGAATATTAAATAAATCAATATTTGAGCTGTTCAACAAGCACAACTTTATGAAGAAGAAGGTAGCAGAGGTGGAAGCAACTAATCAGATACTTGAACATCGCATAAAAACATATTCCCAAGTTATGACTTACATATTCCCAACTGTGGTACAGATCAATACCGAGTAGTACCGAGCATAACTATTAATAGTTCTACTCGGTACAGATCAATACCGAGTTGTACCGAGCAGGACCGAGCATACCTTTTAGTAATTCTAATAGGTACATATCAATACCGAGCTGTGCCGAGCAGCACCGAGCAGTACCGAGCATAGTAGTTATGCTCGGAACAGATCGATACCGAGCTGTACCGAGCAATACCGAGTGTAATACAGCTCGGTACCGAGCACTACCGACCTGTATACGTACCATTAATGCCTTATTACATTATTACTACCATTATAGGCCAATACCGAGCAGTACCGCTCGGTATACTGCTCAGAACCGCTTCGTAAACCCTACCATATATATATTGAAGAAGAAACGAACCTGAGGCATTGTAAAAGCAAATAAGCAGAGCTTGAAACTTCACAGAAATGGAAGAAGAAGAAGCGCCGGTTGGAGAAGATGAAGTATATCCAAGCGAATGATGCCTGAAGCGAAAGACGGTAAGGTTTGTTTGAAAACAAAGCCGTTTTTTTCGGGTCCGCTGCTCGGGCCATTACTTTTAAATTTCGCACGTGCCATATACCCAATCATCGCCGGGTCGGGTTTCGGGTAAAGTTGCTGCCAGATGTCGCGTTATGAAGCCATACCGAACGTAGAGATGCGTCAGGTGGGAGGAGGCAATAAAAATTCCTCAAATGAACCCTTAGTCTCAAAGGACTATTTTGAATCAATTTCGTATAGTTGAGGGATTAAATTAGTGCAAGGTTATACTTTGGGACTAAAATAGATATATACGAATAGTCTAGGGATTATTTTGAAATTTAACTCTATACACACACACAGGAGGTGAATATCCTCAATAATGAAAAAATATTATAATTATAACTTGTACTTATTCTTACTTAAAATAATCAGCATTTGTGATAATTTAAGTATGGCAACACTCGATAAAATTATTGAAGGTTTTATTGCCCAATGATTGCAAGTGTTGCTAGAGGTGCACAACAATTATTGAAAAAGTGAATAGAGTAAAGAATACACAAAGAGTTGGTGATGATATATTATGCATTAGAAATGGCACCGATAGGTCCTAAAATGGTGATATTGATAAAAAGTATCAAAAGAGTTATCAAGGGAGATTATCGATAAAGAGTATTGATATAGAGTGTCAACAAAGAGGTCGATGCACAAAGGATAAATACCACAGATGTTGTCACTGTTGAGTATTGAGCATCACAAGTAGATTACAAAAGTGACAAAACTTGTGAGAAATAGAGGAGGCTAAGTGCCTTAATAGTTAATGATGGAGATCAGTTATAGATGATATTTAGAGAGGTGAGAGGTGTGACCAGTGGCGGAACTGTTGCATGGTTAGGGGGGGCAATTGCCCCCCTTAAAAAAAAAAATTTATTAGAGAGGGCAATTAGGTAATTTGATCCCATACATGTCTTATTTTGCCCCCCTTTGCCCTAACCCGTTGAAATAAAAAAATAAACAGCGAAAGAAAGTTCGGGGTTTGAGACTTCGCGTTCGGTGATTCGCGCAAGAGGAGGTTGTGCCGACTGCCGGAGATTGGATTTCGCAAGTCGGAAATTTGTGTCGCTCAGTCGCTGTGACGGCCTGACGGGTTTGTTCGAGAATCGCAAGGGCTTCCGGCATCAAGAGATCTAGGTCAGTTTTGATTTTTTAAAACATTGCTTGATTGTTTTGTTGGTTATTTTTTGTTTGATTTGCTGTTATTTTATTGGATTTTCATACCGAATGATCTATGCTTAATGCTTTGTGGTATTTCATATTTTCATGGAATTTTTCACAACTGGATGACGTTTGTCCACCCTAGAGTTTTTCTTCCTGAAGTCTTTTTTTGATTTTTTAAGGGTCTGTTTGATTCAAAATCGGTTTTGTTAAAACTTGTTTTAGTTGTTTCACTATAACTATGCAGTGAGATTTTGTAACTTATGATTGTTTGGAGCTGTTTGCACAGTTTTTATACATAGTAGAATCTCTGGCTGTTTAGAATTTTGGAATTAAAGAGATTTGGATTTAAATAAAGCATTTCTTTGTCGGAGGAATGAAGATGCTAAAAGAGAATATTAAATTTCCATTCTCTGATTTTAATTCCAAATAGATTCTAATATGAAGATGCATAAAGCATTTCTTTGTGGGAGTAACGGTAGAATGGAAATTTTAAAGCATTTCTTTGTCCCTTCAATAGAATGAAATGCATAAAGCATTTCTTTGTGGGAGTAACGGTAGTTGCCAAATAGTATAGAATATTAAATTTCTAAAAACTACAAATATGTTGCATTATATTATAAGTCTGGAACTGTTATTTTGCTATTTAATTTTACTTACATTTTCATTGTTTGTTATGATGTAAATATTTTGATTGACAGTCGCTCTTCTTTGGTAATAAATTTTATTTTAGGGTTTAGGGAAATGGAGCGTTATTTAAAGAGGAAAGAGCGAATAAAAATTGATCTTAACAACCTCCCAGCAGATCCAGGACTGCGACTTTCTATTTGGAGTTATGATGTAAATGATAGAGATAAGATTCAGAGATCATATCTATTGAAGGGACCCCATCAACCTAGAAGTCATCAATTTCCCCAAACTTTATACGGAAATATTGCACGTAGGTTCAATCCGAATTGGTTTGATGAATACTCTGATTGGTTAGAGTACAGTGTGCAGAAAGACGCTGTTTTTTGTCTTTATTGCTATCTATTTAAACCTCAAGAGCAAATTATTAGAGGTAAAGGTAGTGGGGATTCATTTATTGGAGAAGGTTTCAAAAATTGGAAGAAAAAAGAAAAATTATTATGTCACGTTGGAGATCACAATAGTCTACATAATAAAGCTATACAAAAATGTGAAGACTTGATGAAGAACCAAGACCAGAGTGTTCCAGCTTTATGGTTAAGCAAAGATGACAAGAACAAAAAATAATATAGGATCATGTTGACTGCAGCCATTGATTGTGTCAGATTTTTGTTACGTCAGGGATTATCATTTCGTGGGCATGATGAGTCTTCCAATTCAGATAATCGAGGAAATTATTTAGAGCTACTTGATTTTTTAGCTGATCATAATGAGGAAATTAAGACAGTGGCATCTGCTTATGCTAGCTCAAATCTGAAGTTAACTTTACCAAAAGTCCAGAAAGAAATATGTTTTGCTGCATCAGCTCAAACTTTAACATATATAATGAAAGATATTGGTAACTCATACTTCTCACTTATAGTTGATGAATCCCGTGATATTTCTACGAAAGAACAAGTTGCTATTGCAGTGCGATATGTGGATAAGTTGGGCCAAGTGATTGAAAGATTTATAGGCATCAAACATGTCACATCCACTAATGCAGTTATACTGAAGGTAGCCATTGAAGACATTCTAGCTAAACACTCGTTGAGCATATAAAGGATACGTGGTCAAGGTTATGATGGGGCATCCAATATGAGAGGAGAATTTCATGGTTTAAAGGCCCTTATTCTAAATGATAACCCTCAAGCATTTTATGTTCACTGTTTTGCTCATCAACTCCAATTATGTTTGGTAGCAGTGGCAAAAAATCATTGGCAAATAAAACATCTCTTTGAGTTCACTTCTAGAATAATTAATACTATTGGGGCTTCTTGTAAGAGATCAGATGCTCTTAAAAGTATTCAGCATGAGAAAGTACTTCTTCATCTTAAAAATGGAAATCTCATAAGTGGCAAAGGTTTGAATCAGGAGACAAATTTACAAAAATCTAGTGATACTCGTTGGAGTTCACATTTCCATTCTCTGATTAGTCTTATGCATATGTATGCTTCTGTGATCGAGGTGCTAGAGATTGTTAAGGAAGAAGGGGTTCATGATCAGCAATCGGTTGAAGCGGGTGTTCTGATTGACATAATGGAGTCTTTTGATTTTATCTTTACAATGCATTTGATGATTGATATATTAGGCATTACGAATGAGTTATCACAATCATTGCAAAGAAAAGATCAAGACATTGAAAATGCTATGAAATTGGTTCAAATTTCCAAACAACGACTACAACTTCTAAGGGAGAATGGATGGAATGATTTACTAGATGAAGTGTCACGTTTTTGTGGTGTTTTTGAAGTTGTTGTTCCAAACATGAATGAAACATATAAAACTCGTCGTCGATCAGTAAGAGGAGGTGAAGATAAAATAAATCTACATCATTATCGTGTTGATTTATTTTATACAGTAGTTGACATGCAACTTCAAGAGCTAAATAATCGCTTTTCTGAATCAAGTGCTGAGTTACTTCTATGTATGTCATGCTTAAACCCAAGTGATTCTTTTCGTGCTTATGATGAGAGGAAATTGATATGTCTAGCAGAGTTATATCCAAGTGATTTTTCTATAATTGAGGTTATTGCTCTTAAAAATCAATTAGCAACATACATTATCGATATGCGGACCAGTGAAGAGTTCTCTTCTCAAAGAAGCATTGCTGATCTTGCAAAGAAGATTGTTAAGTTCAAGAAGAATGATGTGTATCATTTGGTTTACAGACTTATTACTTTAGCATTAACCTTACCAGTTGCTACTGCTACGGTGGAGATAGCATTTTCAGCCATGAAAATTATCAAACATCGATTGCGTAGTAGGATGAGTGATGATTGACTCAACGATTGTCTTGTGCCTTACATTGAAAAAGATGTATTTGATTTGATTCCCAATGAAGATGTTATCCAATATTATCAAAAAATGCAAAATAGATTGATAAAATTGTAATGATTTTCAATTTTCCTATCATAATGGAATACAAGATTTCACTTTGAATTATGTCCTCTTTTTTTTTATATTAGTCTATTATACTAAGAAAAATTTGCCTCCCCTAAGATGAAAGGCTGGTTTTGCCCCTGGGTGTGACAGTATGAGAAGGTGTTCTATATTTTTGGAGGTTGGCAACGGCATTATGGTAGTGCAAAAAGAGACACACAAGCCGGTGAGTGTGATAGAAGGTTAAGTTTGCTGGTGGAGCTAGGGTTGTAAACGAGTTTAAGTGAAATTCTAGTATTCTAGACACTCTTGACTTGAGCTTGTGCTTGATTATTAATTAAATTCAAGCTTGAGCTTAATTTTATGAGTTTGTGCTAGTTTATGAGCTAGCTTATTTATTATTAAAGATAGAAAGTCATACGATTTGAGGATTCAAGGTAATGAAATCATGAAAAGATTGAGATACTAGAGAATAAATGATGAGAAATAAATTAAGATAAGGATGAGAACTATGGTTGTTTGCATTTATTTTTAATTTATAGTTAACCCTTAATTTTATTTTTTTCAGTACATTTATATTGATATTCTTAGATGAGCTTGCTCACGAGTTGATGAGTTCAATCAAAGTTGGCTCTAGCTCATCTATAGCTTTTCTTATGAGTCATTTATTGAGTTGTGTTGATCTTGCTTACGTGCTCGCTTATCTTAATTACAAACTTAGGCGCAACAAAAAGCCAAGTGATAAAAAAAAAATCTGTAGGATCTTATTATTCTAATAGACTAATACTAAGTTGGATAGGAGAAAGAATTGTAAAGGATTATATTTTTATTGAATTTTCATCTTAATACAAATATGTCTGTAATTATATATAGAAGAGAAAAATAAAAGAAAATATAATAAGTAGAATATTCTCAATAATGATGAAATATAATAATAATAGATACTGCAGGTTTTTATAATAAATATTTAGCCAAAGTACTACAACAACAACATCAAGCCTTTATCTTTCTACTTGGGGTCGGCAACATGAACCATTTTTGTCTATTGTGTCCTATTAAGAGTCAAATCCTCATTTAAATTTAATAAACAAAATTCATTTCTAATACTTTATAACAAAATCTTTTTAGGTGTACATCCACCTTTCTTAACATAGGTCAAATCTAATACATCTACTCTCGGAAGGCTGATGTTTTATGTGACCAAACCATCTAAGGAGAGTATCTCAATCTTATCTACCACTGGAGCTACTCCTTCCTTATCACATGCATATTTGTTTCACATTTTGTCTCTAAATGTAAAGTCACTCATCCACTGTAGCATCTTCATATATGTGTCACGACCCGGCCCGGTGAGCTCGCGGTAGGTTAAATTATCTAATCTCTAAATCTATTTCCATAATAATTTGAAAGAGCCTCTAAAACATCAAATTGAAAACACATAAACATAAACCTCAATAAATTCATAATTATCTTTCTTCTGGAGCTCCTCCCCTACGATAAACATTGTCGCCCCTTCTACTCATTTGTTTAATTCAAGCTTACTAGAAAATGTTAACAACTAACATTAAGCTAAAGCTCAGTAAGTAATACACAATTCTAAACTACAACAATCAAGATAAACTGAACAATATGCTAAAAGCTAATTTCATACAACATAACATTAAACATATCATATCATAAACCACATCTTTCATTTTCCTTTCCATATTCATATCATTATACATATCTTTATCGTTTCATATATAATATAACCGTCACAGGAGTCACCGTCTGTACCATAAAGGTACTCCTTTTCCATTTTCCTTTTCCATATCCTTTACCATTTTATCGTGCACGAATACAACGTCCCCAGCTAGTACCATAAGGGGGTGAACTCCATCCTTTCAGCATACACATACAAGCATTCAAATAACATTCATATCGTATCATATATTTTCATCTTATTTCATATAACATATAAACTTATAATATAATGGCATAAAATGTATATGTAATTGTATGATCATTCATTTGGTGAGAGTTAAGAAGCATGATTGGGGCTATCAAATCATAAACATGTGAGAAAACAAGAGATTACTGTAATTAAAGAACTATGCATACTTACAGAAGTTTAGAATCTGATTTCCTCTTGCTAGTCCTTCTTCCTTCGAAGTCACCACGATTAATCACCTATAAGTATCAATTTCTCATTCTTAAAATCTACAAACTAAATCAAAATAGCATTCTCCTTCTCATATTAAATTATCCTAAGTTTTCTCTCCCTCACTCTCTCTTTCTCTCTCATTTAAAACAAAAAGGCAATTATACATATTTTAAAAATTCATAGTTTTGTCTAATTAATTACTATTAAACAAAATAACACTTTCTCCATAATCTAAATTAATTTAAAATAATTCTATTTTCGGATTTAAATTAAACTAAAATTATAAAAATTAGTATTTTATGAAAAATGTCAAAATTTCATCATTAGAACACTCCCACAACCCTTAGGAACAAACTTTGTTAAGAAATTTTCTAAAAAGCAACATTTGGGAAAAACCCTAAATCCATAAACTCAAAATTTTGCTTAAACCTTACAATGTCTTCCCATAAAAACTTCCCAATACCCTTAGAAATATCTTTTGTGAAGTCATTTCCAAAGAAGACCAATTTTAAGTAAAACTCTTATTTTCGAAATTCATATTTTGATAAAAGAAATTACACATTAGGGTTTAGAAACATCACACTACCCTTCACTAAACTTTTCTCAAAAGAATCTCAAAGAAAAAATAAGTTTTCTCAAAACCCTAGTTTTCATTACTTAGGGAAAACTCAAGGGAAAGGAAGAAAAACTCTAGCAAAACACATACCTTAGCCTTCCCTTAGTCTTCCATACAATTTCCCTAGCTTTCTTCGCCGGAAAACTCGCCGGAGCCTGTGGGCTCCAAAAATTCGGCCTCGACCTCCACTCGCTTTTCTTATTCGGCGAGGGAGTTTTAACGAACTAAGTTCTGGGGTAAATTTTGGAAGGCAGATGGGTTTGTAGATAAGACACTACCCAGAGATTTCGCCCTCATTTTGCGAGGACTTTATGATCTGAGTTCTGGTTTCCTATAGGCGCAAGCCCCTATAGTTAATTACCCCTCCCGATCACGAGAGAGAACTTTCGATTAAGGCTAGTCATCGATCAAATACGTAGAAAATACGTGTTATCTGGCATATAGTAGCAGCAATGAATATGGAATTTTGGTAATCTGAAGATTTGGATGTTTGAGAATTTAAAGGTTTGTATGTTTGGAATTTGAGTTGAGAGATTTGAGAAAATTGATATTTAAAACTGAAATTTTCACAATCTGGAACTTAAAGCGGATGGTGGGGGAATGTATGATGGACCCGATCAAGATCCCATGGTTCCGTCGTCCCGGGCCATCGTGGTCCCTGGTCTACTTAGTTAGAGGAGGTAGTCGACCCAACCTGACAGAAGGATCCTTGTCGGCAGCCATGGGTTGCTTCGTCCAAGGGGACTTGTAGACCTGGGTTGGATGTTTGTCTAAGAGGACAAATTTGAATCCACCTTAGCTGACAGAGAGCTTTGTGCCCTATCGATTATATCCTATTGATTCATATCTCAAGGATTTAACGCTATTAAAGAACGTATTGGCTCTGGCCATAACCTGTATTTGTGGTGCCATTTGGCGGCAAAACCACTCGGTTCAGAGGGCCCTGGGTCATAACCGTTTACCTGCAGTGCCATTTGGCGGCGAAACTGCCGGTTAGAGGACACGTACCACGTCCTTACTGGCAAGAGATTGTTTGAGAATGGATCCTAGTGATATTTTTGACTAAGCATTTGGCTCTTTGTGAGCTAGAGTTTATTTGAATTTGTCCGCCTCGGCAAACTGTTGCGGAGGGCGGATGTATTTTGCTTTAAGTGATTAATGGGTTGAATTTCAAATTTAAATATTTTTGGGATTTTTTGAGATTTTTAGATTTTTCTAGGATTTTGGGTGGAGCTTTGGAGTATTTGAAATGAACTTTGGATATTTGGGAGATATTTAAAAATATTTGGGGAACCCCTCCGGTTGAGATCTGCATTCAACACGGCCATCATCGGGGTGTTTAGGATCATTTCTTTTTATGGATTGAACATTGTCAACTCTGTCGGGCTGTCGACAGAGGATCGGGTTTCATAGGCTTTGTACCATTGAAAGTGAATTCTTTTGATTTTAGGCATTGAAGGCCTAATATGAATGTATTAAAATAAATATTCTGGTCGCCATGGCCACATATTTATTTGTTGGTTCGAACCTTGTTGACTCCTATTAATCCGTATAGGAGGATCGGGTTCGAGCCTGAATTCACTTGTCAACCCTCGCAGCATCCCTAGACGTCACGTGTGTACCAATAACACGCTCGCCGGGGCCCATGCGGGTATTGATTGTATTTACCCCTTTAGTGTACCTATGTGTATACAGATTACAGTGCACGTGCAGGGGTATTTAGGAACATTTGTAGTTGTGCATGTAACTGTCATTTGGATGCACACAACATTTCATTTGAGAGTTTATACCACCTTCTGTCCGCTAGTACGAGTGTTGCGGATCCGATGGCGTTGCATTGTAGATTGTAGATGCCTTCTGTCCGCTAGTAGGAGTGTTGCAGATCTGGTAGCGTTGCATTGTAGATTGTAGATGCCTTATGTCTGTTAGTAGGAGTGTTGCAGATCCGGTGGCGTGGCGTTGTAGTTTTGGACGCCTTCTGTCTGCTTGAACGAATGTTGTAGATCCGGTGACGTTGCATTGTTGTCTTGATATTGACTCCCCCTTTTTCTCATTCATCGGGGAAGGATTTTCTGGATTCGGGAGTCAAAGACTGCTGATTTGGGGAGAACTCCCTTCAGGATCTTTGGTGTAGTAGACCGTTATTTTCGGTATTTGTAGACATCAGAACTGTTTTCTTCCTAAGGATGGGACAATGGAGAAACTTTGGAACACCAGGAAGTTTAGTTCTAATTGGTTTGAACTTTCCTCCCATTCTGCCAGGAGGTGTCTTTCTCCGTACATCGAGTTGCCCTTGTACCCGACATACTTGAAGCTCTTGATCACCACTGTCGTAGGTGATATTCGTACTTGTGTCCACATTGATTCATTGTACTTTCAATACACTGTTGTTATCCACAAGTATCCATTTGCAGGGGACTGCTGCATCTACTACGACCTCCTGAAAATGTTCGTAGAAGACCCATTGCTTCTGCATCATATCCACCCTTTCACCAATCTCGGGTGGGTATTGTTGATTGTACTTATTTGTAGAAGTGGGTTTTCGATTGCTGGTCTCCAGTATTGCCATCTCAATCAACAGGCATTTGTAGGGATTGTTGTAGGAATTCATGCATCGAGGTCTTGTTCGTCACGAGTCCCCCGTTGTTTGTTTGTATTGAAGTATGGTTCAGGCTCCTGATGGACCTTATTTGAATCCCATTTCAAACGGAAGATCTTCGTTGCATCTTATGAAGCAAATAGGCTTGTTATCTTTGATTAGCATCACATTAAGAGTCCGGTCCTCCTCTGTTGGTTGCATTTTAAGAAGACCGTGAAAACTGTTTCAAGCTTTGCCTCCAATGATCTTAAACATTCAATTGATACAACCCAATGCCATAGAACAACTAGCAAGAACACCTCAGTAAATGAAAAGCCACAAAGAGCGATTCAAACGAGAATGTACAGGTCTTCTTGAAGTCCAACTCAAGTTCTTGCTTGAGTTCAAATTGATTTGAATTTGGGTTCAATCTGAGTTTGAGTAGGAGTTCATAACCCCCACTTAATGTTATATAGTTCGAGCTCAAAGTACAAGTTTAAGTGTCCCATGTAGTCCAAGTCCTCAAGTTTAGTACAGGTTCAAGTTCAAATGCATAAGTTCTTGTTGTCTACATCTTGTTCTAGTTTTGAATTCAGAGTACAAGTTCAAGTCTTTGTTCAGGATTTTCTGAAGTCCTTGCAAGTTCAAATGCATGTTCGTATTGATTTGAGTTTGATTTTAGTTCATTTGGATTTAAGCCTTAATTAATCATTCAGATTTTTGTTCAAGTGCAATTCCACAATTCATCTGCTCTTCGTACAGGTCCTCTGCTTATTTAGTCCAAATTATATGCATTTTTATTCAAGTACAGGTCTTCTATATTTTTGCTCAGCTGAAGTCTTCAAATTGTTTCAATCTCGTGTACTTCAGTGAAAATTTCGACAGTACCCCGGCATATCCCCCGTTTGGGGGAAAATAAGGGAGCTGGACCTTCCCACCACGCTACTAGAGCGTGTATGGTAGGTGTCCTTGGACACCGCGGCCGTACAAAATTTCATCCCACCACGCTACAAGAGCGTTTATGGGGCCTTCAGCAGTATCCGTACCAGAACAGCAGTGACGTACCAGAACAGCAGTGACTCTCCCCACCACGCTACAAGAGCGTGTATAGGGCTCTCCCGCCTCGTCGTATGCTTCGCACCGGGCTCCCTCCTACCGTGCTACAAGAGCGTATAGGTGGTTCCCCGGTCCGCTGCAAACGTCGAGAATGGAATTTGGAACATCATACCTTTGCGTAGCAGCCGTCGGCGGTGTCGGTGTCGAGGTCGAGGTCGTCCCCACCACGCTACAAGAGCGTGTATACTTATAATTAATTATTAATTATAATATTTAACTAATTATATTTATTTATAATTAATTAAAGTAATTAATTACTATTGTAATTAATTAAAGTAATTAATCATATTTATCTTTAATTATTTAGAATTAATTAATATTAATTAACTTTAATTAATTAATACTAATTAATTATAATTAATTAAAAAAGTTGTAATTAATTAAAATTAATTCTAATTAAATTAATTATAATTAACTTAACATTAATTATAATCATTTAATTAAACCTAATTAAAATTAATTATATTAACTATAATTAATTAAAATTAATCAAAATTAATTTTAATTAAAAAAAATAAACCCTCTCCCTCTACCCTCTCTGTTTGTTTGGGAGATTTACGGGATTTGGTCGAAGAAGCGCTCGGAAGGCAGAAAGTTACCTTCACAAACGGCGGGCTCCCGTTGATGCTTCCGATCAAAATGTTGTAACTTTCGGTCCAACAGGTAGGGAAAGTCGGAGGAGCGATGTCGATCAGCCCTGGAGGAGTCGGGTAAGGGCCGGCTGAACAACAAGCTAGGGGAGTTCGGAACAGAGGAGGAGCTCGGCTAGCTGGACTCGGCCAGGAGAGGAGGAAGCCGGGTAAGGGAGAAGGTTAACTCCACAGCGATCTCCCGTTCTAGTTTCTGAAGGAAATGACGTAACTTCTGGTCGGGCAAGAAGGAAGTCGTCAAAGGAGCGATGTCGGACAGCCAAGGAGCCGAAGAAACAGCTCGAAAGGGGGAAAGTTAACTTCACAGCCGAGCGAGCTCGTTCTAGCCTCCGATCAAAGTGTCGTGACTTCCGATCCTAGCATTGCTTCCGATCAAAAATGTAACTTTCGATCTCACAGGAAGGAGAGAGAGCGAGAACGGGAGTGAGAGCAGAGAGAGTTGACGCAAGAGAGCGAGAGAGAATGAGAGGGATCGTGGGGAATGAGAGGAAGAGCGGAGAGAGCAGTTAACACGATGTAGACATCCGATCGTGCGAGGTCGTGGGCGACGACGTGCTGAATTCGGCGCCGGACAGGTACGTAATTATTTTTTTTTTCTTTATACAGTTACGGGTCAACAGAGCCGCCACCCGAAGAGTTCCCTTCCGCCTTGCCCGTCCGCCCTTTCCTCCCCCTTCGGTTCGGTCGCACGAAGGAATGAGGGGACCGAATAGAATCGGTCCCCTTAAGGCTTAGGAGTTAAGGGAAAAGGTCTAATTACCTATTTGCCCTCACTTAAGTAACCCATACTTGAATAAACATTAAGGGTACTTTGGGTATTATGAGACTTCTCTAAATTTTTAATTCCTAAATTAAGCAAAATTAAATATAAGTTTATACATCAAATTTCTTAGAAATTTGCGTAGAATTTTATAAAATTATTCCCATCGAAATTCGACAACATTGAATTTTTCACTTAAAACTCGTCGCGGCGCTTTGAAAAGCGTGCGAGGTCTAAAACGACATTTTTCGGGTTTTCACAATATGTCACCTTAACTTAATTTTATGCTTCTCTTTTAATGGCTAACATTCTGCTCCATAAAGCATTACAGCCTTACAGGTCTCATCACCATCTTATAGAATTTTCCCTTAAATTTGAGGGGTACTTTTCTATCACACAACAGGCCGGATGCATTCCTCCATTTCAACCATCCAACTTGAATTCTACTAATAATATGTCCATCTATTTCACCTGCACTATGAACAATAGATCCGCAATATCTAAAATCTATACTCTTTTTAATGACTTGATCACCAAACATCATAATCGCCTCACTAGATCTATCACTACTAAAATTGCACTATATGTATTTGTTTTTATATCTACTCAAATGAAAATCCTTTAGACTCTTAGATTGACCTCTATAATTTAAGTTTTCCTTCAACTCCCTCTCTAGTCTTGTCAACAAGAAGAATATCATCACCAAAAAGCATATACCAGGATACATCCTCTTATAAAATATACAGGCTTAGAGCTTCAAAAATATTCAGCCAAAGTGATACTTTAAATATGATAATTTTTCATATGAATTATTCATTGTACATCTTAATCAAAAAGGTATTGAGAGAATATTTTGGTGGTGGCATCTTTAACGTCATCATCATCATTAGCCTTTTCCCACTTAATTGGGATGTGGGCTTAGGTGTCATCATAAAGTTTATAATTAATTTAGTTTTGCATTCGAGAAATAAAGAAAATGTTCATTTTGAAGGGGTTATATAAGCTGAATCTGAACTTTCTAGCAAGTTATACCACATCCTACATAGTGACATGGAGATGTTCGAAGATGCGTGAAAGTTACTGAAGTATATATGATTTTATACTCCCAGATAGACTTATTTTAATGCTATTTTTATTAGATTTTTTATATAAAACTAAGTTTTGATTTTTCATTTTGTTTTCTATTAGACGATTTAGGGCATTTCTGGTTATGTTGTTCTTTTTTCCTACTCTTATATGCCTCACTTTGGTTAATCATCATGTTTCCTTATCTTGAACAGACAAGAAGGTTGTTGCTTGATCCAGCAATACATGAGGAATTCACACGCTTGAAGGTGCATGCCAACCGAGAAGACTACATTATTATTATTTTTCTTTAAAGAGTGGAAGCCCATTTTATTCTTACAAGATACTTATGCAAAACTAGTTCTTTAAAGATTTTTTTTACATTTTTAATTCTCGGTCCACCACCCATTATTGCATGCTTTTGCTTATTAACTATATACCATTTTTTTTCCCGTAAACTCTATTCATTAGAAATCTATTGAAAACAAGAGAAGGAACTTTTCATTGGTTTGTTTCCATAATTTGTGCTTCGTTGTTGGACAGAATTTGGTTGAAGAGAAAGAAAAGAAAGTGAAGGAGTTGCAAGATAATCTTGCTGCTGTTAATTTTACTGCAAATAGCAGGCTGGGTAAGATGTTAATGGCTAAATGCAGAACCCTGCAGGAAGAAAATGAGGAGATTGGTGCAGTGGCTTCTGAGGGAAAGGTAAATGATGCAGAATGTTAAAGAACATAAGAGTTTGATGTATGAAAGTGTCCAGTTGTCCACGTAATTACATGTTTTTATTTTTATTGCTAGCGTGTATCTATTTGCTTCTTAAGTCTAGCAAATGGCCCATTGATTGTTTTGTTGAATATTTGGGCTGTTATATTTATCCTTTTTTTTCACCTGTAATGTTAACACAAGTGGTGTTTGAAATACCCCCATTTTGTTTCGTGGCATGAATGTGAGAATCTCCCGACTTTTTTTCTGCTTACTATTGATTTGCATTTTCAGATTCATGAAATGGGGATGAAAATGGCTGTGCTGAAAACACAAAATGCAGAGCTAAAAAATCAATTTGAGGGTGAGTTGCACATTATGCCGTTTCCATTTTGCCTCAGCTATTTCCTTTTTTTCTTATTATTGGAAGAAATAATGGACTAGAAAGAAGAATTAAATTTGATAATTAATGCGTGGATCAAAGACGCCTTGATATATTTGTTATCCTGTTGATAAGATGTCCAGGAAAGATTCTGTATCATTAGAAATGAGTCTATTCTTTTTTGAATCTAGAAGAATAATTTTTATTCCCTTTTTCTTTTTGTCTTCATATGTGTTTTTCCATTATAGCGATTGGTTTTTTGTGTTATCTGATTTGTATGAATGAGACCCATGCTTTCAGAAAAAAAAAAAGGTTCTGTTTTACTTTTTTCTTTGCAAACATGATTTGTTAGCATATTATAGGTGTACTATGACAAGGATGTTTACTATTTTTCTTGAAAATACACTTAGAATATACAAGTTCATGATTCATACTTGCAAGCATGTGTACCTTTTTTCCATCTTCTCCTCATACAAACGTATGCATATTTATGTTTTTGAATATATCAGCTGTTTTTTGACCTTTTATGCATGGATAATAAATATCATAAAACATTAAAAAAACTATTAGATTAAGAAAAACTAAATATAACCATGATCAACAACATGTCGAACATGACCGAAAAATTATTTTCCTTATGCCCAAATGGTTACAGTCAATGGCCCACAAAAAATATGTATCAAGTTTGGCACTAAGAATATATTGATTAATAACAAATGAGCCTGTTAATAGCAATTTAAGTTTCATGGCAACTTTGGGTAAACATAAGCTATAGGATAAGCTATCAGAAAGCAGGTGGGGTGTTCAAAAAAGGGTTGAGCAAATAATTTTTCCTTTTCTTGTATAAGTTTTCTGGACAGTGAACGAATATTCTAGCTCTAGGTAGCTTTTTTGACGTTGGGCTGAGAAAGGAAGAAAAAAGATCAAGCCCATGCCTAATGAAATGGTATGTCAGCTGAGAAAATCCAAATCTCCTACTGTCACGCTAGTTCATCCATATTATATTGTTCAGACCCTTAAATCATGTGTTAAAATAAGAATGTTTTGTATTGTTGTAGTTTGATGCAAACCTTGAAATAACAACTTCCAATCCAACCATGAGGACAAATTTAAAGGTGCCACAGCTTCAAGTTGTGAAGCTTTAGTATGCACCATGTATTCTATCTCATTATAATGTAGTTAAATATAATCTAAAGAGCATTTTGAGAATTTGAATGGTGGAACAAGGTACAGAAAGGGAAAGTTGAAGTACTGAAGTCGTGCTATGCCTGAGAGAGGGATGAAGCTCGGCTCAATATATGTTGGTGAATGGTGAGGGATGGGATAAAGGATGGAGGGCATGAGTGAGGGTGATGAGGACATCGACAGACGTTATCGACAAGTTTATCGACTTAGGAATCATAGATCGACCACTACGATTCACAGTCTTTATTTTTAATGCATTTATGTATTATGCTATATTTATTTTCTATTTCCGATTGTATCCTTTTACTTGAGTTTATTTGAGTTATAGCCTAAGGGGCATTTGAGTCTTTTCTTTATTTTTATTTTAGGCCTATATATTTAGGCCTCATCTATTGTAAAAGGACGATGAATGATTAAATGAAATTTTGTTTTGTCTTCTTATTCTTCTTGTGAGTGCACAGAGGGAAGAGAGCTCAACGTGTGGGTAAGCGCAATACCCACCAGTCACCGGAAGAGTCTGTGGCTCGTGGTCTTCTTTTACGTTCTCTATTATATCTTCATTATCACCCACCAACTTCGTTTCATTCTTCCACCACCACTCCGCATCCAAAAGCCCTCCTCGAGATCCAATTAAAATCCCCTTCCAAACTCCCACCGCCGGCCCAACCTTGGCCCCATCCAACCCGACGCAAAACCTCCCCCTCACCCCATTGACGCCGGCCCCTCATTGCTTCCCCCTCTCATTTTGGTGATTCAAATCCACATCATGACTTCCTAATTTAGCTCAAGCAAGAGAGGGTGAGATTTGAATTCATTTGAAATTCAAATTGGAATTTCAAATCATTTCCATATATGGAATTCCAAATAAGGAAATTATTTATTTATGAGTCCAATTTAAATTCAAAATAGATTGGATTTATTATCAGCTTTTCAAATTTATAAACCTTGTTTGGAAACTCCTTAAAATTTTTCCCCAAATCCCTCCTCTCTCCATGCCGCCGGCCCCCTTTAGTGGGCATTTGAGTTGTTTTCCTATTTAGGCTTTAAACCTACTTGAATTTGAATTTAATTTCAAATCCAATTCCCCTTAAACTTGGAATTAATTTCCACTTAATTACAATCCCCTAACCCTAACCTAGTTCCTCCTTTTCTCCCACAAGCCGCCGACCTTCCTCATCACCCAACCACTGGCCCTCTTCCTCTCCCTCAATCCCTACCTTCTCCTCTCCTCTTCTCTACTCGCACCATTCAAGGCAAGCATGTATGGTCGATCCTGAGGTCCACCACGGATTTGTTTTCGACGAGCAAGGAAGGACAGATATTCTTGGATCTCCATTCTTTGACGTGTACTTTGGCAATGACGAGAATATCGACGGATACATCGACCGCATCTTATACCAACTAATACTATCAATCGAAGAGCACATTCAACCGGGTCGTTGGATAATCGTCAGTCACCCACCACCTCCACCGTCGGCTACCTCTCCATCAACAAAGGTCTTCGGTTCCCTCCTCCTAGTGGTAATCTCCTTCCTCGTGTGGTTCGTCTGCCTCCGCTAAAGTCTAAGAGTGAATGGGTGAGAAGGGACTCAAGGTGAACATTTCGTTATTAAGTGGTGGATTATGTTATATGCATGTAACATTTACTATTGTTTTTGGATTTTGATTGGATTGTTTAGTTAATCTCAAGAGCGCTTCTTTGCCTAAGCCAGTTGAATATTTAGAATTCCTAAATCTTCTTTATTTGCGAACAATAATTTTATATTAGCAAGTTTTAATCAATTGTTCATTTTAATTTCTCAAGTAACTTCTAGTTGATTCACATCATAGGGTGAGGTGGAGAGGATGAACGAAAGCGAAGGGCACCCTAAAGGAAAGACAAAAGAGAGGGATTAAAGGTGGAGTAAGGGGTGGTTGGTAGAGGAGGGGACTGACAATGGACCATAGAAATAACTCTTCTATTTGTAGTGGTGGGGGTTTGGGAGAGGAAGGAACTGAGGCAGAGGGTCATTCAGAGTGTTCAATTATGGAAGTGGAAGCAGAAGCTTGGGGAGGGAACCTAAAAATGCAGGGAATGGCGGAAAGGGTGTGGCTAACTACGTGAATTTTGTTTCAGTCTGAGGCTCTGATAGTGGCGGGTGAAATTTAATAACGAAGTAGGTGGCAGCAAGAGCAGAACGATGGCATTTGATTTAGTGTTCTCCGTAAGTCATTAGGTGAGCAGTTTAGAGTCTCTTAACAAGGGAGGTTAGGACCATGGCTTTATTAAAGAGGCCAAAGGAAATATGGAATGAGATTAAGACATCAAGTTTATGTGTGAATTCAATGAGATGTTGAATTATATTTTCATTCAAAGTGTTTGTGTTTGTTTGTTTTTAATAATTTACAGAGATTATGGTCTTTTTTAATTGTTAGTTTGTATTTTACAATGCTCATAGTTTTATGTAGATTTTGTGGCATGCTTTTCTTATTTGTTCTTGCTGTGATGTTTAGAACTGCCAGCTGCCAAAACTTTTGTAGCAATTGCCCTTTTTTGGTAATTACGTATATTTTCAATTATGTACTAACTTTTTTGTTATGATGTTGCATGCAGCTCTATATAAGCACACAGAAGGACTTGCAGGTGATCTTGACACGTCTAATGAAATGGTAATCTCTTCATCAAGTATTCTGTTACTGTATTTCATTGTTTAATTATGAGGATTGTAATGTCAACTCTTGCATAGTAATATTCTTTTCAAAGTTCATTTTATGTTTATATTAACATTTTAATCCCTTAAACTTGTTCACTTAGAAATATAATTGTTAGAAGGCATAAAGTAAGCTCTATCCCTAAAATGGGTTTTCATTAATTTTGTTACTTTGGCTGTTTCCTAACTTAAAAGGATTTTAATGACTTTCATCTTTGGTTAGCCTCTCTGTTTTTTAATATGTTTCATTATGCGAGTTAGATGCTTGCTAATGTTAGTTAAGTTGAATTTTAGCTATACCTATTTTTGTTTCTGCTTTATATCATTTTAAAGGCCTCAAAACTTACATCCAGAATACGACGGAGCTTCTAATCATGAAAAATTCAATAAAAGAACGCATGGGTTTTTTACATTAGGTTTAAAAAGTTGTACACTTAGAACTCGTAAATTCTTGAATTCCTGCTCATAATGCATTCTAGGCAGAATAAGGCAACTGCATAGTTTTTAGGGTGGATACAATTGGTTTATTAAATGCATAATTTTTTTTATGAAATAGAAAAATGAATCTTTTATAGAATTTGGGCAACTGCATTTATTGAAGGTAGACAAAATAATTAAAATATTTATTCCCTTATTAAAAAAAAAAAGATTTAGCGTGGTTAATTGCTCACTTTGAACTCTTCTTGGTTTCACCCCTAATGGAACATTAAGCCATGTAACAACAAAAACAACAATATCAAGTTTTTATCCCACTATGTGGTGTCGGCTACATGAATTATTTTTCTCTATTGTGTCATGTTAAGAGTTAAATTCTCATTTAAATCTAATAAAGAAAGGTTTTTATAATATTTTCTAATCAAGTCTTTTTTGGTCTACCTCTACCTTTCTTAACATAAGCCAAATCTAATACATCTATTTTTCTAATCGGGTCATCAGAAGGCCGCCGTTTTATGTAACCAAATAATCTAAGACGACTCTTTCTAATCTTATCTTCCGCTGGAGCTATTCCAACTTTTTCACATATATGCCATGCAATGCATTCTTAATATTCATATAATGAGCATGAAATGAAATAGAACCCTTACGCTATTAAACCAACTTATGCTATGATGATGCAATATGATGACCATTACCTTGTTTTGGAGTGTGTGATATTTCAATTGTTCAGTATATTCTGCGTTTTGGAACGCTTATAATTGAATTTCCATTGAACTGCAGGTGGCTTTATTACAGGAGAAGCTGGAAGAGAAGGATAGATTGCTGAAGAAACTCATGTCCCAAAATGAACCAAAAGACGAACCAAATGAGTCTAATTGCGACGAGAAATCCGACCAGGAAACAGAACTAGTGGTTGAGACTTGAACTGGGCAGACTACTATTGCTTTTACTGTTTATTTTATCAATAGAAAAACTGCTTCTTCTATCCATCTGGATTAAAAACTTTCTACTTGATTCTGCCTGTTTTGCTGTTGGGCTGTTGGCTGTGTTTTTAAATGAGCTGCTCGGCTTCTTAAGCAATTGAGTCAAAAATTGTGTTCAACTAATATATTGAGCATAATATGTGCTTTTTCCGGTCTAAAGCTTCGTTTGGGATGACTTTCTTATTGCTTTATGAAGCAATTTTTTAGTACATATATGTATATATATATTTTTTTAATTTTAAAAATTTTTATACTAAAAAATTGCTTTAGAAGGCATTATGAAAGCCGTCCCAAACGAAGCTTAAGACTTTCAATAGTAAAACTTTTAATTAGATTCATATGCAAAAAAATTTGTCGGGGTAATTAAATATGGAAAACTAAATTTTTTATCAAAAAACTAAGGTTTTGTTCTTATTGTTTATATTAAAAACTTATTCAAAAAGTAAATTTAAAAGTAGGAAGAAAGTTATCCCAAATGAAATTTAAGATTTTATTACTAATGAGAAAGGCTAATCAGATTGATTCAAAGAGTTTTGGAGCTTGATCCATGAACCACTCAATAGATAGTTCTTAAAGATGGATCTTTGGTTCCATCATTTGCTGGCAGCCACTAAATTTGTGAGCATTGACCTCAACTCCCATACTGGACAAGACTTATTTTCTAGAGCAATGTAGAAATTATTAAGGCATAAATTCCAATAGAATTTAAAATTTCATGCTTGAATTTAAAAAGGGAAGATGGATCTAGCAAACCATGTTGCTTATTTTAGGCCTATGATTTTATTGTTGAATATTAATGATGTAATAGATGGTGCTCCCATTTTCAACTTGTTAGTATCACTTCCTTTGTTAAGTTCAAAATGCAATTTATCACCTAATTTACGAGTCTCAGAAGTCTCTAGAAAATCCTCAAGCTTTATCGGAGATGAGGTATTTGGGTGAATCCCAAAAAATTATAAGAAGAAGTAAGAAAGTCGTCCCAAACTAAGCCTAAGTAAGAGATCTACCTCAACTAATGAAAGATCAAGTACACTATGACTTCATTTGAGACAGCTTTCTTACTACTTTCTAAAACAGTTTTCTAGTATAAAAAATTTATACTAGAAAGTCAATTTAGAATGTAGCAAAAAAGCTGTTCTAAATGAGACCTAAATCTACTCATTTTGAATTAAACATGGTTTCAACTAGAGTTTAACTAGATTTGATTATTAGGATATAATGCATGCTAACTAGCTAATGATGTTAGGACTAATCATAATGATCATGAGGTTTGGTTTATGTAAATTAGACAATCTATATTACTTATATTGGTGCCTTAGAAACATAAAGGTTTGGTCAAATACTAGACTTCATATATTAGAGGGATGATTATCTCAAAATGTTATGAGTGAGAGCTATGTATGTGTTCTTGTAATATTGATTAATCCATTATGAAATAATAAATAGATCGATATTATGCTCAAATATATATGCAATGTCAAATATGGCCATCAAATATCAATTATGACAATCAAAGATCAACAACTATTTTTCTTAATTAACTATAAAATTTATTTTAAAAATAAATTTTAAGAAGATGAAATTAATCTATCTCTGAACAATCAATGAAGATAGATAGTCTAATTAAAACCTGATTAAGAAATATCCCCTTTTTTTCCCAAAATTTGGTATTATTTTATATTTTTAATAATTAAAAAAAAGCTTGTAATAGTAACAAAACATAGGAAAAAATTAAAATATATGTAAAATATATTTTGTGAATGTTATGATCTTTGATTTATGACAAATAATTTGGACATTAAACAATGAACATTGAAAAAAAAACACGAAAAATTGCTTTGAAAATTAAAATTTTGACATTTAAATGAAAGGCAGTGATCAACAAACTCGTGGAAATAAATTAATAGCCCTAAAAAAGTTCATAATTCATGTAATTTATTTGCTATTTTCCTTAATTAAGAAAAAAATCAGAACTATGAAAAATAGTAAATGAATTTGAAAATTTTAATGAAATTTATTATAGACTGACATTGATGCATATGATTCAACTTAGGAATAGCTAATAGACAAAAATCAAATCTATTGAAAGAAATTAACAATAAATAACCCTAGTATCGTACTAAATGGTCTGCCTAAAATAAGTTGGGGCTCTAAGACCGTTGTAATTATATGAAACTTAGAGGGTACTTGTGTAACATCATTACACATGCACTTATGAGAGCAATTAGGTGCGTCAGGCTTGACAACAAAAATATGCATCTCAAGGAGCTCTTTAGTACTCATCAAAGGCATGGAAAGCATAATAAGCAATTCTAGGGTTTATCTCTATGAATTGTAATAGCACGGTGAAGCTGCACTTTTATTGTTCACAGAGACAAAATCGGACGGTTCTTCCCTTCTGATGCCTGCACAGAATAATATCTACTAAAATAGATGGGGTTCCATTGTTATCAAAATAACTCGTTACGGTGCCTATGAAATGTAAGTAGTCAATGAAATGTAAGTCGACAATGGGTGCATCTAAAGCAAGTAGTGAAATATGAGTGTAGCATAAAGAGTATCTAATTTTGGGGAGTTGATCTTGATCAATTGAAGCTTTGGCAACATCACACAAAATTTTAGCTTATATATATATATATACATTGAAAATATCACAACACCATTCATTATAAAAAAAATAAAATAATTAATTTAAATGCTCCTATGTATTAAATTAATGAATTATATATATGACTCAAGATTATTCATTATGATATTATCTTTTTGCATAATTACAGATGGCCAAATTTTTATTGATTTTAAAGAAAGTTTTCATTACACTAATTTTCATGACGACTATTAAGGCTTTATTTAGGGGGGGCTTTCTTATTTCTTTCTTAAACAATTTTTTTTTGTAAAAAAAAAATTACTTCAAGAAATATCAAAATGTCATGCCGAACAAAGCTTACGATTAATGTTTTCCTAATAGAATGATGCATGGTTGAAAAATAAGTTAATTTAAAATTAAATAAATAAATAAATATATATATATATAATATTAACTCATTTAAAATAAAATAGAAACTAAAATAATATATAATACTTTAGTATATTTTATTTAATGAGTTAATATTAATGATATTTTTATATTTTAAAATTATGAGCATTTAATAACTAAATTTAAAATTTTGTATGTTAGAAATGCATTAAATAAAAAATATAAAAAATTTAAAATTTATATGTTATATTTTAGAAATATATTCTATTGGCCTCCCTGGGAGTCCATGCGAAGAGGAACACCGTGGGGTGGCGAGAAGAAACCGGAGAACCGATGGAAATAACCGCAAACCACCAGGCTATAACCAACCGGAGAGAAACCACGCCGCCCATTCTTTCTATACAAAGACAGAGACAAAAACAAAGACATGAAGAACACATTAAATCAGAATCGATCTAAATAAAAAAGCGAGCAATTAATTCGCCGCCGGCGGCGGCGACGACGGCAACGGCAATAAATGGGCGGGTGCTACTCCTCCCCTTCCATCACCAACAATCATGCGCATCCGAAATCCCTCCGATTACTCCCCGCCGCCGCCGACTCCGATGACGAGATCGAAACCTCTCCCCGAGACTCCTCCGTCGACTCCTCCAGTTCCCCGGATTCGCCTATCTTCGTCCTCTCTAACCCGGCCTCCGCCGCCGATTTCCTCTACCAATACCAGCTCGGCCGGGAGCTAGGTCGAGGTGAATTCGGCGTGACGCGGCTCTGCTCCAATGTGGAGACAGGGGAGGCTTTGGCTTGCAAGACAATATCGAAGCGGCAATTGCGGTGCACCGTAGACTTGGCTGATGTCCGGCGGGAGGTGGAGATCATGCAACATTTGCCCGTTCACCCTAACCTGGTCCGGTTCATCGAGGCCTACGAGGATCGGGACAACGTATATCTTGTCATGGAGTTATGCGAGGGTGGGGAGTTATTTGATCGTATCGTTGCGCGAGGGCATTACTCGGAGAGGGCGGCGGCGAGCGTTACCAAGACTATCATGGAGGTTGTCCAGGTATGCACTGCAATTGCTGTGCGCATATATCCATATTTCCTTCACTGAATCAAGCTATACTTCCATCGATCTTTTATTTTAAATGATGAAATTTGCAATATCAAAATTGTGAAAAACTAAAAGATCGTACCACACCCTCTCACTTCTAGAGAGATTATTTTGTGCGGACACAGTTCGATTGTCTATGTGAACAGTAAAAGTACAATGAGCTACGATTTTACTATTCACAGAGACAAACTGGACGGTTCTCCCCATCTGTAATTGAAAAAAATTATTTTCCACTCTAAAATACAACATAGCACATATCAAATCAAAATTCATTTTGAATCGAAATTCATTTCTAACAAAAAAAAATGTATATTCTTCCTCTATTAATGCATTCGTAAACAGTATGACATCAATATTAAGATTGCACTGTTCAAAACACGAAAAATATCTTTCTAAATGCTGCTAAATTGAACGTTCACACGAACTGCAAATGCCCGAATAGCATTCCATTGGAGATACCCTTAACCTGCAATGTTAAGATCTATGGGTGATGTCATATTAGGGACAATTTAGTTCAGTATTCTTTGGATAGCATTGTTATCTAGATAGCAATATTATTTGTACATTAATTCTATTTACAAAATTTACAAATGCAATTTATTTGAATCAATGCTATCTTACTTGAATGACTTATTATTATTTAGAATAATAATGGTGATTATGATATTTTCTTTTGACATTTCTTTCAACCATTAATAGAACACCATATTTTTTACTTGGTAATTTCTTTCAAAGGATCATTATAATTCAAATTTAGGGTTCTCTTGCAGGTATGCCATAAGCATGGAGTGATACACAGGGACCTAAAACCTGAGAACTTTTTGTTTCTAGATCAATCAGAAGACTCTCCATTGAAAGTGATAGATTTTGGCCTCTCTGTGTTCTTTGAGCCTGGTAGGATTCCTGATTCCAAGTTCTTCCTATCTTGTCTATGTCTACATTTTCTTGTAAATGCATAACTATCTGTATTTGAAAAAGGTGAGCGCTTCAGCGAGATTGTTGGAAGTCCATTTTACATGGCACCAGAACTTCTGAAGCGCAATTATGGACCAGAGGTTGATGTGTGGAGTGCTGGGATTATCCTATATATCCTTCTCTGTGGAGTCCCACCCTTTTGGGCAGGTACTTCGGCCATTTGCGTTCCTTCACCCTCTTCAATTTTATATGCATTCCTGGTTTTTGTGTCTCATGGAGGTTTCTTTTGGGATGTCTTTCTTATTATTTCTTAAAATAACTTTTTAGTATAAAATTTTTAATTTTTGTACTAAAAAAACTGTTTTAAGAAGCGGTAAGAAACAAAGCCCTACATGTGGTTCTGGTTGGGTACCCATGCTTTACTTGGATGTGCTTCGTCCACCCACGGGTGGTGACTTTCGGGATGTCATACCCGCCTATACCCGCTCACTTTCCATACTTTTTGACGCAATCTGCCACAGATTGATGACCTTGAGACTTGTTGCACTTTGCTCTGATTGTAAACTTTTAAGACATATCAAAATTTACCGTAGCAGCTGCATGGTCAAGTGTTGCACATTACGTAATGAGGATTGCAGTAATATAAGATATACGATGATTAGAATTATAAATCGATTTATCCCTCAATGTTCAGTACCCACTCATACCCAATCACAAGGTCATGGGCGTACCCATACCCACCCATACCCGTTGGGTATGGGTAGGTACATGAGTGACTGTGGGTATGAGTACCCAATGCAGGGCTCTAGTAAGAAAGCCATCTCAAATGAAGCCCAAGATGTTCTGATGAGCCATTTGATTTAAGCAGTTTCATGACTAAGGCTTCGTTTGGAACGGTTTTCTTGTTGCTTCGTAAAGCTGTTTTTTAAATACAAAAATTAAAAATTTTATACTAAAAAACTGCTTTAAGAAGCAACAAAAAAGTCATCCCAAACCAAGCCTAAGTATTATAAGCAGTTTCATGACTATGATTTCTGATGGGCCATTTGATTTGAAATACAGATAGTGATGAAGGAATTGCACAGGCGATTATACGGGCAGCTGTTGATTTCAAGAGGGAGCCATGGTCAAAGGTCTCAGAAAGTGCCAAGGATCTTGTGAAGCGCATGCTCGATCCAGACCCTGATACAAGGCTTACTGCTCAACAAGTTCTTGGTAAAGCTTACAGAAATCTTAATTTTCTTTTTATTCCAAGACTATACTAAAATGCAGGTTAAACAATAAAACAGATCTAAGAATATTATATTTCTTCAATTTGATTTTTAGACTATATCAAATTAATCAAATGGTTCTTAAGAGACTTTGGCTTCTTTTAGAACAGTTTTTTTACTGTTTTCTAAAACAACTTTTTAGTATAAAATTTTTTTAACTATTTTTTTTTTTACTAAAAACATACTTTAAAAAATAGTAAAAAGTTGTCTCAAACGAAACTTTAGTTATAATCAATTTTATATAATCAAGGAACTAAATTTAGGTTAATTCTATATGACAATTTCTATATGAGTGATCTTTTTTTATCAATTTTGTATAACCAAAGGACCAAATAGAAAGTATTTAATATTTACACTAATTGGCTATGGACTATTTTGGAATTTAATATTCTACATTTGTACAATTTTTTTTCTTCCTTCCTTAAGTGTAGGTCTGATACTTTCAAATATTTTAAGAGTCAGATCATTTATCATCTATCTATATTTATTTACGCATAAAGCTAGAGATATGAGTCAAAAGATTTTCATTTGAGTTGATTCAAAATCGAATACATTGAATGTAATTTTAGTAGTAATAAATATAGTGGAGATTTTGTAACTTTGAGCGATCAAGTCATTAATAAGTGTACTCGTTTTAGATATCTTGGGTCTATCAGAGTGATGTTGAAATAGATGTGGATATTATTAGTAAAATTCAAGTTGGATGGTTGAAATGAAGGAATGCTTCGGGTTTATTGTGTGATAGAAAAATACCACTAAAACTTAAGGGAAAATTTTATAAGATGCAAGTGAGACCTACAATGCTTTATGGCGTAGAATGTTGGCCATTAAAAGAGAAGCATAATATTAAGTTAAGTGTTGCTGAGATGAAGATGCTCAAGTGGATGAGTAGATTTACTCTTAGAGACAGCATACGAAACAAGTTTTAGACCTGTCCAGCCGATCCATACGGGACCGGCTTGCGTGTAACAGTGGTGGAGAAATTCTGCCTCCTGCTCGTGCAGATCAAACTGCATAGTCCAAAAGAACATATTAAGAAGTTAGGAGTTTATGATGGAAATTTAAATGTAGGGATTGTTTAGAGATTTTCTTTTGTATGCATTAAATAGTTAGTTTTTTCCTAGGGTGAGGGCATGCTGAAATTTGACATCTCTCTAGATTTTGGGCTCTAGCAGTATCTACAGATTTGGAAGAGAGAGAACCTCCTCTCGAATAGAGGATCAATTCTATCTTGGTATTTTCCCCTTTCCCTTTTATCAAATAATACAAATTATCTACTGTTTTCCTGATTTTTTTGTGGAAAATTCTCACTGTTTTCCAAATATTGATAGAAATCATTTAAGATCTACAAGTATTTCCTATCAAATTCGTATCAGAGGAGATTTTGAAACTATTTTTAGGCTGTTTTTTGTGAATTTCGACAGATAAATTTTGTCCGAAGAGTTGTTGTTTTTGGGGTTGAGATCTAATTTTTTTTAGTCCAACAAAAATCTGGGTATCGATGACGGCCAAGAAAGTGGATACTTTGAAAGAACGCCTTGAAGGGGAATCAAACAGTTGAAATCGAAAATTTCAAATCTTCACACTCAACACTCAACTTCCAGAGGTCAATAGTCAAATTTCAACCATCCACAAGAAGATGGATGGAAGTTTTTCCACCCTGGGAGAGATGTTGAAGAAGTTGCTCGAGAGCCAACCCAAATTGGCGTCATCAAAAGCAAGGGAAGTCTCCGGCAACCTAGGAAGCGGGGAAAACTCTAATCCAATAAGACAAAGGAAAGATTACTAAAGGAGGGATGTGATTTGAAAGGGAAAGGGATAATTATGATCAAAGGAGTGCTGAATTTGAAAGGTGAGGAGTTTGTTATGACCTAAGAGGTGCTAAAGGAGAATGCGGGAATTTGATAACGGCTTGGGTATGAATGTAGAAGAGATGATTATGACACTTGGGGGGAGCCACCCCCTTGGAGAATGGAAATTATGAAGGGGACATAGGGAACAAAGGAGATAAGAGGGTGAGGAAGTTGAAGATGCCTATTTTTGATAGAGAGGATGCTCATGGGTGGACCTAAAAGGTGGAAAGGTACTTTACCGTCAATAGGTTGATAAAGGGGAAGAGACTAACGACAGTCGGGATGTGCATGGAAGGAAAGGCTTTAGCATGATATTAGTGGAGGGATATGAGGCGACCGATACGGACCTAGAGGAAGTTTAAGGACTGCTTGTTGGAACATTTCCAAACCAGCAGGGGAGGGGCTTCTATGAGCAATTCTTCGCTTTGATGCAGGAGGAAATAGTGATGGAATACCGTGAGCAATTTGAGTACCTTGTCAGTCAATTGGATCAACTTGCATAGACTATACTAGAGGGGAACTTACAAAGGGTTGAAACTAGAGATCCGCACAGCGGTTATAGTGATGAGACTTCGTGACTTGGGAGAGGCTATGGAGCTAGATTAGTTGGTGGAGAATCAGAGGCACCTGAAGAGCGAAACGAGAGACAGTAGCTCAAAAGGCTACCTTATTGGCATCCAAGGAGCGAAGATTGAATACTCTTCGAGAGACTTCGAAGGAAAAGGAACAAGAGAAAGATTTGGGGACAAATTTAAGAAGCTCACAGAAACGAAATTATAAGAGAAGAGGGCGAAGGGGCTATGTTTCAGATATGATGAGAGGTATACATCGGGGCAAAGGTGTAAAGAAGGAACTCTTCGGGTTCTTACCATTTGTGATGACGAGGAAATGGAGGAGGGTGTCATCTTTCCACCTTGCTGACAAGGTGGGCTCATTGGGAGGGGAGTATTGTTAGACCGGTCCATACCAGGTCGGCTTGTGTGTAACAGAGGCGGAGAAGTTCCGCTTCCTCGTGTATATCAAACCACATAGTCCGAAAGAGCAAATTAAGAAGATTTTAGGAGGAAAATTTAAATGTAGGGATTGTTTAGATATTTCCTTTTTGATTGTATGCATTAAATAGTTGATTTTCCTAGGGTTAGGACATCTTGAATTAGGCTGAAATTTGAGATCTTTCTAGGTTTTGGGCTCTAGCGGTGTCTAGAGATTTGGGATAGATAGATCCTCCTCTCAAATAGAGGATAAATTATCTCTTGGTATTTTCCGTTTCCCTTTCATCAAATAATATAAATTATCTACTGTTTTCTTGATTTTGTGTGGATTTTGTGGAGAATTCTTGTTCTTTTCCAAAGATTGATAGGAATCACTTGAGATCTACAAGTGTTTCCTATCACGAGCATATCCGTGAAAAGGTTGGAGTAGCTCCAGTGACTGATAAGATTAGAGAAAGTTGCCTTAGACGACGGTCTTCCAATGACCCTATTAGGAGAGTAGATATATTAGATTTAGCATATATTAAGAAAGATAGAGGTAAAGCTAAAAAGACTTGGTTAGAAAATATTAGAAATGATTTTTCTTTATTAGATTTAAATGAGAATTTGACTCTTAATAGGACACAGTGGAGAAAAAGGATTCATGTAGCCGACCCCACGTAGTGGGATAAAGGCTTGATGTTGTTGTTATTGTTGTATAAAGCTAGAGATAAAGGAAGTGGTGAAACTTTGACCTTTTTGAAATTACACCTTTGAATCATTATTGTTCAAACTTTTCTATACTTTTTATACTCTTTCAAATGAGTAAATTCAATGTGGTTAAATGGCACGAAAGAGAGTGACAAGAACAATTTCATATATAGAATAATCTAATCGAAATGAGGAGCATTCATAGTTATGATTGACATGTACATAAATTTTATTCTTTTCCTTGTTTCTTGTTTCATCATAGAAAAATAAGTCAATGATTAATTACTATTTTAAATATCAAATTACTTATAGAAATAACTTGCATGCTAGGAAGAATCCTATGCATATCACGCAAAGTTTAATATAAGTTTATGGGAAAACTTATGAGCTAGATTAATTAATCATGGATACATGATTCATCATAATAATGTCCTAAAGTTACTCATTTTACAAAATGTTTATAGTGAATAAATAATAGAGATAAATTTAAAATGGTGTATTTGCATACATAGCACTAAATATTCTACCATTTAAATATCTAATACATAAACTTCACTATTTACTCACATAACACTAAAAACTTCAAAAAAATAGCAAACACCTAAAATCACCCTCTTCGTTATCTTCCACACATTGTCGGTCCTACCGCCCTTTGCCAGCAATATCCAATGCCCTTCCCTCATTGTTGATCTCTTCCTACTCATTCACACGCCGCTACTCCTTCACGCTCATTCACATGCCGCCGTCCTCCATCTAGCTTGGAATGGTAGAATTGGACAAATGGGATGCGGGCGGCAGAGAAAACTGTCCTGGAAGGGAAGGAGGGGATGGCGATCAAAGCATCACAACTTCCTTGGCAAGATCCATCACGACTTCCTCAACGATGTCGAGATGTCTTTAAACAGCGAAGTTTAGATTTTGGCCACCTTTAAAAAAATATTTGATTTGGAAATCTATATGCTTCTATCCATATATTACACATCTTTATTTTCTATTTTTCAAACATTCAAAACAATTTCCCATGCAAATGCACGGGTCAATTTGCTAATTATTACAATTTTGGAAATCCTTTGTTTGAAGTTTCATAGTTGGATTTAGATCTTCTTTATCATTCATAATTTTGAATACAAATGTAACATATAATATAATATATATATAGTAATCTTTAAGCTAGATCTACACCCACAACTCATTATTTCTCTTCTATCTATTGCATGAAGAACATCCTTGGTTGCGGAATGCAAGTTCAGCTCCAAATATTCCACTCGGCGAGGCCGTCAGGACTAGGTTGAAGCAGTTCCTAGTGATGAACAAGTTCAAGAAGAAAGCATTGAGGGTAAGCCTATGCCTCCAAACTCTACATCTTAAGCAAAATGCAGGCTGAATACAGGAAATAAAAGTTCAATTAAATGATTTTATTTTCTTTAACAATTGATGAACGATACCACGAATTTTTATTTATAGGTTGTAGCTGATCAGTTGCCTTCAGAAGAAATTAATGGAATCATGCAGATGTTTCATATGATGGACAAGGATCAAAATGGAAACTTGACCCTTGAAGAACTTCAGGAAGGTTTCCACAAGATTGGTCAGCCTGTTCCAGAACACGATGTCAGGATGCTATTGGAAGCAGTGAGTACTCTCTTTTAGATTATGACTTCGTTTGACTCGGCTTTCTATCTGCTTTTTAAAGCAACTTTTTAGTACAAAAATTTTAATTTTTGTCCAAAAAAACTGCTTTAAGAAGCAGAAAGAAAACCATCACAAACGAAGCCTATATATCATCCCAGAAAACTTAGCACTGCTTTCCTTTGCAGGCAGACATAGATGGAAATGGGATGCTGGATTGCGATGAATTTTTGACTGTCTCTTTGCATCTAAGGAAGGTCAATAGTGAGCAGCATCTGCCTCAAGCATTCAACTACTTTGACAAGAATGGTAGTGGATATATTGAGATTGATGAGCTGAGAGCAGCTCTCGGCGAGGGTCACCTCGATCCGAATGATCAAGTGATTCGAGAAATCATAAAAGATGTTGATATAGACAAGGTGACTATCATTACCAGATCTTTTCAAAATCATCTCATTCTCAACGAGGGGTGTAAGTGAGGCGAGCCGGCTCGAGCTAGACTCGTTTATGGGCTCACAAGATGAGCTTATCGAGCTCACGAGTCGAGCTCTAGCTCGAGTTCGAGCTTGAGCCGGCTTGGCTCGTGAGTCGGCTGTAATAAATATTAATATTTTAAAAAAAAATTATTTTATTTATTAAATTTAAATATTAAAAAAATAATTAAAAAACACCTAAGTTTTATTTAAATATTAAACATTTCATATATACTTTTTAAATTTTAACTAAGTTTTAAAAATCCTACCTAAATTTAAAAATTCCCGCCAATGGCTCGCGAGCCGGCTCGAGCTCGTTTACAGTGAGACGAGCTGGAGTTCGAGCTCGCTTTCCAACTAACGAGCCGAGCTCCATAACGGTCTAAACTCAACTCGACTCGACTCAACTCGTTTACACCCCTATTCTCAGCCTAATCTTTTTTTGTTGTGCATAACTCTATATTTAGTTGAACATCTACCTTGGTTATTACATGATCAAGCTTTGAATCTTTACAGGATGGGAAAATTAGTTACCAAGAATTCGAGGCAATGATGAAGTCTGGAACAGATTGGAGGAATGCTTCGAGGCAGTATTCGCGAGCATTTTACAATACACTGAGTCGAAAATTGCTGAAGGAAGCATCCATGCCACCCAAAAAGGTCGAGCGAAAAAATGGACTAAAAAACAGCATCTAAAGGTGATTTTATGGCATTGCTTTCTATTTGGGAGATGCCAAAAGGCCAAATCCAGTGATATGAAATTTTTTATGTCTGATATTTTAACGTGTAGATTGTTTAAAAGTTTTTGGATACTGAGGCTTTTCAACCATCAAAGGTTGTAAGAATGTTATGACAAGGGAGCTCAGATGTAACCATATATTCCTAATGCATTATTGAAGGAAAGGTTTTGAATTACAGTGGGGTATCACTTTAGTTACAGTTAAAGAATTGGAAATATTTTTGACATTTTATTAAATGACGAAAGATTTTTTTTTTTTTTTGAGACATTTAGGCCGATTAATGCAAACTTACACACACATCACATATGTAAGACTTGAACCCAGACCTCTTGGTTGGTAGCCAAAGTTCCCAATAAACAGACCAAGGTGAGCTACGTCGAAAGAGAACATTTTGAAGCAAAACATTCTATCTTGCCTTAAAACACAAAATAAGATACTAAAAACCGCTGTCAAATTGGGCCTTAGCATGCAGGTAAAACAATCATCGCATAAAAAATGTTAACTAACCCACAACTAAAGTTCAATATTATTATATTAAATGCCATTACTCATAGCATTATCTCCAACGGCTATTTTCATTCCAAGAACGATATAAAGTTGATGATTTTTACATACTAGCCATTCTAGTTGTCTCCCGCCACTGGCTTCAAAAAAATTATAAGTTTTCCAAATATTTTCATTAATGTCACTTCCCATACTACTGGGAATAAAATTGATGCACAAGAGTGTGTGAATTATAGATGAATTAAATTAATGTGTCCTATTTTAAAACTTTGAGAATGATATATTGGGCATAGGTTACGACGTAAAACTAATATTTCTCAAAATCAATTATGATTCATGCCTGGTAGGTCTACTATGAAAGCTATACATTTATTGAGATATTTGATGGAGAAGTATAGAGAGAATAAGGAGAATCAAAATATGATATTTATTGATTTAGAAAAAGCATCAAGAGAAGTGCTCTAGAGAATTCTAGAAAAGAAAGGGGTTAATAATATTTTTATTCAAGTCATTAAGAATATGTATGCTGAAGCTGTTACTTGTACTTAAACACAAGGTGGTTTGACCAAGTATGTTGCTATTTCAGTTGGATTACATCAAGGGTCAACTTTAAGCTCATATCATTTTGCTTTAGTCATGGATGTTCTCACTAGACATTTGCAAGAGGTTATACCGTGGTGCATGATTTTTGCTGATGATATTCTTCTTGTTGATAAGACTAGAAAGGGAGTTGAAAATAAACTCGAATTATGGAGGTCAACCTTAGAGTCTAAAGGTTTTCGTTTGAGTAGATCTAAAACCGAATATCTGGAACATAATTTTAGTAGTAATAGATTTAGTGGGAGGATTATTACTTTGGACGATCAAGTCATTAATAAGAGTACACATTATAGATATCTTGGGTCTATTGTTCGGAGTGATGGTGAAATAGATGGGGATATTATTATTAGAATTCAAGTTTGATGGTGGAAGTGGAGAAATGCATCGAGCTTATTGTGTGATAGAAAAGTATCCGTCAAACTAAGAAAAAATTCTATAAGATGGTGGTGAGAGCTGCAATGCTATATGACACATAATGTTAGCCATTAAAAGATAAGCATAATATTAAGTTAAGTATTGCAAAGATGAGATAGAATGCGAAACGAGTATATATGTAAAAAGATTGAGGTAGCTCCAGTGGCAAATAAGATTAGAAAGAGTTGTCTTAGATGGTTTGTTCATATAAAACGTCAGTCTTCTGATGACCTGGTTAGGAGAGTAGATATATTAGATTTGGCCTATGTTAAAAAAGATAGAGATTGACCTAAAAAGAAATGGTTAGAAAATATTAGAAATGATCTTTTTTTATTAGATTTAAATGAGAATTTGACTCTTAACAAGACATAATGAATAAAAAGAATTCATGTAGCCAATCCCACATAATGGGATAAAGGCTTGAAGATGTTGTTGTTGTATTTTCTTTAAAATATCACAACTAATTATAGAACATCATATAGTAATAAAATTTGTAGATTTTGGAAAATGCAAATCATTGAGTCATTCTAATTTATTTTGGAGCATTGATACATCTAGTGTTGAACCTAACCAACTATCTAAGATACATATGAATCTTAAATTGAAATCCATTGTTACTAGCATATTCTAGCTTCAGTATAATTCTCTTCCTTTAAAAAAGATTCTTGCTCCATATGAAAACTAACTTTAATGTGTGATATATCTATAGTGCTTACACAATCCTATTTATAAAAAACTATATAAGTGAGAATAGTTATATGGCATAGTTATTTTGAACCACAAGTTATAATTATAAATTAAAAAAGGCATGATATATTGTTTGATTGTATCTTATATAGAGTCTAGAGCACTGGAGGCTTAAGTATCTCATTATGTAACTCCCCAATGGAAAACAACATAACATTCAAGAACCTACTCATTGTTTCTCCAAATTGTTGAAAGTTGAATCAAAAGACCCAATTATGAATATACTAAGATTACTATATGTATAAAGAGCAACATAGCAACTTATTCCTCAATACGTACATTGATTGTGACTACAAGTAAATTTTATGTATGGAATAATTTGCATAATTTGAAAAAATGCATTCTTTTTATTCACATCATATCAACACAATCATAATCAAATCGTCATATAACCTAAAAAGATATATTTGACATTAGACTTTCCTTTTAGGATTACTCTTCATCTTTCTCTCCTTAGTTTATATAATAAGCCATATAACACACTGCAACAATAAAAATGACATAAAAATTTGAATTTTTTTTTATTTCTGCTCGTATTTGTATCATCCCAAACTCATCCCATTTGATTGATCATTGTTCATTCTATCTTAATCGATCAGGCATTGATTTCTACTTCACAAAGAACTTGCATAAGCCCTCTTAGCGGTAGTTCTATAGTAAGGAAATCATCAAAAGAGAGCCAAGCTAAAAAAACCATTTGAAAATTCTCACAAAACTTGAGTACAGAACATTTGCCTACATGTTATTCATTATATATTAATCGCTCAGACATTTGCCTACATACTATTTATACATGCACAATAGCATAAACAAATGAGGTCCGAAAAAAATTATTTGGGTAAAAACATAGAGACATTTTTGAATCTATGAGCCATTGAGTCCATCCCATCCTCTTCCGTGACAGCTATCCTAGTAAATTCGGAAGGATAATATATAAAAATAAATATATTTCTTATACATGTAAATTATATTTTCCTTCTTTTTCTACTTGACATCAAACACTGAGCATGAATGTGCAGGTAAATATACCACCCATTTCCTACTATACAGGTAAACCAAAGATTTGAAACACAATGCGTCACTATCAAACCAAAAAAAAAATAAAAAAATCCAAACTATTTAACATTAATTTTGTGTTAAACATTGTGTTCATTCATAAGACCTAAACATCCAAATGAAAAAAAAAAAAAAAAAAAAAAAACATTGTGTTCATTCAAAATGGTGGCGCAATCAAAATAGTTGCAAAAAATAAAGAAGGGTATTAAAAAAATTAAAACCAGCGTTAGGGATGACTGAAACGACAGCGACCAATACGAGGTTGAAGAGGACGGGCGATAGCGAAGGACGAAAGTGCGGCAGCGACGGCGATGGCGGCGGCCGGCGACGCTCAAGGGGAGCTAAGGCCGCGACGACGTAACTGGCCACCGCAAGAAGAAGGGCTATCGCTACGGTTAAGGTGGCCCCGTCAAGCTGGTGCGAAGGCCGGCAGTGATCATGAAGTGAAACCTTAGGGATCGTATGGCGAAGTCGAAGAGGCTTTAGCGGCCAGCCGGCTGAACTCCGCTGGGTATAGGACTTTGGGTCGAATAGAGCTAACTAAGTCAAGCTTTAGTTCGACTTTACTCTTTAACCTTAAGAGCGGGCTGTTTAAAAAATATTAATAAAAAATATATTAAAGTTGCGTACAGGAGTATTCGCGGCGGTAGAGAAATATAAAGTTTATCATCTTAGCATTGTACGAAAATCCGGCACACAATCAGATAAGAGAGAGGGTCTAACATTTATGAGACACCAAGATTTTTACGTGGAAAACCCTGAAAAGGGGGAAAAACCACGAGGCTTAGCCCAGTTTGAATGAATCCACTAGTATTGCAGTCGATTGCAAATGAGGTCCTTTCTTGGGAGAAGGCCTTAGCTCGATGTACATTTTATAAAGTACATTACATGATACGAATACAAATAATCACTATTGACATGTTCGTTTGGTCTGGAGGACCGTAGTCGGCGAGCGACGGAGGTCGGAGGGCTTGTAGTCGGATGGGCGACGTAAGTTAGGAGGACCTGTTGTCGGCTGGCGACGGAAGTCGGAAGGACTGTAGTCGACAGGCGACATAAGTCAGGAGGACTGTAGTCGGCGGGCAATAGAGGTCAGAAAAATTGTAGTCGGCGGGCGACATAAGTCAGGAGGACCATAGTTCGACAGGCGACGGAGGTCGGAAAGACTGTAGTCAGTGGGCGACGTAAGTCGGAAGGACCGTTGTCGGCTGGCGACGGAGGTCGGAAGGACTGTAGTCGGCAGGCGACATAAGTCAGGAGGACCGTTGTCGGTTGGCAACGGAGGTCGGAAGGACTTTAGTCGGCGGGCGACGTAAGTCAGGAGGACCATAGTCGGCGGGCGCTAGAGGTCGGAAAGATTGTAGTCGGCGGGCGACATAAGTCAAGAGGACCGTAGTCGACGGGCGACGGAAGGTCGAAAAGACTGTAGTCGGTGGGCGACGTAAGTCGGAAGATCGTAGTCGGCGGGCGACGGAGGTCAGAAAGACTGTAGTTTGACGACGAAGATCAGAAGGACAACGTCAGGTAGAAGTCCAACAACAATGGAAAGAAATCCATCTTCGCTTAGACGTCCAGCGAAGTCCGATAACCGATAGAAGTTTGGTGTCGGGTAGAAACTTGGCCAAGAGTGAAGGTCCAACGTCGGGTAGAAATCCGACGTCTGTTGGTGGTAGAGGAGAACTCCGGCTTCACTTGGGCTGAGTTTCGGCATCATGAGGGAACTCTGTTGTAAATTGGGAAGAATTTCAACATCACGTGAAAGTTGGGCAGAATTCCTGCGTTCTCCCGAATATCACACAGAATCCCGGCGTGTTTCGGGCGGCAGGACGAACTCCGGCGGTGGTCAAGGAGGAGAAGATTCTCCCTTTCCCCTTTTTCTTCTTCTTTCCTTCTTCTTCTCCCTCTTCACTTGAGTCCCTCTTGTGAAGAATGAGGGCTCTATTTATAGTTTTTCTGGAGTGGCATGGCTTGTAAATATGTGTGATATTAGGGGCGAACAGGGAGTGGTTAAATGGACGGCTGATATTGAATCCTTTGATCATACACCGTTCGTCAGCCATTTGAAGGCCTTAGTGATGTCGGAATCCAGCGATCTTGGGCTCGTTGGATTCGTCTCGTCGAGTCGTTCAATTCTACTATAAGCTTGTCAAAATCGGAGACCGTTTGGTAACTCAAATTGTGGTTTGAACCTTCCAATAGCGCTTTAGGTCCTTGATTTGGACTCATTTGGGCTCGGATTGAGTCAAATTTGGTGTCGTTGGGTTCGTATTTCCGAGACGCTCAGTTTGACTGTAATGTTTGCTGAAATCAAAGTTCAGGTGCTCCCGAATTTATTTTTGAAGTTTTCCAACTTGATTTTTGCCTCGAGATTCGTGCCCGATCAAGATAATTTTTGCATGAAATATCAATAAAATTTTAAATTTTAAATACAAAATTATTAAAAAATATATCTCAATTGTTTATTATTAAATAATTTTTTATTATTTTATTATAATAATTACTTAAATCATAATAATTTCTTTTTTTCATAATAAATGAGCCGGCTCGTAAGCTCTTGAACTCATAGAATAAAGAGCACGAGCTCAAACTCAATTAATTAATCAAGCTCAAGTCAGAGGTGACTCGAGTTTGACTCAACTCATTTACACCCCTACTCCACTATATTTGGAGCAAAATTATTACGTGCAGTCACCGGACGTTATCCAAAGGTCAATCAAGACGAGTCACATCACCAATATGTTGTGTATAAGCACTATGTACTACTTTGTATCATGTAATATGGTACGTCATGATTAGCCTTCAGACGGTCCGGTGACTGCATGTAATAATCTCTCATGAAAATGATGCCAAGTATCCATCTTTGAATACACATGAAATTGCTCATTTAGCCTCATATATATATATATATATATATATATATATATATATATATATATATATATATATATATATTAAATATATATATAACTGAAACACTATAATAATATATACATAAATAATAAAATTTTAACTCTAGATTTATAAACTTATAATAATTATGTAAAAAATATGTAAATCTCCTCATTTTATATTGAATTTTATTCACTTTTAATCAATAATAATACACTCATTCTACTCATTAATAAATAAGGCCTTCAAATTCATGGTAAGACTATTATAAGAACATAGTTTTGCACAACATAGTTTTACACAACTCTCCTTGGCCTACTGGTTGAGAGCTTAGGCTCCCAACTAAGAGGTTCAGGGTTCGAGTCTATGTGTTTGCGTTGTGCGTGTGAGTTTGTCTTAAATGGCCTAAATGTCCCAAATAAAAAAGAACATAGTTTTTAAAGTTATTATAAATATTAAATATTTTTCTTTAGAAAATTTAGAATCGTTATTTTATCTCTGTCATCCTTAGAGGTGTTAATAAAAGATCCAATCCGACAGAGTAATTAGTAAAAAAATTAACCTGAGCAATTTTTGGGTCAAAATCAAATTGACCCAAAAAATTTAAAAATTAACTCATAATTACCCTAAACATCATTCAAATTGGAGTTAAATGAGTCAAATTTGAGTTAAACTGATCATCTTCAAACTAAACAGGTTATGTTAATATAAATAAAGTACACAATCTATATAACAAACTAGTCAAACAGTTCAAATTAGGCGAATTTGATTCAGTTTAGATTCAGGTTAGACATTTTGATCAATATAATAAACAGGTTAGAATAAAACCCAAATTCAATCCATCAATCTGAATTGACAGCTCTAATCACTATAAAGCTTAAAAAAACAGAAATAAAAAAATATATAATTATGTATAATAAACCTCCGAAGAAGTAATATCAAAGGCACCCTTAATTGAAATAAAAAGTGCTATGTAGATTATCATTTAGGCTTCGTTTGGCACGGCTTTCTTATTGCTTTTTAAAGCAAATTTTTATATTAAAAAACTGTTTTAAAAAGTAATAAAAAAACCATCCCAAACGAGGCCTTAAACCACCTAAATATAACACCAATTTTAAGGCTTCGTTTGGGACAACTTTATAATAAAAAAATTAAATTTTATACAAGAAAATTGTTTAAAGAAACAATAAGAAAGTCATCCAAAATGAAACTTAAATGTGCATTAACTTGAGAAAAATAATATTACTGATAATGAAAGATAAGGCAGCTCAACAACAATATAATCTGATTATTTTGATCCCCGCAAGAATTATTAAGACTTCATTTGGGACAATTTTTTTATTGCTTTCTAAAACAACTTTATTAAAAACAGTAAAAAAATAATATCAAACAAACCCCAAGTTCCAAATTTACAATGTTAGAAGCAACCCAAGATTTAAAAATAGAACATTGAATTCCTTCGCAAGCCTAAAAGATCAAGCTTATGCTATTAGTTTATAAGATTAAAATTTTGTTTGGGACGACTTTATTATTGCTTCTTAAAGCAGCTTTCCTAGTACATAAATTTAAATTTTTGTACTGAAAAGCTGTTTTTAGAAGCACAAAAAAGCTGTGCCAAACGAAAGCCTAATATGCACATACAAAAGCTGATTTGCAGGACGCATCTCCAAGACGATGTTATATCTTATAGTTGTCTCTACCTACTTCAAAATGAAAGCTTCATCATTAAAAGCTTCTTTCATCGCATCATCCCTCCTCCACATGGAACTCAAAACCTGCAGCAAATATAACTTAGGCTTCATTTGTGACAGCTTTTTTATTGTTTCTTAAAACAACTTTTTAGTATAAAAATTAAATTTTTTATACTAAAAAGCTGTTTTAAGAAACAATAAAAAAGCCATCCCAAATGAAACCTTAATTGCTGTCATCCCAGCAACGGGTTTTGAGACTGATAGATATCTATAGAGCAACAAAATCTGTAAGCGACTCCATGGCTTGTATCCAGAAAGAATGTTGAACCGTTTGAAGGATTCAATGGCGCCGATGCTCACACATCTCGCAAGCTTGATTTGAGCTGGGATTGGCAAATGTGCACCTTTCACAATACCAGTAGTTGTCAAAGTTATTGGTAGTTGTACTTGATCTGGGGCTATTCCCTGGACTGTTCTTGCTCGAAATGTTCTTTGAGCTTGAAGACTTGCTGCTATTGGTTTGCCGATTAGGTCCTACATCTTCCAATCCAGATTCTAGGGCTTGAACCAGGTTCTGAAAGTAGTTTCGTGTGACGCTGGGAAAAAAAAATGGAAACGCACAATAGAAAATAGTTAGGCCATAGCTAAACATTAGTATCAAATATTAAGAAATCATATTGAATGATGAAATTTTGCAGTAATCTAAGAATAACAGTACACCTTCAAAATGAAGAAAAGTTAAAGAAAATGCATGAAAATCTAAAAACATTTTGCAAGTTTGATGATTTAATGCTTATGGAGCATAGGTTGCGGCGTGATACTAATGTTTCTCAAAATCAATTTGGATTCATGCCGGGTAGGTCGACTATGGAAGCCATACATTTATTAAGAGGTTTGATGGAGAAATATAGAGAAAATAAGGAGGATCTACATATGATATTTATTGATTTAGAAAAAGCATATGATAAAGTTCCAAGAGAAGTGCTATGGAGAGTTCTTGAAAAGAAAGGAGTCAATAATGCTTATATTCAAATCATTAAAGATATGTATGCAGGAGCTATTACTTGTGTTCAAACACAAGGTGGATTGACCAAGTATTTCCCTATTTCGGTTGGGTTACATCAAGGATCAGCCTTAAGCCCATATCTTTTTGCTTTAGTCATGGATGTTCTCACTAGACATTTGCAAGAGGATGTACCTTGGTGTATGCTTTTTGCTGATGATATTCTTCTTGTTGATAAGACTAGAGGAGTTGAAGGTAAACTTGAATTATGGAGGTCAACCTTAGAGTCTAAAGGTTTTCGCTTGAGTAGATCTAAAACGGAATATATGGAGTGTAATTTTAGTAGTAATAAATCTAGTGAGGGGATTGTGACTTTGGGCGATCAAGTCATTAATAAGAGTACACGTTTTAGATATCTTGGATCTATTGTTCAGAGTGATGGTGAAATAGATGGGGATATTATCAGCATAATTCAAGTTGGATGGTTGAAGTGGAGGAATGCATCGGGCTTGTTATGTGATAGAAATGTACCCCTCAAACTTAAGGGAAAATTCTATAAGATGGTAGTGAGGCCTGCAATGCTATATGGTGCCGAATTTTGGCCATTAAAAGAGAAGCATAATACTAAGTTAAGTGTGGCAGAGATGAGGATCCTCAGGTGGCTGAGTGGCTTTACCCTTAGAGATAGGATACGAAATGAGCATATACGTGAAAAGGTTGGAGTAGCTCCAATAGAAGATAAGATTAGAGAGAGTCGCCTTAGATGGTTTGGTCACATAAAACGGCGGCCTTCCGATGACCCGATTAGGAGAGTAGAGGTATTAGATTTGACTTATGTTAAGAAAGGTAGGGGTAGACCTAAAAAGACTTGGTTAGAAAATATTAGGAATGACCTTTCTTTATTTGATTTAAACAAGAATTTGACTTTTAATAGGACACAATGGAAAAAAGGATTCATGTAGCCGACCCCACGTAGTGGGATAAAGGCTTGATGTTGTTGTTGTTGTTGTTGATGATTTAATGCTTATGGAGTTATTCTTGATATATTTTAGACTAATCCTATACTACAAATGTGCAAAGACAGATTTGTTATGCAATCCAAAAGATTATTTGGTGATCATTGGAAAGATTTTGTTGAAGAATACACTCTGTGCTCCGCAAACCCAAAAAGAATCAAATATGAAAGCTAATGAAGCATACGAATCAAAGTAATACTTTAGTGCTTATATTATTATCTCCAATATACGAGACCTACAAAACCAAAAAGGAAAAGGAGAACCAGTTTTAACTGACTGATCAATGTAACAGCAAAGCTACTCTATAATCCCATGCGAGGGGTCCTGTTCTCGAAAGAAAAATGTTTTGAAAGTAGGGATTCAGAGAACATTTTTTATGCGGACATCCGACGGTGGACGTTAATTAAAGAAAGAGACGAAGATCGACGGCCGAGATCCCTCCATTTTATCTTAGTTTATTAATTGTAATTTTTATTTAAATTATGCACTTTCCATTTTTACCCTTACTTAAGGGTCTTCTCCTATGTAAGCCCAAGGGGCAAAGTTGTCTTTTATTTTTTTATAAAGCCTATATATAGAGGCCCTTGCTCTTGTGTTAGACAATGATGGATTAATAAAAAAATTGTTCCTACACTTTGTTCTTGAGAGCGATAGGAGTTCTTAGGAGAGTAGAAGTCCCTATGTGAGGGTAATGAAATACCCACCAGCCGCAGGATGTGTCCGGGCTCGTGGTTGAAGTCCCTTGGTGAAGGGCAACGTAATACCCGTCAGTCTTTGGAAAAGTCCGAGACTCACGGTTTTTTTTATTTTTAATGATTATTATTTTTTAATCATCATCTTCATCCTCTCTCCAATCTCGTCGGCTTCATCCCCTCCAGTCAAACTCGCCGGCTTCTTCCCACAACCCTCTCTTCTTCCCCACCGAAATTTCTCATCCCCCTCCTAAAACTAACCGGCCATCTTCCTCCCCCCTCCAAATTCCCTCCATGAATTTTGAATTTCAAAATTCAAACCTCCCTTAATTACCTTCTTAAAATAGCTCATATCAATTTGAAAAGTATCTTTATTTGAAATCAATTCTTTTTTTGAATTTCAAATACTTTCCTCTTTGATAATCCTTAATTAGGAAGCCTCCCATAATTTCATCTTGTATTCAAAGCCTTCCTATTTTATACATCTTAATTTGGTAACAATTTTAATTCAAAATTCAAATTAATTTGAATTTGAATTTGTTTCCTAAATTTGGATTTGATTTAAATTATTTAAATTAGGAAAGTTGTTTAAATTAGGTCCAATTAAATTTTTGATTGGATTTGATTTCAATTAATCTTCCTCAATTTCGGTTTCCAATCAAGGCTCACTTTAATTTTCTTTCCCTAAACTCTCTTCTCTCTCTACCCGCCACCCACTCTCTCCTATATCCTCTCTCTACTTGATTAATGCTTCTCCATTAAGGCCCCCAATTTCTCTCATGTTTTAATTCATTCCTTCCCAAAAAAATGTAACTCTATTTAAGGAATTAATTAAGTACCTCTTCCCTCCCTTTTCCATTTAGTTTGAAATTCAAATTTCAAATGACCCCCCCCCCCCATATCTGTTCTACATCAATTTTCTTGCAGAATTCACTTAGAGGATTGAAGGCAGGCCAAATAAAACAACATCCTCCAACAAAGTATTAATCAAACAAAAATAAATGAGATCCTAGGCAAGCGGAAGTGTACAAAGAAATCATACAGGCAACTAATCTTATGCAAATAGCTTTCTACTAAACATTTAGGTTTCATTTGGGATAACTTTCTTACTGCTTCTTAAAGCAGCTTTTTAGTACAAAAATTAAAATATTTGTACTAAAAGACTGCTTTAAGAAACAGTAAAAAAATCATCTCAAACAAAGCCTTAATGGCAAATGAGAATTAAGTTCTGCATGATATATATTTGCCAATGATACCTAGTCAATCCAGCCAGCTTTACGCGAAAGTCCGCAAATTCCTTCATTGGAACCTCAGCTTCAAGGTACACCCGGAGTTCCTTCTCTGCACATTGATGAAGTCGCTCTAAACCTGCCTCAGCCTCACCTATGAAATAAACAGTACGCCTTCATTAGAAAAAGAGAAACAACTAGGACAAAACTGAATACAAGTCGATAGCAATTAAGAACCTTGTAGATACTCAAAAAATTGCCTCTTAGCGTGTTCATGTTCAGGTAGGTAATACCCATATGCATAGGTCCATTTCAGTACTCTCCTACACTCAACTACCTGCATATTGCAATGCTAAATCAATTAAAACATGAGCATTTAAAAGTCATGTCTGTTAAAAAAAGCGCTATCTCCAAATATAGTGATGGAAAAAAATTCAGTTATTTTCACCTGTAACATAGCTTCAATTATAAACTTGAGTTGAGACTCTGGCTGGCATTGTATTTTGCTAAGCTTCTCAAGCTTCAATAAATACAAAGAAAAAAAATTAGAGGTTCTATAATGCTTTCTTTGTCTTGAAAAAAGAATTAAATGTTACTTCCAAAAATCAACATCAGCATTAGCTTTATCTCAACACTTTTGAGTTAGCTTGATGAACCCTAAATCTTCTTTCCTTCCTTCTGAGTTATGCATAAAATGTTACAAAAGTTTCAACAATTAATTTGATGAGTTTTCAGAATTTTTTCAAATTAAATGAATCATACTATGTATTTTTTATTACCGTAAAAAAAATTACATTTTTCAACCTAGCCATGTGATGGACCAGGAGAAAATTAGGAAGTTTACTAATTATAAGGGAGCTGTTTAGAAAGATTCTTAATCAATGGAAAATTGTTTAGGAAAATTTTAATTACAATTGAGAGGGTATTATTTGAGATCTAATTTGAATTCAAAAATCTAAGGGAAAAATATTTAGAAAAAGGGAGGAGGAATCAAGACATAATCGTTTAAGAAAGTTTTAATTACAATTGCGAGAAAATTATTTAGGGCAAGAGATCTAATTTGAATTCAAAATCTAAAATGATATTATTTAGGAAAAGGAGATTGATTTAGGAGGAAATTAGGGGGAGCTATTTAAGGCTAACTATGCTCCTCCCATTTTGAGGGGAGGTGATTTGTGTTTGTTGTAGTTTTTTTTTTTTTTTTTTTTTTTTTTTTTTTTTTTTTTTTTTTTTTTTGAGAGGGCTCTAGTTGGCGGCTAGGGATTTGGGAGAGCCGAATCTTCCTCTCAAATTGAAGATCCAATTGTCTCTTACATTTTCTTTAATATATCTTTCAATAAAAAGTTCTTGTATGTTATTCTTCCTAGTTTTCTCTATTTCAACATCCACTTTCTATCAATTTGTATCAGAGCGATTTCCTGGGTTGAAATATAAGTTTTCCTTGCTAATTTCTATTGCATTTTTCTCTCCATCATTGCTGATTTTATTGTTTGCAGGCCAAATTTGTATCAAATTGCTTTTTTTTTTTGCTATTTGGACCTAGATCCAAGTACGTATGACATGAAAAAATGTAGAAGTATTGTAAGGGGAGATCGGACATCTAAAATATGAAATTTCAAATCTTCAAACTCAGATTTCAGCTGTTCGCGAGAAGATCGATGGAAAATTTGCCATCATAGAGAATATGATGAAGAAGTTGCTCAAGGACCAAAACAAAAACGACGTCATTGGAGGCGAGGAAAGTCGACGATAGCCAAGGGAGTGAGAAAAACCCTAATCCAATAAAAAGAAGGGAAGAACAAAATGTGAAGATCTTGGAGAAAGAAGACCTCACTGTCGGTCAACAAATTAATGTAACTTGTGAAGTACAACAATTCTTAGGAAATAATCGAGTGAGAGCTGTAACTATGAGTGCTACAGATGGTCTGATGAGAGGAATGAAAGTGATTGACACAGGAGCTCCTCTAAGTATTCCAGTCGGGGGAGCTACTCTCGGACGAATTTTCAACGTTCTTGGAGAGCCCGTTGATAATTTAGGTCCTGTCGATACTCGCACAACATCTCCTATTCATATATCTGCACCCGCTTTCTTGCTTTTCTTTCATAATCTTCAACCGACCTTGTTGAAAGTCGAGTGATCCCCCGACTCCTCTCAAATTCTTAGATGAAATAGAAATGGAGCTATTTTGCCCGATGGTGAGCCTACCACTTAGAAATAGGCACTGAACCGTTTATATCATGCAGAACTTATATTCCTAGGGAGGAGACCAATAGAATGTATGGGGAAAGGCATGAGGGGGTTGGGCATGAGCGAAGATATGCTGAATTTGAAGAGAAATGGGTGGATATTGATCGCATTGATGCTAAATTTGAAAGGAGTGTGGCTGAATTTGAAAGGAGATGGACTAATTATGATCAAAGGGGTGTTGAATTTGAAAGGAGGGGATTCTGAATTTGAAAGGAGGAGGTGAGATTTTGACGAAGAGTTTGGGTATGAGCAATGGATGATTGAGATACTTGAGGGGAACCACCTCTTGGGGAATAAGAAATTATGGAGGAAACAAGGGGAATAAAGGAGATCCTATAACAGTCCAAACTCTTTAACTATCGAGATATTATCCGCTTTAGCCTAAGGGCCTCATAGTTTTATCTTGTTGTGTAAATTCCCAGGAGATCACTAATCTTAGGATTTCTCCAGGATGGGCACGCTTGACTGCAGAGTTTCTTGGTGCAATTTTAACCATTACACCAAAAGGCATCTCGATGTTTAAGAGTTTAGCTTCTTTTTTACTTAAGAGGTTTCACAATCTCCCCCACTTAATTAACTATGTCTCCGTCAGTATCTTTATCCAAGGATAAGGATCTAATAGAGTGCATGAGTTCACTTTCAGGAATATAATTCCATTGGGTATTGATTGCACTTGGATACTTCCAGATGAATTTTAGATAGGAATCACATGGTTCAACAATGTTGTAAGGGAATCAGTCAACAGATCCTGCTAGGGATGCCACGGAGCTTGCACTTACTAGCAACTGCACTCCACACTACCGAGATTACTATAGTAATTGGAGGCCAAAAAGGAGAAAGAAGATATTAGAAAGATAATTTTAAAAACTATTATTGTCATTTTTCATTTCCCTTGATCGTCAAAAAAATTTGAAAAATATGAGGACTTTAATACCGAATTTAGATATTAATGTCCTTTTTCATCACAGTGGTAAACTTAAAAAGCTTAGAGGCAACTTGTTGTAATGTCAAGGTTTTTATTACTTCTAAATAATTCATCATGCCGCATTACACACTCCTAGCACCCTCTCTCACATAGGCAACAAAGAATTCTTAAAATCCAAAAAAAAAAAAAAACCATTCAAAGACATTTAAGATACTAATAATCCAAATTTCAATTTAGTTGAGAAGTTATTTAAGGGGTTTCAAAAGTGATTGGTGGGCCAAGTAAGAAATGAAGCAAGCGGAAAGTGCCGCTATCCCCTTCTGAATTTTAAGGAGGTGCGGAAGCACATATATGAATTAAATGAGGCATCTAGATCTCCTGCATTGTCTACTAAGCTGCATGCACTGGTTATGCCATTGTCTAGCAAGCCGTCATTTTCACATATTGAAGCAAAAAATGAAAAAGTGGACATAATAGATAAGGCAACCTAAGCATAGGCCTAAAATGATCAACATTAAGTGCCGCACATACAAAAAATATGTTTTGACAACAAAGCCTATATCATGTATAGCAAAGGAGAGGAAGTAAAGAATAATAGAAGGCAACCTAACAACCAAACCAATTTTTTTTGCTCAGTCTTAAATTTGGTCCACGGGTGGAGGTTATTAACCAAAGATGCAACTTGAATTTAAAGGAGTAATTGATCTTCTCCTTCCATTAACAAATGTCATAATACCTAGGTATTGGAATTAATAGGCACAGCATGTTTCTACTCCATGGATTTAAATTATTTCATTACTACCTCTAAATACAAAATTGTTCAAGGGTATCTACAGTGCAAGGTCTTAGTTTACATGTTCAATGGTAAGATATTGAACTGTTATTCACCAACTGACAACGTATATGCTCTCTTATAAATAGGATAAGCTAGACTGCTCTGATTAAGATGGTACATTCAAACTAATGAAACAGTTCATCTCCATATAAATATAATGAAATTAATATTTAATTATCTGCAATGAAATCAAAATGATAAAAGAATACAAAAATTGGATGGATACCTTCTCAGTTTGGATATTGTGCTGCTGTGCGAGTGCCTTCTGTCTTGACTGTAAAAAATGTAGATAAATATTACATTTGACTTTAATGAAGCCCAGTCGGAAAGAATGTTTCAGATAATCACGACATAACATAGCTCTTTAAAAAATAGCCATGTTCAAGTGAAGATAACCCAGAATTTAAAAAAAAAAAAAAAAAAGGTAACAGATAGATAGCAGAGAAGGAATGATAAAAAAAAAGTACAAGAGGAACAAAAAAAAGGCTTATCTAAATGCAAATATGGCCTCTAAACAGTGAATGCATCACTATTGTAATATATATCTTTTTTTGAAACCCTTTAATGACCGATAATCAAGGAAACTATACAATTTCCCTCCACGTTTGGCACATGGCAGTATAGAAAGGTCCATCATCCAGTTTGAACAAGGAAAATAGAATGCAATACTACACATGCAATGGGTTTGGCAAAATATGGTATGACAGCAGCATAAAAAAGAAGAAACGATAGGTTTTACCATAAAACTAAAAGAGATTACTCCTTTTAAAATTGTCTAGGAAACTTAGCTGACCTAGTTGTTAACATTTTAGATCTGCTTTCCAATAAGACTTTAGTGGAATCGTAATAATTGTTATCATCAAGATTATCCCGAAACCAAGAGACTCTCCAAACAATCTCAAAATTAACTTCTTAGGGCAAAATTGTAAAAATTGTATTAAGGAATTTAATTGCAACATTGCAATTTAAATTTCCAAAACATGTGGCAGCCAAGGACAAAGGAGATATAAATGAAAATGGAGATAATCAAGTAAACTATACAAATTCACTCCAATCTCTCATGTTTATCTTAAGGTTTGCCGCTTTTAAAGGAGGGATTCTAGTAGTTGTTAGCTAATTTTAGGGGTCCACTCCTATTTAATAGATTCTTAAATTTGAGTAGATTTTTACAGGTTTTTTGGATCTCTATAAATAGAGATCAAATTCGTAACTTGAAATTGAGTTTTAATTAGATAGATATTGATTTCTAATCTCCCAAAACTTCCAAATCTCCTCCCATGCCGGCAGGCCCTCTCTCCCTTTGTTTAATATTCCATTAAGTATGAGTGTTGATTTGCCCCTATTTTCACAATCTAGAGCAAGCGATGATCTCCTGAAGCAAGTCTAGTATATCTACACTACAAGATGCCGGCAACAACAAGCCTAGGGAAGGACAGAAGCGTCTAATTGCTGTCCTCTTCTCTATTTAACCCATGATGGTAAATTTGTTCATTGTTTAAGCCAAAAGAATAGGGGAAACCCCCAATCATCGCTCAGTATATTTCATAGAAGGTCTAAAATCCTTGACCAAGATATTTCTTACCAGCTCCATAAGTTTTCAACACCCCAATTACAGATCAAACTTTGGCATCAAAACCCTAGATCCAACTCTTTCCACAGTTAAATTAAGGACTAAGAAAAAAAAAATTAATGGCTAGGAAGGATACTATTGGTGATTCTATAAAAACTAAGATCTACGATTATGAGGATTACAAAAAAATGAAGAGAAAATATTTAGTCTAAAAAAATAAATAGTCAAACAAATAACTACAATGATTTCTACTATTAAAACTCTTAAAGCTAAGGTTACACCAACTGCACTGAAAGAAGGAAAAATAACTCAAAGTTTGACATATGAAGGAGAATCCATCAACAAGAAAAGAAGCTAAAAAGAACACAGAAAAGAGAAGATTTTAAACTTAAGATAGAAGTAAAGTTTGGGTTTCCTTAATTCAATGAAACAATCAAAGTTAAGGCAATTTACAATTTTTATCAAATATATTTCATGATTTACAATTATCCTTGCATAAAAAATAATCGTATTTGTACATTTGAAGTTTGCCTCGCATTCTTTAGTTTGTTGAAATTTACAAACTATATGATGAGAGTTTAGAATATTGTCAAAAGCTTAATTCTATCCCATCGATCAAGAAGGAAAAAAAATATATATTTGATGGAATAATTTGATGAAAGATTACAGGCAATATGTACAAAAATACATGATGGAATTTTCAAGGCAGATAACTTATAGAATTTTTGTTGGATAAAATTTGTATTTATGAAATATGTAGCAAGGTCTCATAAAAACTTTTTCTTAGAATTTAAACTTTTTCCAATTATTGATGCCTTTGAAGCTAGCACAAAAGCTATTACAATTGAGGAAAAATTATTGAAAAAAATGCCCAACTTACAACAACAAAGGAGAAGACTAAAAGTTCAAATACAGAGGAGCAAAGCAATCGACCACTGTGTTACAGCAAAAATCCAAAGCATAAACTTACGTGATAGTGGAATTTATATCTGAATAAAACGACAAAATGATAAGACAAGAAAAAAAATCTTCACTCCTGTTTCAGAAGAACTAATTGCAGTATGAGTGTAGGGGTGTCAATTTCGGGTTACGTGTCGGGTTTGGGTCAAGCCCGAAATTGACCCGGCACTATATGGGTCAACCCGAACCCAACATGTTTTTTGCAACCAGGTCGGTTTTTCTGACCCGAACCCGACCCACTTCTAGTTTGGGTCAACCCAACACGACCCGAATGACACGGGCCAACCAAAAATTGCTAGTTTTATGGTAAAAAAATGGGTTAATCTCTAATTTTCAAGTAAAAACGGGTCATTCTCAGTTTTCCGGGTCAAAAACGGCTCAATTTCGAGTTTCTGGGTCAACTTGAACCCGACCCAGTTTTTGAAGCGGGTCAATTTGTTGAACCCGAACACAATCCATTTCAAGTTCGAGTTGACCCTAACTTCGAATTTTCGGGCCGGGTTCTTGTCGGGTTTTCAGGTCGTGTCAAATATTGACACCCCTAAGGAGTGACAAAAGGAAAATATGACAATATCCTTGATAGAGCATGCACATGAGAACATGCAAGTGAAGAAAGCATGGAAATACATTTCCACCTCAAACTTTGGGTAAAATCTGCCCTTGTTAATACTATTTTGGATCCAAAAAGAGAAACAAACCTCATCTCTAAAGCTTTGGTTGAGAAAACATGGCTAATCACTACCAGGCATCAAAAAATAAATTCTTTAGGTTGGTCCAAGAAAAGCAAGGCTTGCCTGGTTACTAGAAAATATAATTTTTAGGTTTATATTGTCTATAAATTGCACTGATAAGGCAGAAGTGAAGTTATATCAATGGATCTATGTCATGTATGCCACGTAAAATTGTTTAGTTAATATCTATAGGATAGGTATGTTATTTTTGTTCGAAGACAATAAAATTTTGTGCTTGTTAAGAGAAGAGAAAAATATATACAATTAGTCCATCTATTATTCCATCTTCAAAGGATATGGAGAAAACCAACAAGCTGGATGATTCCAACATAATGCCATGAACTCTCTTCCCCATGAAAAGTACAGAGGCAACATCCAAATTGCAAATTGGCATTTTAAAAAGAGAGAGAAAGAGAGAATAAACCGTCCCAAAGTTGAAGCATAGAATTGAGAGCCATGATTAAAGTGAGGCTTCTAACCTTGAGGCATAAAATTATAAAAAAATAGTTAATGAAACATTTGAGTTACAAAAATACAATTTGACTTTCCAAAATATGTGGGCTTCCAAGGAGGGGGGAGAAATGCAAGTTGAGAGAATCAAGTAAACTACTTAATATTCACTCCAACAACTTATCCCCTCCTTATCCTAATGTTTACCGCTTTTTAAGGAGAGAATCTAAGAGTTGTTAGTACTTTTAAGGGTTAGTTCATACGCATAGATTTTTTTATGTTTGATGAATCTCTAACGAAATCAGATCAAGTTTGTAATCTGAAGTCTAATTTTTATTGAATAGAAATTGATTCATCGTCTCCTAAAACTACCTCTCTATCTCAATCAGCCTGATTATACATTACAGCAAGTAGGAAAGCCAGATTTCATCTCTTTTCACTTTCCACAGCAGTTGGCAACCCTCCTGCAAACAATCCAGCATATCTACCTTACCAGCTGTTGGGGGTTGAGAAGAGTAAACTGCGCGATGAAAACAAACAAGTAAAAGTAGCGAAAAATAAAGGACACCAAGTTTTAACATGGAAAAACCCGAAATCAGGAGAAAACCACGGATTCACACCACACTAAGAAATCCACTATGAAAATTGAGAAAAATAAGTACAAATCTCTCTTTTCTCACTCCCTCCTTGCTTCTCTTCTCTCTTACACCATTTTTGCACTCAAAACACAAGGAAAGTCAAGTTGATAACACCAAAGGATGCAACCCTTCAGAAAAACGAGAAAGAAAACTATCCAGTTCGCCTCGCAACGTTGTGGCACCAATTTGGAGGGCTGCAATGCTCAAACCTCTGTCGTCATGATGTTGTGGCGTCACACAACACTGTGGTGCCATATCTAGAGCGTTGCGGCGCTCTGCTCTCTGTCGATTAGCGTTGAGCACTTGTGTGCACAACGACGTAGCATTGTACGGAAAAAAAAAATTTGGAACCCAAGCATGGGGTAAACCTCTGGCACCCCCCAGCGAGCACGATAATTTGAACTGAGGTCTGAGGCAACAAAACAACCCGATTGATCAGCACAATCAGACTCCACACAGAACTAACTACCACCTAAAACAAGTTTGGAAAGTAAATAACTATCCAGCTCATGTCATCTTCTCTGTTTTACCCATAACACTGAATTTCTTCAATTTAATGCCAAACGAATAAGGGTAAAACCCCCATCAACTAAAATCTGATGCAATCAATATTTATCATTTAATATATATTTTTATTTTCTTGTGTTTTGAACGTTATGTAATTTTATTTTGTATGACCCTATGATGAAAAATAACCCATGATCATGTCGGATTTGGTGTTCTCGGGTTGGTTCATATCATTGTCTTTCCACTTGTGTTGGGGCTTAGCTCATTCCTTCCCTTAGATTGATGGTTGCTTGGTTTTTTTTCCTGTTGTCCACTCGGTTTCCCTGCTTTCCACTCAGTTTCCCTACTGTTGTCCACTCCGTTTTCCAATTGTTGTTTCACTGTGCAGAATGCTTTGGCTTCTACATTTGCGGGCTGATTTGGGTGGGTTTTATTGGTTGTTTGGGGGCACATTTATGTGAGCAATTAAATGTTATTTCCCGTTATTTCTCCTATTTATAGTGGTTGATTTTCATTAGGCTAGAGTTTTTGGAGCGTGTTCATTTTAAACCTGAGGGTTTCTTCATAGCTTGTGAGTTGTCTTCTCCCTAACCACTATTTCTTCCTCTCAGTCTTCTTTTTACTTCTTCTCTTCCCGGTTTCCCTTCCACCTGTATCTTTCTTCACTAAACTATTGTGAGTTGTAAGTGGTGTTATGCCTTGTTCCATTGGTATATAGCAGATGAGCAAAGTCTTGTGCTAGAACCTAATTCATGTGGTGGATCGCTAGTTTTTCCTTTCCTTTAAGCACCTTTCCTAGTTTATGTTTGCATGTGAGGTGACCATTCGTGGTTGTTCTGATGGCTTATAGTTTGTGTTATGTTATTTGCTCTTTCTTATGCGACTTCCTAACTAATGTCCTATATTAGTTTTCTACTAAGTGTCCATCATTTTGGTATTTGTTTATGTGAATTGAAAGAAAGTATCTAATTTTGCATTCCTAGTGTTCTCCTATTTGGTTTAAGAACTTGGGTTGCACCAAAATCCTTGCCTCACATATTTCCTACCAGTTCTGTAAGTATTTCGCACCCCAATTTTCGATCATGACTAACTACTTCGGATCAGCTTTGTGAATGCCATGTCATTCAGTTCGGTTTACAAGTACAATTTTTACTAATCTCAGTTTACCCAAATACTTGAGGATAGATAGAGCATCCATCAAGTCTAAGCTCCACATCTGAAAACCATATCTATTCAAACAAACATAAGGTACTTGAGACTTGAGAGAAAAATTCAGTTACAGAAATTTAGAATATCCACCATTTCAAAAGAAAGATGTCTACAGATGTTTTTAGCAATACCAACTAAACCTAACTATTAACTAGTCTTAGAAATGGCAGGAGGGTAGATCCACAATGAATTTCTCTGTTGCCAAACTGTTGGCAATTCTCTCTCTGGAAAGAACCAATAGCTAATCGTGGATGTGGAAAAGAAAAAAAGGCATCCTGCACAGTACCATAAATTTCGTAAAACTTGGCATGATTTTGCATGACAGGCAGAATGAAAAGAAAAATAAACAAAGGAGCAAAAATGTTGTTCATTGAAAGTATCAAGGAAAAACAAATACTAAACCAATTAATAGTTAGAACTTTGAGTCAATCTTTCTTAAAAGATCTTCAGTTCTATCAGAGCAAATCTTATATGCAAGCATGCTTTTAAACATAAAATCTGCGATAATGCCAGCCTTTAAAAGGTGGAACAACCTTTATTGTAACCATGACTAAAAGAGATCAAGAAAAATGATAATCCATAATCAAACTGTGGTCAGAAAAGATATACGTGAGAGAAAACATACTCGTTGGTTGGTAGCCCATCGTTCATAGTAGTGCGTGTATCTCTCAAGAGAGTTTTTGGCCATTTCTCTCCTCCTTTCCGATTCATCATACTGAAATGAACAAATACCTCATAGAAAAGCATTCCACATATTATCATAAATTACATCAGAAATAACAAGATACGTCGCATGAAGCATACCACCCCCTCTTCCTTTGCAGCTTCATAGCGATTACAGGCATAAAAACCACCAGTTCTCTCCCCATGCTCTATCCATGAACCAAGGCATAACCTAAGATGATTTTACAAATTTCACCAACCATATCAATGAAAACCAAGTAAAATATAGCATTTAAGTATGACATCAGAGATTCTTACCAACAGAACTCATATTTGCATGGTGGTGTGCAAGTTATATGCATGCAGCCTTGATTTTTCTCAATTGGCCTTTTGCATTTAGGGCAAGGTTTGGAGTTAGCCAATATCCTGAGATAAGAATTCAAAACATAAAAAACAACTAGTCAAATGGACACCAAGCAAGAGAATAGTGTTTAAAAGAGCAACGTCCTACTTTAGACAGCTAAAAAATGTATAACGACAGAAAATTAGAATAGTTTTTCTCCTTCTTCTTTTTCTTTTTTGTAACAAGCTGGAAAAGCATAGGTGCGTTACGTAATCAAATTAAAATGTGTTTGAATATGAAACTGTGTGGGCATCCATATGAATATGCATGTTTGAAAGACAAAGAAAATAAGAAAAGCAGGGCAGCAGTTGACAAAGGGGGATTCTCATTTTAGTTTAAAATTAATCAGATTTTCAAATATTTACGAAAAATAATCAATTTTCATCCCATCAAAAAGTTAAAGCTAAACCATCTATACATTGTGCTCTTTAAAAAGCAGAGATGATATCAGGAAAAACAGCTAAAAAAAAGGCCAACAACCGTGTTCAGAGAAAAAAGTCCACACGTGCCTGCACAGATGATATCAGGGAAAACTCCAACTGTGTTCTTTCCAAGTACTAAATAAGAATTTTTTATAAAAAGTTCTTTGATGGAATCATGCTTCTTTTTTGAAAAAGAAATAAAAAGTAAATAACAAAATGAAAATGGTTTAAGAATATTAAAAACATTAAATTCCTTAAAAAGCAGAGAAATAGATGCAATCAAGGCTTGAAATAAAACTCTCATATATCTTGAGAAATTGATGAATTATACGGCTATCTTGAGAACCACAAGTTTCCAAGGACCCAAAACCACATCTTGATCGTTTACCCATCTGAAACAGAATAGACATTCCAGGACGTATGCCCAATGCAAGACTAACACTAAGTTCAAAATTTAATTTCAGGCATTACTTTTAAATAACAATTTCAAACTAGCTCGCCAAAAACAGTACCAGGAAGAAAAACTTGGGTAGCAAACAACTTATTTGCCTTTAATCATATCCCATAGGTAAGATTAGAAAACATAACATTTTATTTATTTTTTTTCCTAGATTTCATCTTTAATGAATTCGTTGTTCCATATAGTCAGACATAAAAGGTAAATCCATGTCATCACAAATTAGAATAATAAAATTTTTTCATTCATCAAAATATAAATTAATAGGAAAAATGAATGCAAAATGTTAATTTTACAAACATCAGCAAAGAAATTACATTCAATTGGACAAAAATCCTTTGGCAACAAAGATTATAGAATTTAATATTTCCTAAAAAATATTTAAAAAAATCAGAAGTCTCTCTTCAGCGAACTGATATTATCACAAAACAGATGCAAATATATAAAGAAACATGCATGGACAAAAATCTTCAATAGTCAAAAGTATAACTTCATAGGAAAAATGCATGCAAAATGATGTGAAACAAACTCATGCGAAAATGATTTGCTTAAGAAAATTTGCACGCTTATGTTTAGAGGCAATAATAAACAAAATCTTATGCGGAATTGAACGATAAGATAAATATAAAAAAAAAGGCACTTAGCTTGGGTTAAATCACATGACTAAAAGTTAAGTTCAAAAGGATAGCCAACTTAATCCGACATTGCATACATGGATCGTTTCAACAATAAATTCCAATACTAACAATAAGATTAGTCTATGAAAGATCCCTCACACACAACTCTTCCTATTTCTAGGTTCTAGCGGAGAAGCATTAACATGATCGTCATGAATTTACTAGACCACAATTGAGAGCACTTTGAAGATAAAAGATTCGGGGAAAGAGTTTACTCAAAGACGAGAGATTGCGAAGCTTCCCGTTTGATCACCAAGGCACGGGATGAAGAGGACAGCAACCCACAGTTTTCCAGAAAATCTGGACAGCAAATAAAGGTCTTCCGGATGGCGGCACAGCATTAGAAACCTGCTGGAACCTTGGGACAGCAGCTGTAGGGCTTCAGGATAGCAACCTGGAGGTTCTAGGAGAGCAGGACAGCAGCTCGTATTGCCGAGAATTTCCTGGGCAGCAGCTACGAACTCTCAGGACAGCAATCATAAGGTTTTCGGAGAGCAGGACAGCTGTTTGGCCTGCCGAAACCTCCTAGACAGCCAACAGAAATTCAGGACAGCAGTTTTGCATGCCCAGAAAATTCTGGACAGCAATTCGTATGTCCAGAAAATCATGGACAACACCTGGAAGAGGGAAGGGGCTGCTTGAGCTAGGAGGGGCTTGGTGTGAGGATTAGAAATCTAAAATTAGATTTCAAGTTAAGTGGAATTGGAGGGAAAAATCTGAGGTTTTAATTTCATATTTTATTAAAAGGATGAGGGCCAATTTGAAATTCAAATTAACTCATTAAGGGAGTAATGGGGCCGGCGGTTACTAGAGGGATTTAGGGGGGATTAAATGTTGCTTAGGTGGCAAAGTGGAGAGAGAATAGGCTAGATGGGCCGGCCAAGCAATGGGAAAGAGAGGGAAGTTGATTAATTAGTGGGGCCCATGGATTTAATTAAAACCTGATTTTAAATTTCAGATTTTAATTAATTAGGGAGATTTGAAATTTGAATTCAAAACATATGAGATCTCATTTAAATCTATTCCTAAATGTAGTGAGTCATTTTAGGAAAGAAGTACTGAAGGAATTAAAGCATGAAATTCAAATTTCAAGAGGAAGGGGCCGGCGGGATGTTACCAGGGAAGAGGAGCCGGGTCAGGGGGAGAGACGGTGGGCTGGCTGGGCCGGCGGCATGCACGGCCGGCGGCAAGGAGGGGGCGGGTGGGTGAGCCGGCGGGTTTTCTTGGGGCTTTTGGTGGGGACGGCTGCAGGGAGACGGGATGAAGGGAAAAAAAACAGGGCTGGGTAGATGACAGTTGATGGGGAAGGAGAAAACAGCAAAAAAAATAAAAGAAAACCAAGAGCTCACCAAGGTGGCTGTTGGGCACTTCGGGTGGAGCCTCTCCTAGGCTTCCTTACTTGAGAACTCACAAAGAGAACTCTAGAACTCACAAAGAGATCCAAAACCAAAATTTTTATATCAATATTCATCATCCTTTCCAAGAAGAAGGGGAAGGCTTAAATAGCCAATTACATGAAGGAAAAATAAAAGACATAATTGCCCCTAGGGCAAACATAAAACAAAGCCCTCAAGTGAGGGTAGAAATGGAAAAGTACAAATAACAAATAAAATACATGAAAATAAATAGACACGATCGTAGCCGTTGATCTTCAATGTCCTCATCATTCTCCCCAGGTGGGAGAAAAACTCGACTCCGTCGAGTTGGTGTCTCGAAAACTCCTCGTGCATATGGGTTTATCTGTTGTAGCTCCTCGCACTCTGACCACATATCATCTGACTTTGGTTCACCTCTTCACCTAATCCAATACCTTCTTCGTCCACCCTCTTTTGTGGAAATAATATCATCACTAGAAATCATGTCAACCTTCTCCGCTATAGAAATTTTGAGAATAATTTTGGGAGTGGAGGTAGGCTTTAGGGTTCTCACAAGGTGGGGTCGCACAAGGCTTAATTTGAAGTGGATTTGGGGTTTAACTCCGGACCTTCAAAGTCTACTAAATCTTTTATGTTAGAAAAGGAATAAATGTTGAATTCTGCAAGCAGATCCACCACGCAAACGTTGTTATGATTTTATTGACTATTCTAAATGTTCCCGCACTTCTAGCATGTGATTTCCGGACGAATCCACATCATTACTAAGTTACCACCCTTAATAAATTTAAATTGTCGTTTAGAATCAGCATAAAGTTTATACTTATTATTGCTCTATTTAATTAAGCGTGCAATTTTCTTAAGAAAGTTATGCAGATGTAATGTAAATGCGGCATGTGCTAAATTCATGTCTAAAATTCAAGACTCAACAAGATGAACATGAGGTGGTGCAAGAGATTTGATATGCAAGATGAATGAAATATGGATTCACACATACATTTTAAACAAAGAAGATTTTGGAAGACAACAGACTACAAAACACACGCAACAACATACTAACTCACACGACACGTTGCTAGAACAGGTGGATGGGTCACAAAAAAAAGGGGTCTAAAGTGTTCGGTCTAAAGGAACTGGTGTGGGGGGAGCAATGAAGACATCCTTAGCTAATAGGACATTCCTATATGAAATTTCAGTCAGGGTCATAGGTAGTCTCCTAGGGACAATAGTGTAATCTAGTAAATTCATCCCACTATGAGAGAGATGGTCCTTAACAGGGAAGGACAAGACTATATCGGGCACTACGAATGAATCATGAACAAGATAAGGTGATGGCTCCTGACTCACAGTTATAATGGGGTAGCCAGACAAATCACCAGCACGTATGGAACTTAAGAAAATGGGTATGGTATCCATACCAGAAGGGGGTATGACGGTTAAAGTTGTGACATGAAAGTATGGACTAAGACTTTCTCTCACATTAAAGTCGGTACGAGGAGTGGTGAGATAAGCTCAGTCACGAAAGTCACACTCTTTAAAATGTAAATCTAGATGAGTGATTCCTAAAATAGACTCCAATAAAATAAGATGAGACCCATTATTCAAGTTAGGCTCAGAAACATTCAGAATCAAATCACTGTCTTCCGAACTCATATTTTTATCATCAATAGAATCAGATTTGGGTATAACCTTAAGATTGATAGACTCGGGGTTAGTTAAATTGGGGCTCAGATCAGGTAGTAAATTCAATTTAACCGCTTCCGACTCGAGATCATTATCATCAAGATTATCTAAAGTCAACTCAGTAGGGGTTACAACTAAGTCACGGTCTTCCAAACTTAATTTCAAAGTGTTCGAAGCCAGATTGGCTTCTTTCAAGATCACATTACCATCATCCAGGCATATCTTATCCAAAGAGTTATCCTCGAGGAGACTAGGATCGGGGTGGCCTAAGATGTCGACGTTTAAATGTTCTAATTTTCCTAGCTCAGGATTTAAGTCAGACTGAGAGTCTGATTCAATCACTGTTGTTTCATCCTCAAAGAATTCCTCGTCATTATTGATGTCATTAGCATCCACGAAATGGATGCACTCATTCTCAGGTTCAGGAGAACTCTTCTTTTTAATGCATTCCTTTATTACAATCACACCTGCAGGGTCAAGGAATGGGGAGTCTAAAGGTTGAATGGGATGGCTAGAAATGGGTCCAAGTGGGGAGCTATAAGAGATTGATCTATCAGAAGACCCAATAGAGGGTCGACCTCTAAGTTTTGGAGAGGACCTATAGGGTGGGGCAGCAACCCTAATGTTACTAAAGGATGAGTGACCACTAGTAGGGGAAGTGTACTTTAATCCAAGTTCTCGTTTCATGTTTTTCCAATCGGAGGTGGGGTATTCGCCACGAGACTCTTTATGATCTTCCAACCTCATCCAAAATTGGAGAGCATTACCGCTTAGGTGTGACCTAGCAATGCTAAACTGGCGAGAGTTAGGGATTTCACGCGATTCAAAATAGTCCTCTAATTGTCTAACCCATTCCCTAAAATAGTAAGGGTCCAAAGAACCATCAAAGGTAGGCAAACGATAAGGTGGCTCAAAGTGAGGTCGTTGTGGCTTAAACTCGGGTCTAGGTTGAAAAGCAGAGTGGGACACATAATTCGAGCGGGGATAGTCAACAGGTTTCTCCGTCATAATTCTAGTCATAGTGTCCACTAGGTTAACGATGTCATCTAAGCTCTTTTGAAGTCTTATCGGGTCCATTGGTTCGGGTTGGGGTTGGTTAGGGACGGTGTCGGGGCGGTGGACAACAGTTATACACGCAGTTAGGTGGATCCTAAAGCTCCTAACTACGGCTGGAAGACTCGGGACAGCAACCTAACACAAGGTGGCACGTGTCTAGCATGTCTGGGGTTGGAAGCCAAGTGTGGACAGCCACTAGGACAGCCTTCCGGTCAATGATAAGTCTCCAACAAGTGCAGTTTTTGAGTGGACAGCAATAGTACGCAACTAGGAAAATTATTCCAAGTGTTGAGAGTAACTCTTAATGTGTGGACAGCACTTAGGACTTAAGTTATAGCCTCCCGACGGCTTATAAACACTGCAGGAAATTAAAGGCAGCAGTTAAACAAGTGTTTAGACTTCCTAAACAGTGAATGACAGCTGTAGGAAAGTGAGGACAGCAGGGTTAAATCAAGCTGAAGTTGTTCTAAACACTTGGGAATCTTCCCAAACAAAAGGCCAACACTAAGATGCTAGTTAATATGACCTAACTCAGCTAGATGAGTGCAGGAAATGCAAAAACAGTGACAAAAACAGTGAAAATTTGATATCTAAGCAATGATATGCATGCCAATTTTAAAGAAGCTAGACCCTAGGATGTTTTCTAAACATGCTAAGCATGATAGCCATGCTCTGATACCAAGATGATGTGAAACAATCTCATGCGAAAATGATTTGCTTAAAAAAATTTGCACGCTTATGTTTAGAGGCAATAATAAACAAAATCTTATGCGGAATTGAACGATAAGATAAATATAAAAAAAAGGCACTTAGCTTGGGTTAAATCACATGACTAAAAGTTAAGTTCAAAAGGATAGCCAACTTAATCCGACATTGCATACATGAATCGTTTCAACAATAAATTCCAATACTAACAATAAGATTAGTCTATGAAAGATCCCTCACACACAACTCTTCCTATTTCTAGGTTCTAGCGGAGAAGCATTAACATGATCGTCATGAATTTACTAGACCACAATTGAGAGCACTTTGAAGATAAAAGATTCGGGGAAAGAGTTTACTCAAAGACGAGAGATTGCGAAGCTTCCCGTTTGATCACCAAGGCACGGGATGAAGAGGACAGCAACCCACAGTTTTCCAGAAAATCTGGACAGCAAATAAAGGTCTTCCGGATGGCGGCACAGCATTAGAAACCTGCTGGAACCTTGGGACAGCAGCTGTAGGGCTTCAGGACAGCAACCTGGAGGTTCTAGAAGAGCAGGACAGCAGCTCGTATTGCCGAGAATTTCCTGGGTAGCAGCTACGAACTCTCAGGACAGCAATCATAAGGTTTTCGAAGAGCAGGACAGCTGTTTGGCCTGCCGAAACCTCCTAGACAGCCAACAAAAATTCAGGACAGCAGTTTTGCATGCCCAGAAAATTCTGGACAGCAATTCGTATGTCCAGAAAATCATGGACAACACCTGGAAGAGGGAAGGGGCTGCTTGAGCTAGGAGGGGCTTGGTGTGAGGATTAGAAATCTAAAATTAGATTTCAAGTTAAGTGGAATTGGAGGGAAAAATCTGAGGTTTTAATTTCATATTTTATTAAAAGGATGAGGGCCAATTTGAAATTCAAATTAACTCATTAAGGGAGTAATGGGGCCGACGGTTACTAGAGGGATTTAGGGGGGATTAAATGTTGCTTAGGTGGCAAAGTGGAGAGAGAATAGGCTAGATGGGGGCCGGCCAAGCAATGGGAAAGAGAGGGAAGTTGATTAATTAGTGGGGCCCATGGATTTAATTAAAACCTGATTTTAAATTTCAGATTTTAATTAATTAGGGAGATTTGAAATTTGAATTCAAAACATATGAGATCTCATTTAAATCTATTCCTAAATGTAGTGAGTCATTTTAGGAAAGAAGTACTGAAGGAATTAAAGCATGAAATTCAAATTTCAAGAGGAAGGGGCCGGCGGGATGTTACCAGGGAAGAGGAGCCGGGTCAGGGGGAGAGACGGTGGGCTGGCTGGGCCGGCGGCATGCACGGCCGGCGGCAAGGAGGGGGCGGGTGGGTGAGCCGGCGGGTTTTCTTGGGGCTTTTGGTGGGGACGGCTGCAGGGAGACGGGATGAAGGGAAAAAAACAGGGTTTGGTAGATGACAGTTGATGGGGAAGGAGAAAACAGCAAAAAAAATAAAAGAAAACCAAGAGCTCACCAAGGTGGCTGTTGGGCACTTCGGGTGGAGCCTCTCCTAGGCTTCCTTACTTGAGAACTCACAAAGAGAACTCTAGAACTCACAAAGAGATCCAAAACCAAAATTTTTATATCAATATTCATCATCCTTTCCAAGAGGAAGGGGAAGGCTTAAATAGCCAATTACATGAAGGAAAAATAAAAGACATAATTGCCCCTAGGGCAAACATAAAACAAAGCCCTCAAGTGAGGGTAGAAATGGAAAAGTACAAATAACAAATAAAATACATGAAAATAAATAGACACGATCGTAGCCGTTGATCTTCAATGTCCTCATCACAAAATGTTAACATGGCCAACATTTGTTAATGAATCACAATCAATTGGACAAAAATCTATTGGCAACATAGATGATGTCAATTTAATATTTACTAAAAAATGAATAAGAACTTGATAAAGTTTTCCGTTTGCAATTTGATTTATCAGAAATCAGATGCTAATATTCTTTTCTATGCAGTGGCTAAAAAAGGAAAAAAAAAACATGAAGAAAGCACGTGGTTATTCCTACCAATTCATGTTTTCAGACTCTGCACTGTTCTTTAATATCCACTTTGCCACAGTGGAACATTCCACTGGACGATGAGCTTCCTCTGTACACTGCATGATTTACTTGAGCAGATTCAGAATCCTTTGAAACAAATTAATTATTAAGAATAAATTATGTACTGACAAGTGCTTACATTCCAACAAAAACTGTGGGAGCAATTACAAGAAACGTCATAGCTTCCAGATCCCATAACAAAGTCAATAGCAAATTCACATCCAGGTGCAGGACACCATTTTGTCTACATATATGAAGGTTAAAATTAAAAAAAACTAGGTGGAATACCGTAAAAGAAATAACGCCTAATAACAGGGAACATTACATGTTCACTCGCTAACGAACCTTCCGGTTATTTTCAATGAATGATCTGAGGAGGTAGTGAGAATACTTCTGCTTATCTTCATCAATAGCAAGAATATCAATCATATCTTGCCCAATAGCAGCACTGCAAGATGGATCAGGACATCTCAACATCAAGCATCCCGGGCCATTAGTCACAGCTGTTCCTATATAACCTGATAATGTTCAAGATTCATTATCACCATTAAAAGTAAATCAATGACAACCTATCAAAGTAAATAAAATAGAAAGAAGTAATTTGATTTCTACAATCAACATAGAACCATTAGAAATTAGACCTTAAATTCCGATTACAGATAAGATAGAATACTGTGGTCCACACAAGCAGAAACTGAAGCAAGTTGTGACATGGAAACCTATGATGATAAGTCCTATCGCAATATGTGCAATCTGTCGTAAAACATGGTATTGCAATCTAAATGGCCTAAAAAATTGCTTACGTTAAATATCCATTATTAATTAGCTTCCATTTGGAAATTATTCTGAGAAGAATGCAGGCATTCCTTACTGTTAAATATTGAATAGTTATTTTTACAAGAAATTGCGTATGAGTTCACCAAATATAACAGAAACCAGTCATTTAATTTTTTTTTTGCCCATAAAGGAGAACCTCAATAGCACCATAAAATAGAAACAGTATTTTACTTCTGCATTAGAAGGAACAATAAAGAACTGGCATAAAGACAATTTAGTTTGTCCATTCAACACTGGAACATCTTCAAATCTATTCAAATCCTTTTAGCTCTAGAATATTCTACATAATCTTGTTAAAATGTGCGTGCCATGCAAACCAAGTGTCATCTTAAGTGTTTGAGATCATCAGTTAGGAGATGGGAAAATTAGATATTAAGGATCCAAATGTCATTTCAGTACAGCAAGCCAGTGTAAATATTTCTTAAATTGCACCATAGTCATATAGAACTTGGAGCATGTGGAAAAACTAAAACATGCTTAATTTAATCCCAGGAATTGACTACATTAAGAAAAAATGCAGAGCAGTTAAGCACAACTAGTACTTAATATTAATAACAAGAATAATGTCCAATTTTTCGCCATAATTACACTTATAGCAATTTGTTTCACAATTTTTACAGCGTAAATGCTCAATAGCCAACAAAAAAGGAAATAACCGGTTCCAAATTAAAAATTGAACTCATATAAAAAATAGGCTTTAACATAAGAAGATGAATAGACCTCTCCAACATGAATCACAAAACGGGTGACCACAAGCAGCAGAGCTCATTGCTGTCCGAGGATGAACTTCAAAGCATATTCCACATAGCAGCTGCCAACAGAAGCAAGCAGTTCAAGGTCAAATGAACAAAATAAAAAAAAGAGCGCATTTAGAATCCTTAATATTCATTTTCTACTTAAATACCCAATGCATATGCATCATCTTCCAAGCATAAGCAAACAAAAACAGCTGCCACATAACAAATGTTTCAAGAATACTATTTTTATCTGATCATATATAAATGTAAAGCTGAAGACAGTCTGGGTTGATGCCTGGCAGATTCCTAACTGAATGTCATATCGCTTTCTTACAAAATGCATTATCAAAGGGTAGTCAGGCCTCAGGATATCAATTCAGTAGAATGTATTACGCCATTTAAAGGATATATTAACAGAAATCCTCTAAAAAAAAAAAGTCAACCATCAAAACTACTAATGATTTTGAGAAAAAGTTGCAAATAGTTCTCCAACTATTCATATGTGGTCAATTCAGTCCCAAAATATCACATTTCACTAAATTAATCCCTCATCTATATAAAAAGGTATTCCAAATAGTACTCATGCGCAAATTTATAGAAGTTATGATACAAAATAGATCTCATACCCTCAATATCATTCGGGGAATTAAGTTGGAAAAAAATGATACTTTGAGAATTAAATTGGCCCTGTACAAATAGTCAGGAACTATTTTGAGCTTTTTCCTAGAGATTTTTATGTATATTATTAAAATAACGAGCATAACAAGAAAAATAAATAACAAATTACAATGTTCGAAAAAAGATGGGAAAATTAATTAGTTTTAAGTTTATCAACATACTTCTGCAACATTTGGCATTTCAACTTGCTTCCCCAACAAACCTACAGCCCTCCGAACACTTTCTTCATCAGCAAACCACTCTTCATGCACCTTACTAACGCTCCTGTACAAGCAAAAGATCAATTGATCAATTCTTTCAAGGTCGTGAAGGCAAAGAGTATGCATTGAAAATCAATAATAATAGTCTTCCTGTCCATACAGGCATATACAGAATACAAGATAAAATGATATCAGATAACATACAATCAATGTTATTGCATTACCATCATCCTAAACATCATTGTCTTTCTCGGTGTTTGCTTTATAAATCATCGTTTTTCATTTGTTCCCACTTAGAGTTACATGAGCTGTTAAAATTTATCCCAAGTAAATATTTTTCAACTTCTATGGAAGACTCATTAGATATACCCATTTCTTTCTTAATCCTTCAACACTATTTTTATATACCCAATCAATGCATGTAATTTCTATCATTTGTTGTACATATTCAAAAAACATAAGTTTATTTCCATTAATTTATCTTTAATTCTTGTTACTCCAATTGTCCTCTAATGCAATCATTCCTCAATTTATCATTTCTAAATTTATCATGTATCTATCTCATCAATCTCATTTCTATCAAACTCACATAAATTTAGAGCTGCCCTTTTACTTCCCAGCACTTAAGATTCATTCAACATGTTAATCTGAGTATAAAGTTTAATTAAAATTTTTAGCACGCATGATACAAGTGCTTTATGAATATTTTTCACAAACCATACAACAAAAACTGCAAGTCTGTAATGTATCCCACTGCGTGGGGCCCAATATATGATCCTTTTGCTCCACTACATACCATTAAGAGTCAAATTCTCATTTAAATATAATAAAAATGTCATTTCTAATACTTTCTAACTAAGTCTTTTTAAGTCTACATATATCTTTCTAAACACAGGTCAAATCTAATATTTCTACTCTCCTAACACATCTACTTTTCATCAAATATGTGTAGCTTAAAATGCAAGTGACCCCCTCTCACTTTACACCTCAAATATTTTTTTTTTCTCATAGCATCATAAAGGAAGCACTTTACTAAAGAAAGCAGATTAATGACCTTCACTAGTGCTAGATTATTAGGACAGCTTGATCGCCTTTTTACTCCAATCCCAATTTCAGTAGTTCTAACAATTGGATTGAAAAACCATCTACTGCTACATGGTTTTCATATTGACATAAAAAATGAGAAAGGCGATAAAATTCAAGTCATTTGAGCATTATATAAATTTTATCAATCTGCATAGGTATGTAAATGTAAATGAAGTTAAAAATGTTCATGCGTATCATCAGAAAGATAAGGCAAAATATCAAGTATGCCTCAGAAAATATCAAACATTTTCCTAAGCATGAAATACTTGTAAATAAATCAAATGAAAAGAACTAGCATAAGGGGGAAACAAAAAAGTTCACGGGGACAAAATCAGGCCGATTTTACTAGGAAAAGCTTACCAGTTAAAATGACGGAGAAGAAGACATGCATGAACTCTTGAAGTAGACAGTACCATTGATAAACTACGTATATCATCCTCTTGGCGCTGCCTTATATCAGTTTCATCCAAGACAGTATAGTTTTGCTGAAATAATGTGAAAAACCAATTGAATAAAAAATAGCCGATATAAAACAAAGGAAATGTAAAACAAAAAACCAATTCTAAGTCTGCAAATGTACGTGACACGGCAGCATGAAAGTCAAATGGATCTTAGACAATAGTTCAATTTAAAAACAATTAAAAGGAAAATATTGCAACCAATAAATGACAATACATTGCCCTGAACATTTGGGAATGCATAAAAAGTTTAAAAAAAATTCACGCCAAATAAAATAGTTATCTCTGTATATAACGACATCACTAAAACTGGATTAAAAAAATCTCAAACAGTGGATGTAACAAAAATCATGTAAACAATATCATATTCAGACAGAGGAAACAAAATGAGAAAAAAAGTTAAATCAACATACCATACGTGAAACCAGAAAAAGCTCTAACCTTTTTAGCCAATACCTCAATATCACACTATCATTTTTTTCAATACTCATTTTTATGAGGAGATTTTCCTTTTCTTCTTTTAAGCTAAGGGATTCCATTACAAGAGTTACTTACAACTCAAGAGCTTCATGCTTGATGAAAAAAATATTACTGACAAAAAAAATGTTAGAAGTATAGAACCTATGGATAGATGACTTGCTTCTACAAGTATTGTGCAAGAATAATGTGGAAAACCTTATCCTGCAAACATCATTTGTTTTCAATGTTTTGGATAAGTTCTAAATTTTATTACTTGTTAAAAAAACGTAACATGTTATTGCAAAAGTTATAGCCAGTAGAAATAACTATCATGTTATGTTTGTAATTTTTATTCCTACGTTTCTTAAAATTTCTCATTTTTTGTTCTTGTAAAGTTGTGTTTAAATACGGAATACGAATTTTTTTATAGGATATATCAAATGGAGCGTTATTTAAAAAAAAATGAACGGTTGAAGACAGATGTTAATAATATCCCAACCTATTCTGGAATTCGACCTTCAATTTGGTGTTAGGATGTTAATGAAATAGATAAAATTCGGAGAGCATATCTGTTGAAAGGACCCCATCAATCAATCGAAAAGTCATTTGATTTGGTTATAAATGAAATTGTAATGCAACATTATCAAAATGCAAAATAGAATGCAAAGCTTATAATTTTCATTGCAATATAATAACTTGTTTGACTTTTGTTATCTATTATTTTTTATAAGTTCCCCCCCCCCCCCCCCCCTCCCCTAAGGCTGGTTTCGCCCCTGCAGCCGACTGATCTATGGACGTTGCAAAATAACCAAACTCTACCAACCATCGTGTCCTCCAGAAAGGTTAATATATCAACTTTGAGATTCTTATGCGTAGGTCACTTCCTAATTAGAGAGACTACAAAATAACAAAAAAACCTACATCTAAGAAAACATCTTTTGCAAACAACATGATTAAGAAAATATATAAAAATATTTTTTTATACCCAGATCAGAACCCTTTGTAGCACAGATTCATCGAACCACACAAAGCAATAAAGTTTGAGTATAAACCTCGTTATTCAATTCTTTCCTTACCTGCAGACGCTCGGAAACGATCACGTCCGAGTCATCCGGCTCGTTATCGCTGAAACCATAATTGCCTTCGTCTTCGTCTTCGTCTTCGCCGTCCCTCACCACCGTCTCCTCGCTGTAGAAGTCATCCTCCATCGACTCCGTGTCGCTGGCGTCCTGCGTGTCATAGTCCGATTCCATCCTCTCAGACCCCAATCCCAGAATCTATCGCCTTATTCAAGAATCTCTCGGTGAGGGGCAGGGGATCGTGAAGATCAAGACAGGATCTGGCGCGGGATTCAGGAATTCCACAAGAGCTGGCGTTTATGAGAAAATCAGAAAAGCGAAATACTGCAGCTAAAAAACTAAATTTTACGCAGCTGATTTTGGCCTGGTGGTTGAGCTCTTAGGCTTATAAGATGATTTGGCTTCGAGTCTTTGCCTTAAATAACCTATGTCCCCAAAAAAACCGAATTTTGCATCTATTTAATAGCGACTCCTCCACCGAAGAATAATGTCGAACACTTTTTTTTTTGGCTGGTATAGGTTGTCATAATGTATTTTTAGGTTGAAATTGATCCGCCTTCAACATATTTGGTCTGAATCTAATCTGATTTGCAAACTAGGTTAGATCTTCGAATTCAAATATGAGTCGGATCTAATTCAGGTCGATCCGACCCAACACATTGACCTGTTTGGATTTGATTTTTTTTTATAATTTAGATAATAATTTAAAATTTTTTACAAGGGAATAGTGAGCACATTATTTTGCATATATATATATATATATATATATATATATATATATATATATATATATATATATATATATATATAACTCATAAGATAATTTACTTCCAAATAATTTAAATGCTAGAAAAAGAATTTTTTAGTAGAGTTCCACTTAAATAGATAAATTTTATTTTAGAAACATGCAATTATTAATTAGCCGATTTAGCAATGTATAGCTTGAAATTTATTTCCAAATAATTTAAATGCTAGATAATTTAAAGCCAAACTAAAATAGTTAACTGATTCAACAATTGATGCAAATTGCACAATTGATTACAATTACAAAGTCCACCAATATATTTTTACAAATCCAAACTTTAATAATTCCACAATAAGTTAATAAGCATTTAGGATTTGATGATAGACCTGTCAATATTGGACCCGACCCGAAAATTTTGGGTTTGGGTTGACCCGAACCCGAAGCGGGTCAAGTTCAGGTTCTGAAAACCGACCCGTTTGAAAATTGGGTCGGGATCGGGTTGACCCGGGAATAACCCGAAATGACCCGGAATGCACACAAATACGTCTGCTCGGAGTGACCCTGCCCGCTTCCCTGCTGCCCCGCCTGCCCAACGCCCGCCTACCCGGCCGCGTCACGTCACAGTGCGTCCCGAGGATGCCTCGCATCGCGTCCCGAGGCCATGTCAGGTCGCGTCCACGCCATTTTGCGGCGCGGCAGTCCCGGCCGCTTCCGCTTCCGGCGTCCGGCGTACGCGGGTCAGTCGGTTTTACCCGAACCTGAAGCGGGTCGGGTTCGGGTCCAAAAAATTGACCCGTTTGCAAAAATGGGTGGGGTCGACCATAACCCAAATAGTGTCGGGTCAGTTTCGGGTTTGACCCGAATCCGACCCGTAACCCGAAATTGACAGGTCTATTTGATGATGTGCTCCCACCATAAGGCCACAAACTAAATAATTGTCATATAAATCAAAATAATTTATTAAATAATTTTTACATATCCTGGCAAAGAAAACATTTATTAAATCTTATATAAATCAAAATAATTTTCATATGAAGCTACAATATAGAAGGATGTGAAACTATGGTCGCAAATAATATTGAGCAACCTCCCTAATATGCATGCAAACAGAAGGATGTGTATTTTGCATGTTCAATAAAGGATATAATTTCCTTTTCTTATAAACATTCTTAAATTAACCAATTTGGCGGTCAATGAAAGCAAAAAATATATTCCAAGTTGAGACGTTAAATATAAATTAAGAAAATTTTCTTATAGGTGTTTATGTGCAGATATTCAAAAATATAACAAAAGTCACCCATCATTTTCTCTCTAATAATCTCGAATAAGATGTTTCTACTTTGTTTTTCTCGCCTCACCTTACCTTATTTCTTATAATTCATCCATTTCAAATATGCAAACAAATGCCACTGTAACATTGACACATTAGATCTGTAACAGCAAAATCAAATAACTACAAAAGAAAGCAAACCTCCTGATCTGATTGAGTTTCCTTTGCCAGGATTTGGGAATCACACAATCCAGGGTTTCAGTATGATATGCCCAAATTTGAAAAAAAATGTGGAAAATCATACTAGAAAGCTTGCCAAGCTATCAACCCATTATCTCTAAAATGAAAAAAAGTTACCAGCCGTCGATATATGCCGATGAAATGTTGGCATAAAGGGAACAACCAAACCAGGAGATGAGAAAAGGGGGTATGGATTTGTCATATGCACTTGGGGCTTAATTTCTTGATGATTCAAGGCTATAAGACAACCCTTGAAACTCAAAAGAACGTAGACGGGAATGGGAACAGGGGCATAGAGTGTAACAGGCAAGGCAAGACACAATTAGAGAATAAGAATTAAGAAATGTGCGGCCTGCTCTAACCCTAAGTCTCTAACACTATTAAATATTAACGAAGGAATTGGGTTACATTCAGGTCATTATCGGGTTTTCTGGTTGACCTGAATCCAATCTAAAACTAAAAACAGGTCAAATCTGAACCCGAACCCGACCTGTATGCTAAACAGGTTGATCCGAACCTAAAAATTACGGGTATTTTGGGGTTGTGTCATATATTGACACCCCTAGGCTGGTGAGACTTTCTAGGCTGGCTATTACAATATTACTTTGTTTGTATTTTTTTATTAATTTTTAAAAAATTAATTACAATACAAAAAATAAATTATAAAAAAATATATTAATATGTGAATATAAATTAAATTAATTTTAGCTGGGCTCTCTTCCATTTTAAGTGGGGCTTAAATTTTAAAAAAATAAATCTATTTATTTTTATGTTAACATTTTACTATTTTGTTTTTCTTCGTTATAGGAGAATAGTATATCGAATCTCCTTACAAATTTGGCTCCTCACTTTTGAGCTAGATATGGGATATTAAAATACAAATTCATTTATATTTTTTGCATTTTCATGCATTATTCTTCCTCTAACTAGTATGATGTGGTCTTATGACCTCATTCTTCCTAACTTGGTTCCTCAAACTTGAATCAAGTCTTAGATATTAAAACATAAGTTCCTCTTACCTTTTGTTCAATATTTTCGTGTGTCATTTTTCATTATCATGTGAGGACTACGACCCATGAAGATCTTTCTATCCAGTTAAGCTCCTTCATCCATAAGTCTAATCTAATTTAAAAAAACTTAAAATAAAATAAGTGAATCCACAATTGTCAATTGGGCATGATACTCATGTTGTCATATATGGCTCCTTACTAAAGCTAACTCATGGATATGTTAATCATATCATCTAATATGTAGTTTCAACTTGATATTATATGATAGACCATTCAAGGTGACTATGGTGGAAAGGTTTTGCACAAACTAGAAGATGAACTTGAAAGTAATCTCACTTGTGCTAGGTTTAGGATAGCAAAACCTTTTGACCTCAACATCAACATCATTATGCATTATTCTTCCTTTTTATATGAAGGGTAGGATCCATTGACCTTTCCACCATAGTTAGGCTCTATTACCTTTGAGTTGGTCTAGTGTAATAAAACTCAAAATCTATATATAATCTATGCTACATTAATATCAAATTCTCTATGTTATGTCCTTGAACTCCTTACTAGAGGCAACCTATGAATATAATGATACACACTCTATCACATGGTTTAATCATCTCGATTATAATGGATGGACTCTTTCAAGTTAATACTAAATCAAATTGCAAAAAAAAAAAAATGTTATTTCCTTTAAATTCTAAAATTTCCCTCTTTGATAGAAGGTTGTGCAATACTTATTTGAGTTCATTCCAATTTGTATATCTTATTGAACCCCATAAGTCGGGTGTACATAAGAGTTTTGATGATTATAAATATTATTGCTTATACTAATTATTAATTAAATTATGTGTAGGAAAATAGTTTTGTACTAAGGCTACAGGAAGCACACGGGTGAAGGATTCAAGAAGAGAACTTGATAAAGCTGAAAAATTGAACACGAAAAAAATTTGAACACGAAGAATCTACCAGTGTTAAAGAATACCAAGAATTAAATGAGTGTCAACTTGTAATTTATATATTTTATTTTATTGACTCTTTATGTATGTTAGGCATAAAGTGCGTTGAATGTTTAGTTGAAAAGGTTTGAGTTTGAAAAAGTAATTTTGATGTTTTTTTTTTTTAATTTGAAATTAACTTTTAAATTTTAATTCTAAAATCGAACACACCATCAAAAATGATATTTCACCTCGAAAAGTAAAAATAAGGTTTCTTAGTGGGTTTAGACTTAGAATTGCAAATTGCATCCCGAATATCCCAACTAAATTCAGAAGAGAACAACATGTGACCCCGAAGAGTTAAAATGGAATTCAATCAAATATCTAGCAACGATAATTTAGATGAGTTATCGTTAATTTTATATTTAAAGTCGCAACAACAAATGATATATCTTCCTAAGGGAATAAGATATTATCCTTTGTCAAATATTTGAATATGATGATAACGTTCGTCAACGATTTTGAATTTTTCAAAGAAGAATAATTAGTAGATTTTATTCTAATTCTCTTATGAGTGCAAGCTCTTATAGTTAATTACATCGTAGGAAACTATAGTTACATATGAAAACTCTCGATTAAAATAACAAAATAAATTTTATTTGGAGTTTTTAAAGGAGTGATACCAAAAGAAGTGAAGTTGGAAATCTCAATTGTGATTATATCAAAGTTTGAATACTTATTCTCGGAGGTCAAATAAAAAAAAATATAAGGCACTTTGGGATTCTGACACAATTCTGAAGTACCCTAGCATACCCTATGTGTTGGACTTTAAATTTTGGATTGAATGATATTTGTTTAATTCATGTTATGATTTTGTTATAAAGTTGAGATTATATTCCAAGAGGTTGGAGTCTTATGATTTTGATTATGCCCTGAATCCTAAGTCTACTTTGGGCACTGGACATAAATTGATGTTTATTACATGTTATTCATACAAATATTTTAAACAATCATGTAAAAATTTCAATTATTTATTCTAACAAAAAAACAACCCCTAACAAAATGTTCTGCCAATGATTGTTAACACCAACAAATGGTGCACATACAAAATTATACCTGTTGAGCCTGTAACTAGTATAAAAAATTATTATATCTCCAAAACATTCATAATTTATCCTGCCTCTCCCATCAACTCAGAAAAAAATTTAATAATATAGCATACTAATTAATTTGAATATCTCATACGAACATATGATCCTCAACTTGTTGAACTTTAAATAATTGAATCAAATAATTAGTATCACCAAATTCAATCCTTACTCTTTTCTCCATCTGAATAAAATTGTAGGCATCCCTCTTAGAGAATCCAACATTCTCATATCTTGCAACTTCTTGCATTTGTCATTGATTTTAGGATGGAAGCTTTTTCCTCAACAACATTTATACATTATCTCAGAAGGTGTTGCTTGGTTAGGCTAGCCAATTCATGGTTATGGGATTCAATAAATTTTTTGACATACTAGTAACCATCTTCATCAACTATAAACCTCACAGTAAATGGACAACCGGTTCTAACATCTTAGTAAATTTTTTTCTTGAATTCAAATCAATACTTTTCTTGAAACCAGCTTTTGAACAAACAAAGTCCTTGGATTTTATATTCCTAGAATTTGGCCAGAAACTGTGATGATACTTCCGGACGATAAATCCATTATCATGGGCATAAGTACAATAATATTAACATGTTTCTCTCTCATCTTTATAAACAGTCTGAAATGATAAGAAAAGATTGCAAAGCACAACTAAAGCGTAACTAAAGTGCAACTAAAGCGTAATTAATACGCAACTAAAGAGTAACTAAAGCACACATAAAGCTCACTTAAAGTACACATAAAGCGCACCTAAATCGCACCTAAGTCACACCTAAAGTGCAACAAATGTGTATCATCTTTATCTTTACCAACCCTAAAAATAATGATGATTTTCTTCCTAAAAACACTAATGAAAGCTAAACAACATTATCTAAGAGCTTATTTACTTTTTTTGTCTAAACCCTAAACACACTTCTAAGAGCCAGAGTCTCTAATGAGCGGAAACATATGCCATTTTTCTACACAACTTTGTTTACAACTTTCTAGCTCTTTTTTTTTTTAATACAACTTGCGATTAGTTTGAAACTTACCGATATGTTGAAACATGAGGAAGTTCGAGTTAAGTTAACTTCCGCTTCATGCATTCCTTCCGATTCATGCACCCCTTTCCTCTCTCTTTCGAGAGCATTCCATCACTTTTATGTAATTTTTTAGCTTGTTTTTTCTTCAAAAGCAATAAACATTTAGATTTTTTGCGGGTTTCTAAAATAGCGACAACCCTATGTTTAAAATGAAAAAAATAATGAACTAGATCGGGTCGGGCCGTGCCGGGCCGGGCTGATATATATTAAATTAAAAATTACATTAAAAAAATTTCAAGTGTATACATCCACATGTACATCCTCTCCGGTTCCCGGACCTAATAATTTTCCCATTTGATCCACTTGAGAGCCCTAAATAACCCGGAAATCTAGCAGCCCGTTCTCGGATCGTCACCCATCTATTCCAGCGTCGCCGGCACAGCCGCAACCAACGCAACCTCCGCTGCTGCCGCTCTCCTACTAGCTGGTTGCTTCCATGGAGGCGCAACCACCATCCGTCCAATCTGCATCCTCCTCGCCGTCGCCGGTGCCGGTGCCGGTGCCGGTGACGGCTAACCCAGCCCAGCCTTCACAACTCTCCCAAACACCTGCGGCATCCCCTGTGAAATCCGAGATTCCAGCACGCGAATCGAACGAATCACTCCCTGCCGCGGTCTCCTGTCTTCCAGATACCCCGCCGCCGGTATCGTACACCATCACAATACCCAGTTGCTCCGGTAATCCTAGGCACAATAGAAACCTTTACATCCACCTGCACTTCTCTTCTTTTCTTTCCTATGATTTCCTTATATTCTATCTAGGTTGGTTTTCCTGGGATCAAATTTACGAGACAGAGAAGAGAATCCTTCCGGAGTTTTTCGATGAGAGATCGTCTTCCAAGAACCCTGGCGTCTACAAGTATTACAGGGATTCTATTATTGGACGTTTTAGAGCGAACCCTTCGAGGAAGATCACTTTCACGGAAGCCCGGCGCGGGCTGGTTGGCGACGTCGGATCCGTACGAAGGGTTTTTGATTTCCTGGAGGCGTGGGGTTTAATCAATTACACGCCTTCCGTGAAGCCACTGCCCAAGGAGAAAAAAGAGGTGGGGGATACGGCGGAGAGGAAGGATAGCTCTAAGAGGCTTTGCAGCAATTGCAAATCGCTCTGCAACATTGTTTGCTTTGTGACGGACAAGGTCAGCTAGCTTCTCTAACAAATTAATTTTATTATTCTGTTTTGATGATGAACTTATTAATGTTATTACGAGTGGAAAAACAATTTGTGAGCTTTTATTTATCTAACGATTTCCGGTAAATCTGCTGCATATTATCTAGCAGGAAAGTTTGTTTAAAAATTTATGCAGTACTGTAGTTTGAACTATTGATGATAATAGGACCTTTTTTTAAAATTCTGTAATTGATCCAAGTGCAAGAGTTTTCATCTTAACATAAGAATTGTGTTCATTTTTGAAAACCAAATATTTACGGGGATCTGGTGTGAACAAGGCAAATCGCTCACAATAGAGGTGAATTTTTTTTAATTGCATTTTTCTATGGATAAAATTGAGTGAATTCCAAATCACTTTTTTCTGCTCCCTGAAGAAATTTTAATTCATTGTCCAATCAACCATATGATTAAAACACAGGATTAAAGCATACACGTTAGTGTAAAAATTAAATGCTGAGGTATCTAACTAGTACATATTATACTGTCTGTCATACACCAAACTATATTTATCATTATATTTTTAGAACCATTGACTAATCTATAGAAATAAATTGTCTTTGCAGAGTAGACATGATATTGTGCTAATCTATGCAACTTCCTAAATTGATATTTGTTTACCATTGATCTAATTGGTCAAATTGATTTCTATTTGCCAGTTGACATTTTTTATGACTACAAATACTTTAGTTGAATAATACATTTGGAAATTATCTAATGTTAGATTATATGTTTAGTTTTGGATTGTGCTTACACAACATAGATCATGAAGTCTTTAATCTAGGAGAAACTGAGACTTTTACTTACATTTATGATTTAAGTTGTTTGTGTCCAAATGCTTTGAATTATTTTTTATGTTTAAAAATTTTATTATTTTTTATTGTTTAAAAATGGCATGAATTTGTAAAGGTCTATTATTGCCAAAAATATTTTATGATCTTCATACTACTAATTTAAAGTTCTATGGTTGCTAAAAAACTTTTAAGAGCTTCATAATACTTGTTAATCATTAATCTTTTTCTTGAATTGATAAGACAAAAATTTCTATTTTACAAAACAAAAAGGAATAATTAGAACTTTCCTTTAGGCTACTTTCAAATATTGCTTTTAAGTAGGAAACTACTTCTCATGTTTACTAAGTTAAGTTTTCTTTTTGAGTCTAAATATTTTCTTAAGCCACCTATTGGGAAAGCTATCAATATTTATTATACCAAATATATGACAATTGTGGATGTCATAATAGTGAAAAATATATCTCCTCTTGGCACCCTAGTTTTGCAATTTGGCATCTTACCTCTCAAATTGAAAGTTTAAACTTTAAACGTGAGGGAAATAAAATAATTCTTGTTTAACAATTGGTTCATGATGAGTTGTCTCATACCAATTGTGTTACTTCTTGAAGTCTATAAATTGAGTGGCCATTATAGCTACAACTTTTTCTCTCTTGAAAAAATCTTCTCAAAAAGCTTTCAATCTCAGCAAAGCCCTCAAGTTTTTCTTAATTCTTTCATTGGATTTAAGCTTCTTTTTCAATATTTGGTTTTTAAATTTATTTCTTATAGTGTGATCTTTAAACAGGATTTCAACTTTTGGTATTGTTCAACTTTTGTTTTAGGTTGATAAACTATTTTTTTTTTTTGCTATTTTAAATTTTAACTAAATCCTTAGAGTTTTTGACAATTGAAGTGTGCGGCCTATTTTGTGTTTGTTCCCTTGATTAAGACTACCACCAAATAGGTTGATGTTGTAGTACCTTGTAATTAGGTAAGTTTGTTTGACAATTCAATGCTGCCAATTTGTGTCTAGTGTTACAGTTTAGTTGTAGATAGTATGTGTTTAGGCCTTGAGCCATAAGAAAATTACTTTTAGAAGTTTTGAGTTTGGAAAATGTTTTAGTGCAACCCAAGGAGAGGCTTCTAGATGGATGTAGGGGTGTCAAAATGGGTCAATGGGCTGGATTCTGGTCCGACCCAAACTTGACCCCAAATGGTTGATATAAGATTAATGATGCTAATGATGACAATTCTTTGAAATCTTGTGCAGTTTCTTTCATACATTTAAAGTGTCTTTTTTATTAAGTGATCTACGGCTAGGGCTTTTTCCCTATAAATTTCCTTATCAAATATTTGCTTGTTAAGTTGGTGATTTGCATAAATTAATGGTTATCCATTTTGTTATGGTCCCATTTGGTTGGTTTGAGTTAGAAAATATGTTTTGAGAAATGATAAAATTTATTAGGCCCATTATTTATTGGGTGCAGTTAATCAACATTGGCATTAAGCTCCACAAGCCCTTTTTAAAATACCCCAAATGTACTGATTTCGATTTCACAATCAAAATGAGTGAAAATAATCAGCATTTTTTTAATAAAATGTTTTCTATCTACTAACAAACAAATGAGCCCATACAGAAATCTACAATGTTCAATAACTGGAAAAATCTATCCAAGGTATATTAATATGCTTGCTGATAGCCTCCATGTCAGCTGCATATATTTTTCAGATTATTACCCCTTGATATTTTTTTTCTTGATTAAAGAAACGTTACCGTTATGACTGTTATTTTGAGTTTGCATACTAAGGAAAGTTCAGCCCTCAGTTCTTTGGCTTACCTTCTGATGTTGATTTAAAGTTCTAACATTGGATTCCTTCCTTCTGAACCCCTGATTATTTTCTGGGACAACATTTAAACAAACGGTTGCATTTATTTTCAGTAATTATTTGTTGGACTAGTCTTGTTTATTCAGAAACGAGCTTGCATCCCATTATTCTTTCATTTTACTGTTCTATCCAATCCAGGCAGATATAACTCTCTGCGCAAGGTGTTTTGTCCGTGGCAATTATCGTGCTGGTCTTAATTCAGCAGATTTTAAACGTGTTGATATTAGTGAAGAAACAAAGACAGAGTGGACAGACAAAGAGACCCTTCATCTTCTTGAAGCCATTTTGCATTATGGTGAAGATTGGAAAAAGGTGGCAGAACATGTTGGTAGTAGAAGTGAAAAAGATTGTGTTGCTAGGTTCATCAAGTTGCCATTTGGGGAGCAGTTCTTGGGGCCTTCTGAGTTTACTGAAAATGACAAGGTTGATGCTGAGCCTAGTGGCTATAATATTGCAGAGTTAAGTCTCTCAAAAAGAAGGCGTTTAACACCTTTAGCTGATGCAAGCAACCCCATCATAGCTCAGGTGTGTCTCTCGTCTCTCTTATGAACCCCTGCATTCCAATTCTCATTTTCAATGGATTAAAAAAAGAAGCTAAGAATGGTCATAAAGTTTCTAACAAACTTTAAATATGCCTGAAATTATAATTTATATGTGCGCATTTATGCAGAGATGATGCAATTGGTAAATTGAAACATGTCATCAGAAGAAACAAAAATTAACAAGCTATCACGACCAACAAAAAGGTGGTCGTTTTGGTTTTGTCTGAGGAAAATTTTGGCTGAAACTATCCTATTTCCAACTGCCTTGCCCGATTGTTAACCACCATATATAATGTTTATAACTAATATATTGTAGGATTTTTTATGAAATGAATAATTGGATAGGTTCTGAGTAGAAGAATGGAGTTGATGCTTTTATATACCCTCTCATTTTTACATTAACCTTTTTTTAAGCATAGAGAAAAAGAATATTCTTGTTCATGACCATAATAAATGTTGGGATCGTGGAGGAATATTATTAGAGCATTGACGGTTGTAAATGTGATCGATTTTACGAAAGAACTTTCAATGTAATAGAACCATAAGGTGCAAAATGGGATTTGGATTTATGTTAGATGGGGATAAATGACCGTTTGTAATATGAGAAATATTAAAATTTGCATGGAAGTTTTTGTTGAACTTTTAGGCTTGAGTTGATCAGATTCCTTAAGTTGCAGAGTTGCTTTCTCATCATGAATTCAACAGTCTCGTTTAATCTCCTTAAATTCTAACTTTGCATATAATAGTGCTTGCTTCATAACAATGGAGGAGCATTAAATATCAAGATGATGATCTTACTGTTTATGAGACTTTGACGGAGTTCATAAACTGCCATTCAATTGTTTATAAAAAAAAATGCTAAAAAGCTTGACATACCTTCCATCCTCCTTATCCTTTAACCAAAACTATGATGCACAGACATGGATGCGGTGACATGGATACGACACGGTACACTGCAATTATTGAAAATATGGGACATGGACATGGACACAGACACTGGTTGGATACGGTATTATAATTTTTATATTTAAAAAATAGTGTATAAATTTTGAATAAGTATAATATTAAAAATAATTTAGAAATAATAAGTCTTTTAACTAGAATTTGTGCTTAAAATGATTAATATTAAGATGTTGAGAGTTTGACGTTGATGTTGTGTATCTGATATCGAGAGAGGAGACGACAATGCTGTCGAGAGTTAGCCATCAATGTTATACAGTAAGTATTGAACGTCAATGTCAAGAGGGTGTCTGTTGTTGATGTTGAGAGGGCGTTGATCGTTAATGTTAAGAAGACGCCGAACAAAGATGAACTGTCAAGTTGTGGGTGTAGAAATTGCTAGCGTCGAGCATCAATGTCAAGATAATGTCAGACTTTGATGTTGAGATGGTTTTGAAATGTTGATGTTGTAACGATCTCAGACGTCGATGTTGAGATGACATCATACATTGTTGTGAAACTAAAGTCACGACTAGCAAAAGAGAAATAAAAATGAGAATATTCGATGAATGGGATATTGAGTGCGAGTGATTGATTTGGTATTGTGTATAGAAAATTAAAAATTTAAATTTATATTTTAAATAAATAAAAAATTAAAATACAAAAAATTATATTTTTAAAAAAGTTCATAAAATATTTTAGACATGTATATCGGACACGGGTGTCCAATTTGTATTTAAATTTTTTTAATCTGACATATTTTTGGTGCATTAGAGAAGTGTCAGACGCGTGTTGTGTCGGATACGTGTCATACACTGCACGCCTCTTTGAGGCGGAGTATAGTTGTGTCATGGGTACAAGGGAAAATCTTTTCTTTAGGGGTGTCAATATTTAACTCAACTCGAAACTCGACCTGGATCTAAATCGAAAAATTTTGGGTTTGGGTCAACTTGTTTGTCATATGGGTCGGGTTCGGGTTGACCCTGAAACCCTAAGGTGACCTGAGTTGAACAGGATCCCCGCTAGCGACCTCCTCCCATGCTCGCGATTGTGCAGGTTGCTGGCCCCGCTCACCCTCCTGTAGTCTCGCGCTCGTGTATGCACCAGGACCTGCTCTCATACCCACGCTCGCGTGACGCGCCTGCACCTGAACTGCCAAATCTGCACTAGCTCCCTTGCTCCCGCACCCTAGCTCGCTCGCTCGCTCGCAACCCCTTCACCCTAACAATCTATTTGGACTCGGGTCAATTCCGGGTTTGACCTGAACCCAACCTGAATACTTATTTTGACACCCCTACTTTTCTTGCATGTTTAATTTTATGATGAATTTTTTTATATCATCTTTTATAAATTGGGTATTGTATGATTCAAATTTATCTATGGTTGACACCTGACTTTACTAGCATACAAGCTTCAGAGGTACTAAACTGTGAGCCTCTGTGAGAATGGGAGGATAAAACTCTACAATAAGTAGCTAGCTTAAGTATTCTATTGTAAAAATGACAAAAGATTCAAAATGTTCATATTCATCTCTTATTTATAAGAATATGAGGACTACAAAAAAGATTACATTAATAAAGAAATAAAAAATACATGAATAGATGACTCTCAGTACAGACTACCTTAGACATATGTCATTCCCTGACTAAGATGGATGATTGTCTTTTTTAATATTATTTTTCTTTATTGTGGAAAGTCTCGCTGATGTAGACAAAGGGGGGGTCAACTCATGTCAAAAATAAGTAGATTTTTGGCTTCCCTTGAGTCTACTAGCTCAATCAAAATTGAGTTGAAATTTTAGCTCATTTATGAGCTGGTCTTTAGTTCACTTATCGAATTAAGGGTTAGCTCATTATTAGCTATGATTTTAGTTCATAGTTATATTTTTATTAAATGTACTTTTTATGTTTTTAATGTTTTAAGTTATGGTGTCTCTTAGGTTTCCAAAAAGGGCTTTTGGAATCCCAAGTTAGGTGTTTTGTATTCCCATGCATGACTCCTTGGTTTCCTCCATTGTTTCATTGCATTTGCCCCCTTGGATTTTGGCCGGCTGCTGGTTTCCCGTGCCTGTGCTCCCTTCCGTGACCGTGCCCCTTTGTTTCCCGCTCGGCCTTCCGCGGCTACCTCTTCGGTTTCTTGGCTTGAGATTTATTTTTAGGTGTTTTAATGTTTTGATGCTTAGTTTCTTGTGTTAAAATTAATGTAATGTGTCTCTTTGTATTCCCTTTCATACCTATATATATGGGGGATTGTTTATGTTTGAAAGTAAGTGAATGAAATGTGATTTTTGGAAAAGTTATAACATGCGGGTTTGCTTTGGAAATCCTGCGGGCTCTTTCCACCCTTCTTTCTCATCCACTCCGGAAATCCTGCGGGCTCTTTCCAACCTTTCTTCTCGGGCTTCTAACCTCTTTTGTCTCTCCGCAAGTGCCACTCCACCTGTATCTTTCTTCCAAGTGCAGCAACTTTAGGGTGTTGTTTTATTTTATTTGGAGTCGTTTGTAAGAGTTTAAATTATTAAAATCATCGTTTGTAGTTTTAATTTCCGCTGCTTAGACTTATTTAAGTTATCTCTTCTTTTGGAGGTATTTTGTGTCTTCTTTTAGTTAGGAAGTCCGTTTGTCTTTTGTGATCAAAAGATATAGGCTCCCTATATTTTTTGGTCGCATCACTCGCACTGCCGAGTACATAAAGGCGAGCAAGTGTAGACGAGTCTGCTGGTGAGTGTTCAGTTGAGAGGGTTGTAGTTGACAAACACCTCAAAATCATTGATGACCTATGTTGGAGCCCCAATTTGTCTTGAAGTAGGAGGGGAGCAAATTTGAGTTGCGAGGACGGACGGTAGGTTCCATAGTCAGCTAATTGTGATGGGCGAGTTGGAACCCTCTTTGATAAATACTTTCCTATCCCTTGGTTGACGAGCATGGTTGGCGACAATCTGTCATAGATAGTGGCTAGTGACTTCAGTGGCTACTATTTTTTTTGTTTTTCGTTGGCTACTACTTGTTGGAGGGTGAGTGATGAAGTTAGTAGTCAGTGAGAACCCTTAATTGTCCTTGTGAGAGGTAATTCCTCTCCGGGTGTCTTGTCAAGTGAGTTGTCGACAACCATCGGGCTTGTTCCCTTGTGGGTCCACAATGTATGAGTCCACCTGCTATGATCTGTTGACTATCTGTTGAATATCTGAAATGGCATATGCAACTATACATGAATGATATGACAGCTTGGGTGAATTGTTAGGACAAGGGGAAGGGTGGGTTAAATGGAAGACCTTAAAATAAATTGCCTTTTTTGGGTTATAAAGCCATAATGATTTTACCTCGAAGTTGTTTGTAGAAATGATTACTCTTGCCAATGATTATTAGCATACATATTAATATGCATTCATATTCTATTTCATAGACCAGTGACTTGTAATTTATGTCAAGTGAATTGCTCCATGAATGCCATGTCCAAACATATGTGATACCTAATTTTCTTTTGAAATACTGGCACTAGGGGGTTGCTTCTCTGAAGTATGCTTTCTTCATTATCCTTTTGTTGTGATATGAATGGATCTCAGTCATCAAGATAGTTTTATTGGGCTAAGCTGCAACTCATTGTGATTTTTCCATTCGAGATGCTTGGCATTGCTGCATACTTTCTCTTGAAAACTAAGTCTTTGGATATTTTCACTTCCCTAAAACTTTGTCAATTTTATGACAAATCTCAATTTTTGTCTTGTTTATCAGGTGGCTTTTTTAGCTGCTATGGCCGGCCCTGAAGTAGCTGAAACTGCATCTAAAGCTGCTGTTGCTGCTTTAAGTGAGTTTGAACTTTCCAGCATCAACAATGGCAATGATGGAAATATTGGTTTGAACAATCAAGAAATTGAGGAAGCAAGTATGCAGTACCGTTTGCCTTGCATCTATTATATGTCCTAGTTATATTGAAAATTCGTTTGTTTAACAAAATGTACGCTTTTGATGCTTTGATAATGCCTTTTCAGTTAATGAGAATGTATTTCTCATTATTTTTTTTATTCCAGTAATGAGCTGTCATCATTCTAGCAGCATTCTCGTTTGTTTATCTCTAGAGTCAATCATTGCAATTTCACCGAACTTGCTAAGTTCTACTTTGGTTTCTATTTCATATTCAGGAAGAGGCACTAAAACTAACAATCTTCTTTCGTTGATACTTTTGAAACAGATGATCAGACTCACCAAGTTTACAAAGACGCTGCTGCTGAAGCACAGTCGCAGCTTAACAAGGAGCAGCAAGATATAGAACAATCAATTTCAGGCATTATTGAAGTCCAGGTACTTAATCATACCGCTACTGTTGATAAATCCTATTATTCCTTTTGTATTTTAAATAACGAGGCTGACGGATGTTTTCAGATGAAGGAAATCCAAGATAAACTAGTACATTTTGAGGAGTTAGAGCTATTGATGGAGAAAGAGTGGCAACAGTTGAAATATATGAAGGATCTTCTCTTTGCTGATCAGCTCACCATTCTGCAACAGAAGCCTAGACTAATGCCACAGAAACTTTAGGTGAGAAGAAGGTCAAACCTGCTGTTCCCTCTTTAAATTCGAATAAATTAATTATATTTTATTTCAGTTTGTTGGGTGTTTCTTAGCACAATATGCACTCTCTCTCTCTCTCTCTCTAGAGAGATCTGTTCCCAAGAGATCTTACCATGATGTCTAACCTCCCACAGCTGTTTGAAATTCCTGGAAGATAAATCAGCTTAGCAAGGCTTAGATATTGGGTTGATTCATGGGTGGGTAGGAGATCGGCATGAATGCTATCTTGTTGATTCAGCCTTTTGAGGGATATATGATCCATGGAATTGGTAATTATTTTAACTTCTAGCCTTCTAGGACAGCTGAAAGCTTTCTTGAATCAAGTATACTAGATCATATTTGCTAGGAAGCTAATCATGTTGTTGATTGGATTGTTTATGTTGGTTCAGAAACCAAGAGATGAAAGTTTTTCAAAGGAATTGCTCCAGGTGGCTTCTTATTTGAAGTTACAAGAGAAATGGAGTTTGTTTTGAAGATAATATAAAAGTATGGCTTTAGATCCATATTAGATATGGTATTGGGATTAAGAGTTATGGGAGGTATTATAGATATTTGATTAACAAAACCTTTCAATTTAAAAATATAAAGATTAATAGGATGTAAATTAATTAAAGATTAAGAAATTTGGGCACCAATTACACGAAAATAAATTTTTAGAACAATGCGAGCACTGTATACATGCCCTTGCGTGCGTACGTTAGCTCGTTCACCAACATTGATTGATAGTTGGTTAGCTCTAGCCAATTCATGCCTGATTTTGGGCTTAAATAAGCTTAATTTAGTTTTTTTGGGGTAGCTGAGGATTTTTTTTTTTAATATTTGAACTCAACTTTGATACTTTCAAATTATATTGGAGCCTTTATAACTAACTTTTAGTAATTTTAGAAAGTATGAAACAAAAGTTTTTAATGATTTTACTCCAATAAATGCATCTAATTGATGGAAGTCAGGTGACGATGATTCAATAATTTTACTCGTAAAAGGTAGATTTGAGGTGGTTTTTAGGCCTAAGGCTAGGTCCATAATAATGTCTGGGGAATGATCATGCATCATTTTTTTTTGTGAAATTATGATTCCACATCTTAGATTTTTATATTTTTGTAAGATATAAGCTCACATATTTGAAAATGGGAAGAAATTAGTACATGATTAAAAGTCTTTAATCATGTACGAATCTTTATGTATACTTGAACTAGAAATTTCATGAATTAAATTCAGGATCATCTAAACTTAAGTTCAACAAACTTATAGGTAACCTGAATGTCTAGATGTGATGAACTCATTTAAACCAAAGTGGTTTGATTCGACTTTAATGATCCTAAAATGAAGCACTTTAAGTGTAATTAAACATTTTGAGATATTAGTTAGATGATAACATAATATCAAAATCTCACATACTTATAGTCAAATTTAGCATTTCAATAAGGTGAATCTAATGAGTCAAAGTTATATAATTTTGATATAATTAAGGAATTTAAATGCTAAAAGAAACACTTATGATTGAGAGAATCAATACGAACTTTCTGATAGAGTAATTTGAATGTTGGCTATATTTATAAGGACATGTTAGTTTCAAAAATCTATAAACAGACCTTCACTCTCTGCATAAAAATCTTGGCTTAGGACTTAAGAGAGTTGAAAGGCATAAACAATTTTAGAGCTCAACTTGCACGCCACCATTGGACCGGCAATCTAGCACCGTATAATCCTTGCCATTAAACTTTTACTCAACCATTGTTGTTGGATCGGTGTTGTTAGATCATCATCCGATCATCATTATTAAAATGCCGTTGTTTGACTACATTGTTGAATCATCGCCACCTGACTTTCATTAATGATTAACCGTCGTCTTGTTGTAGTTGATTAATCATTATCGCCTGACTATGGTTCCAAATTGCTATCGCTTGATTGTGATCCATTGTCCATTATTGTCCGACTATGATTCTCAAATCATTTGTAAAACCCGAATTTGATCAGGTATATGCCACATTTGACTCAATTTAAAAATATCCCAAAATCTCAACTTTTATGAAATTCAACAAATTTAATATCATTGTGTTCTACTCGTTAAATGAAGCAATTCAGAACTATATGTAGAATTATAAAGAATTGGAAGTTAGGGAATACAATCACATTTGTATATTTATTATTTTCCTAAGCTAATAAAATATATTCACTATTTAAGTATGCGCATTAATGTAGCAAGGTCAGTTTATCTCTAGACGAAGGCATACACCAAAGCATGCATCGGCTAGTGGTGTGGGCACTTAGGTAATTGTACTTATGTAGTGCTCTAATTTTTTACCGCACTAGTTAGCGCTTGAATAAATTTCCCTTGCCAACCGAAAGCTCATTTTCTCCTTATTGGGAGCTTGCGGAAGTTCTGGAGCGGGATTAGATCGCTGAAGGCGGAGCAGGTAGGAAGCTGGGGGCGGATTTTACTTCTCTATTTTATTGTATTTATTCATTGAACATTAGTTGGTTTATATACAGAATACCGTAGTACGGGGGAAATTTTGATGAAAAACTCTAGTTGTATATGCAAAGGGAGAATCAGGTCTGTGCTTGAGAATAGATTTAATTGCAAGAATCGAATGGTAAATTGTGTGAATCATTGATTAATGATTTGAGTCTGTTTAGGCGCCTTATGCGTGTAGGCGGACGCGAGGTGTCCGACTGAGTGAATTAGTGCATCAATAAGTTAAGATATGCAATTTTGTTATATTATGCTAGTTGATTGAGTATTGTCTATATGCGTGCATTTGGATTAGTGGTGAGTGACATATATATTCGTATTCTTACCTAATATTAGCCTAATGTTATGATCCATGCGGCCATTCCACATATAACCTGTAATAGGTGATTTCATTATATAATGCTGCTGTACAATTCAAATATACATGTTTATATTTTGATATTCCCGACAGTTATATCAATCTACATGTATGTGCATAGTCATATATATATATATATGATCAATTGTCACATAACCCAAACATGGAAATGCAATGATCAAATAAGCTTAGGAGAATGTCATGTGATGTGATACGTTCAAGAATTGCACACGAAATTCATTAAGAATCACAAAGTTTACCACTGTAAGATTAGACTTCTCGTAAGATAAGATTCAAGCAATTTTCCGTTAACGAAATGTTATGATAAGCGGTTACAACTAGTGATTAGGCACAATTAATGACGGATCCCAAAAGTTATACAATAAAGCAAATGCGAAAAAATAATAGAATCCCACGACTAATGTTTAGAAAGTTCAAAACGAGTACCTTGCTCACTCACACTCAAGTCGGGTTTAACGGGAGAAGGCCTTTAGCAAACTCAACGATGCCACGAAGATGGTGGCCACACCAATGGCCTTTAGCCACAGAGAAGTTGTCGGTGACGAGGATGGCGTGAATGCTTGATTGTCGAGACTCCAAGTGTACTTTGAAAATCGTCGGTCGAAAATGCTTGCATGGATCGGGACGACTCTCTCCAAATATTCTTCCACGGTGGTTTCGTCTTCAAATCCTATGTCGAAGCACGGAGATCGTAGGATGTTGATGCTCCCGTCGGCGTTGAACACAAGACCCTACTCAAGTTCCGAATCCGCCATACATGCTTGGCGTAGAGGATTCTACACGGAGTGGAGAACTAAAGGAAGGAAAGGGGGAATCCTTGTTCGGGAGAAGGAGAGAAGAGAGGGATGAGGGAGTCGGCGGGATCTCCAAGGGGAAGGGGTGGCGGGTTCCAAGGATGAGTTGGCTAGGGTTTGGGGAAGTCAATCCTATTCAACTCCTCCATAAATCTGAAATAAATTTCATATTTAATTGTATTTGGAGGGAATAATTTGAAGAGGATTTCAAAATTCAAATGTAATTAAGGGGGAGAATTAATGAGCAAATAAAGAGGCTCATCAAGGGTGGCCGGCGGCATGATTAGGAGGGGAAATAGGGTTTTGAAACTTAAAACTGAATTTAATTTCAGTTTTAAGTAATTCGGGAGGGAAATTTTCGAAATCAAATTAGAATTTCAAAACGGTCAAGGCATTAAACTAGCATTTAATGGGAAATTTTCATGAGGGGGCCGGTGGCATGCTTGGAGGAGGAGAGGGGAATTAAGGGGGAGAGGTTTCTAATTTAGGATGATGATGTGGAGTATTCTATCATGACTCCAAAATAGATTAAATTGAAATTGAAATTTATCATCAAAACTTTCCTAAATTGGAATTCCAAATTAGGAAAGAATTGAAAATTTGAAATTTGAAATTTCAAATTTAAAATTTGATTGGGGAAAGAGTTGGGCGGGTGGCGAGGGATTACCGGCGAAGTGGCCGGTCGGGACTTGGGTGATGGCCGATGGCAAGCTTCCAAGGCCGGCGGCAATAAGGGACTAGGGGTGGAATTTTTATGGTGGAGGTGGAGAAAATTATGGTAGGGGATAGGAACAAGAAGATAACTAAATTAACCACGAGTTGCGGACTCTTCCAACAACTGGTGGGCCTTGCGATTCACTCCCCTGGAGCTCTCCCTTCTCAAGCCTTCATGCAAGAAGAAGTAGAAACCAAAAGCAAATTTTCATTCCAAATCCTCATTAAGCTCAATACAACTAGAAATGACCTATATATAGGTCCCAACACAAAAAGAAAATACAACGACTATATTGCCCTTGGGGCTACAAACATGACTCAGCTCATACTAAGGGTACAATAGGAAACTCCAAGAAATAAACGAACAATGCATAAAGAAAAATACATAAATAACTAGAAATATAAACTCTGAATCGTGGCCGTCGATCTGCGCTGTCTCCGACGATACACATGCTTGAATCTCTGATCAATGTCCGCATCATCATGTCAGATGATATATGGATAGGGCAATGCAATCTTGATGGGCAGTGCGATATTGGTATGATATTAAGCTTATGGGCGATAGAGGCTGACCTTAAGAGGCATGCGGCCTCCGAAGATTATGGGATGGAGACCCAGACCCTCACATCTAGACATAACACCTTCTGAGTCTGAAAAAGGGAATTATGAAATGCACTGAAATCTATTTATGATTACTTATGGTGATATGAGATGTTGAAAAACAACTGACAAGATATAATTTACACAATATATCATTTTTATATTTGAATACAATTTGCCTTATGTAATGATATTAATATAACACTGCATAACTCTTATGTGTAGTAGTATTTTCACCTCACATGGAAGTCTTCTTCTTTGCTATACTTGGACTATTGTATTAGAGTTACATATTTTTATGAGCATTATAGCTCACCAGATGATTATTCTGGTTGTTGCAGGAAAGGAGAAGGAGAATGTTGAACCAGAATAGTGTTAAGTTCTATTTGTATTTTTTTGTTTATTTTGGGTCAATGTAAGAAAATCTTTTTGAGGTTAGTAGTTCGTTATTAGTCACCTGTTTTGGGTTTGGGTAAATACCCTGCAAAAGAAAGTTTTTGGTAATGAAAATTTGATAGATTTCGCTTATGATCGATGTTTTAAGTTATGATTTCTTTCAAAACTTGTTCTATATTTTTATCCCAGGTAGTATATTGAATCTAATATAATAAAGTTAGTGATTGATAGCCACCTCTTTGTTACATTCCACGTTGACTATTTAGAGTAGAGTTGATGTGGAGCGTGATATCACTATCACCCGAGTACGATCTCCTACCCATCGTTGCTTAAGATATTTCGATTATTGTCAGTGACTATGATTCTTGATCTGCCGTCACCTAACTATGTCATTTGATCAATATCATCCAACTATGATTTCCTAACCACCATTCTCTCATTAATATTTTTAGTTTAATATTATAGTAGATAATTAATTTTTTTTGGCTTAAAATGTGATATGCTAGCATACTAGCATTTCTATAATTAATAAAAAAATTATACAAACATCATCAAAATTTTACATATATACAAAAAAAGAATTATTAAATTCGTGTATTTGTATGTAATGATCATTTATTGATGAAAGCAATGCATTATTATTATTATTATTATGAATTTTAATACTTGGATGAAAATTTGCAGCATAACAATATCAAAATAATAATTTTACATAAATAAATTAAATATTCCAAAAAACATTTCTTAATGAAATTTGTATGAAATTTCTTAATGAAATGCAAATCTTGTTTGTTTAAATTCATCTGTTGATTGTGTGAAATTTTACTAAGACATATTAGCTTTTCGAGTGCATGATGAGAGTTTAAACTTCAAAAATCAAGAAAATTTTCTTGAGCTACTGCAATTTTTAGGAAAATATAATGAATAATATATAAGTAATGTTGTATTTAAGAATGTTCCTGAGAATTTAAAATTGATTGCCCATAATATTCAGAAAGATTTTGTAGAGTAATTTCCATTGCAATTACAGACTGCGTAAAAGAGGAAGTTGGTGACAGATTCTTCTCTATTCTCATTGATGAAGCTCGTGATGTATCAGGGAAATAACAAATGGCCGTTGTTATACGATGTGTGACTGAGAAAGGCCAAATCATTGAACATTTTTTTGGATATTGTACATGTTCCTGAAATGTCAGCTAGATGTCTCAAAAAAGGACTTGAACAAGTCCTCTCAAATTACTGTTTGTCTCACTCGAATATTCACGGTCAAGGTTATGATGGCGCAAGCAATATGAGTGGAGAATTTAATGACCTTAAAGCACTTTTTCTAAATGATGATAAATCTGCACATTATATTCATTGTTTACCACACCAGCTACAATTAGCCTTAGTAGCAATTATGAAAAATCATGTTCAGATTGCATTATTGTTTACTATAATTTCAAATGTTATGAATATTGTTGGTATTTCATGTAAATATTGTGATCAACTAAGAGATAAACAATGTGAATTGACATTAAGTGCATTACAAAATGGTGAGTTGATAAATGGACGAGGATTAAATCAAGAAATATCTTTACTGCGTGCTGGTGAAACAAGATGGGATTCTCATTATGAGTCACTGATTAGATTGATTATAATATTCTCCTCAGTTACTAATGTACTTGAAATAATTTTAGAGGATGGCATTTTGTGTTGAACACAAAATTTACCACTCCAAATCTAAATGATAAATGGGTTACCCATGGATGACCACGACGCAGACTTCAAGAAATTATAAATTTATATCATTATCGAGTTGATATATTCTACATAGTACTTGATATGCAACTTCAAAAGTTGAATAATCGTTTCACAGAAGCTCATACATAATTACTTTTGTGTATTGCTTGTTTGAATCCATCAAATTCGTTCCATGCATTCAACAAAGAGAAGTTAATTAAAATGACAACTTTATATCCAAGTGATTTCACTCCTGATTTAATGATTTTTGAAAACCAATTGAAAACTTATATTATGGATATGCAGTTTGATGTTCAATTTTCATTGTTAAAAGATATATGAAGTCTTGCTGAAAAAATGGTTCATACAATGAAGGAAATATTATATCCCATTGTTTATAGGCTATTGAAGCTGTCATTAGTACTACTTGTTGTAACAACAAGATTTGAGAAAGAACATTTTTTGCAATGACTATCATCAAAAATCAACTACGCAATCGAATTGGAGATCAGTGAATGAACGATACTTTAATCGCTTATATTGAAAAAGAAATTTTAGATTGTTTTGAAAATAATGTTATTATTCAGCTTTTTTAAAATATGAAAAACAGAAGGTATAAATTGTAAGTATACTTCATCTTATATTTAGTAGTTTTATTATTAAATAATTTTTTTTTAAATTGCCAATACCAGTTCCAAGTCCGGATGAAAAAAGTTGAGGGGATTTAAAAAAAATAAGCCTCCTCCATGAAAAGTTTATGGTTCCGTCAGTGGGTGAGGCTTACAATGCTTTATGACATAGAATATTGGCCATTAAAAGAGAAGTATAAAATTAAGTGTTGCAGAGATGTGGATGCTCGGGTGATGAGTGGCTTTACCCATAGAGATTGAATGTGAAATGAGCATATACATGAAAAGGTAGGAGTAGCTCTAGCGACAAATTATATTAGAGAGAGTCATCTTATATGGTTTGGTCACACTAGTAGTTCTATTTTATAGTGTGTATATATATATCATAGAAGTAAGAAATATTGTCATCTAAAATAATAGATTTTGTAGAATAATTTCTTATTTGAGTCTAATTGCTCAAATTCTATTTTAGAAAAAACATTGAACAAAAAAGTAGCACTCACTTCAATATTTGAGTTTCATTTCATGTGCTTATTTATATATTAATGTTTAAAAATTAGCAGTATTGGTAGTAATAAATCTTTAATCTACAATTATTATTTGTATTTATAAATACATGATTAAATAGATATATCTTCAATAAAAAACATTCATAACCACTCACTAATAACTAATGACAAATTCTATTAATAATTTGATCCTTTACTTTTATTGTGGTAAAGATGCAAAAATCATAATTACAAATTGTGGCAAAGCATGAATGAACAACTAGCAACCTTTCATTTTCCAACAGCTCTCCTCCCTTGCTTGTGTATTTTATGAAAGGGAAACATTAAGCAAGTTGCTTAAAGTAATTAATTAAGATTATTTTAACTAAAACATAATTGTCTCCACCTCATAATGAGTGTGCATTCATTTGTCTTATTTCTATGAGCTTAATGGAAATTAATAATAATACTAAATCTTGCTCTGTCATTATGATAAGAAATATATATAGATCTTATCACTGATAACTACTTTGTAGAATAAGCAATATGCATTTAATATGATATCTTAAGACAGAAGTTTCAATAAGAGGTCTCTTCCAAGAAAAAATCTTGTGCTATAAGATTACTATGTAGCTAGCAAAGTTGAAACCAAATTGTTTCCTTCTCTTTTGTTCTCTTTTGTCTTATGTAATTAATGGTGAGATAGGCATGATGTATGTGAGCACATAGGACATGAATGTTTTATGTCTTAGCTTGAATAGGTTAGTTGGGGGGCCATAGGCTGGGTAGGTATACATATATTTATGTTATGTCACTAAAAGCTTGACTTGCAAGTTATGCATGGAAATAATTTAATAAAGGAAGGAAGAACTTTATATATATATATATATATATATATATAGACTTGGTTTTCTTTTTAGGTATGTGCATGATAAAGTTAGTCATGTTGAAATCTAAGAGTCTGATCTTATGTTTTTGATGATTTTAAATAACATTGGGTTATTATTTACTTATTTCTGGTTTATACATTGTTTGTTTCTTGTGTATCATTATCTATTTGAAGTACAACATATACCGAGATGGATTGAAGAATCAAACTCAATATAATACAATATAGAGGTCAAAGTTATCTTATAATAATAGGCTTTACTTTTTTTTTAGTCATTTTATGTATTAGATGCATATTAGCTAGACAATCGAGTACACACTTGTGAGGGGGATATAAATTGAATATTTGAATTTTTGTGTTAATTGTACTTTAGGATATGTTAAATTAGAAATTAATTCAAATATTTAAATTAAATCAAATTAATTAAATTGAGTTATAACTAATTGTGTTGTACGATCTTTAATCGTACATGACTGTACAATACGATCTTCAAATCGTGCAGAACAATCTTCAATCGTATAGGATGATAAACTATTTTAATAAACACTGCCATCAAATCTTGATAATTAAAATTAGGGAAATTTGAAATTTGAGCTAATCGCACTGTATAAATATTTAAAGAATATTGTTTAATTTTGTCCAGTAGATTAAAGAATCGAATCATGATCAAATCTTAATTAATGATCATATTGTAGAATCCACATCATACATGATGGTCAAATAGAAATCTCGTTGGTCGAACCTTGGTTTGTCATGGATGATCCATGATTTGATATAACAAATCGTAATCTACGACTGTATATCGTACAGGACGATCAATGAGGAGAATTGAACAAATTATACAGTACAATGTGAGCATAATACTGTACGATCAGATCAATTAAATTTGAAATTAGAGTTTTATTTAAATAGCCACTTTATTTAAATTGCAATTAAGATTTGAGAGTCTGTATTGATTAGCCAGGGATATATATTTTTTTAGAGAGAGTATTCGAGAATAAGTCTCCTTGCATATAAGAGGGTGTTCAAAGCACTTGGGAGAGAGGAGGTGAGGTTAAGGAAGAGTTTTTCTTGAGGGTGTCAAGGGGTGTGAGGGAGTCATATGGTTGTTCCTGTCAACATGCATCTTGGGTCATCTATGTGATGGTTTTGGAGCTCTTAATTAGAGAAAAGCTCTAGAAAAAGTAAGACTTACAAGCCAAGGAGGCTAGGGGGACCGTGTTTGTAACAACCAAGGTTTTGAAATTGACTTTAAAAAAAACAAATTTTAATTTTTATTTGAATTGGAGTGCTGTGACATTGCGACTCTGGGCTTTTGGACGTAATGGCACCAAAAATCATCACTGCGGCATTGAAACATCTATTCTACATTAATTTTGAATTCAATATGCAGCTCTGTGCAATAAAAAAATTATACCTTTTTTAAATTTTATGTAGTATAATTCTCTCCTCATAATAATTTCTTCTTTTAAATTATTTTCTATGGCAATCACTCAAATAGATGGAAAGTTTTCTATCTTACTTCTATTTTTTTTTTATAAGTTGCTATTTTATCGGATATGTGCTCTCACTTAACTTTAACATTAAAAAACTTCCTAAATTTCTCAGCAGCTTTTTAATATCAAATTTCAAAATTCTTTCAGCTTCTTCTTTGCAAGTAAGATTTTTTAATATCAATTTCATTATATGATATTCTCTAATTAGCATATATGATCCATTTTCTCATTATTGACACTTTTAAAATATTATGAATATGAGATAAATCTGCTAGTAGTACTAATCTATAGGTAACCTTACCAATTTTCTTAATGATATCAAATGGTCACATGTATATGGGACTTAATTTGGCTCCTTGATCAAATATAGTTATATCTTTAAGAGGTTGGAAATTAAAAAGTATGAGATCATTATCTTCAAAATTTACCATTCCTTGCTTTAAGTCATAATATTCTTGTTGATGGTCCAGAGTGGTGCCTTTCAACCTATCTTTGACTAATCTATTTTTCTATGTAGTTTCATCAGCTAACATTGGACCATTTAAATGTCTTTCCTCACATCAATTCATTGGATTATGTACTTTCTGTCATACAGTGCCTCCTTTTTTTGCGACAAAAGTTTATTGTCGTTCATACAATGCCTCATAGAGTGTCATCTTGATATTACATTAGGTATTGTTGTTATAGATAATTTTTACCATCGGAATGTAATCCTCCTGTTTATAGCCAAAATCCAAAACACATAATCATAATGAATTTTCTAGCACATGAGAATATCTATTTTTTATCGGACATCAGCATGTTATTAAAATATTATAGTAAGATGTAGCTTTGTGCATGCCTTTATATATTCGAGAAGTGAATCTACCACTATCTAATACAATCAGTTGTGATATGCCATGCAATCTAACAATCTCTTATATATACAATCTTACCAATTATCTACTAAATCTATTTGCATGAACGGCAAAAAGTGAACATACTGATTGCTTGTTTGAGAGGGCTTTCGTACTGCTTCTTAAATTAGCTTCTTAGTACAAAAAATTAAAAATTTTGAACTAAAAAGTCGCTTTAAAAAGCAATAAGAAAGCCGTCTCAAACGAAGCTTGTCAATTTGTTAATTGGCACCTAAGGCAATCATAACCTAGTATGGATTTGAGAAATCCCATAACACAATCCCACTTTCACTATGAATTAGATAATTGCTGCAATAATCAACTTAGTTTTTGAAGTACAACCTTAATGAGATTTAATAGAAACAAACTACTGAGCAAGAAACAAAATTTAAATAGAAACAGAGTTAAGAGAATAATATCATCGAAATATCACACTGAGATTTTATTTGAAATATTTTTTTATTATTTTTTAAAGTAATTTTTAAGTATAAATATTAAAAATTTTATTAAAAAAATTATTTTAAGTAACAGTTAAAAAATCGTGTCAAATAAGATCTTTGTGTGATAAAAGACAATGCTTATTTTATTAGACTATATATATATATAATATTTAATATGCAAGTAAATATATTAAAATTTGTATGGTGATGATAGAGGGAACGTGGATCACAAGAATTGGGGGGTGAGGGACGGCGGGGTCGGCTATAGAATGAAAGCGAGCTTACGTGTCACAATTTTTCTCCGACGCCATCACACGGTACTCACTACTCACTATCACATCATGCCCATGCTGTTCCAGATTCATGGAGCCATGGCATCCATCCATGTTGCACATGCATGGCCATCCTTGATCCATTTCAGCAGAGCAGAGCTGGGGCCCGCCGTGGGCGTTATTTTATAAAAGGGAAATTTACATACATACCACTTTATAACATTCTATTTACATATCTAACACCTAAAACTTTAATATTACATAAATACCACCCTATATTATTTTAATATCAAATATACCACTTACATTTCTTTCCTACCACTCATATATTTCATTTCTACCACTCATATTTGGTATGAAAATGAACTATGGGTGGCATGTATGTAATATTAAAGTTTTAGATGTTAAATATGTAAATAGCATAGTATTAAGTGGTATGTATGTAAATCTCTCAAGAGTAAATGATACAAAATTAAAAAAGAGTAAATGTGTCTGATAAAATAGCGAATTTAGAATGCATCAAATTTAGCATATTCTGAATGCGCTATTATTATTGGTGCATTCAACTCAAATTTAGAGAGAAAAAGAGCTGGAAAGAGAGAGAGAGTTGAATGTCTCAAATTTTTTGGTGTATTTTTTTTAGAACTTTTAGGCTGATTAAGGCAAATTTACACACACATCGCATACATAAAGGCTCAAACCCAAAATCTCTTAATTAGTAGCCTAAGCTCTTAACTAACTTGCCAAAATGAGCTGTGTTTGGCGTATTCACTTAAAGCATTAAAGAGAAATCATTGGGAAACAAAGAGATGGGAGAGAAGACAAATTGGGAGAGAGGAAAAAATTGAGGGAGAGAGAGAGTGTGGAGGGAGAGATATTTAAATAAATTTTTTATATGCAAAATAATTTTTAACTAATATTTATATAATGTAAAATAAAATAATCTTTAAAAACATTATATAGAAAAAGTACTCATGACATTTATTTTTTTTCTTTTTGTAACTTTAAGGAAAAAAGTTTAAATAATATTTTTTTAAATATAAAGAAAATTGTTATAAATGTATAAAAATTAAATTTAATTGAATTTTAAATTCAAGCAAAAAAAACATTAGAACTAATAATTTTGATATTTATTATGCTTTTTTATGCATTTTTAGTGGCTGATTGAATTTTTTTTTTGCATATTTATTTACTATTTTTAAAATATAGATAATAAAAATTAAAAATATACATAATAAAAAGGAGAATATTTATTATATTATATTATTATAGAAATATACATACATGATATTTATTAAAAAAATTATTTTTCAATTTTAAATACTCATGATACTTAAGAAAATAGTTTTAATTATTTTTTTAGAGTAAAAAAATTTAATATTATACTTTTTAAATATGATTTATAAATTTTTTACATTTCCTATATAATTTCTCCCTCCACACTCTCTCCCTCATTTTGTCTCTCTCTCTTTCTCTCTGTTGCTTTAAGTGAATAGGCGAAAGGATTTCGCACATTCTTCAACTCTCTCGAGCTCTCTTTCTCTCTTCAAATATGAGTTGAATGCGACAATAATAATAGATCATTCAGAATTTGATATTTTATTTGGCGCATTCTAAAAGCGCTAGTTTATCTGACATATTTTCTTCTTTTTAAATTTTGTATTAAACATACTCCTTCAACTAATTTTGAGGCTTAATCTGCTCCTTTATAAAATAATGCCCTCGCCGTGTAACGAGGAGGGTAGGTTTAATATTTAATAGTTATAATTAAATTATTCAATATTAAAAAAAATGGGGCCCAATAAGCTCGGCTATGCTCAACCTACTCGAGTGGATCTATCCATGATGTTCATATGTTTGTTAGTTATTTACATAACCAACATATATTGGGTTCAAAACATGCATATGTGATATTAGTGTAAAGTTATTTTAATAGCTTAAATGTCCATAAAAAATAAAAAATACTAAAAACATAATCATAATATATGGTATTTTTTCTTAATTTTTTATAAAAATAATGACATTTTCTTTTATGAAGGGAACATCAAAATGCAATTTACTAAAAAATTATTATAATTAATGTTACATGTTAGATTTTTTTTTAATGATTGAGTGTATTTAATATTTTAACTTTGAACAAAATTTAGGCTTCGTTTGGAACGGCTTTTTTATTGTACTATAACTCCGTTTTAGAAAGCAATAAAAAAGCCGCCCCAAACGAACCCTTAACACGCACAAAAAAAATTATAAGGAATTAGAATTTTTTACATATAAAATTCAAGATTAGTCCGATTGTAATAATTCACTATGTAATAAAAAAATGCGAGAATAATCACTTCCTCACAATTGAAGAAGATGTGATTATATACATGATGTTTAATACAATTATCTAAATCTCATTATAGGGATTATATAAATCAGGTATTCATAATTATATAATATGTAGGCAACAATAAGGTTATATGTTAAGAGTCGCATTTTTTGATCCGTGTGGTATATATTGATCCGCTTGATCATAGATTATCTATTAGGTATTTGATTTTCATATATAGTATTTGGTTATAAGTACATAAGATTTAGTATTTTTTAGGACGGTTGTAGTGCTTTATATAATTGGTTGTTAAGTTGTTGTGGTGAAGAAAACTTAGCCACTCTGGTTACAAAAAAAAAAAAAAAAACTTTCCATCAAATAAAATTGTATAAAAATAGTGAAAAAGTAGTAGCCAAGTGAAATTGTTGTTGATATTGAAAAGCAAGCAGTAAGAAGCTACTTCAAAAAAACCCTTAGAGATAGTTTGGTCCCTCAATTGAGGTTTAGAAGCTTTCAAGTATGCTTAAAGTTATTGATTTGGGTTTACTTGGCCTAAGATTGGAACATTTATAGTATCGACAGATTTATTTTGTATAAATGTTTAATTTAACTAAAATATTGTTGAAATTGGAGTTCTTATGGTCATGAATTCAATTCCGAAAGTTTCCAATTCATATATTGCCTTGGGATTATTCATATCGATTCATATATCATAAAAAAATTACCTTGATCGGTCATGAATTTTGATGTAAATATGTGTTGGAGGATTGAAAAATTAAAATCACGACCATTTGAGCTCTGATTTCAGCACGCTTATAGTCAAATTGATCATCTCAAGGAGACAAATCCAACAACACTAAATTTGATCAATTCGAGCCAAAATAAGTCCAAATTAAAAGACCAAAGGCAATTTGGAAGTTTCAAAACATTCATTTGATGACCAAATGATATCCAAATGAGACATGCTTATAGTACTCAAATTGAGCTGTTGGATGAGACAAATTGAACGAGGATAAGATCATCGAATTCTAACATCATCAAGACACTCGAATGCTCAATAAATGGTTCATGATCAAGGAATTTAATATCGGTCATCCATTGAAACACTCCCAACATGCATATGATCTTCTCCCTATTTACTAGTCATGCCACTCTCAAAAAATTATAAATAGACTTATCATTCTTCACTAGAGTGCGAAGGAAAAAAGAGAGGAAAAGATGAGAAGAATCAGATATCTCTCCTATATTTTCTAGCCATCGTTGCTGTCGATGAGCACTAGTTACTACCACCAGCAACAATCATCATCACCGATGAGCAACATCATAAATCATAAACATTTCTAGATTATTAGCAAGATTGTATCCAATTATTGTTGATCTTTGTATTTTCCTCTTCTTCAATAGTGAAGAAAGGAGGAATTTTGTATCACTTGCTACATAGTGAATTCTATAACTTAGCTAGGCCCTATAATTTTTTTTCTTAGTTTCCACGTAAAAAATATTATCTCATTTTTTTTATCTGTTCGTGCTAAATCTTTGTGCATTACTAAAACGTGAAATATCATCTCTATCGACCCAAATTTTCTAGCAAGTAACACTAATCAAATTATATATATATATATATATATATATCACATTCTTCATCTCCTTGCACAATTGTATTAATATTATAAAAATAATAAATTAAAAATGTAACATCATGGGAGTAAGAAATATTTTTCTCTAAATAATCTATTTTGTAATTTAATTTCTTGTTTGAGTCTAAATGCAAAACGTTTATCTTAGAAAATAGCAGAATAAAATAGTAGCACTCAATTCATTATTTGAATTTGTTTTGATGACACTAATTAGGCCTTACTGTGAAAAAAATTAGCACTATTAATTGGTGGTAATAAACCCTTAAACTACAATTATATATATTTGTATTAGTAAAAATATGATTAAATAATTATCTTCAATCAATAATATTTTCAATACTCATGCTTTTAATTATATTTTCCTAAAATATGACTAATAATTAATAAAAACTCTGTTACTAATTTAATACCTTTTTTTCACTATGGTCATGCAAAAAAATATAATTACAAATTATGTCAATGAATGAGTGAAGAATTTGCACGATTTACATTTTTCATCAGTTTCCGTCCCTCGTAAGTGTATTGTATGAAAGAGCTACATGAAATTAATTGCTTGAAGAAATAAAGTAATATTATTTTAGCTAAAAGATTTTTACTGTCACAAATATGACATAATATTAATAATACTCTATTTTAATAAATATGAATACAATTTTTTATTTTTAATATTTAAAAAATATTAGGTTTTTTTTTTTTAATGAGTTGTTCATTCTGTTTTATCTTCAAACGTATGGTTTACTCGGGGAGAATTTATTATGTGGAGAGTCTAGACGGCGTCCAGACTCCAATCAGAACAGACCATGTCGCCTGTTCAACATGACCTATTTTACTTTGAGTCTAGACTTAAGCTGCGTTCTAACTCCCCATGTAATAGTTTCTCCTATATGGAACAATTTTTTACTGTTCTACTTCTCAGATACAACAATTATAATTTCATGGGCAATTTTTAGGACTAAGCATGATTAGAAGCGTAATTAGGACATTAAACATCATTTTTTAAAATTTAAAAATAGGCATAATCGCTCGTTTAACGGCCGATTTATATACAGGTCGAAATCGTCTGTCAAATAGACGATTTAGAGCTGTTTAAAACTCCACCGAAAAATCTCTAGCTCCATATGTTTGTCTTCTTCGACCCAATCACCTTCGCCTGTCGCCTCTCCGCCGGATTCATTGTTTTAGGTAAGTAAAAATGCATTTTTTTAATAGAAATTTATATATTTGTATTGCTTTCATATATAGAGGGTTGAATAAGGAGAAAAAAAAGTAAATGCATCATATCAAATTGTAGAATGAGAAGGTTTTAGGTGATGTATATTTTATATGTTTTTTTGTAAATATCTTTGGATCAATCATGCAAAAAAGTGAAGGATTCATGAGTATTATGTATTTTATAGGGATGAGAAAATATAGTCCATCTAATATTTTGAAAAAAATCAAATGTTAATAAATATAGTCCAATATAAATTTTCAGAACTTTTTTTTATATAAGCTATTTCAAATTTAATATCAATATAAGTTTCATACTTGGTATATATATATATATATATATATATTAATTCTTCATTCTAAATCCAATGCACCATTTATCCATGTGGTATGTTTTTTTAATAAAATATTAGACATAAGTCGCCCGTCAAACGGGCGACTTTTATAAGAGCTACCTGACTCATCTCTGCCTATAGTCAACCTAAGTCGCCAATTAAAAGGGCGATTATGTCTACTTTTAAATATTTTTAAAGTATGCTTAATTACTTAATTAACTTCCTAATTGTGCTTAGAGTGAAAAATTGCCCTAATTTCATTTGACTACTTCTTTATTACTAATTTCTCACTTGTTTAAATAAAAATTACTGATTTCTCACTCTTTAAAATTGTGATGAAAAATTGGTTTCGACAATCATAATAGTAAAATTATTTTCTGAATAGTAATTTTATAACTAATTTTATAAAAGGCCGCAACCGTCTCAAATAAATCCTTAGTTCCATTGCTGAGTATTATCTTGTCGAGCTTAGTAAAAAAAAACACTATGTCTTGCTTCATGCCATTAAGATAAGACAAACATATAGATCTTATAAGATATGGTTACTTCGTAGAAGAAGCAATATGCATTGAATATGATATCTTAACAGTGCAATAAGATAACTATGACAGCAAAGATTTTCTTGGGAAAACTATCACTTCGTTTCCTTCTTTTGTTTTCTCTGTTGTCTTATGTAATTAAAGGTGAGATAGGCATGTTGTATGTGTGCAAGTAGGGCATCAATATTTTATGGCTTAGTTTGAATAGCTCAAATGTGTCAATAAAATATAGCGTGTTAGAAAATTTGAGTCAACAAAATATATGTTACGTCTTAGCGGTGTACAAAGATTCAGCAATAACATATAAAAGTAGTAAGATCAGAAAACTATTTACATGAAAAATTCGGAAAGTTAAAAAATCATGAGGCCTAAACTAGTTGCAAATATGCTATGTAGTAAGTTATATAAAGATCTTCCATTACTCACTATTGAAGAAGAGGAAAAGTATAAAAATCGAATATTTATACTCAACAACAGGACTAAAGTTAGCCAAACCTTTTGTCTAACAAATTTGGACAAATGTGCATTGATTTAAGTTTGGCCGAGTACAGTGAATGTAGTATTGCATATCTATTTATGAGATGGAGTTTTTTCGCAAAATATCTAAAAAGAGTTCAATATAGTATTACAATGAGAGAGTTCGATTTTAGGCATGCATAGCTTATGTCAATTAAATGCTTATGTTATACTTATCCTCCACAATAATAGTTTGCTTAGTCCAACCTTGCGATGATCAATAGAATTGTGAGTAGGGGTGTCAATTTCGGGTCACAGGTCGGGTTTGGGTCAAACACGAAACTGACCCGTGTTCAATCGGGTCGACCCTAACCCGACTCGGGTAGGTAAACGGGTCGAATATTCGAAATCGGATCCGACCCGGCAGGTTGCCGGGTTGATCCGACCCGACATGGGAAGGAGACCAGTGCGGACGGGTCGCGGTCGAGAGTGGACGCCGGTGGCGACGCGGATGCGGGCTTGCTGGGGCGGCGGGTTCGCGGGACGCGGGTGGGTGCGCGGGTGCGTTGCAGCGCGCCTGCACGGGCACGAATTCACGCCGCGCGAGGCAACCTTAGGAGGGCAGCTGACTGCGAGCACGTGTGGGCAGCCGCGGGCAGCTCTGCAGGCAGCCGGGTAGCCTAGGGCCGGCCCACGGTCAGCCGGGCATTTATTTTAAACAGGTTTCCAAGTTCAGCCGACAACCCGTCGGGTCAACCCGACCCAGTTTTTCAAACGGGTCGGGTCCAACCAGAATTTTCCGGGTCGGGTTTTTGTGTCGTGTCAAATATTGACAGCCCTAATTGTGAGGATCACCTATTTGATATTTCTTCAAGCATTTAAGAAAATTCTTGAAGTTAGAGTAAGCTACTCTCAGGGGGGGGGTCAAACTTATAAGTAGTTGTGATGTTGCCTCGGATTGGGCTCGACCCTTCACTACAAGAAAATATGTTAATAATAACCCCTATTTGTTCATATCTTTGATCGTTGTACGCTTCGCAGATATATCGGGGGGGGGGGGGGGGTCTAAGGGGAAGAGCACCTTGGTGGGGTTTGACCTACCCGGTCAGGTCGCAGGGTCAAAGGGCAGCATCCCTACGGGGGTTTTCGAAGGCAACGCCTTCGGAACAAATTTTATTTACTAAAAAATAAAATGATGAATTTTATTTACTATTTGTTGGGGCAATCACCTAAAAATCATAGTATTAAAAACTTTTATAATAAAGATTAAAAAATAAATGAATATGACAAATTATCTAAAGAAACATATAATAAATATTTTTTTTTTAAGGATAGTCGTGTTAGGGACGACTTGATAGGTTTATTTTCTCGGATAACTTGATAGATCATACTCACCTCTTAGACTTAACGAATTCCTTTTGAGCTAATGTCAAACACAATCATTAAATGATGTAATTAAGGCTTCGTTTGGGACGGCTTTTTTATTGCTTTCTAAAACAGAGTTTTAGTACAAATTTATTTATTTTTGTACTAAAACTCCGTTTTAGAAAGCAATAAAAAAGCCGTCCCAAACGAAGCCTAAATTACATCAATACAGCCAGTACTTGAGTGTAAAAGGTTTAAGGAGGGCCTAATTCAAAATACGTAAAGATGATTTGCAATTTTAATTTTTTACAATTGGCTCTTAAGAAAAAGTGAACGATATTTTTGTCAAAAATAAATAAATAAATAAATAACAGAATCAGAATATAACAATTCACTTACCTAAGATTATTTATTTCTATAATTTAAAAACACCTTTTATGAATTAGAAATTCTAATTTTACATAAAATGTCTTTAGCTTTTCATTTGCAAAATACAAAAAAATATTTTTAGCTTCAGCCTAAAATATTTTAGGTTCCAAACATAGGGGTTGAAGGGAGTCAAGTCAGCTCGTGAGGCTGTTTGGGCTCGGCTAGAAATACGACTCGTGAGGCAAGCTCGATGTGCTAGCAAGACAAGTTTAGGTCAGTTCTGACTCGACTCGTTAACTCCAAGTCATGCAGTCAGTTCGTTTAAAAAATATTAATGTAAAATAAAATTAAATATAATGATGTTTAAGTAAAAAAATATTTAAAAAAAATTAAAAATTATATATCTTTTCATTGTATATATCAAGTTATTTCTTATTAATTTTCTTTTCTTTTGTTCATTTTTTAATAATAATTACTTTATTCGAATTAAAATCATTTTATATATTTTATAATAAATAAGCTAATTTAAAATAGATTTAAATTTGAATTCTATTAATTAGCCGACTTAATGATGCGAATATTGGTTCCACACATTTACACAGCCAGTCAACGCCCGCAGACCAGCCATTGCATTCATGTCATCCCACATGCCATGATCATCCCATCCAATGCTGCCGATGCATGCCATCCACAACATCTCTCCCGCACCCATCTCAAATCCTTTATAAGCCCACTGCAATTCATTCCGAAGGGCTGCGTTGAGGAAATCGGCATGGAAGAAGAGGCCGAGTGGTCGAGAAAGGGGCGGAAGAAGGCTGCCGCCGCGGTGATGCTTGAGGGATATGTCAACAACATCAAGCCTCCGGTGATTTCCGGCGAAGGGGAGCCTGGGGTTTGTAGAACGAAGAGCCTGACCGACGAGGACCTGGAGGATCTCAAGGGGTGCTGCGACCTCGGATTCAGTTTCAGTTACAAGGAGATCCCGGAGCTCTGCGACACGCTACCAGCGCTCGAGCTCTGCTATTCTATGAGCCAGAGGTTCCTCGATGAGCAGCAGCAGTACCACTCCTTCTCTGCGGACAACGCCGGCAGAGTGGCTTCACCGCTTACGCTTCCTCGTGTCGCGAATTGGAAGATTTCCAGCCCTGGTACCGCTCTCGATTAGCTTCTGTATTACTGGTTTGTTTGAAATGTCTATAAAGCTTCCTCCTTTTTTTCTGACTATAAGATTCTTATTGAATTTGATAATGGTTTTTTATTTGTTTCCCGTCATCTTGGCATTTGTTGATGTGTGCCTGAGAAACAATGGTTTTCCTACGGGGATACAGAAGAATTTTTCATTGTGCAAAGAAGGTTTCTTTTTTTCTCTTACTAGGTTTTTGCTTTAGGCATACGACTCTCCTCTTATTAGTTAAGTGTTGTTTGAACTCTTAATTTGGATTTGTCTTCATACAACTTAACTGATTAGCTAGCAAACTGTATCGAATTTATCATCTCAGTTTATCATGTTCGGTTACAATTTACCAGTTAAATCATAAACTTTGTCAATTTCATTGTAATATTCATCGTTCTGATTATCTTAGTACCATTGGCACAGATTTTTTTTTAGATTTGTGTTCTTATTGTGTTAGAATAATAATTATAATGAGTTGTTAGGATTAGGTTAGTGGGCAGTGGACATACGTACTCTAGTTAATATAAAAAAAAAAGGTTAGTGGTCAGTGGGCACCAAAGCCCTGCATGGGTCCTGTTTGGATACCCATTGGGTACTCATGCTTTACTCGGATGGGCTTCGCCCACCCACGCTTGATGTTGTTGTTGTTATAGTCAAGCTCAAAGTAGCTTAATTATCCCTGTATATTTCTTATTTTCTCTTTATTTCTGCATTTTTTTTTTTCTGTTAGTATTGTAGCATCATATAGACTGCAAGTCAATGTGCAACTTGCCTACAGAATTTAAACAAACCATTATTCCGAGACCTCGAACTGATACCTTTTACTGTTCAGTAGAAAGCATTCTCTATTACATCCTGCTTGTCTGGGTTTGTTTATTTGTTGGGAAATGTAGTATCTGGATAGATTCATTAATGCAACAAATGCTAGGCTTATAGTTTTCATGTTTTAGGTGTTCAGAACTTGATAGTTTTCGAATGAAGTGAGCCTCAAGAATGTCATCTTTCTTGATATTTTTGCATGAACTGAGAACAATATTTGTCAAGTATTCGTCCGCTTGTTGTTTACATTAGATGAGCCCAAGCATATCAGCGCAAGGAGCTTATTACAAGAAATGCTAATTCTTATTCTGCAAGTCCATATTGTATGCAAAAAGGATTACATCATAGAGATCACTCTCTTCAATCTTTTGAATTTTAGTATGTATTATCTAATACTGGTGATGATAATTATTATTCGTTTTAATTGTACAGTAATTCAATCTATTAAATTTGCTGATCAAGATTATATATATTTACTTGCTTCAGGTGATAATCCTGATGAAGTTAAAGCCAGGCTGAAATACTGGGCACAAGCAGTGGCATGCACTGTTAGATTATGCAGCTAGTGGGGATTTCCTCCTCGAACCTGTTTGTATATTGCACCATAATTAGAATGTGAATGTGAAAAATTGAAGGTTGTTGAAAATGATGCTCTGTTATAAAATTTTCTTCTGATGAAAAACTAGTAGTTACTTTTATGAAGAAGATGAAGAAGGGATTGAATTGAATATGAAGAAGGGATTGAATTGAATTCCCTTTGGAGCTAAAGAAGCAGTATGTGCTTTAACTTGATGATTTCTTGACTACTATTCATGAAATGAAGAGCTTACATGTTGATGACCGTTGATCTCTTCCAATCTGTCGTTTACTTGGACTTCGTTTGGGACGGCTTTTTTCTTGCTTCTAAAAGCAGCTTTTTAGTTTAAAAATTAAATTTTTTATACTAAAAAGTTGTTTTAAGAAGCAGTTAGAAAGCCGTCCCAAATGAAGCTTTATTCTAATAATATTGTAGTTTCAAAGAAAGGCGCTAAAGAGAGCACTTTTTCCTTTTATTTTATTGGTATGATCTGAAGTTTTGCTTTTAAGTTTCTCACTTGTCTATGAAGTTTCATAGCCAATGGCATCGTTGATATACCAGTGATCAAGTTAAGCAATATTGTTTGTTGTATTGGATATTGGAGAAATTATTGCGTGTGGAATCCGATCACAAAGATGTGTTCGGTTGCTTACGTGGAAAGGGTTAAACAGTCAATTGCCTTGCGTAAACCTCGTAAACCCGACCCGTCTTCCAGCCCGACCCGGGAGATTTAGGTTGGCGCTTCTTTTTTGAGAATTTAAGTCGCGCGCGAATCATCGCAATATATAAAGCTTAGAGCCAAAATTTTCGCAGAGAAGCCAAAAATTTCGCAGAGAAAATGCCGATGAATCTGGAGGAGGATGTTGGTTTTTATGAGCAGACAATTTTTTCGCAGGTCTCGGAGGAAGCCGATAACCTTGAGACTGCCGACGTCCCGGAAACAAGCGCACATGAAGCAGAACACGTAAAACCAGTGGGTTTGGACGAAAAGTTCAGCATCTCGGTAAAGTTCGCCTCCTTCAAGTTTTCTTTGTGCATTTATTGTGTTTAGCAAAGATGCGGTTTTTTATCAACAATGTGCATAATGTAAAATTGCAATTGATTTAAAAAGAATACTCGATGTTGTCTTCTTCTAAAGCATTGTTGATCTAGGCTACAATAAGGATTTTGTAGTTCGATTTTCTTATTTCAAAGGTTTGTTGCGTATATATTTGCGTATATATTGCGTATATATTTGCGTATATATTGCATATACCTTGCGTATTTGTTGCTTAATTTCTGCGTATCATTTGCGTATATGTTGCGTATTGGTTGCTGTTGACCTCGATTTTGCCTAAGCATGGGCATGGGGGACCGAGTTGACCAGGTCAACCTTTGACTTGGTCAACCCGAGTCTTAATGGGTCAAAATTGACCCATTAAGCCCTTTTTGAGCCCAATTCGAATCCAAATCGAATCGAATCCATTTAATGGCTCAATCTTCATGCCCTATTGACCTAATTGACTGATTTGACTAAGTCAAGCATTGACTTAGTCAAATTTGACCATTAATAGGTTATAATCACCTATTTAAATGAGATTAATGGCTAATTAATGGAATTTAAAGCCTCCCTTCGTTTTGAATTGCAACCCACGGCCAAAACCGACCTATTTCCCTCCTATTTACTCAGTGATTCGATCTTGGCCGTTGAGATGAACCCTAGGACTTTAAATAGCAAAAATTAGGTCAAGATTTGGAACTTTTTGCTCTTGCTTCTTGGAGAGACCGCCTTAGGCCTCCAAATTTTCGGTGAGAGCTCCTGCACCTCCCCTCCACCTTTTCCGACCGGATCCCGACCTGCTCGAGTCGTCGGTGACGAGAAGTCCGGCGAACCCGAACTTGAAGCCCTTTCGGCGCGAATACCGTTCGATCCAGGCTGTTTTGGAGTCGGAGTTCAGGAGAAGAATTGTTCTAGACGATTCCACGAATCCAACAAGTCCAAGATCGTCCAAATCCACCGTGTGGATTGAGGTAAAACCTAAACCCTAGTCTAGGACACTTAGAGTTAATTAGCGTTGTGATTAGTGAATATTAATCCGAAATAAACCTTCCCCATTGATGCTCTTCACTAGTAGAAGCCAGATCTAAAATTTCGTCGTGTTTCGTCCATCCAGTTGAGAGAACGAGATGATTTTCTTTTTAGGGTTTCGGTTCCCTGTGCATGCGCAGAGGAAGATGAAGTTTCTGTTCATCGTACTGTACGAAATACTTCGTACCGTACGATATAGTCGTACTGTACGAAATTTTTTCGTACAGTACGATATATTGTAACAAGAAAGAAAAAAAACACTTTTTTCTGTGTTTTATCTTTCTGTTCATCGTACTGTACGAATTTACTTCGTACAGTACGATCTAGTGTGACAGAAAACTTTGAAATTACATAACTTCGTCGTTTTAAGCCCGCTGTCGACGCACAGCACCTTGTTTTGGATGTATTTTGAATTCTGCATTGTTTAAAACTATTTTCAGATAAAAATTCTATTTATACTTTCTGTTATTTCAAAAACAGTAAAACTGCTTTATTTTAAAATATTATCTGTATTATTTTTAAGCTTGTAAAATCCATATCTTTCTCGTTTTCGATCCGATTTTGACGCACAACCCCTTGTTTTGATCGTATTTGGATTCTGCATGTTTTAAAGGTGGTTGGGCTCAAGTTTTTTTTTTAATCTGTCTGCAGTTATGTTTTAAGTCAGTCAATTGCTTATTTTATAAAACAATTAGTTATCGTATTCAAACTTTGAAATTACATAACTTTGTCGTTTTAAGTCCACTGTCAACGCACAATACCTTGTTTTTGATGTACTCTGAATTCTGCATATTTTAAAACTATTTCCAGATAAAAATTTTGTCTGTATCTCATGTTATTTCAAAAACAGTGAAACTGCACTATTTTAAAATATCATTTTATTGTATTTGAACTTGTAAATTTCGTATCTTCGCCGTTTTAAGTCGGATTTCGATGTGCGACCCCTCGTTCTTTTCAGCAAGACGAGCTTTATGTTTTGGAACCATTTCCAGCCCTTGATTTTGGCTGTCTTGACTGTTTTCTATTTTATCCTATGATTCGGTTATTTTAATATTATTTAAATTAATTATCATACTAATTATTTTTAAACTAAAAATTATTTTTTAAACTATTTTGAAACCTCGATTGGGTGGTCAGCGGGTTTCCCTATACTTATGTATTATGAATTGAATTATTTTCAATTATTTTATTTTCCAAAAATATATTTATATCTATAAGTACTTTTAAATTATTTTAAAACTACTTATACTTAAATTCTAACTTTGGGAGACCTGCTATCGTATGAAATTTTAGACATGGATCTTATGTGTGAAGAACAATCATGGGGGAGTGGGTTAGTGAATGGTTGAGTCCCAATCATTCACTAATCATCTCTTTAGGTGTCTTTACTTTTTTATCTTTCGCAGATTGCATGTGTAGGTCGTCGCACTATCACCACTTAGTTTAGGTTCTCCTAGATCTAAGGACATGGTGTGTTTATTTATTTACTGTGCTCCCATGCATTTACTACCTTGAGGGTTAGTATGAACTTCAGTTTAAACCCATATAACGTAGTGACACCTTAAGGACAATAATTAAGGACCCGTCTAGCGAACTTAGAAGTTTTCTAGGAGCTAGGATAGATCACTGATTGACACCAAAACCTCAACACTTAAACTTAGTGACATCTAAAACATAGCTGAATTTTCTAGGATTTTTTAGGGCTTGTTAGATCCCTTAATTAACTAACCCTAATTAACCTGCTAATTAAGGCCCCGAGACCTTCCGAAAATTACAATAATTACATATTAGGTCAGAAAATTACCCATAATACCTCAAACTGACCAGAATATGACCCTTGACCTTAGATAAATAGGGCTCCCTAGTTTGACTTCAGGTTGACCCACAATTTGACCCTAGGTGGAAATTACCTTTTTGCCCCTAATAAATTATTAAAAATTATTAAAAATTCCAAATTTTCTTCAAAACAATTGGGAACACTTTCTTAGGTCATCCCTGATCTTTGGGAGTGATTCCAATCAGTTTGGAGCTTGTTTGGATCAAAACAGTAAAAAAGGCCCTTTGTTAGGAAATTTAGAAAATTCCCTTAAATACCCTGGACTTAGAAAATCCATAACTAATTGTAGAAAATTCCAAATTAGGCAAACTCACTTGCATTAGACTCCAATTAGGGCCTAGTATTTATTGAAAACCTTAGGATTCCAGAAATTGGCTTAGATTAGAAAGTCAACTTTTTGGTCAACTGTAGTTCATTTAGGGCCCGAAACTTAGAAAATTCATAACTTTGCCTAGAGAACTCCGATTTCAGCCTACTACCTGTCTAACTACTCGTACTAAGGTCTAGTATTTTCTTAAGGTGATAGGAGACTCAGACTTAGCCTTTTTCCCATAGTGACTTTTTGGACCCTTAGTCTAGTTCCTAGGAGGACCCAGGACTTTCCAAAATTGGCTAATATAACTTTAACTTCAAATATCATCACCCTAAGTTCCTAAAATTGATCAACAAACTATATTAACTAAAATGCACTCCAATTCACTAATATTCGAATTTCAACAAAAATTTCCTTTTCTGGCCTTCAACAGACTTGAACTTTAGACAATTTTAACTAACTATCCTGCTTATGATCTATCCAAACCACACTAGCCTTACACACACATAGAATGGTTTGCTAGGACACCACTTCTAGATCTAGGTTAGGCCGCTGGGTTTTATTTTTGCTGTGTGCCGGAGCTTTTCGTAGTTTTCACTGCATGCTGTTTGAAAATTGAATTGCTGTGTTTGCTTACTTTTCTTGCACTCTGTGATGTGATGGGCGCTAGATTTACCCCTAGGTTAGGAGCGCCATATATATACTGTTCTTCCGTGCAGGTGGCCATGCTCAAACTAATAAAAAGGGGGGAGCATTATGATTATTTCTAATAATATTTTATGCAGGTGCTTGCTCAGCTCCCCCTGAATAAAAATGAGGGCTAAAACTAATAATTATAACTGCACAGATGGAGCTGCTTAGCCCTCATAATTAAGAGCATGGCTTGGCACAGGGTCAATGGTGTTAGCATTTTTATTTCTATATAAACTGCTTGGGATGAGATTTTATTAGGATAACCTTGCAGGGATTATTAGATTTACTGCTTTCAATTCATGTAATTTATTTGTAATAACTGTCAAGAGTTGTGAAAACACCTTCGAGTTGAGATATTCTTATCCAGTTCGGGTTCCAAAAGAAGAAGGCATCCCTAAGGGGAGAATCTTCTTCCATTTGGAAGATCGAGCTGGATGGCTTTAGATATCCAAAGAGAAAAGGCAATACACCCCTACTAGGGGGAATTGTCTCTTCGTTTGGATATTCAAGCCACGACGGATCCAAGGAGTCCAAGGAGGAGTGATCCAAGGAATCTAAGGAGAGAAAACCCAGGAGACTGAAGATATTGAAGATTTGAAGACCCAATATCCCACTCAAAGTTGTTGGCGTCTGTCATAGGCATAGAAATCCGGGTTGTTGGCAGTGGTGCCCGGCCACTTTACTTTTCTGCATACCCTGAGTTGTAATTAAAGGGCAGTTGGCCTATGGACATTTATTTGATTAGTTTGTGGATTTATATTGATGTGTTTACCTGATTGTGCAGTAGAAATACCTGCTTTTCTAGGTTTATTCATTGCATGCCGATCTTTGTTTTCGCCTGGATATCGTTAGGCTCTTTAAGGATTATAAAAATTTTTATACTCATAACTAATTTTCTAATATTTTAAGGCTTTAAATAACATAGAAACTTAACGAACCTAGGAAATTGCCGGAATCGTCCGGGGTCGCATGCATATTACTGCATCTTCTCTCTCCTTCTAATAAGACATCTCCCTGCCTGCGGGTAGAGTCCGGATAATCTGGCCTATGAGGATGAAGTGCCGGACCTAGGGAGACTCAGTCTTTTCTAAAAATTATTTTATATTAAGCTGTTTTTAAAATCCAAAGCATTCATGAGCTGACATTTCAACTAGCATGCATTGCATTAGTAACCAACTAATTAAAATTTAATTGCATTAGTTAGGGGCATTCACCCAACATAAGTTCAGGACCACTTAGGAAATTCTCTAGATGTCGGTCCTCTTTCCAATAAACTGTACCTCCCACCCATCTTTCATAATTGACCTGATAGCATGGTTTTGAAGCGATTAGGTGGTTAGCTGGCTCCCCCATCCAGGCCGGGATAAGTCCAGATTTTTGCATCGCATTAGCTAGGACACTGGTCTTAGTGTGTGTCGAACACTAAGTCCAACCTAGATTTAGGGTTCGAGGCTACTACATTCGGTCTCGTAGTAGGCCTTAAATAGTAGGTAGGTCCTTTCTTTTCAGGGACTCTAAATTCTACTTATCTTCGTCACAGGATGACACCACCTCCATCATTCTCTCACGCATGTGATCGGATGTTTGACTTTGATTTTCTCCAGTTTCTCTTTAGTACCCTAGAGCCTCCGAGTGCTGGTATGAGCCACGCATGTCGATTCAGCCCTTCGGACTTTTCTTCCCTTTGAGTAGGATTTCCTAGTTTATACCCATGTGTCAATCCCACTTTAGGAGAGGATAATGCATGATCCTTAATCGAGAGTTTTCTCAGGCTCCGGCCTGGGATGTAATTAACCACGAGGGCTTGCGCCCGTGGGAAACTCGGTCCCACATCTACTAAACCCCATTCGAGCTCTTGCATCGGATGGGGGAAACCCGTGATTTGGTCATGTATATTACTACCCATCGAGGTGTGTTGGTGAAAGCCTCTATCCTCAATGGTCAGTCGTATGCGCGATCCAATCTGTCCCTTCCAATCGACCCGTTCGCGCGGTGCTCTTTCGGAGGTCCACAGGTTTCTGGCGACCACGGTGGGACCAGTTTCTCTCTCCATCTTTGGATTATATATTATCCTTTCTTGTGTGTACTCCAGGGATTGGTACTCCTTAGATTAGGTCCGTCCCACTCTTAGTTAGGGTCTTTCCTTAGTTAGGATTTCTTTTCCTTAGCTAGGATTCCCCCTACTCTACTTCTTTCCAACCTTACAGGCTATTCCTTTCCCTATCAATTTTTCATTTCCCTATCAATTCCTATCTACCTTTATCAAATCTCTATCAAATCATTTATCCTTTCTTATTTTCACTTCTGATTTCTAACTTTTCAATTTCTTTTCTTGGCAGCAGTGCCATGGCTTCTTTCGTACCTTCCGTTACTTTCGCTTTTGGTTCGGACGCGCGGGTGACTCTCCCTGAGTCCCTGCTCGCTAGTCCGCTAGTGGGAGGAATCACTTTTGGTTCCTTCACTGACTCGGCTTTCGTCACACTTGGCGGGCCGACCCCGGCGGAGACTGCTGCATTCTCTCCTCCCCAGAGGAGAGGACGCGCAGTCATGCGCCCGTTTGGACGTCCTGCTGCTCGGCGCCCAGTCCGAGCACCACGTCCTGTTCCTGTTCCTGCGCAGCCAGTGCGCCCTGTGGCTAGGCGATCAGTGCCTAGGCCACTTCCTGTTCCAGCGGTCAGGCGTCTAGTGCCTGTCGCTCCTACTGCACAGGTTGCTCCGGCCCCTCAGCGCCGGCAGCCTGTCGTAGTTCCCCCCGTTCGTCCAGCGGTCCGGCGTCCAGTGCCTGCCGCTCCTGCAGCACAGGTTGCTCCGGCCCCTCAGCGCCGGCAGCCTGCTGCTACTGTTACTCCCGCTGTTCCAGCGGAAGTGCCTCGTGTTCGGGTTCCCCCTCCCACTTCCACCAGGAAGAGGGGTGCCCAGACCGAGGTGCCTTCGCCTTCCACTGGTCGGGTTTCTGTTTTTGCCCGACTTTCTCACCTTGAGGATGTTAGGCAGACCCCGACAGTTCCCGTTGTTCCTGTTCCCGGTTCTGATGTTCCTTCCTCTTCCACCTCCGGCCTTGGGAGAAGGGCCAGGAGGAATAGGAACATGAGACTTCGTTTAGCTGCGTTAGAGGCAGAGAGGCAGCGGATGGCCGATGCCATCGTTCACGATGAGATCGTTCAGAGTCAGAGGAGAGTGGCTCCCAGGCAGCGGAGGCCACGACCAGTTGTTGATGCACCTACTCCAGAGGTGGTGGTAGCCCCCGAGTTGGAGGCAGTTCAGGGAGGACACTTCTCCCCGCTGACGCATAGTGGTGATGAGGAGGACGTTGCCCGCATAGCGGCGGCTCCTCCTGTCGTCACTACTCTACCCCGAGCTAGGGTACCCAGGGACGCTGGTGTCCGAGCCCTCACTCAGAGGATTCGGAACATCGTCCGCCTAGCTCGTGGCAGAGGGCCCGTCAGTCGGGAGGGCTTACTCCGTCAGATTTCTCGGGCTACCTTCCAGTTACGACGACAGACTGCGAGGAGACTCTACAGTTGGCAGAGGGGGCAGACACCCCAGCAGCCTGCGGACACAGTTTCAGTAGTCAGACCCCCGGCGGTTACTCCTGCTGCAGGACGACGCCCACGTCGTCGAGGACGGAGACAGCAGCGGAGGCCTGCCCAGCCTCAGGTCAGTTCAGAGGTTGCAGTCCCAGAGCAGCCAGTTGCCCGTGCAGCACCCCACCGTAGGAGGTGAGTTTGGAGGCGTCGGCAGGCGGACACCCCTGTCGACCCAGTTGAGCCAGTAGAGGCAGCACCACCGTCAGATACAGAGCAGTTTGACGATGTAGATGATTTGATAGATGTAGCAGTTACTTTCGAGGCAGAGGCAGTCCCGATGATGTGCGATGAGGAGGTGGCACCTACTCCAGAGGGATCCCCAGAGAGAGATGAGACAGAGTCAGCCCGTAGCCCTCATAGGATTGGTTCCCCTATGAGTCCCTACATAGAGGCACTTCGTCGGATCTTTTCAGAGGGTGACTCATTCGAGGATGAGTCAGATGAGGATATACCAGTACACCAGGTCTGTGAGACTACCCGTCGAGGTCACTCGGATGAGCAGAGAGAGCCCGAAGACCAGGATGAGAGGGAAGACCCCGAGGCAGGAGGGTCTCCGAGGTCAGTAGCTACAGACACCACAGTCTTACACTTACAGACTCAGATGGCCACTGGGAAGATCCATCTTCAGGACAGTGATTTGATACAGCCTTTAGATAAGGCTACTCAGACAGTTCAGATGATCTCTAGTCCTAGCCACAGTTCCAGCCACAGTGACAGTCAGAGTTACAGTCAGGGCAGTAGTGGCAGATTACTCCATAGTTCTGAGGGAGAGTGACAGCTATCACTCTCTAAGGAGACTTAGCAGATGATTGAGTAAGCTGTACAGAGTTTAGAGGCAGTTGAGATGAGGCCTCCCAAGGCCAAGTCGACAGTTGCCACTCCAGCTTCTTCGTTAGCACTAGTTTTTCTTTTCTTTCTTCTGTTATAGTGCTAGATGAGCACATTTTCTTTTTACTTCTATCTGTATTAGAAAAATATGTTAAAAAAAATGATTGTAACCTCAAAAGGGAAGACAGGCCCCCTTGCAGTACTTGGGCTAGAGGACCTCGTTCTCCCTTATTTTGATGATTAATCAAAAAAAAATAATGATTTGCAATTATGATGACTCTCTCACTTCTTTTAGTTCTACTAGTTTTGTAGTGATGACTCATGAAAGAGTATGATCTCTCTATCTCATCTTAGGGGTGGAGAGATTTCTTCTTTTGAACTAAAATCTTTTTCAAATTGAAATTGGATTTAGAGGTGAAAATTTTCTCTATTATCTTGTGATTCTCTATCTCATGGATAACTATAGTATATTGATGAATAAAACTTCATAATTTTCTCAATCAAGCTATTCACTCTTATCAGAGGATATGATTTGTTTTGTAGATCCTTCTTCCTTGTCCAAGAGAAGTAAGTCTTCTTCTCTTGTATTTGGAAGATGAGCTTACAACTGAGAAATAATTTGCTTTTAAAGATTTGGAAAAGGAAGCCAGTTACAAAAAGTGAAAAGATGCGCAAAGCGCCAAAGTGAAAGATACACAAAGTGTATCAAGCAATTGAGAGTTGTGCAAAGCACATGAAAGTTGAGAAAGTGGCTCAAAGAGCCCAAAAGTTATAAGTAAATGGCTTCACTTTCTAGTAAATCTTTAAACCTCAGAAAATCTATATCCTTTTGATATTTTTGATACTTGAGTCTGAAAATTATGATTTTTGAAATCATCGTTATACATTGATGTCCTATAAGATATGGAAGTCTACCCTCATACAAGAAATGAAGAAAATTAAATTTCTTTTTCTAATTTAAATTCCTTTTTGGATTAGATTTAAATTCAAGAGAGAAAAATACTCATATAAATGAGATGTCATGATTTAGCTAGTATAGAGCTTGATCTGAGTTAGCAAATTTAAATTGAGATTCTTTTTAAGATTAAAGGGAGTTAAATACTAAAAACTCCTTTGAGATATGTGCTCACTTATCACTTTTGACTGGGTCCACACCCTCCTGTACTTGTTAGGATCGGTGATGTTGATCCTTTATTAAAAAGTGAATGGCTTCTTCCTATCAGTCCTACTCTGATAGTTGAAGGCCTCAGTCCATTTATTTGAGATGAATATGATAGGGGATGTCTAAATAATTAATTTAGACCATTAAGAAATACGATACTGGGTCCACACCCTCCTACTTTTGTTAGGTTTGGTGATGTTGATCCTCTACTAGGATGAGATTCTCTTCTTCCTATCAGCCCTGCTCTGATAGCGAAAGCCCCCAGTCCATTCACATGAGTTGAATCTGATCGGGGATGTCGTAGTCTTTTTAGATTAGACTCTTTTGAGAGAGGATACTGGGTCCATACTCACCTATGTTAGTCATGTGGGGTGATAGCGAGCCATTATCCTTATGAGATTTTCTTCTTCCTATCAGTCCTGATCTGATAGATGTAGCCCTTAGTCCATTCATATGAGTTGGATGTGATCAAGGATGTTAGAGTCATTAGTTTAGACTCTTTTTGAGATAGGATACAGGGTCCATACCATCACCTGCTAGTCAGATATGGTAGTGTTGATCATCTATCCTAATGTTGATTTCAATTGTGCATTAATTTCACTATGATTGTGCTCCCCAGTTTATTCACATGAGTTGAATGTGGTCTGGGTTATCAAAATCAATGATTTATTTTCTTATAAGATCTTATATGATTTTCTCTCCCCAGTTTTGTTCATGCAGCGAATATGGTCTGGGATATCAAAACCAAATCACAATTCCCTTTAAAAAAAAAATATATACATGTGATAAAAGAAAAAGAGAGAAGATCTTAGTAGAGCAAAATCGGTTGCCCTTGTCACAAGAGGAACCCGATAATACTCTCTAAAAGCATGAGCTTCCTAAAGTTCTTTTTCTTCCCTCTCCTTTGAGGTGCCTTGGTGTTTGCCTCAAGGATGAAAGCACACATATCTGAGTATGATTTTTTACAACTTTAATTATCTTTGTTAAGTGATGTAGTACATTGTGTTTTGAATGTTAAACATCACTATCTTGTGGGCTTGGGTCTTTCTGAGGAAGGATCAATCCCCTTATGCCATCTTTCGGCAGTCTACTCCCCCATTCATACACTACTCTGAGCTGCTAGAGTGGTCTTATGAATGCGATAATGTTACTTCCACTTCTCACAGGGTCCTACCCAGTTAGGGTAGGTGTTACCACTGTGACCTTCTGATGGTTGTGGATTTCACTCATGATTACTGTACTAGGTGTCGAGTGTGCTCCCCTGACACTTCAGTGTTGTTTTTCTTAGCTGTGGTGTAGTACACCTGTTCTCAGGTGTTAGCACCAAAGTTTTAGGAGCTCTGATTTTCCATTTGAAAGATCGACTCCTTAGTTTCTTTACTCACCTACTCTCCACATTCATACTCTACTCCTAGCTGCTAGAGTAGCCCTATGGATGTTGTGTTGTTGCTTTTTCTCCCCACAGGGTCCTGCCCGATCAGGGTAGGTGCTACCACTGTGATCCTTCTGATAATACTTCACTTCTATACATGATTACCGTACTCAGGTGGTAGGTGTGTCCCCTTCACTACCTAGAGCTACTTTTTCTCCTCGTGGTGTAGTATACCTTGCCCCGGATACTAACATCACCACTTTGAGAACTTTGATCTTTTAGCAGAAGATCAGTTCTTTTACTACTTTTTCGTGACACATGTTACCATTCATACTCTAGACTCAGTTGACAGAGCAGTCCTATGGATGTGTCGAGGTCACTTTTACTTTTCACAGGGTCCCACTAGTTTGTGTGGGTGTCACTACTGTGAGATTTTACTTACTCAGAGTTGTTGTCCTTGGTAGAGAGGATGATTCCTCACTACTTTGGCTCTTTTTCTTACCTGGTGGTATAGGGCATCACACCTTAGATGCTACCACCACCTTTTCCTTGAGTTTTGATCCTCTAGTAGAGAGTCAGCTCTTTCAGATACGTTTACCACTTGTTTTCCCATTGAGATCCGACTCCTAGCTGCCGGAGAGATCCTTTGGATGTTTTGATCTTGTTTCTACCTCTTACAGGGTCCCCATCAGTTAGTATGGGTTCACTACTGTAGCCTCTTTGAGGATTAGTTTTACCAGGCGTAGTCCTGCTTTCTGTAGTTGAGATGCCCCCTCGCTACTCGAGTTCTTTTTACTCCTTTGGAATGAGATCGCCCCTTTACACACTTTACAGCGGGTATATCTCTTCCAGCTTTCTTGAGAGATGTCGTTCTGATGTCTTCTCCCCCTTTTGTGTAGGGTTGGGGTTCTTTAGGAGATCTTGACAGCATTTGGTTACTCATGGCCACGACGACTTGTCCTCTACCATGTGGTTACCAGGTTGCTAGAAAGGGTTCCCTAGGTGGTTCTGCCCTCAAAATTGTCCCATTTACTTACCTCTTCTTCCCTCACATCCCTACACAGATGCGTGTTGGGCTGATGTCGAGGTGACTTTTGACCTTCTATTCTGCTGTTTGAAATGAACAGACAGATAGTTGGGTTTACCTGGTAGAGAGGACCTGACAGAGCACCTGGCAGGTACTCCTCGCCACGCTCTCGTTTGCACTGTCCTGATCAGGCAGGCATCAGAGCCCGACTCTTTATTCACTCAGTTGAAATGACTGGGTGGGTATTGAGCCCTTCTTCATCTGCAAGACCGCACTGGCTACAGCAGATGTCGAAGCTTACCCGTTGAGTGAGCCCGACAGAGTCACTGGGAGGCGCAATTCCTCAACGTTTCTTTCTTTTACCTAGGATGCCCTGTAAAAGACTAAGCAGGCTTCCATTTCGTGGTTCATGAGCTTCTTGCTGAGGTCAGGCAGAAGTAGTGGCCACCCCAATCCACTGTTCCGAAAGGAGCAGGAGGGGCGGGATCCTTTTACCCTCTACCCGCTGTCCAGATGCGGTCAGCCTGGTAGTTGGTTTTACTTTACCGTTGAGTGAGCCCGACAGAGTCCCTGGGAGGCGCAATTCCTCAACAACCCTTTACTTCGGATGTCCTGTAAAAGACTAAGCAGGCTTCCATTTCGTGGTTCATGAGCTTCTTGCTGAGGTCAGGCAGAAGTAGTGGCCACCCCAATCCACTGTTCCGAAAGGAGCAGGAGGGGCGGGATCCTTTCACCCTCTACCCGCTGTCCAGATGCGGTCAGCCTGGTAGTTGGTTTTACTTTACCGTTGAGTGAGCCCGACAGAGTCCCTGGGAGGCGCAATTCCTCAACAACCCTTTACTTCGGATGTCCTGTAAAAGACTAAGCAGGCTTCCATTTCGTGGTTCATGAGCTTCTTGCTGAGGTCAGGCAGAAGTAGTGGCCACCCAATCCACTGTTCTGAAAAGAGCAGGAGGGGCGGGATCCTTTCACCCTCTACCCGCTGTCCAGATGCGGTCAGCCTGGTAGTTGGTTTTACTTTACCGTTGAGTGAGCCCGACAGAGTCCCTGGGAGGCGCAATTCCTCAACACCCCTTTACTCGGAAGTCCTGTAAAAGACTACGCAGGCTTCTATTTCGTGTCTTCTTTACTTTTGCTGAGGTCAGGCAGAAGTATCGAGTCACCCCAATCCACTGTTCCGAAAGGATCAGGAGGGGCGGGATCCTTTTCACTTTCCACCCCGCTGTCTAGATACAGTCAGGCGGGTAGCTGGTTTTACTTGGTAGAGAGGGCCTGACAGAGCACATGGCAGGAATTCCTCGCCTCTTTCCCTGAGTGTCCTATTCTGATCAAATAGGCACCAGATTTTGTGACTATTTTGTTTGCTGTCCTGAGTTGACCAGACAGATACTGAGTCACCCCAATCCACTGTCCTGAAATAGGCAGGAGGAGATGGGATCTTTTCACCTTCTATCCTGCTGTTTGAAATGAACAGACAGGAAGCTGGTTTGACTTACTTGGTAGAGAGGGCCTGACAGAGCACCTGGCAGGAACTCCTCGCCACCCTTTTTCCTGAGTGTCTTGTTCCGATTAGGAAAACACCAGGCTTTGTGATTCCTTTGTTTGCTGACCCGATTTGGTTATGCAGATACTGAGTCACCCCAATCCACTGTCCTGAAATAGGCAGGAGGAGATGGGACCCCCTTCACCTTCTACTCTGCTGATTCGATATAGTCAGACAGATAGTTTGTGTGCTTTTGCTACTCTACTTTTGGTCCTCTCTTTAGCTCTGCCCACTCCATAGGATAAGGCAAGGAGAGATACCACCTTACTTTTTCACCCTTGTGGTGATATTTACCCTTAATTCTCTCTTTGGCTCTGCCCTCACTATAGGGCAAGGCTATGAGAGAATTTCTTTACTTTTTCACCATAGTGGTGACCTTTCCTGTTGATTCTCCTTTCTGCTCTGCCCTCGCTACGAGGCAAGGCTATAAGAGAATCCCCTTACTTTATTTTCACCCTTTTTTAGGTGATCTTTACCCTTGGCTCTACCCTTGTCAAAGGATAAGGCCATGAGAAGACCCTACTACCAGTTCACCATTCTGGTGACTCTTGGCTTGTGCACTGCTGCTTCTTTTTCTCCTTTCCTAGGCTCTGCCCCCACTATGGGGCAAGGCCAGGAGAAGAATCTCCTTCTTTTTTTTCACTATATTTCTGATATTCTTTCACTCATGATTTTCACTCTACCTTTCTGTGGCTTAGTCGGTCAACGCCAACACGAGCGGTTCACTAGTTGTTCGCCACTCCTGTTGGGGGTCCGTTTGTTGACCTCGATTTTGCCTAAGCATGGGCATGGGGGACCGAGTTGACCAGGTCAACCTTTGACTTGGTCAACCCGAGTCTTAATGGGTCAAAATTGACCCATTAAGCCCTTTTTGAGCCCAATTCGAATCCAAATCGAATCGAATCCATTTAATGGCTCAATCTTCATGCCCTATTGACCTAATTGACTGATTTGACTAAGTCAAGCATTGACTTAGTCAAATTTGACCATTAATAGGTTATAATCACCTATTTAAATGAGATTAATGGCTAATTAATGGAATTTAAAGCCTCCCTTCGTTTTGAATTGCAACCCACGGCCAAAACCGACCTATTTCCCTCCTATTTACTCAGTGATTCGATCTTGGCCGTTGAGATGAACCCTAGGACTTTAAATAGCAAAAATTAGGTCAAGATTTGGAACTTTTTGCTCTTGCTTCTTGGAGAGACCGCCTTAGGCCTCCAAATTTTCGGTGAGAGCTCCTGCACCTCCCCTCCACCTTTTCCGACCGGATCCCGACCTGCTCGAGTCGTCGGTGACGAGAAGTCCGGCGAACCCGAACTTGAAGCCCTTTCGGCGCGAATACCGTTCGATCCAGGCTGTTTTGGAGTCGGAGTTCAGGAGAAGAATTGTTCTAGACGATTCCACGAATCCAACAAGTCCAAGATCGTCCAAATCCACCGTGTGGATTGAGGTAAAACCTAAACCCTAGTCTAGGACACTTAGAGTTAATTAGCGTTGTGATTAGTGAATATTAATCCGAAATAAACCTTCCCCATTGATGCTCTTCACTAGTAGAAGCCAGATCTAAAATTTTGTCGTGTTTCGTCCATCCAGTTGAGAGAACGAGATGATTTTCTTTTTAGGGTTTCGGTTCCCTGTGCATGCGCAGAGGAAGATGAAGTTTCTGTTCATCGTACTGTACGAAATACTTCGTACCGTACGATATAGTCGTACTGTACGAAATTTTTTCGTACAGTACGATATATTGTAACAAGAAAGAAAAAAAACACTTTTTTCTGTGTTTTATCTTTCTGTTCATCGTACTGTACGAATTTACTTCGTACAGTACGATCTAGTGTGACAGAAAACTTTGAAATTACATAACTTCGTCGTTTTAAGCCCGCTGTCGACGCACAACACCTTGTTTTGGATGTATTTTGAATTCTGCATTGTTTAAAACTATTTTCAGATAAAAATTCTATTTATACTTTCTGTTATTTCAAAAACAGTAAAACTGCTTTATTTTAAAATATTATCTGTATTATTTTTAAGCTTGTAAAATCCATATCTTTCTCGTTTTCGATCCGATTTTGACGCACAACCCCTTGTTTTGATCGTATTTGGATTCTGCATGTTTTAAAGGTGGTTGGGCTCAAGTTTTTTTTTTAATCTGTCTGCAGTTATGTTTTAAGTCAGTCAATTGCTTATTTTATAAAACAATTAGTTATCGTATTCAAACTTTGAAATTACATAACTTTGTCGTTTTAAGTCCGCTGTCAACGCACAATACCTTGTTTTTGATGTACTCTGAATTCTGCATATTTTAAAACTATTTCCAGATAAAAATTTTGTCTGTATCTCATGTTATTTCAAAAACAGTGAAACTGCACTATTTTAAAATATCATTTTATTGTATTTGAACTTGTAAATTTCGTATCTTCGCCGTTTTAAGTCGGATTTCGATGTGCGACCCCTCGTTCTTTTCAGCAAGACGAGCTTTATGTTTTGGAACCATTTCCAGCCCTTGATTTTGTCTGTCTTGACTGTTTTCTATTTTATCCTATGATTCGGTTATTTTAATATTATTTAAATTAATTATCATACTAATTATTTTTAAACTAAAAATTATTTTTTAAACTATTTTGAAACCTCGATTGGGTGGTCAGCGGGTTTCCCTATACTTATGTATTATGAATTGAATTATTTTCAATTATTTTATTTTCCAAAAATATATTTATATCTATAAGTACTTTTAAATTATTTTAAAACTACTTATACTTAAATTCTAACTTTGGGAGACCTGCTATCGTATGAAATTTTAGACATGGATCTTATGTGTGAAGAACAATCATGGGGGAGTGGGTTAGTGAATGGTTGAGTCCCAATCATTCACTAATCATCTCTTTAGGTGTCTTTACTTTTTTATCTTTCGCAGATTGCATGTGTAGGTCGTCGCACTATCACCACTTAGTTTAGGTTCTCCTAGATCTAAGGACATGGTGTGTTTATTTATTTACTGTGCTCCCATGCATTTACTACCTTGAGGGTTAGTATGAACTTCAGTTTAAACCCATATAACGTAGTGACACCTTAAGGACAATAATTAAGGACCCGTCTAGCGAACTTAGAAGTTTTCTAGGAGCTAGGATAGATCACTGATTGACACCAAAACCTCAACACTTAAACTTAGTGACATCTAAAACATAGCTGAATTTTCTAGGATTTTTTAGGGCTTGTTAGATCCCTTAATTAACTAACCCTAATTAACCTGCTAATTAAGGCCCCGAGACCTTCCGAAAATTACAATAATTACATATTAGGTCAGAAAATTACCCATAATACCTCAAACTGACCAGAATATGACCCTTGACCTTAGATAAATAGGGCTCCCTAGTTTGACTTCAGGTTGACCCACAATTTGACCCTAGGTGGAAATTACCTTTTTGCCCCTAATAAATTATTAAAAATTATTAAAAATTCCAAATTTTCTTCAAAACAATTGGGAACACTTTCTTAGGTCATCCCTGATCTTTGGGAGTGATTCCAATCAGTTTGGAGCTTGTTTGGATCAAAACAGTAAAAAAGGCCCTTTGTTAGGAAATTTAGAAAATTCCCTTAAATACCCTGGACTTAGAAAATCCATAACTAATTGTAGAAAATTCCAAATTAGGCAAACTCACTTGCATTAGACTCCAATTAGGGCCTAGTATTTATTGAAAACCTTAGGATTCCAGAAATTGGCTTAGATTAGAAAGTCAACTTTTTGGTCAACTGTAGTTCATTTAGGGCCCGAAATTTAGAAAATTCATAACTTTGCCTAGAGAACTCCGATTTCAGCCTACTACCTGTCTAACTACTCGTACTAAGGTCTAGTATTTTCTTAAGGTGATAGGAGACTCAGACTTAGCCTTTTTCCCATAGTGACTTTTTGGACCCTTAGTCTAGTTCCTAGGAGGACCCAGGACTTTCCAAAATTGGCTAATATAACTTTAACTTCAAATATCATCACCCTAAGTTCCTAAAATTGATCAACAAACTATATTAACTAAAATGCACTCCAATTCACTAATATTCGAATTTCAACAAAAATTTCCTTTTCTGGCCTTCAACAGACTTGAACTTTAGACAATTTTAACTAACTATCCTGCTTATGATCTATCCAAACCACACTAGCCTTACACACACATAGAATGGTTTGCTAGGACACCACTTCTAGATCTAGGTTAGGCCGCTGGGTTTTATTTTTGCTGTGTGCCGGAGCTTTTCGTAGTTTTCACTGCATGCTGTTTGAAAATTGAATTGCTGTGTTTGCTTACTTTTCTTGCACTCTGTGATGTGATGGGCGCTAGATTTACCCCTAAGTTAGGAGCGCCATATATATACTGTTCTTCCGTGCAGGTGGCCATGCTCAAACTAATAAAAAGGGGGGAGCATTATGATTATTTCTAATAATATTTTATGCAGGTGCTTGCTCAGCTCCCCCTGAATAAAAATGAGGGCTAAAACTAATAATTATAACTGCACAGATGGAGCTGCTTAGCCCTCATAATTAAGAGCATGGCTTGGCACAGGGTCAATGGTGTTAGCATTTTTATTTCTATATAAACTGCTTGGGATGAGATTTTACTAGGATAACCTTGCAGGGATTCTTAGATTTACTGCTTTCAATTCATGTAATTTATTTGTAATAACTGTCAAGAGTTGTGAAAACACCTTCGAGTTGGGATATTCTTATCCAGTTCGGGTTCCAAAAGAAGAAGGCATCCCTAAGGGGAGAATCTTCTTCCATTTGGAAGATCGAGCTGGATGGCTTTAGATATCCAAAGAGAAAAGGCAATACACCCCTACTAGGGGGAATTGTCTCTTCGTTTGGATATTCAAGCCACGACGGATCCAAGGAGTCCAAGGAGGAGTGATCCAAGGAATCTAAGGAGAGAAAACCCAGGAGACTGAAGATATTGAAGATTTGAAGACCCAATATCCCACTCAAAGTTGTTAGCGTCTGTCATAGGCATAGAAATCCGGGTTGTTGGCAGTGGTGCCCGGCCACTTTACTTTTCTGCATACCCTGGGTTGTAATTAAAGGGCAGTTGGCCTATGGACATTTATTTGATTAGTTTGTGGATTTATATTGATGTGTTTACCTGATTGTGCAGTAGAAATACCTGCTTTTCTAGGTTTATTCATTGCATGCCGATCTTTGTTTTCGCCTGGATATCGTTAGGCTCTTTAAGGATTATAAAAATTTTTATACTCATAACTAATTTTCTAATATTTTAAGGCTTTAAATAACATAGAAACTTAACGAACCTAGGAAATTGCCGGAATCGTCCGGGGTCGCATGCATATTACTGCATCTTCTCTCTCCTTCTAATAAGACATCTCCCTGCCTGCGGGTAGAGTCCGGATAATCTGGCCTATGAGGATGAAGTGCCGGACCTAGGGAGACTCAGTCTTTTCTAAAAATTATTTTATATTAAGCTGTTTTTAAAATCCAAAGCATTCATGAGCTGACATTTCAACTAGCATGCATTGCATTAGTAACCAACTAATTAAAATTTAATTGCATTAGTTAGGGGCATTCACCCAACATAAGTTCAGGACCACTTAGGAAATTCTCTAGATGTCGGTCCTCTTTCCAATAAACTGTACCTCCCACCCATCTTTCATAATTGACCTGATAGCATGGTTTTGAAGCGATTAGGTGGTTAGCTGGCTCCCCCATCCAGGCCGGGATAAGTCCAGATTTTTGCATCGCATTAGCTAGGACACTGGTCTTAGTGTGTGTCGAACACTAAGTCCAACCTAGATTTAGGGTTCGAGGCTACTACATTCGGTCTCGTAGTAGGCCTTAAATAGTAGGTAGGTCCTTTCTTTTCAGGGACTCTAAATCCTACTTATCTTCGTCACAGGATGACGCCACCTCCATCCTTCTCTCACGCATGTGATCGGATGTTTGACTTTGATTTTCTCCAGTTTCTCTTTAGTACCCTAGAGCCTCCGAGTGCTGGTATGAGCCACGCATGTCGATTCAGCCCTTCGGACTTTTCTTCCCTTTGAGTAGGATTTCCTAGTTTATACCCATGTGTCAATCCCACTTTAGGAGAGGATAATGCATGATCCTTAATCGAGAGTTTTCTCAGGCTCCGGCCTGGGATGTAATTAACCACGAGGGCTTGCGCCCGTGGGAAACTCGGTCCCACATCTACTAAACCCCATTCGAGCTCTTGCATCGGATGGGGGAAACCCGTGATTTGGTTATGTATATTACTACCCATCGAGGTGTGTTGGTGAAAGCCTCTATCCTCAATGGTCAGTCGTATGCGCGATCCAATCTGTCCCTTCCAATCGACCCGTTCGCGCGGTGCTCTTTCGGAGGTCCACAGTTGCGTATTTTATCATTCACTTATTGCGTATTTCTCAGGATGTTTATGTTAACGAGAAAGAAGCATACGAGGCTTATCGTTCTTATGGATATAATCTTAGTTTTAGTGTTCGTAAGGATCATCACAGTTACTGGCAAAATTCCAGAAATTTAAAATCCAAGGACTTTGTTTGTTCAAAAGCTGGTTTCAAGAAGTTGCCTGATCTTAATATCCAAAGGAAATATCGTAGATCAGATACTCGAACTGGTTGTCCAGCTATGGTTAGGTTTACAGTGGATGAAGCTGGATATTGGAAGGTGAAAAAATTTATTGAAAATCACAATCATGATTTGCCTCGGCCAGAAGACCGGCATCTTCTTAGATCATGCAGGAATATGTGTGATGAAAAAGCTTCTGTTCTTAAAGCAATGACAGATGCTGGGATAAGAACGATTGATGCATTTTCCTTCCTTGCTGATGAAGTTGGAGGTGTTGAAAATGTTGGATTCACAAGGAGGGATGCGTACAACTTTATTCAAAAAATAAAAAGAGCTAAGATTGAACTTGGGGACACTAATACTTTGATTGATTTATTTAAAGAACGACAACTTAATGATAACATGTTCTCTTGGGATGTCCAGAAGGATGAATTTGATAGATTGTTAAATTTTTTTTGGGTTGATGCGATTGGTAAGATAGATTATGACTGCTTTGGTGATGTGGTAATTTTTGATACAAGTTATAGGCTTAATAAGTATAATTTGGTATGTGCACCATTTGTTGGGGTTAACAATCATTGGCAAAACATTTTGCTTGGGGTGGCCTTCTTGTCCGAAGAGACAATTGAATCATTTACGTGGGTGTTTACAACTTTTGTTCGAATGATGGGTGATAAACAGCCAATAACAATTTATACAGATCAAGACCAGGCAATGGCTAGGGCCATAGAAGTTGCACTACCTCACAGTCGTCATAGACTGTGCCAATGGCATATCCGAAAAAAGGCTCCATCAAAAGTATCGTGCTACAATACCAACAACAAAGTCAAAGGCCTCTTCAATAAGTGTTTGAGCAGATGTGACTCTGAGGAGGAGTTTGAGAATGCATGGGCTGAATTGATCATACAAGGGAACCTCCAAGATCATGTTTGGTTGCAGGATCTTTATAGGATAAGAAATAAGTGGTCAACTGCCTTCAATAAGAATTATTTTAGCATGGACATTCTATCCACACAACGTAGCGAGTCTACTAATAATGTGTGTCATGGCATTTCTAAGCCCACAAGTTCTTTAACTGATTGCTTTTTGGGTTTAGAGAAGTTGATGAGGAATTGGCGCCGGAATGAACAGGATGAGGATTATAGATGCAGCCACTCCGAAATAGAACCTGTAATAAAAAAGTGCTCAATATTAAAGCAAGCTGCTCAATTTTATTCAAAGAAACTATATTCATTTTTTGAACAAGAATTTCTACAAGGTGTAGGTGTAATGAGTGTAGAGCTTGAGTCTAGTGATTCTTCTAAATTTTTTGTCTATTACACAGAGACCAAGGATCACTCTAAACCATGGGTTGTTGATTTTGATGCACAAAATGGTAACATTCAATGCTCCTGCAGAAAGTTTGAAACGATGGGTTTATTGTGTTCTCACTGCATAATAGTTTTGAGGCAAATGGCTATTGGGAAAATACCCGAGAAGTACCTACTGTTGCGATGGTCAGCACGAGCTCGACAAGATATATATGCTGGTCTAAATTTGAAAGAAAATTCTCATAATAGCTCTGAAGCTAGTAGTGGATTCATATTCAGAAATTATATAAGCAGGTTTGCATATGAAATGAGCATACGAGCGCAGCTAAATGAGGGTGGTGAAGAATTCCTAATGGCTGCGATGAAGGATACATCTGTAAAACTCGATTTGGTTGTTTTTGGGAAGAGAAAGACATACAAGACTACACAGGGTGGCAGTGTACAACTGAAAGACCCTCTAAAGCGTAGGCCTAAAGGCATATCCAATGCTAGGCTGAAAAGCCACTGGGAAAAAAAGACAAAGAGTATGATATTTTATTTTCTGAATAATTTTATTTATTGCCTATTTTGACATATTGTTATTAATTTTTTTAACAGGGAAACCACCAATGAAGAAATACACAACGAAATTTGAGACTCCTTCAAGCATGCCCGAATGCTTAAGTGAGGATTTCATAAATTCTGTACATTCCAAGCAACCATCAGATCAGCAGTGTAATTTCACAAGCATACCCGAATGCTTCACTGAGGACTTCATAAATGCTGTATATTCCAGTCAGGCATCTCCAGCTAAGCAGTACAATTTCTCAAGAATGCCCGAGTGCTTTACGGAGGATTTCATATCACAAGCATGCCCGTCTAGTCAAGCATCAGTACAGCAGTTCACCAGCATGCCTGAGAGCATGACAGACGATTTCATAGCCGGGGAACAGTCCAGTCAACCATCAGTAAAGCGAGCAAAGCATGCTAATTTCACAAGCATACCCAAATGCTTCACTGAGGAACACATAACAGGTGTACGTTCCAAAAAGCCATCAGCAAAATACCTGAAGTTGATGATGGATATCATTAAAACAGAGAAATCTATGTTATAAGAATATTTGTATGATGGATATTTATTTGTAAGAATATTTGTTGATGGATATTTATTTGTAAGAATATTTGTTGATGGATTTTTATTTGTAAGAATATTTGTTGATGGATTTTATTTGTAAGAAGATTTGTTTTAGCTGTCAAATTTAATTTGCGTATGTCCCGCGTATACCGCGCGTATGTCCCGCGTATACAGCGCGTATGTCCCGCGTATACAGCGCGTATGTTTCATACCTAAAGGATGCATCGAATCATTTAAATCCTAATTAATTTGAATTTTTAATCAAAAAACCAAGAACTGTCGTATGCGTATGGAAGGCGTATGGCCTGCGTCCGGCACGCGTACGAAAGGCGTATACTGTGCGTATTCATAAACCTTAATGAAAACATTCTTAATCGATTTGAATTAAGGATCAGGGGTTGAAAAACCTATATTAGACGAGCCTTGCTGGTTTTATTGATAGGGAGTTGCATTCGAATTAATTTGACTCCACTCCACATACTCTAATGAATGCTCCACCATAGGAGCATAACACCCACACTCTAGAACCATCACTTGTGTAGCACAAGGGTGTACACAACCATCAAGTCTCATTGGGAAATTAATTCAAATCATTTTCAAACGATGCTTGAATGAGTATTTGGATGTTTCATACCTAAAGGATGCATCGAATCATTTAAATCCTAATTAATTTGAATTTTTAATCAAAAAACTAAGAACTGTCGTATGCGTATGGAAGGCGTATGGCCTGCGTCCGGCACGCGTACGAAAGGCGTATACTGTGCGTATTCATAAACCTTAATGAAAACATTCTTAATCGATTTGAATTAAGGATCAGGGGTTGAAAAACCTATATTAGACGAGCCTTGCTGGTTTTATTGATAGGGAGTTGCATTCGAATTAATTTGACTCCACTCCACATACTCTAATGAATGCTCCACCATAGGAGCATAGCACCCACACTCTAGAACCATCACTTGTGTAGCACAAGGGTGTACACAACCATCAAGTCTCATTGGGAAATTCATTCAAATCATTTTCAAACGATGCTTGAATGAGTATTTGGATGTTTCATACCTAAAGGATGCATCGAATCATTTAAATCCTAATTAATTTGAATTTTTAATCAAAAAACCAAGAACTGTCGTATGCGTATGGAATGCGTATGGCCTGCGTCCGGAACGCGTACGAAAGGCGTATACTGTGCATATTCATAAACCTTAATGCTGCGTCCGAAACGCATATGGTTCGCGTATAGAGTGCGTATTTTACATTCCATAGTATAAATTTCTTAATCGATTTAAATGAATGATCAATGGTGAGAAACATTATATTCAACACATAGAATCTTTCTTAATTACAAGGAAAATATACCAGTTATGTACATAAATTTAATTATATAAAAGTTCATTTCAATGCAGCACACAACAATCCGTAAGCAAATTCTGCTCTATATTTGGGCATATTTTCTTGCCAATCCGTTCTCTGCATCCAGCCGGAGTTGTTTTGTCGAACAATATTGTCCATGTATTTGCAGACGAACATACCACAATCTGTATTGTTGGTCTGAAATGGCGCCTTCTTCATTGTCTTGAAGCTCCATTTAGTGATATTTTGACGGAAGGCTTTTTTGCAATCCTTATTTAAACTTGCAATCTGAACAATATATGGAATATAATTAAGTCAATTAAAAAACATAATCACGAAATTTGTAAACAATTCAAGGTTAGAATCAAACTCACTATCTTCACAGCAACAGCTCTATGCATAGGGTTGGGTATGGAGTCGTAAAATTCCCACCTTTTCTGCTTTATGTAACCAACAAGAAGGGTCCAGTGCTCTCCGTGAATAATTGGATTAATTATAAGACTGCTTGACTGAACAGATTTGTAGTCTATGTGCTCGAGGAACAACACTGATTTTACATCCTTTACCTTGTAATGCTGCAAACAATTAAATATAAGAATTAAATAGTTCAAATAAAAAATCATATATAAAATAAACTAGTATACTAACCCAATACATTGGTGAGATGTATAGATATTTTTGATACTGATCTGGAAAAATTTTAGTCTTCTCATTTAGTAAAATGGCAAAAGCATCAATATGGTCATTGTCCAGGTAACTGTCTGATAATATTTCGTCGACCATGCGTCTTGAAATCATGACGTTCCCAGATTCAAATACACGCATGCTACTGAAATATTTAAACAAAAAATACGCATAAGGTACGCGCATGATACGCATAAACAATACGCATAAGGTACACGCATTATACACACACGGTACGCGCATAATACGCACAACGGACGCAAACCAAACGCAAGTAATACGCATACCATACGCGCATTATACTAAAAAAATTTACCTGTCAAGATATTTCTTTATGTTGTCCCGAAGAAAAACTTCCTGCGCTGGACTCAACATTTCCACGCCTTTGTAATTAACTGTGGCACTTGCAGGGTAACCCTTTATTACAATATCATCAACATTGATTATTTCTGTAGTTTGAGGAACTTTATGGGGAACTTTTTGGAATGGAACAATTTCTTTCGAAGGTTGTTGTTGTGGGGGTGCTTCTTTGGACTGTTCTTCTTTGGCAGCTGGTTCTTTGGACTGTTCTTCTTGGGGGGGAGGTTTTTTGGACTGTTCTTCTTGGGTGGGAGGTTCTTTGGACTGTTCTTCTTGGGTGGGAGCTTCTTTGACATGTTCTTTTTCGGGGGGATCTTCTTTGGCAGCTTCTTTAGACTGTTCTTGTTGGGGGGGAGCTTCTTTGGTAATTATTTCTTGGGCAGCCTGGGTCATCTCAGGGATGTGGTGTACCCTTTTCTGCTTCTTCTTCTTTTTTTGGCTTGATTTTATCTCTAATTTATTCTTTTTGCTAACCCTTTCAGCAGCCTGGGTCATCTCAACATCATTCCTTTTCTCTGGGGCGTCGGTCTTGGTGTGTTCAGATGATACCTGAATATTGTTGGGGGATGGAATTGTATGGGGAATGAATGATGAGGAGGAGTGAGCAGCTTGCTGATCAGGCTTAATAATTCCTTGGACAATGCAATTTTGGAGCTTCTCATCAATAAGATCAACTCTCTTCACAATTTGTTCAAAATTCTTCATCATTCTACCTTCAAATTCCTGGAAGAGGTTGACCATGGACTCCTGCACAATCCCTATTATTTTCTTTTCAAGTTCATCTAAGGGTTGGGGTTGGGGTTGGGGTTGGGGTTGGGGTTTCAAGGCGGATTTGGGCTGCAGAGGAGATTGTGGGGGGAGATGATGTTCAGGTGTGTTAGTTTGAATGGGTGAAAGAGGAGTTGATGGATATTTCTTTACACCCAAGAGATCACATTCTTCAGGGGTTACTCCTTGGATGTCAACAAAAATTTGTGAAAAATTATTCTCAAATAAATACGCAATCTAAACGCAATAAAATACGCACTATATACGTATTGTATACGCATACCGTACGTAACATATACGCGTAGTATACGCATACCGTACGCAACACATACGCGTAGTATACGCATACCGTACGTAATACGTAAGAAATATGTAAAACTTCTTACAATACATACCTGTCTTCTCTTTAAATTAACAAATAATTTGTCAGTCTTCTCAGTGTTATATACAATATCATCAGACCATCGAAGGAAACGGGGCCTTCTGTCAGGATACTTTGGGAGATGAATGGAAGTGTGCTCCAAAAACCAAACCTGCATAAAATTTAGATATTCTTAGTTAGTTTTAGCAAAACAATCAGTCAATTAAAATGTTTAATAAGAATTCTTTTAGCACTCACAATAAGCAGTGGCACAAATCCATTGACATAACCCGCTGGCCTGTTTTTTGAGATCTTCATAGCTACATTATTAAAATCTGTAACTAGGCATTCCCAAATTGCCCATGCCCAGTTAATTGATGAAAAATCATCAACATTATTTGCTATTGTCTTAAGCATCTTAGGAACTTTAAAGTTGCTTTGTTAGAAAAATAAATTAGAACACAAATACATAATAAATGTTTTCAACATTGTATCTGGGGAGCTTTCCCTAGTCAACTCAAACATTTCAGTCTTAATATCCTTTGAGCTGATTGTTGAAGTCGGCAAGGTCATCCAAGTAATCTCCTCCCCTCTATTTGGTAGTCCAGTGAGGAGGGCCACTTCATCAGCTGTGAAAGGGACAACATGACCCTCTATAATGAAGCTTTGCTTTTCAATGTTCCACATTGTCAGCAGCTGGTAGATAAGTGGGGCGTTTTGCTCAAATCCAGGAAATTGAAGAAATTGATAAATATTAAGTTCCTTTAATTTTTCTTCAATTTCAACAGGAATTATATCTGAAAATGTATCACACATTGTTCTGAAAGTTGAAACATAGCATCTATATGATATAGGACGGACGTAAATCTGCGTAGAATAAGAAACTATAATTAATTTAGAGAAGCATATTATAAGTACGCATATAAAACGCAACAAAACATACGCATACCATACGCGTTGTGTACGCATACCATACGCGTTGTGTACGCATTCCATACGCGTTGTGTACGCATACCATACGTGTTGTGTACGCATACCATACGCGTTGTGTACGCATACCATACGCGATGTACGCAAAGGATGAGTAAAATATCACCAGAAATCTATGGTTTAGGGTACATTAGTCATTTTTGTTTATTGGAAGTTTAGTTTTATGATTTAAAGATCAAAAGTACATATTATAAAAAGTTAGGTTTTGTCTTCAACATATACGCAGAAAATAAATGAAGTTTACGCAGATTATACACATTGGGTACAAAGAAAATACGCAGAAAGAACGAGAATGGTGAGATAAATTTAAACTTTTATAGTTACTAGGAATGATTTAAATTTAGTTTTTGGTTTCTTCAGCAAATACGCGTTGAATACCAAAGATATCCGTACATTTTATGTCAATGTAAGAATTTTCGCACATTTCTCTTTGCAGGTGAATCCTTTTCCACGTCCATGATGAGAAGAAGAGATTGCTGGAAGAATTTAGCGAGAGATTTTTGCTGGAAGCTCGGGAGTAATGGAGCAAATAGCCGAAATGTGGAATTTGGAAAATGTTAAATTTTTCCGCCTTTTTCATTGTATATACTGGGCGGGCCTACAAACTAGTCGGGCCTTAACTTTCCACGTAAGCACGCCACGCGTTTTATTTTTATTGGCTACTGTTACAGACCGAACACATCGTTGTGATCGGAGTCCACACAGAATAATTTCACTGGATATTGAGGGTGCAAGCCCATGAACTTCGTGAAGAGTCCTATGCAATGGCTTTGGAATTAGGATAGACAACTATGGCTGCGTACAGAAGTGTTGTTAACTGAAATCATTACAAAATTGTGATTATCATAGGAAAGACATTATTTTCAAATATTACTTTAATATTCAAGTTTAATTTGTTATTTTCTGGAGTCTTCTTTTTTGTTTTTCAAAACTTTTGCTAAGCTTGACCACTTTCAAAGTTTTAAAATAAGATTGGCTTAGCTTTTAAGTGGTTTTTACTACTCAAGGGATAGGACTGCAAATGAACCGAGTTGAGACGAATATGTGCGTGTTCATGTTTGAGTTTATTTATTATCTACTTGTTCAAGTTCAGTTCGATTTTTTTTGTTTGTGTTCAATCTTGGTTCGTTTAAATTAATGGGTGTTCATATTTGGTTCATTTCATGATTATCGAGTTTTAAATAAATGAGCTTTTATCGAGCAAGTAGATTCGATAAGCTCAACTTATAAAATCATTAGCAAGATGAGTTTGATAAGCTCATCTAGTGCTGCAATTCATGGTTCGATAAGCTCATCTAGTGCTGCAATTCGTGATTCAATAAGCTCAACTTATAAAATCATTAGCGAGATGAATTTGAGCAGCACTAGATGCCTTGGATCAAATACACCCCTAAATCATTACTTATCAGAACAAGAACAAAACTCTTATTATAGGTTTTAAAAATGATAACAACATAAATTTATAAATAATCATTATTTAAAAGACTTGAGCTGTAAGAAAATATTGTTTGTTGATGTGAAATCGTTAGATATAACTCTACTTTCCTCAATAACAATGCCATATTTGACGACATGATCTTTGATTGACTTAGGCCATAAACTTGAATTATGAACAAAGTATGCTTGTCTCATGTTTGAATCATGCTTGAACCTTGTTTGAATATTGCTTGAATAATGTTCGAATTTTCATTAAAACTTTTTTTGAATCTTATTCCAACCATCTTCAAATCATGCTAGAACCTTATTCAAATAATGATTAAACATGTTCAAATCATATTCGAACAAAACTCAAACTTTGTTCGAACATTGCTTGATCCATGTTAGAACATTCTTTGAACCCTGCACAAACCATACGTGAAGTTTGTTTGTTTGAATATTTTCAAACATTGTTTGAATCATTTTGAACCTTATTTGAATATTGTTCAAATTTTCTTCAAACTTTTTTTAAATTGCTTAAAACATGTTTAAATATTATTCAAATCATATTCAAAAAATTGATTTAGGTTCCAAAATAATTGGAATATATAGCATCCAAAAATATTTGTAACAAGTAATATAATATCTAAAGCCATTTAGACTTAAAACTTAGATTAATACTAATGCATTCAAATCTAAATAATGTGAAAAAAAATGCTAAATGGTAGCTTATTTTGATATTTTCTATAAAAAAAATTATTAAAAATATATAAATCACTCATCGGTAAGGGCATCGTTCTCACCATTCATATTCAAGCGCTAAGGCTAACGGGTTTTCCGATTTAGCCTGTGATCGCCGACGACACCAAGCCCAGTACTTTTCGTTGATTTATACTCCTTATCACCCCTTCTCAACTAAAGTTTAGTTCGGCCGGCCGATATCTCTAGCCCGGTGAACTCCGCTGCGCCAGAGGCGCCTCTCCACCAGATTTAGGGTTTCAGTATGGTTGAACTTCTGTTTGAGGATATCTTCACCGTAAGCCGAGTCGATCCTGATGGAAAAAAGTTCGACAAAGGTTTGCTAGCTTCATCAATTACTTTTCTTAGATAATCTTTGTTTTTTTGTTCATTCAAAAATTTTTTGACGGATTCTTATTTACTTCTAGAAACTTTCAGGTTTTTTATTTTTAATTTAATTCTTTCCGCTTTATTCTTTTTGAATTGTTATCTATAATGAGTTATATAGTGATTTAAGCATTCTATGCTATAAAGTGATGGATTTTCTGGTTGGTTTGTAGTGTCTCGAATTGAAGCGCGAAGTGAGCAGTTTGATATGTACATGCAGCTAGATGTGAATAACGAGCTGTATCCTCTTCTTGTTGGAGAAAAATTCACTATGGTGTTAGCTTCAACTCTTAATTTGGATGGAACTCCTGACAGTGGCTATTTCATGCAGGTTTGTGGCATATTTTGCATGCGTATGTTTTGCAATTTGATATTTCTACTACCACACACTGCTCAATATAATGTCCTCCAACTGCTTTTTCAAGAGGTCTTTACTTTGCCCTTCCTTTTTTCTTTACTCCCCGAACCTTTTAACGGCGCTTTACCCCTACTTATACTTAATTAGTCTTAAATGAAGTTTGTTAATTTAGAAATGAGTGTTTTTGTGCTTAATTAATTAAAGCTCTGGCTTGGTTAATTGAGTCAGTCTAATAATTACCTAATTTATCTGGTTAGTTCAAAATCGTTTTTAAATCATTTTCTTAAAAAAATTAAAAAAAATATTTCTCAGTATTAAACGGGCTAGCTTAGGTTTATTAGGCTCTTATGAAACATGAGGTTATATTCTTCTGTTGTTGCTTTTGTGGGTTGAAATTGATCTACATCTTGTTCTATATTGTTCCTGCAACATTGAACTTATACTTAAAGTATCAAAACAAACAGATGTAGAGACATGGGTACTGCCTGAGTGGCTCAGTGCTATATTCCTTGTTAATATCAAAAACACTATTGTATCAGTAAGGATGGTTGGCTATTTCCCAGCTCCAACCTTGCCTTATTGACATCAACATTGAAAGAAATCTATTGATCCTCAGTTTATGACTTCTAGTGAGGCCCTTCTTTCCAGTGTAGCTTCTTATGATTTAAAAATTAAAGTCATAAAAACTCCAAAGCTGATCATCATGTTCTACAGTTTGGGTTTTTTTGGGGTTAAAATAAAGTCGCATCAATGGACTAGGTCCTTTCCATAGAGGATACAAGTTGCTTATAACATTGTACCCAACTGGCATTAGCTAATTGAAGCTAGAAATGCGGGCAAGGAATGACCCATTTGATGCATTAGTTGAACCAATAGACAAACACTGACTTTCCAAAACCTTCTTTGGCAATTTTAAGTGAGCAAGCATGATTCACAAATTCAACACAAGCTTTGGGTTAACCTTGGAATACACTATACATTTCAATCCCAAAATGAGCCACATCATTAGTGTACCCACCTCATTGATCAAGTGAACATAGATGATGACTAGTGGGTCCCAATATTGACAACGTGTTAATGATTTATACGCTTCCCAAAATGAGCATTGTGGACTCCACCACCATTGACAAAGTCACTAAGTCCAAAGTTTAGAAGTGCATTAGGCTCAGGTTGTTCACATGAAATTTGAGAACAAATATAAAATTTTGTAATGATTAAGAGTCGCATTATTAAAAAAAAAATCAATATGTAATAAATTTGAAAAAATTTCAACCAGGCATGTAAATCAATCACAAATGAACTTGGATTGAAGGAAAAAAATATAAAGATCATTAGTTGAAAGATCCAAGAATCATATGGGTGCAAGGAGAATTGCCCTTTGAAATTTCTCGACAAGAATTGCAAGTGCTTGAAGAATCCACTTTTGACAACACAATAATTGAGAGGAAACAAAAATTTTATTCAACAATTTAATGCATTTTAGTATTTTACATGCTTGATGATTCCTATTTTTTTAAATCAAAGACCAAAAGCAACAACTCCTCAAAATTCCTTAATATATAGCCTCAAACTACAAACTTTTATTTAAGACCGTTCGTTTCCAACAAATTTATAATCTCATTTTATCAAAATAATAAGTTTCCAACTTTGAAAACATGTTTCAAGCAATATCAGATACAAGAACTAGTATTTGAGGCAAGGCCATGAATTGTTATGTTGCCAAATATATGAATAAAAGGAAAATAGGTAGCTAAATATGAAGGCGGACTGGACGAGTCGACGAGCCGGCGGACTTGACAAGTATATGAGACACGCACAAAAGAAATAAGAAGAAGAGGAAGGCAGTCGCGGTCGAGGGAGCTGTCGAGAGCGCAACAACAATCACGGTCAAGCTGTCGAGGCCAGCAGAAGTCGCGATTGAGGTTGAAGACAAGAGGCCACACGAAGAAGAAGAATCACATGCTTATGAGAGGTGAAGAGGTGAGGCTAGGCATGACACGAGCGAAGTCTTACAAGCGAAATAAATATTATGTTTATGTTTTTTTTAATGTCAAGAGGCGAACGCCTCGAATAACTGAGGCGAGGCGCGTGCGCCTCAGTTTAATTGAGGCATATGCCTCAAAGTCCATCATCAAAGCGTAAGCCTTGACATGTAAACGGGCGAAGTTGCACGCAAGGTGCGCAATTTTAAACCATGAGCGTGACATGACATGCCTTTTGATCCATGTTCATTGTGCGGTTCAAGGAGTTAAAATAACGTATGCTATTTATGTTATGCACGAGCAATAATGTATAACACATTTTAATTTAGATGATTTGGGTTACAAATTAACATTTATATTATTTATTATTTATCATTGTATTTTATAAAGCATTTAAGCACTCTGTTTTAATGCACTATCTTGCCACATCCCTCAAGCCTTTGCTTGGCTAGTTGGCTTCCTCTTTGCTTCGTTTGAATTTAGGGCTTCGATTCTTTTATGTTTCTTTCACATCGCAAACTAACTTGTATCCATCTTGCTTATCTATCTCATCCATCTCGCAAGCTTTCAACTCTCGGCTTCTTCTGTCTCACACCGCATGCACCCATAGCCCCTCGCATCTTTCTTAGCTTAAATGTCACATGCCTCATACCCTCGCTCTCATTAAATAATTAATTAGAAGGGATGACAAGGTTTTGACAAAGGTACCCATTCTTGCTTTTGATGTTATGAGCTTTGAAAGACACCTATGGCATTGCAGTAGAGGATTGACCATCACATAGGCCCATGGAGATCAATGGAAGATAAATTGAATGTATCGGTTCAAGAGATTCATGTGTAAGGAATGTGGTCCAAACATGGTTCATTTTAATTTTGAGGGTTGAGGTTTCTCAAAATAGGAAGTTTATATGATTAATTTCATCCCGAGTGTATCCAAGAATACTCTTGATTAAAAAATCAAATATTGTGTTCATATTGGATAAAATTGATGTATGACTACTTAGGTCCAAGGCAAACTGGATCATAAGGCTCCATAGATGATGAAGGGAGTAACGTCCTTGGAACCTAGAATGGAAAACTTAAATATATCAAAATGGGCATGAAAAGAGGGATTTATAACTCTACATCAACTATGGGGAGATACCCAAAACTGGAGCTATAATGTCATGTGGTGGCACTGGTGCAGGAGAAGAGGAATGAGCAGATGTAGGAAAGTGAATACTAACCTAATGAGTGGGTATGATGCCCTCGATTAAGATCTCATTATTTTGTTTATGGTGCAGTTCAAGGGCTTAAAATAATGTGCGATGTTTATGTTATACACGGGATGTAATGTATAGCACACATTCTAATTTAGATGATTTGGGTTACAAATTAAAATTTATATTATTTATTATTTATCATTATATTTTATAAAGTATTTAAGCACTCTGTTTTAATTCACTATCTTGCCACGTCCCTCAAGCCTTTGCTTCGTTTGAATTTAGGGCATCGATGCATTTATGTCTCTTTCACATCGCAAACTAACTTGTATCCATCTTGCTTATCTATCTCATCCATCTCGCAAGCTGGCAACTCTCGGCTTCTTCTGTCTCGCACCGCATGCACCCATAGCCCCTCGCATCTCTCTTAGCTTAAATTTCACATGCCTCATACTCTCGCTCTCATTAAACAATGAAGTAGAAGGGATGACATGGTTTCAACAAAGGTACCCATTCTTGCTTTTGATTTTATGAGCTTTGAAAGACACCTATGGCGTTGTAGTAGAAGAATCGCAATCACATAGGCCCATGGTGATCAATGGAAGATAAATTGAATATATGGTTCCAAGAGATTCCTCTGCAAGGAATATGGCTGCAAACATGATTTATTTTAATTTTGAGGGTTGAGACTTCCCAAAATAGCAAGTTCATAAGGTTAATTACATCCCAGGTGTATCCAAGAATACTCTTGATTAAGAAATCAAATCTTGTGTTCATATCATGTAGAAGTGATGTATGATTGGTTAGATTTAAGGCAAAGTGGAGCATAAGGCTCTACATAAGATGAATGGAGGAACATCCTTGGAACCTAGAAAGGAAAACTCAAATATATTAAAATGGGCATGAAAAGAGGTACTTATAACTCTACATCGACCATGGAGAGATACTCAAAATTGGACCTACCATGTCATGTGGTGGCACCAGTCCAGGAGCAGTGGAATGAGTAGATGTAAGAAAGTGAATACTAACCTATTGAGTGGGTACGATGCCTTTGAATAAGATCTCATGATTCCATTATTACGGGTTCGTGGATGCTATTAATCTACTTAGTCATTCGGTAACTTGAGAATCTTTGTTAGAAATCATGAATTATCTCATTAAAGGAGGCCTCATAGATTAAGGGTATGGTCCTAGGCTAACAGATAGACGTGGATTATACTCCACTATTATATGAGGGAGAAATTCGTACTATACTTAATTGTATCACATGGTGGTAAATGCCAAGGCTAATAAGGCTACCTAAGGCTCTTAGGTCAAGGGGTAGGAAATGAGGTTATCTTCTTCCTGTGGCAGAGACGATATCATAGATGGGGCTTATAACTCAATCGTGTAGGATCGAGAATTCCCAAATATTTCTTCAATGCGGTTGAGAAGATGGGACGCTATGAAAAATCTAGGCATTTTCTTAATATGGTACAAAAACATCTAAAAGGTATGACTTATAGCTTAATTGCATATGATCAAGAGGTCTGAACATCTTTTCAATGTGGTATGATGTCGAAATGGGACTTACACTTTGGTTGTGTGTGCCCAAGAAAATCCATATATATTCTTTTTGTGATGGAGAATGTATTAAAGATATAATATGTTTTGATTATCTCATCACTATGATAGAGGAGATACAAAGAATGAAAATGATGGGAATGATGGACTAAAAGAAAAGCTGGACATCTCAATATGATAGCAAAGACGTCGAAATATGACTTAAAATTTGGTCGCATGTGACCAAGAAAGCCCAACTATCTTCTCAATGTAATAGAGAAGATAGAAGATTGGACTTACACCTTACTTGGGTCAAGAATAGGGGTGTCAAAATGGGTTGACGGGTCAGCTTTGGGTCCGATCCTACTTGAATCCAGTCAAACCAAACCCATCATGTTTAATAAAATGGTCAAAACACCAACTCAAACCCAACCCGCTAGCAACCCGAATGATCGAAAGCCAATTCACTTACCCATTTTGGTTATGAATTTTTAAATAATTTATTAACTATAAAGTTTAGAATATTTGATAAAAAATAATAAGATTATACCAACATGTTAAAAAGTTATAGAAAAAATATATTAAACGGGTCATTTTTCAGGTCCAAATGGGTTCATGGGTCAACTCGAACCGGACCCATTTTATAAACGGATTGGAAAGCCCAACCCATTTATTAAACAGGTCAGCTTGAACCTGGATTTTCTTGGTCGGGTTCGGCTGGGGTTGGCGGGTTGGGTCAATTATTGACACCCCCCTAGTTAGGAATGCCATTTAATCCATTTAGTTGCACGTAAAAATGAAGGATGGGTCATCTGTAAATGGAAGGGAGATGGACACATCCTAATCTAACTAGATGAAGAATAGCCTGATGTGTGTAGACTGTAGAGTATATCCTAAAATAGACCCTAGAATACATGTAGACACATGATAATGATATAATAGGTTTCAATAAGGCTATAGGTTGACAAATCATGTCTTTGTCAGCCATTCATATCCATCATGGTGAGCCCATATGCTCAATCACTACTATTAGAATCATAAACTCTGTGTTCTGTTTTGAATAGGTATAGCCTACAAGTGAGTAGTGTGTAAAGTTATAACCCTACTCATCTCTATAATCGCTAACCCATAATTATTTATGGTTCTAAACTCTGCTACCCTATAGTTCCCTGCAAAATGAATGCTAGTAGTAAATACGATAATATATTTACTCTGTTTATATCTCCTGTGGATTGTACATCAAAGAGATTCTATGTTATGTAATTAGACTTCACCTACAACCAATTAATATTGTGTATTCAACTGCTATAAATTTTAGGAAATTATTATTTTAATAAACAGAACTTTAAAAATGCATGTATTAATAATAATACACACTTAAAGTACATGATAATGCTACAAATTATGAATATACAATAATGTTGTTATAATACCTTGTATCTTCTCCTAAAAGAAACTGATTGAATTTGAATTAAAATCACCTCTGCTTCATTACATAGTTCATTTATCACAAAAATTTTAACAACATATTTTATTTATAATTTATTTAATGCATTATGAAATGAAATGCATGAAAAAGATGTATTATGAATTAACTCAGTTTTTATAATTTATTGTATAATAAGATATGAAAAATCGGAATCCATATATATATATATATATATATATATATATATATATATATATATATATATAATTTTAAATGCATGTAATGGGATTTATAAATATGCATGAAATAATGGATAAAAGGAAGATTATGCATGTTATGTTTAATTCAAAACATCTCATTATATATTTAACATTAAAATTAAGTATTAAATTTATTATTTGATGAATTCAATTTAAATGTAATGCACTTAAGATTATACTTAACCCAAATTTGATATATTCTATTTTTAAAAGTAAATTTCCTAAGTATGATTGTAAAAAAAAAACTAGGCGGTGAGCCACTTCCTGGCTGATGATTGGGAAAAAGAACCTTCATGCAAGGCTATCTATCATATTGTGTTCTTTTCTTCTTTGTGTAAGCTGTATACAATAGGTTGAGATAAATTTGCAATAGGCTATAAGAGGACGATACTGTCGGCTTTGGGGTTTGCAGCTAAGGGAAAAGGCTCTTAAATTTAAAAACTGCAGCTACAGGGACTTTAATATATTGCTGTTAGGTGCGCCTTAAGATTGCAACTTGAGTATAGATGGCAGAGTGCAGGCTTGCAGCAGGTGGAAATGCTTAGTATTTAGTAGGTGGTGCAATGGCTATTTAGCTTTGACATGAGATTGCCATCGAGAGAGCCTAATGATGAAGTTTGCTAGGATGCTGGGTTGATGGTGGTTGAAGAGATGGTGAGAGATGCAAGAATTGGTTTCTGTGGAGATTGGGGTGAGTGATTACCAATAATTGGAGACCGGCTTGGGATATTGGTGATGTGGAAAGACAGCTGGCTTCAATACTCATTTAAAGCTAGCTTGCAGCGGGGATGGCTGACTGTACTGGTAGCTACAGAAGTGAGTCTGTTTGGTAAAGTGAAGGCTAGAGAAGCTGTAGTGGACAGTATGAGGTTGATAGCTTATGAGGTTAAGGTCAGGTTCTGCTCGGGACATGTGCAAGTGTGGGCTACTGTCAAAGTTCAGGAAGCTGGGGTGTTTTTGCTGGGTTTTTGGTGGAGTTCCAATGAGGTAGGGTTAGACGGTTCAACGACTTGATGTGGGTGGTTGGCAGGTAGCTCTTCAATTTAACAGTTTGACAACAAATTTATGATTGGCCTTAGGATGGACATTAGGATTGAGAAAAAAATGATTTACCACCATAAATTAGCGGATGCTTTCTACCATTCCCTCAAAGTGGAAAAGAGAAAAAAAAGTTGCCTTTTTTTAGACATACGAGTCTGATCACTCCTGCTTCTACTTAGAGGCCTATTGCTACAGCTACCCCACCAATAGTGGCACACAGACTACTGTGGCTCTTACTAGGAGGGGCTTTAAGATAACTAACAAGAACACATATTTAAAGTGCCACAAACATACAACATTAGTGTAAAACTCAAATTCTATTCCTAAGGAGGATGATGTAGATGAAGTGTTGGATGAGTCGCCCTTGTTTGAAGATGGGATTGATGTCAAGGATGACTATCAGATTGGAGTCATGAGTTGTTTGATTTCTAGAAGTGAAGTATATGATTGGATGAGGAGAAATATTTTCTTCATGGACGTGATATATTATGACAAAATGTGCAAGTTTGTTATTGATGGTAAGAGTGTTATGAATTTTATATCCACCTATGCACTAATAAGGACTAACCTCAAGATTGAGCTGCACCATGAGCCCTTAAACGTAGTTTTATGGAACCACACTTTTCTCTCCATCACTAGTAAGTGTTTAGTCTCCCTTAGGATTAGTAGCTATGAGGTTAGAATCTAGTGTTATTTCTTCCCTATGTAGATGTCACACATCTTACTGGATTGATTCTGGTTATATGATTTTGAGCATCTTCCATTTTGGCAATAGAGAAGGCACCTACCCTAACCCAAACCTTCCTCTGATATCTGGCCAAAACCCACCATTAAAAAGAATGCTAGGCTTCAGTTGTTAATGATTGGGTCCCCTATTGATGGCTGAAGTGATTCTACCTTTGATTCCACTATTTTTTTATTTTTATTTATTTTTTTTATTTTTTACCTTTGATTCCACTATTTTTTTATTATTTTATTATTATTATTATTATTTTTTTAATTCCACTATGATTACACCTGACTGTAGGATAAAGGGTTAGATTTGACATTCTTAGGAGAGAGTTTGTTGACTTATCCTTAATACGCTTGCTTCATATGAGGGAAGTTGCGCCCGAGCCAATGGAGATTCACATGCATTTATTTTGTGGTTTCTTTGCTTTTCTTAAATTTTAATGACATTGCTTCGAAGGATTTACCTGAGTAGTTGTCACCTTTAAGTAACATAAAACATGCTAAAGAATTTGTGCTTTAGTCTCAGCTCTTAAACCTTCCCCATTACATAATAAATCTAATTGAATATGTTGGCTTGAAAAGGAAAACACGTGAATTGCTTAGAAAAGGCCTCTCTCAGGAGGCCCTTGGCCCATCTGTAATTCTTACACTTTTGAATCTAAAGAAGGATGACACATAGAGGATGTCTATGAATTGTAGGGAAATTAATAAGATAATCATCAAGTATAAATTCTCTATACTTAGGCTTGATGACATGCTAGACCTTACCTCTATTACCAACAATTTTTCCAAGATAGATCTTAAGAATGGATATCACTAGATTAGGATTTGGGCAAAGAGGTTAGTGGAAGACTAACCTTTAAGGTTTTATATGGTCTCTATGAGTGGTTAGTCGTGCCCTTCAACTTATCTAATGCTCTATGTACCTTTGTGAGATGGACGAACACTATTTTGAAGTCATTTATTGAAAATGTTTTGATGGTATATTTTGATAGCAGCCTCATTTTCTGTCTCGATTAGAGCATTTAGAGCACCTTACGTGGGTGTTTGAAAAACTTAAGAAGGAAAAGCTTTATATTAGCATAAAGCATATTTCCATAGATATATGTGATATTTATGGGGTTCATTATATCTATACATGAATTTAAAGCTAAGTTCTTCGAGGTTAAGACAATCTTAGATTGACCCACTCTCACCATTTTCATTTAGATTGGGAGTTCTCATGGCTTAGCCATATTCTATAAGAGATTCATCAAGAACTTGTGTGTCATTTTTGCTTCTTTCATTGATATCTTGAAGCAAGAAAAGCTGCGTTTGACTCCTAATGCACAAAAGGACCTTAAAGTGTGCAGGTCTTAATGATACTTACCACATCTTTAAGGATAAATAGCAATGACATATCACATAAGAACTCACAAGTCATCAGCACTGTCATCAGTCATCACTAAGGGGGTCTTCATTTGAATCATCATTATGATGAACTGCTCTCTCCTCTTCCTCCTCTCCTATAGAGTCCAATGTCTCCCAATCAGCTCCTTCCTCATTATCAGTTATCTTCCTCTTCCCTAAATATTTTTGAACAATATCATAATGAATAATAGTGTAATACATTGTTTAAAGTCTAAAAAAAGAAAACTATATTATTTATATATCTGTTTTGATTTGTTCTTGAGTTGTGGTGGATGTAGATGCTTTAAGACCATCAAAGAAATCAACATTTAAATCTTCATCTTGCAATTCAAACGGCATCACTTCAATTTCATCATCTACAAATCATTCATCATCAAATGCCACATCCTTGCAAAGCAAAGGATCTTCATCATCCATTAATTCTTTTTCTTCAAATTCCTATCTCTGAGTCTCCTATTGTACATAATGTACACTAATGAATTCATCCTCAATGTTGACAAGCGATTTCTCCTCTTTGTATGTACTTGGTTGTATGTACTCCAATTTCTTGCACAGCCAAATAAAGAGCATGTCAAGCCCAAAACTTTCACAACAAAACGCTGTAATTCTGGAGTCCCGTCATCAAATTGAATCCACCACTCAACTAATATTTATATAAGAGAGTTTAATTAGTGCGAAAAAATAACTTTTAAATAAATGTTTAAACATTAAATAAAATCATCTGGAGGTCGTTTGACAATTGTATCATTTGCTTGTTGTAACCCAAATAAACCATCTTTGTTCTTAAAAGGTACCAATTGCATGTCAGCATTTGATCTTTCAGTTGCATCACTTATTAGACGATCCATGCAATGATACAATCCCAATTTTATTTCAGGGTTTGTAGACTTGTTCTCTGCATATTGATATTGAGGGTTTAGGTAATAGTCAGCTGCTTGCAAGTGTCGGTGAAGCTGTAGCTCTCACCTATCATCAATAATATTCCAAATTTTCCTAAAGCTTCCCTCATTGCCTCCTAAGTTTGAGGCAATCATCTCTTTGGCTTCATCCATGGCATTGTAGATGAAACCCATTGCAGGCTTCTTCTCAGCATCCACCATCCTTAAGACATGAACTAAATGTCTAGTGGTTGTAATGGCATATAAGACACTGCCAAAATTTGTCATTTAAAACAATCTTTTTAATTTTTTTTCCCTCAGTCTTCTTCGCCCAAGCACAACTCAACCACTGTGTAGATGTAAACATAGCCTCTAAAGATTGTCTAGCATCCAGCATGCTCTCTAAAGTCAAGTAAGCGGTGGCAAATCTTGTTGCTGCTGGCCTTAGAATTTCTTTCTTTGAAAATTTTCTCATAAGAGCTAGAACCCAAGAGTGGTTGTAAATAAACATGTTTTTTTTTTTTTTGCTTTAATAAGTGCATTTTTATGTTGAGGTAGCTCCCCAAGTTTCTCAAGAATCAGATCTATGCAATGTACAGCACATGGAGTCCAGTACAGATGTTTCCTTTTCTCCATAAGTTTTTTGCGTGCAGCCTTGTAAGAACTTTCATTATCTGTCACAACTTGTACAACCAAATGTTCTCTAACCTCATCAACAATGCTATCTAATAATCCAAATATAAACTCAGCATCTTTGATCTGGTCAGATGCTTCAATTGACCTTAAAAACACAGTACCATAAGGATTATTAATGAAGATGTTGATCAGACTTCTATGTTTGATATCAGACCACCCATCTGACATAATTGTTACTCCTGTTTGGGCCCAAGTCCTTTTAATTTCTTCAATGCTTCTATCAGTGCTTTTTAACTCCTTCAAAATCCATGTTCTCAAATCATACATGGTTGGAGGTTTGAACCCTCTCCCAAATGCTCCAACTGAACGAATCATGTTGTAATAAGCAGGTGATGTTGCAACATTAAATTGAGTTGCATTTTCGTAGAAGAATCTGCCTATATCCTTACACAGTCTTCTTCGTGCCTCCCTTGCATTTTGGCAAAGATTGTATTCCTATAGATTGCATTTTGGCAAAGATTGTATTCCTATAGAGAACATCGCAAACTTAGAACAAAGCCCAATATAGCAATGACCAAATATTGAATTCAGCCAATGGTTGTAACTACTATGAAACCAGAGAGCATTCTATGTGCTGAAACAGGTAACTGGAAACAACCAATCTAAAGAATCAAAAAGTTGAATTTAAATGACTTGCAACATTAAACCTAATTGACCTCGTTATTCAAAACACTAGTGAACGCATTCTATTCTTATTATGATCATTATCATAGACATGTTTTAGTAGAAATTTAAACATGAAAACAAAACAAAAAAAATCTATGGTATAGAGATAATTAAAACAATATCATCACATGATTTTTATTTCAAATGATTAATACTTTATGGTTTATATCATTTTATATAGACTAAAAAAATTTGGCTATGATGAATTAAATATTTGATATTTGACAAGCAAATATTGGCATAAATGTAGTGCGCTTGCATAGGGTAATTAATAAATTATCATTAGTCTGCCATCCCAAATCATCTGGAACCTATGATATGCACCATCAATATTGGACGCAATAATACGTATAAGATTACTTATAGTGTAAGATGTGTAGATATGTATAGTAAGATGTTGTGTGTGAATTCATGAGATGATGAAAAGAAAGAAGAATCAACATTATTAATTGCAAGTTCTTGAAATAAATCAAATTTGCTATATTGAAGTTTGGAGTAATCTTAGAACTTCCTGAAATTTTCATTTTATAAGCATTGGGCCTAGTGTGCCATATAATGCACTGTATGATTTTATTTAATCTCATGTTTTATGTAGTTAATTTTTAAAAAACCCTAGGCAACAATTTACTATTCATCTTAAGGGTTTGTATTAAGGATCTATAATGAATATGAAATGCTAATAAGAATGAAAACAAATAATTCACATAAATATGAAATGCCTATTTGAGTAAGCAATATTTTAAAAGAAAGATAGCACAAATTACTTACATATTGGTAGTGATGATTTAAGCACTTATAGTTTATCCAGACATAATATTTTAAAATTGAAAGTTTTAGTAAGTCACTCATTAATAGTACATTCATTGAGGCAATTATGCAATTCTATTATTTCACTAGCCTCCCTCTATGAATTTGAAACCAAGGGACCAATAATAATAATAATAATAATTTATAAATAATTTCGTTAGAAATTTCATCTGACATTAAATTAGCTTTCTCAATTGAAATTTCAACTTTAATAAGCATAATTATTTTCTTCCACATTTAAGGATCAGTTCATGGTTTGATTAAATAGTTTCACATTTTGGAATAAACTTGATGTCTTTTAGAAGTTTAAATTTAAATGTATGAGTTTCGATAAGAACTTTGGTTCACAATTAGTATTAGATTATGATTCTAATTATAATTTAAGTTCATATATAATTAGTTTCAAATGATGTTCGACTGTAATGAGCAGTCTGTCAATACAAATAGTTATTTTTTTGTTGGGGTTAATTTCATTTAACATAAACTTTCAAACATATTTTTAAAATAAACATGAATAAGATAATTGATCAATTATATATATATATATATATGAAGTTAAATATCTCTATGGCAAATTGCCAATTTATTATTACCTCACTAAATCTTTTAATAGTCGTTATGAGCAGTCGAGCAGAGCAGCAGCTGACTTTGACATTATCAATTTCGTCACCTTAGCGTTGGCATCTTTTTTTTTTAAACTTTTGAGTCAATTAAGATAAACTCACATACATCACATACAAGAACTTCAAACCTAAATCTCTTAATTTGTAAGCAAAATTCTCAATCCACACATCAAAGTGAGCTACGTTAGAGCTGGGTTCTCATAAAATACTGCTTCTTGCAGGGACAGAAGAAGTCACTTGCGGATAATTTTGAGTATGTTATGCATGGGAAACTATATAAAATCTCAGAAGAAAGTGCTGCTGGAGGGACCAATGTGAAAGTGTAAGCCTTCTTTCCTAATCTTTTCAGTGCTTGAATTCCCTGCATATTTCTAATTACGTTCCTCTTTCAGACAAAAACTCATCTGAAAAACATATACATATTTACATAATCATACAAAGAAAAGATCTAGCTTGCAAAAACCATAAGATTCAACACACAAATTGACATATTTGATCTGACAAATACTCTTTCAACTCCCATCCCCGTTGGTTGCAGAGAGATATATGTCTCATTTGGTGGCCTTTTGATGCTGCTGAAGGGGGATCCTTCAAATGCTGCTAATTTCGAGCTGGATCAGAGGCTCTTCCTGCTGATGAGGAAAGTCTAGAAGGAGCTAAGCTGTACACTTTAGCCACGCTCTGTAAGTGTGTGCGTAATTCGCTTAAAATCTAAAAAAAATGGTTCTGTTAGTATAGAGAACTACCAAATTAAGAAAACATTTTAGACTGTTTTATGCTGCTTGAAATCGCTAAGTTATGACTTTAATTTCTCTAGTTCTCTGATTCTGCGCAGAGTTTATTTTATGAATTACTTTTTCTGAGAGCCTCATTGAGATAATTTGCTGATTGTTTTCTTTATTAAATTATAATCATAGTTTTATTTGGGGGATATTTAGGCTAATGAAGATAAATTCATATACACATCATATATACAATACTCAAATCGAAGATTTTTTGGTTGACAGTCAAAGCTCTCAATCAACAAATTAAGGTGAGCTCAGTATCTTAGTTTCATTTAACTAATATATATATATTTTTTTAATATTTGTAGTGGCATAATTATATTTTGTAATTGAATTTATTAATGTGTGAGCTGAAAAAAAAATGTTTTTGATATATATATATATATATATATATATATATATATATATATATATATATATATATATATATATATATATATATATTAAAAATGTTATTATACTAAACTTTTTTTAAAAAACTCTAATACTATTATTTATATTTTTCTTTTAATAATTGTACCTAATAATTTGTTGGAATGTAACCGTTTGTATTTAGGTATGCAATTAAGGCGTGCAGTTATATAGAGTAGAAGAAGTTTGAAGAATACAAATAGGATCGTGGGCCGTGAAGTACTAATGGGCCGTTTTGGTTACTGTTAGATGGTTTTGTACAAGCACTGACTTCGTGGAATTATGGAGGGGTTGGGCGGCTGTTGCCAAAGTCAAATAATTATAAATAATATATATATTTTATTTTATTTTTTAATTATATAAATTATAAAATATGTATGCCTCCTTCCTTTCTTTCTTCAATTTTTAATTTTATTATTGCCTATCAGATTTGAAGAAAAAAAAAAAAAAATTGAATTAATAAAAAAAGTGACACGTTTGACCTTACAGGTACAGTTAAAATTAAAAAATGCATAAGAATATCATCAATAACTTTTTTAATAAATAATTTATTGTTTTTAAATTTATTTAAAAATTTATATAATTTTTTAAATATTAGATATAAAACCAATCGCAATATATATTAAAAAATTATTAAAAATAGTATTCGGGTAAATTTATACATTTATTAATTCATATATGACTTATTTATATTAAATTAATATTAAAATAAATATAATTTGTGTCACCTGACCAAATTAAAAGTCAAATTCCTTTGGGGTAGTTTAGCTGTAATGATCGAGCGGAGAACCTAATTTGAGCTAATTTTTCAAATTAGCCTTTTGTAACGGGTTGGGTTTGGGCTGGGCTGGTACGGGTCTGGTCCTTCTGAAGCCCGACCAAATTATAATTTAAATTATCAAATAGTATGACTATAGCATTACTATATATGACTTGGGTATGGAGTTTGAGCTCCTAGGATCTGTCTTCCAGTCAGAAAAAATATATATTTACTTGATTGTGCCACCGAAATTAAAAATATATTTAACATTTAAATTTCACTATTTACAAGCATAATATTGAAAATATTGAAATTAAATAAAAAATATATCCATTACCATAACTTCACATCATCAATGTGCATTGGTCTCATGGCTCTTCGTCGTTTGTTCCATTCTCTTTCACATAATGCTAAGTTCCTTGCTCTCATACTCCCTCTCTTATCTTGATCTTCCTCCGTCACTCCACTCATTCCACCCTCTTATGCTTGATCAAAATTTTTGCAACCCATGGCAAGAAAATAGAGCGGAAATCACATAAGAAATTGCACGTGAAAGCGTCAAGGGGTCTCAGCATAAAGCTTGTTGGGAGAAAACATCATTGAGGCAGCATGGCTAGATCTCACAAGTGTTCGATGGATTCTAATTTGAGACATTTTTCTTATTATTTTCTAAAGTCATTTACTAATGTAAAAATTTATAGCTCAAGAATTTGTCTGTACTAAAATTTTGCTTTAAAAAGAAATAAAAAAGTTGATCCAAATGAAGCCTAAGTCTACATGATGTAAATAGTGAAATTCATAGGTCAAATTTGTAAATTTTAATACAATATTTTTTTGTATATGTATTGAAATCCCACATGAATAAAAAATCTCTATTCCCACTTAACCCGGCCCGGACAAGCCCGCCCATCAGCCATTAAAGACGACGATGACTCTCTAGAGAAAGCGATTAGTCCAATAACTTGAAAGAACGAAAACGGTCCGCAGAAAGCGCACGCACCCTTTGAATTCTAACGGTTGCCCACGTAACCCCTCCTCCGTCTTCTTCCTCCACATTTCCACTTGTCTATAAATCAACAGAGCCAGATCAAAACCTTCAACATAAATAAATTACTTGTTGAAGCTCGATCTGCATACAACAGAGAGAACAATGAAGTTTGTAACTTGCCTCCTGGCTTTCTTGCTGGTCGTCTCAGCTGCCATTAATGGACCTGTCGAAGCTCGGAGCTTTAGAGGGGAGCGGCCGTGTGATGAGATCTATGTGGTGAAAGAAGGAGAGACGCTGCAAACCATTAGTGTGAAGTGTAAAACTCTCTCGATTCTGGACGATAACCCTCAGATTCTGGACTCCGATGATCTCGGCCAGGGGACGGTTTTGTATATCCGGCGGCCGGCGAAGGGAGGCAGACTCTGATGTTCTGATTGTTTTTCTGACAGTTGTACAGTTAGTTCGTGAGAATCAGAGGAGGTGCTTCTTTGCTTTTGCTTTTCTTTTTTTCTTTCGTTGGGAATTGGGATGATGAATTGATTGGGAAAAATTATGCTAGGAACCTGATACAAAATACACGACTGTTGAAGTATTTGATTTTGTGCAGAATTATGTTAATTTCAGCATAAATTTACAAGTTTTGAAACCTATATTTCCAATGTTTTGTACTAAAATATTTTATTTTATTTTTTATGATCTATGTAGATAAATACTATGTATAGATGATTTCTCTTTTCTCTGTTTTTTATTTCTTTTTTTTTATTGGAGAAACGAGCAGCTCTCTCTCTCTCTCTCTTTCTTTGGATTGTATGTAACACAGAGAAGTGGATGTTGGATATTGTTTCAGATGCTTGTATATTGATACTGTTGGGAGTTGAAACGAAATTGAAATTTGTTTCTGGGTGGGGTACTGTGCTTCAGGTGTCGGATGAGATAAATTATTCTGTGCGGTTATCAACGGTTCAGGGACGAATTCGGATGTGTCAACACCGGCACACAGCAAAAAGTTAAATAAATTAAGCTTCATTTGACAGGTCTTTCTTACTGCTTTCTCTGCTTTCTGAAGCAGCTTTTTAGTATAAAACTATTTTAAGAAGTAGTAAGATAGCCATCTCAAATGTAATCTTTATTAGATAAAATTTTTGAAACTTGAGTCTTCCAAAATAATTTAGATAATGAATAAGATCTGATTTTATCTTCATAAAAAAATATTGGCTGATCAATTTTAAGCAAAGCAATCCGGTCATCCAACAGGTTTGGCTCAATCAATTTGAGGAATTTTGCTCAAATTAGCTAAGTAGGTCCTTAAGGGGTCCAATTGGGCTAAGTTGGGTCAATTGGGTTCAATTGGCCTAATCATGGGGCAATTGGGTATATTTCATGTATATTGAGTCCATTTAGGTTAAATAGAGAAATTTAAGTTAAATTTAATTTGACTAATTTCGTCAATTTGTTATAAATGGTTTAATTGAGTTAATAAAATAATTAGCTAAATTGGGCTCAATTAAGGGCCAATTTATGTTAAGTTAGCTATGGTTAATCAATTGGTTGTCTTGGATTAATTTGTTCAAATTGGCCAAAATGTCTTAGGGGGTTTAAATTGATAAACTTGGGCTAAGCGAGCTAATTGGCCAAATCAAAGGCTAGTTGGAGCCAAGTCAATTAGTTTGCAACCTCAATTTCAATCAATTTGGATAGCTTGAAGACTAAGATCTAATTGGGTTAAATAATTTTATTTATGCTAACTTGGGTTAGAAAGTTCCAATTTAGTTTGCCCAAGAGTTAATTTATTTAACTTGATAGATTAATTTTATAACTATTGGGGCCAATTGGACAATATTACTTTCTTTAATCATTGGGTTTTGATCTAATTTACCTAATTGTTTCTAAATGGGAAAAATTAGGATTCAAGTGGTACTAACTTTGTCCAATGGTCAGTTGGGGTCAATTCATTTATGGCATAATGATTAAAACTATATGGAAATGGTTTGCCTAATCCACTTAGTGATTTGGTTTAAAATCCCTTATTGGGTCCAATGTGTGAGGAGATTTAATGTTAGATTTATCTATGGTCAAACTTGATCATATGATATAAATTTAAATATCATGTCATAACCCAATCCAACAGAATTCTTATCGTGTTGGGGTGTGACAGACAAATCCCAATATTTAGTTTTGGAAATGCTTCATATTTCATCTTCCAATTTAAACTTTAAAATAAACTATAGAATACAGAGTTGCTATGAACATCTAGAATACTATAAATAAATTCATCCACAGTATTTTTTTTATTTCATCAAAATGTTACTATAAGATCTATACTACAGTACTTTGCTACTTAACAAAAAGCAGTGTAAAACATAAATAGATGCCATGTCTGTACAAAATCAAAATAGAGAAATATCAAAAAACTTAGATCAAATCTTGAAACTGCAAATCTATCGACTTGTTCCATTTCTCATATCCTAAAAATCAAAAACAAAATTACACAGAGCTCAAACAGCTCAGCAAACTACAAACACCAATCTTATTTTTCAAATATTTATTTTATTAATCTTTTTTAGAATATTTAAAAGTTGTGCAATGTAGTATAATAAATCAATGTACTGAGCAAAGTAATAAAAGTATAGCATGTATCTAATTATTTAAATAATAATATTGAGCAGATAAATAAATTAAAATTTATATCATAGAGTAGTTCATATCAAAAAAATTTGACCATAAATAGAATCTCAAAAAATTTTGGCCCCTTATAACTCCCTTTGTGCTTATAGCACCAAAACATATCCAGAAGCATCAAAATATGACATATTTGTCACAAGAACATGACTCTTAGCCATCAAATTATGCTTTATAGGCACTAAAATATTCCTGGTCACAAACATAATCACAAAAAACTCTTAGCCCCTTATATCTTCCAACATATACTTTCATATCAAAACTTCTCAATATCACCTAGTTATAAGCATGCTATTTCTCTATTTGCTTTGCATTATTTTCAATTTTAAGAGCTTAGTTGTTGGGCTTTCCAGCTCATTATGTGATTTTACATGATTTTAGGTGAAGAACCCTACAGTACAAAGCTAGGCAGTAATATACTAATATGCTTTAATTTTTTTTTTTAATTATATGTATTCTTTTATAATTAGTATGGATATTGTACATATTATTTTAAACTTTGAATGTAGAAAGTAAATATTGACTATAGAAATGTGAATTATGTTTCATTATTTATTAGGATTTCATTAATGCAATTAATTTGTTCTAAATATTAGATTATCTGGTTGTAAAAGAATGATGAAGATAATGAATTGAAAAAGATAAATGGAGTGAAAGAGAATACGAAAATTCTTTCACTTTAAATCCCAGGGTGAGACACCACCCATGATCGAACCAGACATGTGCACCCAAAGCCTAGAATAGCCTCTATAGTTGTCCAATCTAAGACACTTGATAGCATCTCATTGGCCAATCGCCTTAGCCAACCAAAACTATCAGCAATGGGTAGATTTCCATCCATATTCAATTCCAGATATCTATATATAGGGGCTCATGAGGTGGGAATTCACATGTGAGCTTTGCTTCCTCAGCCTTCCCACTACGAGATCGGACTGTTGGATTGTATGTTCTTGCTTTCATGATCCTTCTGGATCAAAGGGTCTTTGGTAACGGCGAGAGGAAGAAGATGAAATCACGAACGTACGTCTATTCCATTTAACTAGAATTAATGACAATGATTGGGTTATCTCATTAAAGCTAGTGAATTTAGATTAATTATAAAAAATTCAATTAAACTTCAAATGACTTGAAAAAACTTGTTGAGTGGTGTTTATCTCATTAAATCTTCTTAGAGCTACATTCAAACATACTATCATTTTATAAAAAAAAATTAAATATTTAAATATCAACTATATGAATACATAAAATAAAATTCTATGATATCCATATTACACATACTAATAAAAAAATGTATTTTTATCATTTTTTACATAAATATATTTAAACTACCTTCAATAAAAAAATACATTAGCCTATTTAAACACTTAAAACTCTTTGCAATAGTAGAATTATACATCTCTCAAATATCACAATGAACCAAACAATTGTAACTTGCAGCTAAGAGAAATATATTATGTCATGAATTTAAGACAGCATTGTGTCTAGATGTTCCATTTGGGATAATTTTCTTACTATTTTCTAAGCAACTTCTTAGCGCACAAATTTCTTGAAACCATAAAAAAGGCAATGGCTAAAAGTCATCTCAAACAAAACCTAAAGCTTCATTTGGACAACTTTCTTGCTGCTTTATAAAACATTTTTTTAGTACAAAATTTTTTAATTCAAGAAACTTTTATATTAAAAAATTGTTTAAGAAAGTAGCACAAAAGCCATCCTAAAAAAGCCCTTCATATAGGATGACTTTTTTATTCTTTTAAATCTAAAGAGCAGAGCCACCCCTAACTCTTTGATTCCAGCAGTGATTACAATATGTACATTTCTTCCTTGTATTGGCTGAGCACAAGATAAAAATACATGATGCAGAATCACCAAATAGTGGCTTCTTCTACATTGACTACCAAACAACAGCAGGAAATAACATCATAATTGCCAGCTTCAAAATCAAAGGTCACAAGTTAAAATGAAAATAATACACGGTGCATTTCCATCTTATTTCTAGGTAATATATAGCTGAAGGCTCAGACAGAATCATAGAAGAAGCACATTTGTTCAGTAAAAAAGGATGGAGTATCAACTGTTTATTCATAAAAAAACCAAAACTGACTGATGGAAGTTGGCTTGATGTTATGGCGTCATCGGCCGAGAGCACTGGAGCCAGTCAAGAATTACTGGGAACTTCCTGTTATGTAAGCAAAGATAAACTGTGATGACATTTTTCTGAAGAAGATTTGAGTAGATGAATAAAATGCTAGAGCCACAGTATGTACACCACTTTGACAATACTGGACCAAAGGGAACTTAATTACATCTTTGAAATTACAAGTTCACATCAGAATTATCAAACGGCACGCAAAATCATACATTCAGTTAAAGATTCAATGGTGAAGGCCTAAAAAAGGGTACTGTTTGCATTCAAACTTCTGTGTATGTGAGAACAAATAGCACCAACAATTGTGCAAATTATTCTGTGCGGACGCCAGACGTAGCTCTACGTCCGGAGGTGAATCCGGTGCAGCTATGTCAGTGGTACCGAGCCGCGGTACACAGCGAAGGAGTGATGTGGCGCATTCTGGTTGGTCTCCGGACGGCGTTCGACATCCACACAGAATAATTTTTCCAACAATTGAGACTTCATTTGGGATATCAAAATTTGAAATTACAAATATTTTTTTTTCCAATCAAGATTTATGCATTTCAATAACAAGCCTCCATCAAACATGGAGATTGATCATAGATCATTTTTTTTCTTTCATAGGACAATGAATTTCAATAACTAGCCATATGCTAGGTTCATGAAACACAACAAAATCATTTATTGGTTTTTTGGGAACTCCCACCATGAATTTCTGTTGGCTCAAGAAAAATGGCACGTGTGCGCGAATCTCGATTTGCAACCGTAGGATTCCATTTCCCTTAAGTCAGATTGTAATTAACCAGATTTCCCCTGAGGGTAGTATCAGAGTTTATAGATCTGGGGTTCTTACTTCCTATGAGCGCAAGCACTCATAGTTAATTACCCCTCTTACAACGTAAGAGAGAACTCTCGATTAAGGATGAAATAAATTTTAGGTAATTTTTTTTTTTAGTCTCAATAGTAGGGGAAATGGAGGTAAACCCGATCAAGATCCCATGGTTCCGTCGTCCCGGGTATACCATAGATTTCAGTCTACCAACACTAACAATCATTGACTGCAGTGTCCAGGGAATCTGATTAGCAGTCATGGGTTGCCTCCTCTCAGGGATCCCGAATAGACTGAAGTGGTTAAATGTGAATTTTAGTTTGATTTAATTTGGGTTAGGGCTTATTACTTCCTTAGGAGTTGCCTACTAATTTGTTTAGTTTGAGGCTTACGACTCCAATTAGGAGTTGCCCGTTAATTTGATTTAGTTTGGGGCTTACGGCTCCAATTAGGAGTTGCCCAGATAGTTTGTTTAGTTTGGGGCTTACGACTCCAATTAGGAGTTGCCCAGGGATTTAGGTTTGGTTTGGGACTTATGGCTTTCTTAGAAAGTAGCCTAGAGATTTCAATTTGGAATTAGGGGCTTATTACTCTACTTATGAGTGGCCCAAGGATGGGTCTTACAACCTAACTCTATAGTGAGGCTGCCCGGAGGTTTTAATTATTGGAGTAGGACTTATAGCTTCCCTTAGGAAGAAGCCTTAAAAACGGGTCTTACAGCTTAATCATTTAGACTAAGATGCCCAAAAATTTGAATTTCGCTTGAATTGGATTTGGATTAGGTCTTAGTTAGTGCTTCCTTAGAAGTTGCCTAATTATGGGTCTTACAACCTAGCACTTTAAGCTAAGTGGCCCGAGTTGTGGGTCTTACAACCTAGTCCTTTAAACTAGGATGCCCATTTGAGGGGTTTAGGGCTATATTATCTCCTAAAAGTTTCCCTCAGAGGTCGGACTTACGGCTTCTATTAGAAGTGGCCGGGGGTTTTTTAATTGGGTTTAGGGGTTAGGTCAATTTCTACCTAAAACTTTCCCCTAAGGTCGGGCTTACGACTTTCCTACGAAAGTTGCCGGGTAGCGGGTCTTACAACCTAGTTCCTATGAACGAGGCTGCCCAAAGATTTAAATTTAGATTGGGATTTATAACTTTTGTAGAAAGTAACCCAAGTATTGGGACTTATAGCTTTCTTAGAAAGTAGCCCGTTAGTGGGTCTTACAACCTGATCCTTATAAATCAGGCTGCCCAAAGATTTAAATTTAGATTGTTTGGAGATTTGTTCTGAACTTGTTTGAGTTGGATATTTATTGTTTGACACTATTGAGGTCAACAATTTTGTTGTTTCTGCTTAAGCATCTCAAGCATCTAAATATAAGTTGGTCCGTTTACTTAAATGCTATTATGAGGATTTTGTTAATAGTTTGAACTTTCTTTCTTTATATATATATATATATATATATATATATATATATAAATCCATTTTATGCTTTGTAGAAAAATGGTAATCTAATATATTGCCAAACTATTAAACAATAATTTTATGCAACATGATTTGTAGATGATAGTTTCAAAGACTTCGGCTCTTGGCTTCTCGGATAGGTCAAAGTGACATTAATTTTTTTTTTGTATAACAAACAAAACTATGATACTTCTTGCACCAACCTTGTTTACAAATACGCTAAGTGTGTGTGTTTATATATCTTGTTCATTCGCACAGGTAAGATCATATGCTATTTATGTATCAAAAATCAATTGGTAGAAGACTTGGTATTATATTTTTTTTTTCTATTGTTGTTGCCTTATGAAATATATAATCTGCAATGAGCCGATATTTCAATTAAAATAATGACTACTTCTTCAATTTGTAGGAGACAGAAGTTTAATGGCTATACACTTACACTTGACTTTCTTAGTATTGGTGCTCCAATTAGAAGAAGGAAGGTTGTCACTCCTTTCTTGATTCTTCCAACAACTTCTGCAAAGCTAATCCTTTTAATGCATATTATCAAATATGATACCAATGTTTTTATAATACTTTTTTTTTTTTAGCTGCTTGTGAGATCTTGTGTTTCCACTAATGGATTATAGCCTGGGGATGTTGGCATCTTGGTGGAAGATATAATTTGATAATGTTTATAGTATCTTTGCTTAATTTTCATCATTTGTTACCTGAACATTTATATAAAAAATTTTGAGATACTTTTTGCTGCTTTACAAAGATATTTATGATTATTTATGTGAGATATCATGAGATATTCTATTTATGATAGTCTTAGTTGTGTTAATAGTGGATGAATAGTGCTAGCATGTATGTTAACATTCTTAAACCACAATGAAGAAATTATTTTCAGAGTTTTTTTTTTTTAAATTAAAATTAATTGATTAATTCTAATCAATTAATTTTAATTAACCAACTAAGTTTAATTAAATAATATCTTAGAAATCAATTGTGCGAGATCTTCATTTCCTCTTATATATTTTGGCTTATTTTAGATTTTATTAAATTAGATAAGAGCCATGTTTAATTATTAAAACAGAAGTTCATATATATTCTGCTTTAATTATTCAAACATAAGGAAATCAAAGTTGTCAGATTTTTTTCAATTTCATTAAATGAAACCAATTAAAATTTCTTGAATTTTGATAAATCATTCTATTGGCAGGAACTCAATTCCATCTCTCCAACTTTTAGAAAAATTTCAATAAATTCGCGGAGGAATTTCGGCAGCCTTCCGGCGTCCCCTCCCCACCGGGGGAAATCGGGACGGCATTTGCCGTAGTTTCTTCTCGCCCGGATCAAAGATCGACGGCGCGAGGTCTTCAATTTAAAATTCATCTCGCCCAGATCAAAGATCAATGGCGCGAGGTCTTCGTTAGATTTTTTTTTTTTTTACCATCCGCCCGGATTAAAAATCACGGCGCGGGTCTTCAATTTAAAATTCATCTCGCCCAGATCAAAGATCAATGGCGCGAGGTCTTCAAATTCAACATACATTTTCTATTTGTAATTGACTAAAAGGATTATATTTTATTGCATATAAATTTATTTGATTGTATAAATCAAAATTATAATTAGAGTGGTACAGCTATAACAGACAAAAACCTGATTTTATTCCCTTTAAAATTTTGAGAACAATGTCTTGTCTTGTCTTGCATTAAATGCTAATCCTGGATATTCACATGCAATAAGCAAGTGGCTGGCTTTTTGAGATTTAATTCTTTAAGCAAGTAACAGGTTTGCTGGCACGATTTGAAGGGCACAAGCAAACGGTTATTCACAAATTATGTGAGATTTTTTTTTTTTTTTTGGACGAAGGGTTATTTACGGGTTAAAATTAGATGCAGAGAGCGGGACAGTTATTTAGATGCAAAGCGAGGGCTTGAAAGCAGGATAACGAAGAGTTTGTGCGGCCTTGTATGATTAAGCGAAAAGTAAGGACCAAGACGAAGATACGAATTACCTTCAAGCAGGAAGTAGAGTACGTCAGGGAAGTGGGTTGAAGCGACGGTGAAGGCGGATTAGTTACTGGAGTAAACGAAGACAGAACAGCACTTCGGAACAGAGGGAGAAAATCAAGTGTTAGTTTTTTTTTTTTTTTTTTCTTTGTTTCTTCTCCCTTTTATTGACTGATTGCCATAAGTCAGTTATTATCGCCAAGGATTGCATCGTTTGAGCAAATCGGTGGAACTGAATTAATGTTACGAATAGATACATCTCTTCAATTCCTTCTTTCCTTCTTTTTTTTTTTTTTAATTTCAGATTTCAAATTATTATTATTATTATTTTTTTTTTGTATAACCGTGAGCATCCAAGATGTATTGCCGACATTGATTTTCAAAGAATGATATATTATTTCTAGTCCAAAATACATCTAAGTTGAGTATATCTGTAGCAATCACTCAACTTTATGACTTTAATTTGTATATTTCATAACATTGGAAGGTCATGTAGAATCATAAAGCTGCATCCTAGCAACTAGTATCAAATGTGGGCATTTCACTAAAAATATCAATGAAAATTTAGAACCACTCACACCCACGATGTGGTTTTCAAGCCAGTAAGTTAGTGGATGTACCAAGAGAACTTTCGTGTCATTACAACAATTTTAGCCTTTATGTGTTACCCATTTTTTATGTATTATGACAAAATAATAATAAAAAAAAAATTGTCAATGTGTTTGAAATATATGTCAACAATTTCTACGAGGAATTCCATGTCAGGAACTTTTTTTCTGCACAAATCTTCCTACGTGCTCATTCTCGAACAATGACAAGCCAAGAAGTTCATGACCTTCTAAGAAAAAAAGGTTGAATAAAAAAGATTCTTCTAAGCCATACAATAGTCAGATTCAATCAAATCAGTAGGCATGCAGACCAAGATTGAGCGTAGGCAGATCCAACTACTACAAAAAAAAATAAGTTGAATAACTTAATGTTAACAGTTGGGAAGTCACCTTTAGTTTTGTCTTCCCACCAGTAGAGAAACCTGAGATTAGCACCTTGTTTATCCACCTTATAGAGCTGCTTCACATGTTCAGCAACTTCAGCCCCAAACACACCACCACAAAGAGCTCCAAACCCAGTGGCCAATATAACACCTGCAGCACTAACTGTTAACAATTGTAGTACTCGGATAACATTTTTTTATGGAAAAAATGCAGAGACACTATACAATGTTCATAGCTCAAGCAGCTCACTATACAATGGTAAAAAGTGAAATAACTGGAATATTTATAGCTCAAGCTGCTCACTATGCAATGGGGAAAGTGCTTCCCAGTAATTGCTTTATGGAGCTTTATTTGCCCATCAACTAATGCAAGATTTCAGTATTAAGATGAACCCAAATATAAATGGTTTCAACTATGCACATGCATCTTCAAAGCTATCTGTCTCGTATTTACATATTGATAAAATTCCCAAAATCTTCATTGAGTCAACCCTAATCAGGAGACCCAAAGAAACAAAGGGGCTTTTGGCTGCAAGTAGGATTTTCAACTAGGATTTAGTAAGTCCTGTAAATCCAAATTAGTGAATACTAATTGGGTTAAATCTTGAAAATTATTTGATATGATTGCTTTTAAATCCAATTTAATTCAATTAAATTATTTGACTACTTATTTTATAATTTAAGAATTTAAATATTTTCATATCTTATTAAATTTATTTTGCTTATATTAATCTTAATTAGACTAATTAAATAATAAATATTCTAGTTAAATATATTAATTAACTATTAATTAATAATTTATCAAGCTAATTAACAAAACATCTAGTTAGACAAATTAAATCAGAGATAAAAATTGACAATTTACTTAAGTTAATAAATTTTTATTAACTGATTAATTATTCTGATCAATGTATACATATATATATATATATATATATATATATATATATATATATATATATATATATATATATATATATACATTATGATTGAAGATAAATAATTTTAAGTAATAAAACTTTCTATCAAATCTAATTACATTAATTAAAATATAATTAGAAATTAATATCATAATTAATCATTAAGCAGTAATTTATAAATTAATTAAATCTAATACATTTTATTTAATAAAATTAAGTCACAAATAAAATTTATTTGTTAACTAATATTTTTAGTTAGTTAATATAGATTATTAAGATTAATTAAAATTTTAATTGATATATACTATTTAATTAACATCAGTAATATTAAAAAAAATTAAATCCGAAACCTTCCATCTTTCACCTACTAATCCCCATCTCCAAATTCCCAAAACTCAACAACAAAGAAGTGAGAAAGTTGTGAGACAGCATTGAGGGGACAAGCAGCATTTCAAGGGAAAGAGAAGTTCATGAGCTACATATTTTAAGTTAAATTCATAGACTTAGTAAATTTCGTATTTAAGATAAAATGGGGGAGAAACATGATTTAAGATTCAGTAAGATTTAAAGTTGTCATTTTTATCCAGCTTCCAAACAGCCCCCAAAGTTGCTTGTGCCGCATCATCGAGAGGTTTTATTATGTACATCTCATTTCAACATTTGAATGGTGTGCCAATAGTTGCATGGATCAAAATAATTGAAGTCTGGAAATGTTTAGTGCAGCAGTTGAAAATATCATAACTTATGTTGAAGAATTCCAAACAAAAGGTAAGATGGAATGTAATATAGCTATGCTCATGACAAGTCGGATCATGTTTTCCAAAGGTAAGATTCCAAGAAAAAATATGTTTGTGCCATTAGTAACTTAATTTACTATTCAGCAATCAGATAATGTGTTAACATCATCATCAAAGCTTTTTGGGATATGTATAAACGTTTTTAATTAGTTTAACAGTAAAAATGCGCCATCTGTATGAACTGAAAGGACCTTAAAAAATAGAGCAAGGGTTTTAGCCTTTTAGGAGCTACAAATACAAGAATAAGAACAATATCATAAAACCTTAGCGGAAGGATTAAGAGAATCAACTTGGTAAATGTACTACTATGACATCTTCTCTTCTTTAATAAATGTATAAAGCCCTTTTTATGATCTAAAAATGGAGAAAGAAGTCATAAATAGCTCCATGAGCAAAGGAAAGGGGAAATACCATGCGGACTCTTAGAATATTTGAAGGAAATGCCACCTAAATGTACTGCACCAAGAAACGCCCCAGCAATAGCATACTTCCTTGATTCCCGTAAAGCTTTCAGCTGAAAGAAAATTGGTTAGTTCCTACATAATCATTACAATGTTCAAACATCATCAAAAAGTTATCATGAAGGAAGAAAACCAACGAGCATAGAACGCCCGGGTTAAAGCACGTTGCACCATCTAGTGCAGGAAATGAGAATAAATCAACTACAGAACATTGTGCTTGCATGAGGGACTTTAGTTGTACAAGAAGTCAGAAAACTAAATATGGTAGTGTTTAAATTTGCACTTCTCTAATCAAGTAAGTGATAAGCAATGATTGTTTGGTACAATTTATAATCACGTTTCCTGCTTTTTGAGAAGGCAATGTAAGGAAATGTAATGGGATTAGAAATTGAGGCTGATTGTTTGGTAGATCAAATACATTTAATCACGTTTCCTGCTTTTTGAGAAGGCAATGTAATGTAATGGGATTACAAATTGAAGTTGATTGTTTGGAGGATCAAATGAGAACTTTTTGTGACACCATCCCTTTGTAGTCATCTGAATCCCCATATGACGTAAAGCAATTTGGCTGCATTTACGAAGCAATGTAAAGAAATTGGGGGTACCTAAATGCAGTAAAATTTACACCCTGTTTTGTGCAAACCAAACACCAATGATTTCACTTTCACAGCATTTTTTTTACTTAAACCCTTGTTTTCTCCAACCAAGCCCTTCAGGAAATAAGTGAAAGGAATAATTAAAATTAATTACACATAAACTGCCAAATCAAAACAATATTTAGCAAAAGTTCAACTCGTCTAGTACCAATCTTAGAAGACTTCACTGAATGAGCATATAATCAAGGAAAGTATCATCCAAAAGTTCAAGCAGCAAGCTTTAGATCATGACTTTCTTGTGAAGTGCAACTTCTCAAATGAAATGCATCATTAACCATTAGAAGCATGTTTCAGAATGAATGGATTCTCAAAATCAAGATCCCCAACTACTTTAGCTGACTCATTTATTAAGGTTCTTTAGCCCTTTGATTAAATTATATGTTTTCCTGATAGATTACACCATAAACTTGTCATCCATCATCCAGACTCCTATAAACAAGAAACAAATGATCAAAGGGCTAAAACAAGAAACAAATGATCCAGGAGAATCTCCACCCTCAAATCTAAGCCATTTAGGCTTTTGAATTTTCTAGAAATTATCCAAATTCTATAATCTTCTATAAACTTGCAAAAGCTTAGTGAACCTTCTACATGAACCCCGAAACTTCCCAAAGATAGGGAGAAGCTTCCAACATCAAAAATTAAATCAAGATTAGGGTTTATTTTGTCAGAAATCCCATAAAAAAAAATCATATGACTACCTCACGATACTTGAGCATATATTCCTTGTTTCTCATCAAAATCAAGTGATTTATTTTTGCAAACTCAATTCCCAATAACTGCACCATTCAATACTACGGCTAATTCAACCACCCTGAACGTTGCATATATCACAAACTCTTCTCCCACCCAACCCCCTCATAGCACGAGGAAGAGATTGCATGTGAAAAAACCCTAACTAAGAATTAGGGAATATGACTTGCATGGTAATCCACTTATCTCGATCTCTTTTGACTTCACATTGATGTAATCTGTCATTTTTCTTGATAGATTTCTCATAAACACCCAAATATTGTGTAGAGTGCAAATAAATATTAGAAGTGATTTTTTATATAATACACAAATAATATGTTGAAGAATAATATATTACCTTTCTATTGAACTATGTAGTAATAAATTAGCATGCATATGAAACAAAAAATTGCTCAAGAAGTGTCTAAGTGATTAATTGTATGAAAAAGAACTGAAATCAATCAAAACAACATAAAATATAAGAATAGCATAAAAGTATCATATAATATTAAGTTCAACTCCAAATTCCTTCTTTCTCAATTCCCTACTCGTCCACATTTAATTCATAAAGAAAGCTGAAATAGTTGGCAATAACTCAAAAATCATCTACATTGTCATCACCAAGGGGGTCTTTTTATTTAACTCATCGCCAACACAAATTGGTCTCTCCCCTGCCTAATCTTATAGAGTCCAATACCTTCCAATCTATTTCTTTTTCATTTATATTAGTCATCTTCCTCTTTCATAAATATTTGTCATTAACATAAAGATGAGAGTAATATTCCAAAAATTTTAGATGTGGTGATGGTGTTGGTGGTGTACAGATTTAAAGAAATCTTCGGCGACGCTACGACGATGGTGGTTGCAACGAAGGCGGCGGGCAGGAGGTCGAGAGAAAGTTGTTGCGACTCAGGGATGCATGAATGCATGATTTGTTTGGGGTTTAGTTTAGGATTTAGGTAAGTCTAACAAAAATTATATAAATAAGGTGAGGCATATGCCTCATGCCAACAAGGGTAGGCGCACCTCAAGGTGGGCCTCAACCAAGCTGAGGCACAAGCCTCATAAAAGAAAGTTTAAGGCAAGCTTCATATTGCGTAGTTTTAAACAAATCGTCTCATTTTTTTAACTAGAACCCAGCCCATAAACCCTAACTGACACTCGCACATTAAATGAGATAATCATGAATTGTAGGTAGCATGTGTTTGTACCTAAATGAAAAAATGGCCAACAAATTTAACCCAATAAGGCATTTGAAATACATGAGATTGTTGCACCAATTGAAGGTAGGACACCCAAAATAGAGACTGTACTAGTTCTAAGAGTCCTGTAGCTATGATGACTGAAAACATGATACATATATAGATGATGAAAATGATGATACATATGAAAAAGATGCAATCTTTTGTTGAGACTATAGCACCAGAGAAAACATAAATAGACCAAACAAAGGCACTAATTGATAAGAATGTAGATTCATTTGGTTAAATACTATTTAAAATTAATATTCACGAAACTCCTATGTCAATGATAATACTTCCAATATAATAATTAGCAATCAAAGTGGTTACAGCAATCACATCATTCTAGGGTTTCCCGATCATTTGTTGCTCAAAATTTGAGAAGTTTATTAACACATTCTAAGATGATCTTGAACTTCTAGCGACATGTACCTCTCCTCATTGAAGTTGTTTGAGGCTTGCTAACCTTAATGCCTTTGCCTAAGCTCCTCCAAGAATTGTTGGGATGACACCTTTGAAATGAATATACAATGTTGGAACATGCTCAGTACTAGTGCTAGTGTCAGTGTGGAGATAGACAAGTACTTGAAGTTGTTTAGAGACTGAAGCAACCCATGTTCAAGGGAGTAGGTTTTGAGGACTGAATCATCAACATAACAAACTTGAGGGGCATGAAGTGTCTACATGATAAACATGTGTCCTTGGAAATATTCGCACTGGAAGGTAAGGCAAAGCATTAGTGGAAAGACTAAAATTTCAAGAAGTTTGAAGGCAAAGCTAAAGAGTTGATAAATTGCAATAAGTTCAAGCAAATTTTAGAGATTGGTTTGTTCATCCTTCTGCAAGATATGTGATGCATGAGAGTTCTAAGTTTGATTCAAGGATCAAAGACAGTGGTTCAAGATAAGGTTGAGTTTACATCATTATGGAGATGTTCTCTGCAATTTATTGTATCCCAATAGAAAAATGTTATAGATTATTGTGAGTGCTGAGGGATCAGTTAAAATAGCCTTAGATTCCACTTTTCCTAATGGAATTTGCGGAGTTAGGGCCTTAGGGGAAGTGCAAGATTACTAGAGCATGTTATGACCATAATAAGAAAAAAAATGAAACCCCAATAACGCAAAAAGGCTGGTTGACAATAGAGAAGATAGTCAACTCAAGATGCAAAGGTCTCGTAATGGAAATTAGTGAAGGGCAAGGTAGAACCACCTAGAGAAAATGCGCGACTAGTACCAATGCGAGTATTTGCTTTAACTTCTCAAGAAGTTGGAAGCCTTTGCAGGTTGTGAAATGTATAATTAGCATTTCAAAATTTAGCACTAAGGTACTTTTTTTGTTATGGTACTGCACGCTCTTTCAGGTTTGAGTTGTTCTTTGATAAAATGCATTTAAACATGTCTTATTTTCTCTTGGTAGCGGTATTATGTAACCAGCATCTGATAGCATGTTTCTTAAAGCGTTATGTTTTGTTAATGTTGTCATGGTAGAACATTTATATTTGATTTCATTCTACAATCTTTGATTATTTGATTTCATTCTACAATCTTTGATTAAGTTTGATGTAATTTTGAGTATGAATTGGCCAATTAAATATTATGCAGCCATCAATCGTTGGAAGAAGATAGAAAGATTTGACTTACCTAATGATAAGACCATTTAATTTCAGTGTAACAATACGATAATGTCATCTCCTATTAACTACATTAAGGTGAATGAATGAATGAAAGCTAGTGAATTGATTTTTTATGCTATATTGCAAGCCATTAGTGATGCAGCTGATGATGCGAGTACTATCCTTGCGGTGAATAAACATATTGATTTTTTATGGTTTGAGAAATTTTTTTGTGTTGCCGCCAAAAAGAAGAGGAATTTGCAAATAATATTTAGCTTGACAATACAACAATTGTCAACATATTGAATAAACTACTAAGGAGCTAAAAGAGCTAAAGAGTTAGTTATGGAAATTGATTAAGAATGTTTCATTAGACTTACTACATCTCATTGGAGTGCCCTATTTTATTTATTAAGAAGAAAGATGGTAACATGAGATTGGGTATAACTACAAAGAATTGAATAAGGTGCTTATTAAGAATAAGTATTTCTCCAATGATTGATGATTTGTTTGATCAATTAGGGCGAGTTTCAGTATTTTCTAAAATTGATTTAAGATCCGATTATCATTAAGTGGGGGTGAATGACACTGATAATGCAAAGACAAAATTTGACATGAGATTAGATACTATGAATTTATGGTATGCCTTTTAGATTGGCCAATGCTCAAATAATATTCATTAAGTCATCAAACTACATACTTTCAAGTAGTCATCATATTTTAATGCAAAATATAATGCATTAATTGTCTTCTAAAATTTTTTATTGAACATGCCAAAAAGTGTTCTCAAATTATATACTTTATGAGTCATCATATTTTAATGAACAAAATAATGCATTAACTCCTTTATCATTTATAAGACCTTACTCTAATCATATAGAAGACCATTCTTCTATAAGTTCAGGAGAATGCACACCATTAATGATAGCCATAAGTTTTTTATATCATTTCAAAATTGAATTCTGAGTTCTCATATCATGAGATTGGAGATATATTATCATATGATTTTTCCAAAAAACAAACAAGATAACAAGACAAAGTTGGAAATATCATGGAGTGTCCTTAATCAATCTTACTTACAATATGTGACATGATTGCACACATATAATTCTGAGAAAACTAACTCTTGGATGTAAAGCAAATAGAAGGGCAACGTTAAGATACCAATTGATAGTTTACAAAGCTCAGGAGGGTGCGAATTAGGTATTTTAACATTTTAGACGATTAAAGCTAGGTTTTAAAAACTATTTGTGATGACAAAAACATTTTTAGCAATAAAGTAGAAGCAATAAAAAAATGCAAAATAACAACTAGAGAGATTTTTATGTGGCTTGAAAAGAAATCCTACATCCACGCGAAGGTATAAAAGTCACTTAAGATTCCTACAAAAAACGTGTAAACACTCTCTTGCTCCATTCAAAGGAAAAAAAGCTTTCATAAATCTCTTCTTTTGGATTAATCGCACAGTTTCATCATAATTGCGGGCAAGGATATCATCTCTAAATATTTCCACAAAAACTAAATAACAAAAATACAAGATTAGTACAAAACAAAATAAACGTACACGTGGATATTTTAATCCATGCAGAGTAGAGAGCACAGAACTAGAAATTTAATATCATTAACGAACATTTTCTTCTTTTTAGATGTCTCTATAGTAGCTAAAAATATTGTATTAAAGTTATTCTATGAGAAGGCAAAGAAAGAAAAGTAACACAATAAAATAACAAAGAAGTATAGCAATTCAATCCATAGACATATGCATCAGCTAGGGCAATAAAGAGCAAATGCACGATGACAACAAATAGAGTAAAGATGAAAGATTTTGCAGTGTTTTTAGAACTTTCCAGAGAGCACTGAGAGAGGAAAAGAGAATAGAGAATTACAACATAGGCAGAGTATATCTCAGAGAAAAAATACAGCTTTTATATAATGTTATCAGGTGTGAAAGTAATATAAGTAATAGCTGTGACACTTCGATCATCTATAAGAGAACTAATGAAAATGCTGTTATAGGCGTAGGAGAACCTTTTTAAGGGACTCATCAATTTCCATAATCCAAAAGAATCCTTGTGGTGAACGACGAGGGAGAATCCTTGAAAGGAACTTGGAGGCGATAACTACTTGAAGAATGGTTGGGAGTTTGCAGATGAGTAGATAGAATAGGATCAATAACCCGCTTTTATTGTTGTACACAGTGACTTGATTTATAGGTTTGTAACGAAGGTAGGCAAGTTGGCTATACGGATTATAGCGATCAGATGGTGTTAATGCATTGATGAGGTAAAGGGTGTCTCATTGTCCTTTTATGTACGAGGGAATGACAGATCTTGGAACTTTGGCAAGCAAAGGCAAGGGAGCCTTGCTGCGGCATTAAATGCTCAATCACAGGTTCACCTTTTAGCAAGGGAAATAATGCACCACATTGATTAAGCTCTACAGATGTCAAGATATGGTGGATCTCGTCGGACTTCTTTATAAATGCTTTTGGGACTCATGCAAGAAGCATGTTAGATTCATAGTTTTAAAAAATAACTCAGATGAGAAAAAATTGCCTACCAAGTGAGTTAGAAGGCTTCCCAAGACACGACAAAAGAATCCTGAGGCAGTTTTCTAAGAAATCTCTCAACAAAACTCCCCGAGAAGAATTTCTTTGAAGGACTTCCACGAAAGACTTCCGAGAGGGAGTCCCAAGAGAGGCCCTTGAGACATGTTACTTAAATAGAGCACATGTTGACGTGGCATTGGCAAGATAATATTTGATCTTATCTTGCAATTATTGTAATGGATATGTGGATGGCACATATTAAAGCAACAACAACAACAACAACATCAAGCCTTTATCCCACTACGTGGGGTCGGCTACATGAATCCTTTTTCTCCATTGTGTCCTATTAAAAGTCAAATTCTCGTTTAAATCTAATAAAGAAAGGTCATTCCTAATATTTTCTAACCAAGACTTTTTAGGTCTACCCCTACCTTTCTTAACATAAGTCAAATCTAATACCTCTACTCTCCTAACCGGGTCATCGAAAGGCCGCCGTTTTATGTGACCAAACCATCTAAGGCGACTCTCTCTAATCTTATCTTCTACTGGAGCTACTCCAACCTTTTCACGTATATGCTCATTTCGTATCCTATCTCTAAGGGTAAAGCCACTCATCCACCTGAGCATCCTCATCTCTGCCACACTTAACTTAGTATTATGCTTCTCTTTTGCCAACATTCGGCACCATAAATCATCATACGTTGGCTAAGATATTTTGAATTTATAGGTTGGCTAAGACATCATCATACGTGGCTTAACACAAACTAAATCAATTATGATGACAAATAAGCAAGGATCCACTAAGTCTAAATCTAAGATTAGATTTTCCACTAAATATGATAACTTTGAACAAGAAAATAATTGGGAAACATTATGATACATTATGATAAGACGAAATTATTTCTATTTAAAAGATTAAATTCAAGGGAGAAAAATCTAGGTTATTATGGAAGGTTATAAGTTAATGAATGTTGGAATGATTAAAAATAAAATTTAGCTCAGCTAATAGTGGATAAAGGCATAAAAGATAAAATTGTTGAGGTTAATAGGGCTTGTATAAGGTGATTGCTAATAAGATAATTATAAATGAAATATTTATAAATGCAATTAGTGATAATGCTTCATAAATTGAATTAGAATATAATTTAAATTTTTATTTTTTTGAAGTGATGAATGAACAACTATAATATTTACTTAACAAAAAAAGAAAACTTATTAGAAATGGTTTAAATGGGTATGCACGTCCTACTAGCATGGGCTACAAGAGTATTCATGATGTTTATGAAATAGAAAATAAAAATGCAATGGAGAAGCTATTTTGATTTCGTAATTGCAAACACATAATTTAAGAAACGGGAAGAGTACTTAGCTAGTAACAAAAGTGGATTCACTAAATTACAAACATATTTCTTCCAAAATGGAAGGAAACAAAAATTTTCTTATAGATATTGTAAAGTGATACCAACTGAAAGATTAATTAACAAAGATTATAGTTATGGATTTATACCTTAAGAGTAACAACAACAACAACAAACCTTTATCCTACTACGTGGTGTTGACTACATGAATATTTTCTCTCCAAATTTATACCTTAAGAGTACAACAACAACATCAATCCTTTATCCCATTATGTTGGGTTGGCTACATGAATACTTTTTCTCCATTGTGTTCTGTTAAGAGTCAAAATTACATTTAAATCTAATAAGAAAATGTCATTTATAATATTTTCTAACCAAGTCTTTTTAGGTCTACCTCTACCTTCTTAAAATAAGTCAAATCTAATACATCTACTTTCCTAATCGGGTTATCGGAAGGCCGATGTTTTATGTGACCAAACCATCTAAGACGACTCTCTCTAATCTTATCTTCCACTGGAGCTACTCCAATCTTTTCATATAAATGCTCATTTTGTACCCTATCTCTAAGAGTAATGCCACTCATCCACCTAAGAATCCTCATCTCTGAAACACTTAACTTAATATTATGCTTCTCTTTTAATGGCCAACATTCTGCACCATAAAGCATTGCAGGTCTCACCATCATCTTCTAGAATTTTCTCTTAAGTTTGAGGGGGACTATTCTATCACACAGCAAGCCCGATATTAAAGCATTCCTCCATTTCAACCATCCAACTTGAATTCTACTAATAATATCCCCATATATTTAACCATCACTATAAACAATAAACCCAAGATATCAAAAACGTGTACTCTTGATCGCCCAAAGTCATAATCCCCTCACTAGATCTATTATTACTAAAACTACACTACATATATTCAGTTTTAGATCTACTCAAACGAAAGCCTTTAGACTCTTAGGTTGACCTTCATAATTCAAGTTCACCTTCAACTTCCTCTCTAGTCTTATCAACAAGAAAAATATCATCAGCAAAAAGCATACACTAGGGTACAACCTTTTACAAATGTCTAGTGAGAACATCCATGACTAAAACAAAAAGATATGGGCTTAAGGCTGATCATTGATGTAATCCAACTGAAATAGGAAAATACTTGGTCAAAAGACCTTTTGTTTGAGCACAAGTAATAGCTCATGCATACATATCCTTAATGACATAAATATAAGCATTATTAATCTCTTTCTTTTCTAGAACCCTCTATAGCACTTCTCTTGGGATTTTATCATATGCTTTCTCTAAATCAATAAATATCATATGTAGATGCTCCTTATTCTCTCCATACTTCTCCATCAAATCTCTCAATAAATGTATAGCTTCCATAGTAGACCTACTCGGCATCAATCCAAATTGATTTTGAGAAACACTAGTATCACGCTACAAGCTATGCTCCATAACTCTCTCCCATAGTTTTTTAAAGTATGCACATTAACTTAATTCCTCTATAATTCGCACAATCATGTGCATCACATTTAGTCTTGAAAATATGAATCAACACACTCATTTTCCACTCATCTGACATATTTTTAGTCTTCAAAATAATATTAAAAAGTTTAGCAAGCTAATAAATTCTTGATCTCCTAAGCATTTCCACACCTCTATTGGAATATCATAAAGTTCTTGATGCCATGGGGGGGGGGGGGGGCTATGATTTCGTTAGTTAAACTCTATCTCAAATGTTGCACTCATAAATTATGTCTATATATTATCAGCGCAAAAATCTGTTGGGGAGTATGACCACAAAACAAAGTGATGGAATGGTTCAATTGCTAAACAATCTCTGGTAAGGAAGTTACTAACTGGAATTTTGCATCCAGGATCCAAAGGAGGGTATGATGATGTTCATTTTACATCATTAGTAATAAATCATTCTCGTATTTTGGCCTAGATCCAAATTTCTAATACTTTTTTTTTTTCTGCTAGCAGAAATCTCTATTTATATGTAGAGGATTTGGATATCTAATTGTCTGAGATTTAAACTAAAGCATCAAATACTATGGATGAGAATAACAATAATGATGAAGAGGAAAATAAAATATGCATTTGAGTTGATGTAGATTTATCAAACAAAATTGGAATTAAACGTGGAAAATCTTGCATCAAATATATATATATATATTAACTACCTATGCAAGTCCCAAGTCCGGATTGGTTGTATTTGTATTTTGAGCTCTCAACACTTCCAAAAAAGAAAGAAAAGATAATTGAAACAAAAAAGGGGAAATGTATAAATTCATTTCATCTCCTCATCCTCTCTAAATCTGGTATATATAGATTACAAGGTTAACTCAACTCACTAACGCCAACTAACCAACCAACTTTGGACTACTAAACATCTTCTTAAATATTCCAATTAGATTCACAACAGAATCCGGCCAGGAGAGCACCCATTTCATGGAACCACAGACCAAGCCTTTCCATAGAGTTGTCTTCGAAGGAATCCCACAGCGCCAGCGAACTTCAATGATCATACGGATCTCCTCCCTAAGAAGGATAACAACACCAACACTGATGATACAAATATACAGCACAAAACACAAGCAGAATTGAACATCCACAATAATATCCGGGCACAATGAATGCCAGCTCGGTATCATAAAGAAACGACAGAAGAAAACATGAGAGCAAGTTTGGAAGGGTGTGGCTTTAGGATTGGATGGGAACCTGTGGACCGTACACGCGATCTGAGGAGATAAATTCCTCAACATCTGCGTCAATCCATTTGGGCGGTGGTTTTTCCCATCCCAGTGTCTTCTTGTAGTAATCAAGGAACGCAAAGTTCTTCCTCCAGTGCTCCTTCACCTCCTCGAAGTGCCTCCCCAGAAACCCTAAGGGATTCGATGACTCGGCCATTGCCCTCTCTCGCTCGCTCTCCGTAGAAATGCGGACGTGCGGAGACCGACTGCTTTGCAATTCGTTTATGATTTTTTTTTTAACGGGAGCCTGAAAAATATTTATAGAACTTTTTTTTAAATGTTGTTGCCTGGGTTTTTCTTTTTAAGATTGATTTAGGTTTTTCTATTTAGGCTCAAATTTGGATCATTTTTTTTTTTTTTTTTTTACGTTTGAGTCAATTAAAAACAAACTTATATACGTTATATATATAAGCTTCAAATTCAAAATCTCTTAGTTGATAGTTAAAGATCGCAACCAACAGATCAACGTTAGATGCGTTAAATGTCGGATGTTCAAATTAGATGTGTTCAGCTTATATTCAATTGAAAGCTTACTTATCAAACTTTAAACAAGAAACATATATAAAATAATAAATGAGTTTTTTGAAACGGTTAACAAACTTTACTTTGAGATATTCATTAGCTTAACAAACAATCCTTATCAAGTTCATTAACAAACATATTTAATGTGCTTTCTGGAGCTCATAAATAAGTTAGCCTATTGAATATTTTTCAAGCTTAAAATGAATAGTTTATTGAGGTCTGAAAATGATACTTTTAATGAAGAAGCTAGTAAATTAATACTCAAACAAAACAATCTAGCAAATATGAACAATTACATCTAATTAATACATGATATAATATTTAATTAGTTTTAAAATGTATTAAGTAATGATTATTATATTATTAAATTATAATAAATATAAAATATTCATGTTATGTCAGACATCATTTTCAAAATGACACTTATTCAAGCTCCATATCGAACATTAATTGAATTTCCTAACGAATTTGGACATAAGCTTTACATTGAATATGAATTGAGCTTCTTCTCGAGTCCATGTTCACGAGCTTTAGATGATATTGCTAGTCGAATAAATAGTTGTTCAAGTTTAGGTATTTAACCATCAAGTATTTAAAGAAGTATTCAAATTTGTTTCATTAGTTCAACAAATGACCATGAATAAGCTATAACCGAATATTCATTCTAATATATTTTCTTCTACATGTTGCCCTACTTGTTGGAATATTTCTATTGTGGGCCTACATAAATTTTACATAATACATTATGTGTTATATTTTTCTTAAGCCTACTAAATTGTGGTCAAATTAAAGATTATTTATTATTTGACTTTTGACACATTTAATTATATTTAAATTTCTAAATGAAGTAAATTGAGGTAAATCCGCACCCATTTTTGCTAGAAAACATGCACATGAATTCCCTTTTCTCTTGATATGAGTAATAGAGTAATTCAATTGAAATAGTTGTTCAAGTTTAGGTATCTACCTCTATCCATATTCTTAAAAAATATTTAGATAAACATAGAATGAGTGCATGATTAATACCCATGAATTCAGTATAAATAACAGTACAAAAATCAAGAGGGCATGCAAAAACAAATAGGACCATATATTTATTGTCACGCATAATTCCACCACACATGCATTTAGCATTTGAGACATAACCATTTGTGTTAATTTTATTAATATTTTCTTTTGGCTTATGCCAAAAAATAAGTTTGGGATAATTATCCAAGGAGTTGTGCCTAATTTTTAGCGACAAATTTAAAATCACGGAATTGATTATTCTTGATAAGATTTGCTTTATGTTTTTTTTTTTTTTTTTTTTTTTTTTTTTTTTTTTTTTTTTTTTTTTTTTTTTTTTTTTTTTTTTTTTTTTTTTTTGTGGTTCTAGCAATAATTCTCTTATGTTCATACAGATGTTTGTGTTTTGCATCATTTATATCCATCTAAATAAACCAAAATAAAAATGATGGTAAATAGGATCTTTATGTGTCCTTTAGTAGTGTTTTGATAAACCAAGCTTAAAAGTTGATGAAAAAATAATTATCCATAAAAATAATTAGAATTGAAAAGCTCATCATACCAAATCCAAATGTGAGAGGCAATTGAACCATTAACAAAGACATGATTAATATTTTCAATATCATAACAGCAATAACATTTAAAAGGTAGGTAAAAACCTTTAGTCCAAAGAGTATTATATATCCATTGGGATGTAATTCTTTAAAATTCTTCAAACTAATACTGAGTATGAAATCGGTATATTATCACTCCAAATCTTGTAAAAGACAACAAAAGTATCTTTCTTTACTCTAATGAAATGTCACACATCTTTAAAAATGAAATTACCATTATAAGACAGTTTACAAAGGATCTAGTCTTGTTTATTAATTTTAGTTCTTTTGAATTTTTTTAGCAATGCTATTAGGGACCATAGTAAGAATGAGATCCATATTCCAGTAGTTATTATATAGCATTTGGTGAACTTTAATAACACTAGTAGATTGAGTTGAAAACAATATATCAATTGATCCCTCATAAAGCCAGTTGTCTTACCAAAAAAAGAATGAACCAAAGTTAATATCCCAAGATATTAAGGATTCAACTTTTCATTAAATAGAGTAGAGTCTTCTCTAAATTAAAGAGGCCTAATGTTTATAGTAAAAAGTTAAAGGGTATTTAGCCTTATAATATTTAAATGTAATGAATTTTGCTCATAGACTTTTTCCTAAAGTTTCACTAGAGTTTATAAGAAGTAGTTATAGAGTCAGCTATTGTCTTACAACTCAGACCTCCTTCATTTAATGGGCCAAAAAAATATTCCAGTTGGACAAATACAATATGTTATTATTGGTCCTATACCCCTAAAAGAGTTTATTTAGGAGCCTTTCAATTTTTAAAATAATCGTAGAGGTAGGCTTGATAGTTTATATTAGATAAAAGGCATTGAGTTTAAGGTGCTTAAGTACATTAAGCTTACCTTCATAAAAAAGAAAATGAAATTCCCATGAGAAAATTTTATTTTGGATATTTTGAATAAGTTCATAAAAAAGGTGTGATTTTTTTGGACCTTTAAAACTAGGAGCACCAAGATATTTAGAAGGAGACTTTTGATGAACAAAGTTGGTGATGTTGGTGATTATATTAATCCTACATTTTGAAAAAGAGGAGGAAGTAAGAAAGGAGCTTTTATTTTTTATTAATATAAAGATCATTTTCTGAGCAAAGTTGTCAAAAAAACCTTTTGATTTTTTTTAACATAATGGAAAATAGGTAAACCATTTTTGTTCCTATAATACATGCTGGGATGTTTATTAAGCAGGTCATTGATACATTTGGCTAGGTATTCAACAGTTATGATAAATAAGGTAGGTGATAGAGGGTCCCCTTATCTAAGGCCATGGGTTGAACGGAAGTAATCATTAGAATAACCATTAAGTAGGATTAAGAACCAAACGTTCTCAATATAAGTTTTGATAATGTGTAGAAACTTAGCTAAGAAGCCAAAAAGAGATAAAATTTTATATAAGAAATTCCAAGAAATGTTATCATAAGCCTTAGAGATGTCCAATTTAAAAAACATATTCCTACTCTTGATATTTAAGTCATGGACAAGTTTTTGAGCTGGAAGAACATTATTAGTGATGAGTCTTTCTTTGAAAAAGCATGTTTGATTAGGAGAAATGATTTTAGGAGGCAGAGCGTCAATTCTTTTAGCTAATATTTTTGAAACAACTTTGTGAATTATATAAAGATGATATAAACAATTATCAGGATAACATTTATTAAGATTTGAAGTGCAAAATGATATAAAGATGAGTATATAACCAGCACAAGAAGCTCTAATAAGCCGATTGAATAACCCAAATATAAATGATGATGATGATGATATGAAAAAAATTAAAGATACTAATTCTACGGGGTAACCTAATAAGTGTCACAAACTGAAGACTCAAGTTGAAAGAGAATTAGTCATAAGAAAATAGTAATAAAATTAACACTTCAAAAAGAGAGGAGACAAAAGCTTCATTTGGGATGGCTTTCTTACTTCTTCTCAAAATAGCTTTTTAGTACAAAAATTTTAATTATGAACATAAAAATTAGATTCTTGACATTCATTTCGATTAAAATATTTGAATAGAACCCCCATGGAGAATGAAAAACTCCAACCCATTAATGTAGCCAACTAATTTAGCATTGGAGTTAAAAGTACCAAGTCATAAAATACCAGAATAAGCTCACCCGGATGATTTCTTATGATGTCAAATCATACATAATCAACATAATTATCATTATTATAACCATCCATAGTAAATTCACTTCAACAACATCGGATACAATATGGTTTACACATCCAAAGTCTAAATGAGAAAATGTGATGGTTGCGTTAATCAACATCCAATATAAGATTTGTTGAACAATCATGATATGAATGTTTTAATTAATATATAAAAATTTTGATATAATTTCAGGGTTATGTTGTGCACCAAATGTGATGTGTTTATATGTATAAGGACTACAAATATAATAAGAAAATTGCTTGAAATGGAAAAGATATAAATAAGATTTATTTTAAATACTTTTTTTAAACTAAAGTAATCAGTATTGGCCCCGTAGCTCAGTTGGTTAGAGCGCTGGTCTTATGAGCCGGAGGTCGCGGGTTCGAGCCCCGCCGGGACCACTTTTTTCGATTTTTCTATCCTTGGAAAACGTTTTTTCTTTCGTTTACCTTCAGCTAATATGCTAATGATGATGTTAAATTTGAATATCTTTAATACTGATTATTTCAGTCGATTAAATTCAATAATTATTAATTTTATAGGCCTTGTTTAGTACTTAATAATATATTTAAATCATATATAAATCTTAAGTTCTTCTTTTGTTACCGTTGAAAACATGAATCTTTATTTATTTATTTATTTAATTTCTACTCAAATCTAACTACGATTGTTAGGGTAATCTCTTCAATTAAGCATAATTATTAGAGATTATAGAGTCAAAGGTCAACAGAGTAGAAATTATGGAGTCTCGAATACAACAACTGATTCAAATTCAATCAAATTCTTACTTTCTGATAGTAAAAATTTATAGAGCTTTTGTTTTGTTATTTTCTACACTTCCTTTCTTTTTATATTTGTCTCTTAGCTCTTTATAATCAATTTTATTAATAAGATCTTCATGTAACATGCGAAATTTGATTCAATCACCTATGATGTGATGAGTGTAGACTGATATCAAGAACCATAAATAAAGCCCTGCTCCTAACAAGATAGATAATAAGAAAATGGACAATTGGTGGAGATGGTGAATTAAGAGTTTATCACAAACTCACTATAAGATAGATAACATGAAAATGAACAATTGGTAAAGATGGTGAACCAAGAGTTTTATCACAAACTCACAACTTGCTTAAATAAAAGATAAAATCACAAGAATAATCCAATGTGTCTCATAACAGTCAGCTGAAGGTTCCACTCGAGAAGAAATAGTTGATGATTGCTTTACAGACTCTTATCATGCCCTTGACAGCCTAGAGTCTTCACACATTGATCTCAGCCTCATTAGCCAACAAAATCTACTATCTTAAAAGCGATAATGAAAATATTGCACCCTTGAAGTGCTTAGAAGTGATGACCAACATTAATAAATGTATTCACAAGAGAAATCACCAAGGCTTGACCCCAAGCAAAGTTTACAACATCCCCACTTCAACTAACATAAAAGGAGGATGGAGCCAGGGTAGTGGAGCCAGTCTACCCGTCACCTACTTTAAATTGGCTACATCTCTATTAAATCTATGATACCTATGGTACAGGCTATTCCTTACCACCTTTTAAGAAATCAATTTGTTGGTTCTTCTGCTTTTCTCTAGAAGTATTGCCTCATTCATCAAATTCAAGTGTCAATTCATAACAAAATTTGTCAGCAATCAAAGGGCATTAAGAAATTATCAAGCCTTGCTAAGAATGAAGCATGAGCAAGGAGAAACCTTGTGAGACTTAACAGTTCAAATTTTAAGTGAGGTGTTGAAGATTAAAGATTTGAGCCAATTTTGTGCATGTCGTGCTCACTTTGGGTCTTAGGAAATGACCTTTTCAATATGCACTCAAGTTACGATAGATGTATACATTGGTCAAGTTCCTCTAATTCTCTAATAGTCACATTAATAAAAAGAATATAATAGTGTGACCTCCGTGATAAGCCAAATTGGGCCAAGTTGATGACATGATTCTAAGCTCATTTGAAATTTTAGTGACTATCTACGAGTACTGGAAGAAACCAATTATGGAATCAGAGGTCATCTAAAAGGCCTTGCCTTCATCATCTATATCAACCTCATGACAAATGACATTAGTTGCAAGATTACAACCAAAAAAATAAGAACGAGCTAAAAAAAGAAGCTTTGCACTAGCAAGGAGGGAGAATTCACCTTCTATGTACCATCAACATAAAAAAGTCACCCCTCCCCCTTTCCCTTTTTATAGGGATCATGGTCATATCACAAAAAGCTTTCACTTTCAAAAATTAATTAAAAGAGCTTAGAGGATGGAAATAAAAAGAGTTCAGTCCGATCGAGCCCATAAAGAGAACCATAAAAGAACTAATGCATTTAACTTTGACCATTTGATGTGATCCACATTATTGGAGTGGTCCCAACCATCTTGGGAGAAATAGGGGTCAAGGTTTTAAAATAGGCTAGACTTAAGTAACTTTGATTGAGGGATGTAAACTCAACTATCATCCTCTTGGCTCCTTTAACCAAACTCATCCCTAATAGTGACCTTAATAATGTTGATATAATAATCACTATTTTGGTGGACAAATTCATGAATAGTGACATTAATAATGATGATATATAATAACTATTTATCAAATTGGTAGTATAATCATTAACATAAGTAGCTAGATTTGTTTAATCTTTAAAAATATTTAATTGCTTTTTTGAGAGAAGGCCCTATTTATAGTTTTTTAGAATGGTATTTTAGTTAGAACCCAAAATACTCTATTGAATAATCCATACTGATTCATTCGATCATAGATTATCTATCCACTATTAAAATACGTTAATGATGTTAAAATCGAATGATCTTAGACTCATTTGATTTGTTTCGTCAAGTTGCTTAATTTGTTATAAACACACAAGATTTGGAAACCATCTCATCCTTCAATTGATATCTTGAAACTTTTAATTATGTTTCGATTATTTGATTTTGTATTAAAATTAGTGCAATTTATGATATCATATATAAACATAACTCTTAATGTATACTCTAATATCATATTGTGACAACGTAATTCAAATTGGGTCAACATTTCAAAATTGACATAAACTATATATCTAGGTCCAACATACACTTAATAGGATCTCAGTGAACTCTTGGACCTACTCGAACTTAGAAGATGAGTAGGCATGCAAATAGAGCCATTGGGATTATTACTCGCTGCAAGTTAACTAATTCTTGTGTAGAGCCCACCAGTGCGTTAATACGAGTCTGCATCTTATTTGAAAGTCTTGATGCACGTTGAATATAATTAAAGCGATATAATAATAATATCTTTTATCTTATGATAGACCCTTATTAGGCAATATTTAATAGTTTATCCATTTATCTTTTATGTTAGTTTCCTAGAAAGCCTTTGTCTCTATCTATTTATAAATAATGAATCAAAGACAATACAATACGGGGAGATTTGTCTTGACCTCTTTTATTTCAAGCAATAAAATCATTAAGTTTCTTTCCTATTCTTTCCCTTTTTCTCTTTACAATTTAATACTTTTGCAGCCAATTTTGTGAGAATAGTTCAGATATGTGTTATAGACGAATTTGGATTCAGCACTTTCATCTCATGAAAAATTTTCTTTTTAGCTTAAAAAAATCAAATAACTTAAATTGATTAATATATTATTGTTTAAATTTACAGCATATATATTTATTATTATATACATTAAATTACACCCACTTTTGTTTCTTTTAGCTTGGTTAAAATTTTATATTAAGTTTGTATAAACTTGGGCTTTCTTTGTGAGTGCTTTTAGCCCATACTTTTTTTATGCTTTCAAGAAATTTTTTACTAAGAGTTGAGATAGTTTTTTTTTTTTTTTGGTGGAATTCACATATATAAATTAGAGATTTTTTATGGAAGAAGAGGCTAATGAGAATTTTAGTGAAAATCTCTCCATTGAAATAAAAGTATTTATGTTTAAACAATCACCTAAATGTAAATTATATAAATGTTTCTTTATATTACTTATGAATATCTTGAAGCTCCTTATGCATTAATTAACTCAATGCTAAACCATTTGCACGTCATTCATGTAAAAAGAAAGTTATTTAATATTTTTAAAATGAAATTTGATTAATATTTTAATATAAATTTCATTATCAGTTCTTGCTAATCTTTGTTATTACAACTTAACAAGAAGTTTCCTAGCTCATTGCTTTCAACTAAAATTTAGAATACTTTTATTGCTATTTTGATTTCTCCACTGTGTTTTTTTTATCTTTATTATTTTATTTATCTAGAAAAAGAGCAATTATTACATCCGGTGTCCAAATGCGTTCAGAGACCAATAACCACGCGCCACGTCACCTAAAATCGGTATTGCTCGGTATACTTTCGGACCATTTGGTTTTTGACCGAATGTAATAATTTCTCCTAGAAAAGGGGTGAAGAGACCATTGTCACAACTTAATTCAATCAGGTCAATTTTTCAGTATCAACATGAATTTGCTATGTCTAACTCATACTTTGGGTCACAGTGAACTCGCCAACCTACTCATGCTCAGAAGATGACTAGGCATGTTCATTTTGGAGCCATCATCACTACTATTAATCTGATGTTTTCTAAGACACTCCAAGCAAACAAGCGACTTAGGCTTGGTTTGAGATGACTTTATTATTGCTTTTTAAAGTAGCTTTATAGTACAAAAATTTAAAATTATGAACTAGAAAGTTGTTTTAAGCAGTAGTAAGAAAGGCTACCCAAACGAAATCTTAATGTGAGACTATATCTTATTTGAAAATTTTAATGCACATTAAATTTAATTAAAGCAATATAATCAAAATATTTTTTATTTATGGCAAACCTTCATTAGAGCATATTTATAATTTATAGATTTACCTTTTGTGCTCTTTTCTTATTTAGCCAGGGATCTACCCCTATATATATATATATATATATATATATATATATATATATATATATATATATATATATATATATATATATATATATATATATATATATATATATATATATATATATATATATATATAGCCTGTCTAAGAATAAAAATATTAATAGAAATCGCCCCACACAATATATATATATCTATGTAGATTTTTTCAATTCTGTCCAATCCGTTATCCTTAATCGAACCGACGCGCGCAAATTTATCTCATTACCACTAACTTCTTACCGTTCAAAGCGGAAATCATCATCGTAATCACAACTTCACCGCCATTATCACCTTCGTTAGTAATAGCATCTTCGCTCATAGTCCCATCCATGGAGAAAACCCAATCTTCCCCCAGAAACCGCCTCAAGTTTCTCTGTAGCTATGGCGGCCGTATTCTCCCGCGCCCCTCAGACGGCCACCTCCGCTACGTCGGCGGCGATACTCGCGTTCTATCCGTTCCCTGCTTCATCTCCTTTAAAGGCTAGAACAATGACCCCCAAATTTTCAATCTTTAATGAAAGTTTCAGGAATTTATCTTATTTCTTCCTCTCTTCACCTTTGCAGAGCTGAAGGAGAAGATCGCCGGAATGTTCAACGCGGATTTGGTGGTGAAGTATCAGCTGATGGCAGAGGATCTGGACACCCTCGTCTCCGTCAAAACCGACGAAGATCTTTACCACATGATCGACGAATACGACCGCCCCCGATCCCCCACCGTCGCCTCCTCCCCACTCTTCCGTCTCTTTCTCTTCCCTTCCCCTGCGGCGGTGGCGACCGCCGCGGCAGCGGAACCCGCCGCCACTCTCGATCAACGATACGTCGATGCCATAAACGGTGGTCTTCCCACCCCCCAACCGGCTCACTATGCAGGCTGCGGAGGGATGCACCGGGTGAGGAGCACCCCGAACCTCGGCGGAGTAAGCGGTGGAGGATCACCGATGTCTTACCAGAGGCCGAACGCCGCCTTCGGCTACGGCGGAGGGCCGGGGTGGAGAATGGGTGGCGGTGGAGGGTTTCGTCAGGAGTTTGGTTGTGGATGTGGGTGTAATTGTGGGTGCGTGTGTTCATCTTCACAACTTATGAGGAAATACGTGCCCTCACCTCCGACGGCCGGGGGGTCGCCGTGGGGTCACTTGACCGAGGTATCGCCGCCGCGCAGGGGAAGCCAAGGGTCACAATTTGGCCCTGCGATCGCTGGTTCCTCCATGAGAGTTGTGTGGGAATAATCTATCTTATTCGTCTTTCTCTCTTACTTACTGATTAAATTTTTTTCATATAAATGATTTTAAAATTTTTATATTGTTTATAAAATTAAAATTTAAAGTAATATAATAAGATTGTAAACTAATTTTCATATATTTTGCATCAGAATATCGTGACATAATCTTTTTTTTACTAATTAACTCATGCTTTCCTCCTTTAATAGAAAAAAAAAAAGAACATCGCAGTAATTTTTTATTTTAATTAAAAAAAATTATGTTAAAATATCTTGATATATCATGATGTACTTTAAAACCGTCATATCTACATTTAGATCAGTGTTATCTCAACAAAAAACAATCAATTTTGAAGCTTATATTGGTACATTTTAAATCCTAAATCTAATAAATTTTTTTCTTTCATTTTATTTTGATGAATTCTCCTTGTATACATATATATATTTTGGGATAGCTCATACACATCATATATGCAAGACTCAAACTCAATATCATTCGGTTGATAGCCAAAGCTCGCAACCACCAGACCAAAATGAGTTGGATCAACTTTGCGATTTCAAGCACATAAAATTACACATAGAGCCTTGTTTTTTTAGATTTTAAACAAATTACGCACACATCGACACATGTTAGACCTTGAACATTAGAAGTTATGGTTTGATGTCTTGACCAATTAAGGCAAATCCACAAACACATCATATGCGTAAGATTTGAATTCAATACCTCTTAGTTGATAACCAAAGCTCCCAACCAATATATCAAGATGAGCTACATAATTCTCCTTGTATTGTAATACAATAATTCTCCTTGTATTGTAATACAAATTTCTGTTTCCCTGAAGTATTGAAGTCTAATGCCCTCAGATTACCCATTGATGCCCAATGAAAGATTTATGCGCATGCGGTCAAGAGACAACTCAGCTTTTTAAAGAGAATCATTTTTTTATTTAGTAAAAAATTAGAAATTTAATAAATTTATTGAAAACTATCTCATTTATTATTTTCTTTGATTGGCTATACCATATTGTTCGATTGGTTAAGGGGAAATTAAATGTATGATCATAGATTTTTAGTTTTTGTAGATGAGTGCAACATATTTGGTTCATGAAAACATATATATCCAAGCTTACTCTTCCAGTTATTTTAGCAAGCCATATCACAAACATAGCTACGGGTGTAAACGAGTTGAGTATCTATCTAATCAAGTTAATTTTGCTTAGTTCTTATTGAGTTTGAGCTTGACTGGAGCTCAATGAGCTCGACTTGATAAAAAATTTATAGGTCTAGGCCGGCTCGATTGCTCAAGAATGCTTAGATAGCTTGAGCTTGACTCGATTGTTAAACTCAATTTTTTAGTTTTAAATTAAAATTTTCTATTTTTTAGAATTTTATTTTATTATAGAATTGACTTCAAAAAGGTTAAAATATATTAATGTCAGTTTAAATTACTTTTTAAATATATTCACTTAAAAGTTATATATACTTATAAAATGGGCTTGAGTTTCCTTCTCCAATAAATTTTGATCATCTATTTTATATTTTCTTAAATTATCTTGACCATCCATTACATTATAACTTGTATCTTTAAAAAAAAAAATAAATAAATAAATAATAACTTGTATCTTTTTTTTTTAATAAGGATATCCATTACATTCTTCTACTTTAGTAGAGAATTTCGTTGAAGAGGGGGATATGATAATCTAATAGTAAGAATTTTGCTGGTTGTAGTTTGTCGTTGTTTCGTTGCTTTGTGATATTTTCTATTGTATTTTGGCTGTGAGCTTGGGATGAACATGGTTGAAGGCACCATTTTTGTGGGCTCCATAGGTATTAATTTGTGTATTATGTAGTTTGGACAAGGATATTTGTGGAAGACATATAGCTTTAAAGTAGAGAGATTCACTAAAAGAGCCGAGTCCTCATAAGGTGAGTGCCTCTTTGAGCAGAGTCCTCATACTGAGGTGAGTTCTCTGGTTGAATTGACTCAAAATGTATGCATCCTTGATCAAGTGCCCTAGGGGCGAGCTCTTATAATGCTAGTTTTTTTTTTGGGTGAATACATGTATGTCTTTATTAACATTCTTTTAATGAATGAACCTTTAGGTGGGACTCATTTCGAGCTAGTGTTCTTCTTAACCGAGCTCCTCGTGGGTGAATCTATTTGGTACCTATGAGTTATTTACATAGGCATGTATGAACATATATTTATTTATTTTATTTTATTTCTCCTTTAAAGAGCGACTTATGAAAAGGATAAGGGAATTATGAAAGAAAGTATTTAATATCCCAATCAAATGATAAAGATGAAATAAATAAAAATTAATGCTTGTTTTTACTATTGCCTCAAGAAGATGTTTTTTTTTTTCAAGATACTCATGATGACATTTATTAGACATCTGAGCTATCTTTGGCCATAAGTAGTGGTGAAAGAAATTGATAAAACCATACATCCTCATTCATTTGCTTTGGTTTAGTTCTTTTAGCTCGCACAAGAGATAGGTGAGTCAAATCCTGTGAAATATGCCAATGTGGATAGTTTGAAACTCCAGAGAATTTCCTTTGCAAATGCAAAGCAGTGGAAGGAGAATGGTAGAAATTCTATCTAGGTCATTGAAAGAAAGAAGAAAAAGACGGTGGTCATTGGATCGAGTGTGGTATGATTAGCATCTTCTTATGTTTCAAATGATGTGCCTCTTTTAGTGAGGCATAATAAATGAGTGTCAACATTAAAGGGAGCTCACTTGATCTTTGTTGTGGTTAGTACCACACATGAGGTGGTGATCCCTACTAAAAAGAAAACCAACACAATAGTTTTGCCACATTCTCATGTGGAACAATTAAGTAGTCATGAATGCTAAAGAAGGTTAATGTAACACCCCAAGATCCGTGTAGCGAAAGGATTCATCTGATTTTTTTCTATTTCCCTCTTTTGCTGTTCATATCAATCCATCCATACATATATCCAGAGCCAGAGATAATTACATTACAGAAAAGAAACTGCAGCGGATACTATAATTCACAAAATATACAACAATCAAAGTACAGTCAAAAGAAATATTACACTAGCCATACAGGCTACAAAAGAAAGCCTACCAAGGCTACAAAAGAAAAGCTACGGAACTCGGCAGAAAGATCGTCAAACTGGAGGCCCTGCACCTGAAATCATACGAAAATCGGGCAGAGTAACGGTAGTCTATCGAAATTACACAAAAATCCTGCAAAAAGACAAATTCTGAATTTCACCAAATTACAACAGAATAACCACGACATCAATGCAAGACTATCAATCTATAGAATCCAAATCAAATCAAGTCCTGATAATTTCCTATTCAATTAAAAGCGCGTAGAATCAATTCCGACCGGTAAAATCTTCGTAGAATACAGTCAAATCGTGTACAATAATCATATCTATAACATACTAAAAGTTGTGCGGTGAAAGTCTTGTCAAATCAAAACCATGTCGAAAAGTCGACTACGAAAACACAAAACAGATCACATCTCGGTCAAAACACAATATCTTCGAAAACAGAAGTAAGGTTCGGAGTCCTTACCACGAGATAAACAAACTATCCAACAGCAACGAACGACGAAAATCGCTCCGCGGGCCTCAAAATCGGACTTCTTCCTTTGCTTTCCTTCTCTTTCTCTCTCCTCAGATATTTTGATTTTAAAAAATGTTTTTCTCTCTCTTCAAAACGAGCTCATTTCCTTATATCATACATGGATCGGCCTGGCCGATCGTCTCGATCGGCCTGGACGATCAGACCAATTCTGGTCGTCCTGGCCGATACTCCAGGGCGATGATCAGGACGATTTTAGGAACAGTGCAGATCGTCCTGGACGATCTCAATATCGTCCTGGACGATTCTGTCCAGAATTTGCTCCAGAAATCAGCTGTTTTCAATGCACTGATCGGCCTGGACGATCCAAACTTCGTCCTGGCCGATCCTGGGAGGAAAAATCATTTTCCAGCAGCTACAGCAAAGGAACGAGGTCTTACAATCTCCCCACCTTAGAAAAATGTCGTCCCGACATTTCCCTAACGTGTCCAGAACAAAACAAAACAAAGCAAAACAAATTAAAACAGAGCTAATCCAATCAATCAATAAATCGCGCAAATCACAACGAAACAGACGATAAACAAAACTCGTACTAGTCACATTTACAGGCATCCCTGGTGCATCCTCCTCCATCTCTTGCTTATCTCCAATCAGATCAGTCGGGACAGTCGGAGCAGTCGGAACCATCGGAACAGGTCCTTGTCTTTCAGAACTTGGGCATTCCGTCACTCTATGTCCATATCCACCACATCGGAAACATTGCCCAGTCCTCAGATAACATTGTCCCGGATGTCTTTTCCCACAACATTTACAAACATTAAACCTTGCTCTACTACTTTCCCCACTCTTCTTGCTACGGCCAGAGCGTTTTGCCAATTTGTCACTCACCATCTGAGCGACCATATTAGCAAACTTATTCATATTTGCAGAGGTGAGTGGGAGATCAGTAGTAGACTCAACTTTCTTTCCTTTCGGATCCATCGGCCTGATCAAAACAAATCGTTCGAATCAAAATCGCGGAAATCAAATACGTAAAACAAAACAAATCAAATAATGCAATCATCAACTCTGGATATAATCAAATCCTTTTTTTTTTTGGGAAAGGGGGTATCAGCCCACTGCCACATCAGCTTGTGACGCGCTTGGCGTTGTCCACTAATCTCTCGGCGAGTCTACCAGCAACCAACCCCATAGGTGCAGGACCCATAGTTATTTTCTCTCCACTTAAGGAGTCGTGCCGTATGAGAGGGGATTCGCTCTTGGGATGGGGGGTTCCCAACCAAACACGCCCACCAACCCACCTAGGCCCGATGGGGTTTGGGTGAGGATTTCAACTCCTCTTTATATGTAACGGCTAATTTGGTTCAAAATAACTATCGAACATATTTCTTTAAAAAATGAAATAACGGGCTTATTTTGATAATTATGACTATTATGCCAGCTTATAAAGTCAAATTTATCAATAGATGTCCATCATTAATAATAAGCAAAACAACAAAAAGAAGTATTTAAATAATTTGAGGATAATACAATGCTCACCGACTAATCCCACTATTAAGATCTTGTCCATCATTAATAGATATCTTAGAGAGAGAGAGAGAGAGAGAGAGAGAGAGAGAGAGAGAGAGAGAGAGAGAGAGAGAGAGAGAGAGAGAGAGAGAGAGAGAGAGAGAGAGAGAGAGAGAGAGAGAGTTGTTAAGATATACGTATAATATATTAAAATATTTTGGTTTTTGGTACATAGTCACACATGTCGTTAGAAAATTACTTAAAAAATATAATAAGAATAAAAAACTTACTTTCTTATGGTTAAAGACAAATTTTTAAATGCACCATTTAGACAAGTTGTCTATTAGATTTAAATTTATTTGTGGATGACAGTTGACCCTACTGATAAGTTTGAGTAGCTGGATTAAGAGAACATGATAAAAAAATGAAATTAGGGAGTTTCTATAAAATAAAATAATCTTTGTGAATAATAAAATGACATGAAATCTAAAATATGCATTGTAACCATTTTATTTATAAGGTTAAGAAGGCTCTGTAAATAGTTACATTAGATAAATAAAAAAGTAATAAATGATTTGGTAAGTATAGAATGATGTAGACATGTGGATAAGGCTAAATTATGTATGTGAGGTCTTTTATCTCTGATGTAGCTCGTCTGAGCTAATTCCTCTAGGGAGAGTGCCTTGGGTAGCCTTCAAGAACGAGCAATTATGAGTTTTCTAAGCTAGTGTGGCTGTGAGCTAGGGATGAACATGGTTGAAGGCACCATTTTTGTGGGCTCCATGGGTATTTGTGTATTGTGTAGTTTGGACAAGGATATTTGTGGAAGACATATAGCTTTAAAGTAGAGAGATTCACTAAAAGAGCCGAGTCCTCATAAGGTGAGTGCCTCTTTTAGTAGAGTCCTCATATTGAGGGGAGTTCTCTGGTTGAATTGACTCAAAATGTGTGCTTCCTTGATCAAGTGCCCTAGGGGCGAGCTCTTATACTGCCAGTTTTTTTTTTTTGGTGAATAACTGTATGTCTTTAACCTTCTTTTAATGAATGAACCTTTAGGTGGAACTCATTTCAAGCTAGTGTTCCTCTTAACCGAGCTCCTCGGGGGTGAATCTATTTGGTACCTATGAGTTATTTACATAGGCATGTATGAACATATATTTATTTATTTTATTTCATTTCTCCTTTAAAGAGCGACTTATGAAAAGGATAAGGGAATTATGAAAGAAAGTATTTAATATCCCAATCAAATGATAAAGATGAAATAAATAAAAATTAATGCTTGTTTTTACTATTGCCTCAAGAAGATGTCCTTTTTTTCAAGATCCTCATGATGACATTTATTAGACATCTGAGCTATCTTTGGCCATAAGTAGTGGTGAAAGAAATTGATAAGACCACACATCCTCATTCATTTGCTTTGGTTTAGTTCTTTTAGCTCGCACAAGAGATAGCTGAGTCAAATCCTGTGAAATATGCCAAAGTGGATAGTTTGAAACTCCAGAGACCTTCCTTTGCAAATGCAAAGAAGTGGAGGGAGAATGGTAGAATTCTATCTAGGTCATTGAAAGAAAGAAGAAAAAGATGGTGGTCATTGGATCGAGTGTGGTATAATTAGCATCTTCTTATGTTTCAAATGATGTGCCTCTTTTAGTGAGGCATAATAAATGAGTGTCAACATTAAAGGGAGCTCACTTGTTCTTTGTTGTGGTTAGTACCACACATGAGGTGGTGATCCCTACTAAAAATAAAATCAACACAATAGTTTTGCTACATTCTCATGTGGAACAGTTAAGTAGTCATGAATGCTAAACAAGGTTAAGCACCAATGAGTGGCCAGTAAAGGTAAGAAGGATTTTTTTTTTTTTTTTTTTAGAATTTAAGTCTAGGGGTCCTATATCATGTATCTCTAGCAAGATTTTGATCTATCTAACTATAAACAAGTTTGTAGGTCATCCGCCAAGTGAGTTTGAGGCATTAGCTCTTACTTAATGGGTTCCTAACTTTTATTCTAAACTTGGATCTCCATGATTGGTTGTTCAAGGTTCTCATTTACTTTTTGGATAGCGAATTACATCTTCTTAATCATTCACTTCATATGATAAGGGTGACTCTAATGGTGTAAGAAATAGTTGACTAGTATATGAATTTCCTTAAGATCACATTCTACAATGAAGGTGGTAGTGCTTGTGGAGGTAAGCACACAAAGGAGAGGATGATGAATTCACTAGCTTAGAAACTCCATATTTCTTCCCCTTTTCCACTTCCAATGGCTCGCAATCTTTCACCTTCTCCTAGTCACCAAGATATTGAGATCCTTATATTTGTTCCATTTTCATTCGAGGTGAAACTAGGTCTTAGAGGAGGATCTTATGAGAGGCAAGACCAAGTTCAAGGAAGGGAATATGAAGGTAGAGGTCTTGGAAAAGGCTAGTTCCTATGTTGCTAGTGATAAGATTATTGTGTTCTACAAGGAGATGCAAGACTTGAAGGATTGAGGTGTTGATAACTTGCAAGCTTTTGGATTTGTCATATTCAAACCAAATTCTTGTTGGAAATTGATTCATGATGTTTCATTTTGTGGAAAGGGGTGTAGTGTCCTCCAACTTATTTTAGACCATATATACAAGCTATTTCTAATATGTGAGTGATATGTACTCACCTATATGTAATAAGGCTTATAAGATATATTGGTGCAAAAGCAATAAAAGTTGTTATGTTATATATCCTCATCATTTATGTTTGCCGCTTACATTTTTTATCATTTATTTGTGGTAATAGCTATTTTGTTTACTTGTGGCAACTTTTTATTATATGCTTAAAAGTAACTCTTCATTATAGTTGAGAGAAATTTTTTCACTAATTATCTTAGGGTGACTCTTCATTAGGTTACTAAGCTATCCTTGAGTTACTCTTTTCATGATGAAGAGGGTGAAAGGCAAGTTCATGCTCATTAATTATAGATGTGACTTGTGCCTTAAATTTGAGTCTCTACTTTTCCTATAAATACCCATGCCTTTCAGCTTGGGCATTCATTCTTCATTTATTTGGTGATATTCTCTCTCATCTTAATTTCTCCTTTGCATTCACTATTGCGAGTGCTCCCTTATGAGAAGGTTGCCATAAGGTCTTTCTTGAGCTCCAATACTATCAGGCCTTGCTAGTGATAGAGCTACACAATGATAAGATCTTTAATTATTGATATAAGAATTTTAATCTCATTATATGAGTTTCTTAGAAAGAAAAGTTCCAAAAATATTATATAAGGATGAGTTATGTTCCTCATACAAGCATGTAAAAATTGGCTTGTGACTTCATCTATATATTGACCTCACCAAGGTCCTAATTTTTAATGGGCTTGTGTCTATACAAATAATGCTAAACTTTATAGGGAGTGTAGTAACATTCCTCTCCCACTAGCAGTGAGAGAAGATTAGGTGAAGCCTCATGCTATTCATCCATATCTTCACTATGAAAGAATTTAAAGATGGTATCATTCAATCATCTTTAATCCACACGAGGATGAGTACATTATTGCCAAATAAGAAGAGGGATTTAAAACCGAAGTTTATCTTTTAGAAATTATAGATCGGGCGTGCAATGCTAACCAATTAACCACATCCTCCTCATCAAGGATAAGATCATCTTCTCCAAGGATAATGAAGAGTCCTTGGCTTTGACCACTCAAAGAGGAGGGTTATTACAACCCGACCCAATACAACCTGGATCACGAGAACATGTCTTATCATATTAAGTCAAGATAGTGAACCTATTAATTCCCAAGATATAATACGAAGAATTCTTATTCTACTTTACATTGTCCTCAATAAATAATGCAAAGCCATTCTATGATGTCCAATAAACACATAATGAAACATAAATTTCCTTTTGTATTCATCAAACAAAGTTTTAAAAGAATAATATGCATTAATCAGTTTTTAGTTTCCTTTCAATAATGCATAACTGCACTTATGACTGACAAAAGAATGTATTGTGGGTCTCCAAATGAAAAACTACAATAGTGGTTAGAATGCAAAGAGAACGATTGCACATTTGCACTATCATGTATGGAAAAATTGTTGTAGACCTTTACATTATGCGCAAGCATGCCAATGAAAGAGTAGATGAAATTATACATATGATTATCCATTAAAAATAGTGACTTTCACCCGTATATTTTGATGGATAATAATATATATAATTCAATAGTTACAAGATTTCTCTCATTCAATACACCAGCTTGAGTGAGATTTATTTGATGTGTGTATCGGTATTTTATGGGCGCAAGCCCTGTAATTAATTACATCTAGTCTTTTTTCTAAGAATACTCTTGATTATAAATGTTATTTTATTCTCTTTTTAGTTTGGTGTATCGTGAAATTTCTAGGTTCTTCTAAGCCAAGGAAGATAGACACTTGATTAAAGTTATAATTATACATCTTAAATGTATAAAGATTTGATAAAAATTTTGAGTTTATAAGATTAAAGATTGATTTACTATTTTAGGTGAAATTATAGATTTAAAATTTATCAAGAATTAGAGAAGACATATTAGGTGGTGTATAATTTGGGCTTATGTCTGTCTGGAGTGGATAATTATCTAACATCCTGAAAATCAATTAATGCCTTATGCATGCAAGATAAGATAACTCTATCTTACAGAGTCAAAGATTTTAATTCAGAGATTTAAATCGGGACTATACAAAATATGCAAATAGATCTAGCTATCTTCATGTATGATGATGTATGAAGCAAATGCATAAAAAATATTTTATTCATTTATTTAGAAAAATAAATATAATCCAAGGTTAGTAAGAAAGTAAGGTGGTCAGGCTCCACCACAATAAATTTGGCTTTCAACATCTATGAAATATATATTTAAATATGCTTTCTTATTATCTTCTAACTTTAGTTCTTTATAAGATCCCAAAAGAGAATACTCCCAAGGGAGAGAGAATTTTCTTATGGGAGTATTCTCTTTTAGAGACATACCCCTAAGCAAGCCCATATGAGAAATTACATGATAGCTTTTATGCAAGGGAATTAATAGGCCAATTAGGGTGGAACTTACAAGCAAGCACGTTAAAGAATGTAGAAGCAACGAATGGATCTCATCAGATGCTCGTTACAACTTGCTTGGTATGTTCTTTGATTCTTTGCCACCATCATTAGATTCTTGAATGTGTTTTCTTTGACTCGGTGCTGCTTATTTGTGCAACTATCGTACAATTTTTATGCTTCTTTCTTATCTCGAGCTTCATAAAATTAAATATGAGTGGCACTGCCGATTGAGAGTTTATGACTTCATTTGATTGGAAGTTTTTGGTGCTTATTCCGTTTTAATACTACAAATTCATTTCTTCTTTAATGTTTGGTTCGTCAAATCAAGTTCCCAATAACTCATTTTGTTTCATTTTTTATGCTGTTTTGAGAAAGCTTTTTATATATGATTCTCCGTTAAAAAATTTCATTTTCTGAACCAATATTTCTTAAAACTGTCTTTTACGAAAGTACAAAAAAAATCAAACGAAGCCTGATAGGAGAGCCACAACTGAGAGTTTTCAGGCATAGGCATCAGCGGAATTAGGAGCATAACCAGTCTTAATTTTTAAGGGGGACACTTAATATATATATATATATATATATATATATATATATATATATATATATATATATATATATATATATATATATATATATATATATATATATATATATATATATATATATCATTTTAGTGACAAATGATTCTTTATACTTGAATACATAATAAATTTAGAAAAAATATTATCAATATCTTATATAATGAGAATTATTCAAAAAAGAAAAAAAAAGGTTGAAGTATGGGTGATTTATTTCTAAAAAAAAAAAAAATCAAATTAATATAATTGATTAATCATTTATTTTCTACAAAATGTATGTTGGAGTTGCCTTGAATTTGACTCGACTCATATTTGTTCATATTCTTGATCGTTGTACGCTTCTCAGATATGTCAGGGGTCCAAGGGGGCAGCACCCCTTAACGGGGTTCGACCTGCCCGGTCAGGTCCGGGGTCAAGGGCAGCACCCTTGCGTGAATTTCTGGGGGCGCTAATTTGGAATTTCCTTTACTATTTTTCTTTGTATTTGAGGATTGCCAAAAGATCATAATATTTTAAAATTTGTAGGGGGAGAACTGGCTAAAAATCTTATATATATAATCATCTAGAGATAATAATATTTTATTTTTTTTAAAGGGGGAGCAATTCACTTAAGACTCCAATAAACTACCTAAAAATTCATGTAATGAGCGGACAAGTGGCCGATTCAGACTCATGAAGGCGGTCAATTACCGGGAGAGTGAGAGCATGCGAAGACTGAAATAGCATGAAGTCTAAATATTTGGCAGGGATTTAATCGTATTTCATGGGTTTTTGAAGTCCGTAAGAACTATTCTTTTTTCCACGTTGGGATTACATAGAGAGAGAGAGAGAGAGACGGTTTGCCGGGGATTCGATGTGGAGGAAACCCTAATGTCCTATTATGATAAATTTAGTGAAGCAGTGGCCGCGGAGAGCAGGTACTGTTCGGGAATAAACTTCTTGTTTTCTGCTCGAGGTTAAGAAGCGCCGACATTCTGATCCTTGGATTCTTATATTTTCCTGGTTTTTGTTTCAGGATTGTTTACTTGCGGCGCTTGTTTCTTTATGTTACTAAAGAACTAAGATTATTGGTAGTTGTGATTACAGAGTCTGATCTGGAGTAAGTGGGGATGATAGATTCTTCTGGTTGCTTCGGCTGCTGGGCATCGACTTATGGCAGGAAGATTTGATTTTTATCCCTTATGTTCTTCGCACTTTCCGTGTCTAATTTTTATAGCGTTCCTTTTGGTATTGGATATTCGATTCATTCTGTTTTTTGGAGATCGAAAAAAGTGCTAGGACGTGGTTATAAGGAAGCGCTTTTGGAGGACGGAGGACTCTTTTGATATGATCTGGAAAAGGCATGCTGGAAATCATAATTTTCGTTATTTCTGCTCTTTATTGGTTTTCCTGGCAATGCCAATGGATTTGAGGAGAAAGGTGAAACTGTAGACGATTTGCTAGGCACGAATATATTTGACAACACTTGTTTGTGCCTTGACGGCCCAAGCTAGCTCTTTGAACTGCTCCTTGTTTGCCGGTGCTTGCATTCTGGAAAAACAATGGTTCCCTCTGGACCACCAACCGGAGCTAGCGGTGCCCAGTCTGTTGTTTCCTCCCTTGTGCGGGCAAATTCTGGCTCGCTAGGAAGTGTTCAGCCAGGCTCCATTTCTCCTCATCAGACTTTCTCTTCCTTGATTTCCCCTCGAGCACAACTTAATGGCGGTGCCAATGGTACCAATATGACTTTTCTAGGCGGCATCACAAATGCCTCATCTCTCCTCAACCAATCTTTTGGAAATGCATTTCCTGCTTCTGGAGGTGTGATTTCAACCCCGCAGATGAATTCTCAGCAGAGGGGGGGTATGGGCGGCAACTCTCTTGATATGCTTGGTTCTACAGAGTCCGATCCTCTCTCCTTTCCTTCACCATCTGGTTCACTCCATGCACAGCATTTGCAAAATCCTTCTGGGAAGCAGACGATTGCTGATCATTCTCATTCTCAGACTCAACAACTTGATGCAATGCAGAATTTCCAGCAGCAACATAGAGGAGGGCTTGGAAATGTTGGTGGCGTGGGTCCAGTTAAATTGGAAGAGCAAACGGGTTCAAGTGATCAGAGCTTCCCTGGACAACAGTTGCCTTCCATACGAGGTATTGGTTCTGTGAAAATGGAACCTTTGCAGCTGCAGTCTGTGAGAAGTTTAGGCCCAGCTAAGATGGAGCATCAACAAACAGATTCTTCATTGTTCCTGCAACAACATCAGCAGAAAAATGCTCAGCAGCAGTTGTTGCAAATGTCAAGGTCTGCTCCACATGCTGCTGCTGCTGCACAGATGAGTTTCTTGCAACAGCAGAGGATGTTGCTAATACAACAACAGAAACAACAACAACATCAGCTTTTTAAGACGCTTCCACAACGAATCCAACTACAACAACAGCTTCAACATGGTGTTCCAATTAGACCACAAATGAAACAAACCATATATGAGCCCGGAATGTGTGCAAGACGGTTGACCCAATACATGTATAGCCAGCAGCACAGACCAGAAGTATGCTTCTGTTATCAGTTATAAGCTGTTTTTTTAATCAGTTTATAATTTTAAGAGTGGAGTTTAAATGCTTGATCTATAGTTGCACTGCTTTTTATCCTTGATAATATTGTTTTGGAGGAGAATTATCGTGTATTTGCTCTTTCGCATCCTTATAGATTGGTGCACATTAGTTTTAACTTTGAACACTTTTGTAACACTCAACAAACATGCATGGAGAATGAAGACCTGTAATGCCAGCCCCACTTGTTGTGATAAGACTATTGATGCTGATGATATATCCTGCTTAGCATTTAATGCATCTTTACTATTGAATCCAGGATAATAACATTGATTTTTGGAGGAAGTTCGTTGCTGAATTCTTTGCTTCCAATGCTAAGAAGAGATGGTGTGTTTCCCTTTATGGAAGTGGTCGGCAAACTATTGGAGTTTTTCCACAGGTATACCTAATTCTAATATGTTCCTAATGAGCATCTGATGAAGAAGATTGGACTCTTTAATAATAATAAAAAAAGAAGCTGGCATGGCTGGATATTGTAAAAATTTTTGACTTTCAGTTTCCAGATAGTCTGACTTAAAATTATGTGTCATGCTGAGTTTTCATTGGTAATGTTGTTTTGCTGCTGCATGAAAAGAAGTTATCATTTCTAAAATAGATGGATGGGCTGTTTCACATGCTTGTTGCCTCCATATAGGCGGGACATGTGGATTATAGGAAGTTCTACTGATTGATCTCCGTGCAAATTAAAATTTTGATATGTTATTCTTTTATTTATATATTAAAGTAAAGCAGGAAAGAAATTTTCAATTGTAGCCATTTAATTTATTCAGTGCATTCTAGCAGACAGTTCATTTTCAGTTAATCAAAAGCATTGAAAAGCATTGTAGCATGTGTTAATCAAAGTTATAAATTTTATTTTCAGGATGTGTGGCATTGTGAAATTTGCAGGCGGAAGCCTGGACGTGGTTTTGGTATGTATTCCATTGAGTTATGAATATGTTTTCATGATATTGTAACCCCTCATCCACAAAGCTAATTGATTAGCTATGGTGTTTTTCTTGCACCTTTTGTTTATATATTTTTTTCTGTATTATGATTTATTTTCAGAAGCAACTGTTGAGGTTTTACCAAGGCTATTACAAATTAAATATGCCAGTGGCACTTTGGAGGAGCTTCTTTATGTTGATATGCCTCGAGAGTCTCACACTACATCAGGCCAGATTCTACTGGACTATGCTAAAGCAGTTCAAGAGAGCGTATTTGAACAATTGCGTGTTGTGCGTGAAGGACAATTAAGAATTGTTTTCAATCCGGATCTGAAGGTATTACAAGAAGCATTAAATATTGTGATTTGCAGTCTTTCATGCTAAAAGCGATTATTTCTTTGTAACTCCTTTTAAATTTAAAAATTTAGATATCTTCGTGGGAGTTTTGTGCCAGAAGGCACGAGGAACTAATCCCCCGAAGATTGATAATGCATCAGGTACAGCTTTCCTGGTTGATATATCAGATATGCGTCAAAACTGTTATCATTTCTATTGTGCTTGGAAAGGCATTTTAGTGTTGTTTTTAATCGTACTGTTAATGTTTGTTATTTTCAATTCAATCATTATGTACAGCTCAGTCAACTTGGGGCTGTTGTTCAGAAGCATCAAACTGCTTCCCAAAATGCATCTAGTCTTTCTATCCAAGATCTTCAGACTACTTGTAATTCGTAAGTTGAGATTTTCTTCAACATTGCATCATGTTTCTTAAGCTATGTATGGAAGCACTTTTATGTTTGGCTTTATATTCATGAAATCAAAATGCTGGTGCAGAAAAACACTTTGGCCTAGATGATTTGTTTTCCTGTTTTCAAATGCAAAGGGTCCTTCCTAGAATTTAGGAAAACGCATTTGGGTGTTGTCGCCCATTTTCCATACACCATCCAGGGAAATCAACTTATTTTAGCTTAAACATTATAATGTGAATGATACTTATGAATACTATTGTCTGTTACAAATGTTAGTCTGGAATATTTGCTTTTAAATATAATTATTAAGACCCGGCCCGATGGCTCAAATTAATGAGGCTGTAACATATGGTTGGATGGTTGATTAAGATTTTATTTGCTAAATTTATCTCCCATCAACTGAAAGAGCCATTAAAACCTCAAGATAATTTGAAATAAAATTATATAAATACCTTTCATTCGGAGTGCCTCGCCTACAGTACACACTTGCACCTCTTATACATATCTAAATTAGTGAAATAATATCTAAAAAGGGCAAGTCTTAAAATAACTCAGTGAGTAAACCGTGCTTTTAAATTATAGTAATCCAAGGCGTTAGGAACAATATGTATAATCATTTGAAAATGTAAAGTAATTTTATTTAATTATTTCTTTTAAGGCTTTCAATGTTATGCATGGCATATCTTTATTACAATCTTTATTCTTTCTTATAAATAATACAACCGTTACAAGAGCCACCATCTAAAATAATACCAATGAAGGTACTCATTTTTCATTTTCATTTCATTTTCCTTTTTCATAACCTTTTATATTTACGTGCACGAGTATATTGTGTCCCTAACTAATAAAGAGGTGTGTTCCATCAATCAATATGCACATACAAACATTTATATATAATTATTTCATTCATTTTTCATTCAATAACTTTATGTAGTGCATATTCTGAGTAATCATGCTAACTATCAAACAATTTAATATGATCATTCAAAAAGAAGAAATCCTGGAATTTTACAATAATCATTAACTACCTTATATCAATTAATTCAATGAATTTAAATTAAATTCAATGAACTTGAATTAAAGAAGACAATTCATTACTTTAAAATAGAAGCATGAGTACTTACCTTCTCAGCCTTCCCGAGCCCTAACTCACACGCACACGAATTTCTTATTCCTCGTTTTGGCTCTCACCCTCTCGGTCTCCCTTCCACTTTCTCTCTATTTCTTTCTTCTTCTTCTTCTTCCTCTTGGTTGTTGCTTTCTCAATTTCTTTCACTCATTTGTTGAATTGGATGAAGGGAGACGAAGATATCATACATGAGGAATCGCTACTTTTCACTCGAGTACGCATTTCCTTGCTCGATTTCGTGGTCCAACCCCGCCAGACGCTCTCATGCTTGCGTGCAGTCTGCTCAGCTTAGTTCGCTGTTTGCTCACCTTGGTTATATTTGTCTGTCTTTTAGAGTATTAGGGTTGGTTCAATTGAACTGGCCAAACCGGTTCTAATAATCTCCCCTTATAAAATTTCGTCCTCAAAATTTCTTATAACTAAATGTTTAAAATTGCGTATTCGGGTATTGAGGCATTTTTCATTCGTGAGGCGAGGCGTAAGCCTCAAGGCGTTTTGAGGCGTAAGCCTCAAAATCAAAAGATTGCGTAAACATAAAATGATAAATTTTTTATATACTAATGAGTCAATAATATAAAACATAAAAAGCATAAGATATTAAGTGAAATCAAAATATCCCAATAATAAGACCATGAAATATAGTTCAACTCAAAATTCTATCTTTCCCAAATTCCAGTATTCTTTTCATTAACATATAATTCAAATTTTCAAAAATAAATAGCAATGACATATCACATAAGAACTCATAAGTCATTAGCACTGTCATCACAAGGAGTTCTTCATTTGAATCATCATTATGATGAACTGCTCTCTCCCCTTCCTCCTCTCCTATAGAGTCCAATGTCGGGCATTTACTTCAATATTTATGTAAGTTTTAATATATATAGTTGAGGCGTAAGCCTCATGCCAGTGAGGCGAGGCGGGCCTCAACCAAGTTAAGGCGCAAGCCTCATAAAAAAAAACTTTAGGCGTAAGCATCGAGGCGTTTTTTACTGGAATTGCGCAAAGACGGGCCTCAAGGCGAGCCTCATATTGCGCAATTTTAAACCATAACTATTAGTTATAGTATACTGTTATTGAGATAATTTGAATATAAATGTTTGATACATAAATAAAATAACATCTTTAATTTCATTTAACATAAACTTTAATATTAAATACATAACTTGTATGAATAAAATATCCGATATAACATAATAAGATAACTGGATAATGCAAAATATCTGATATAACAGGAAAATTTACTATATTAAAGTCATCTCTTCCATCTTTATTAACATTTATTGATTCATTAGGCTTCTATTGAGTCTAAGCATAAACACGAGGTCGAACACTCTTCCTTGGTTGATTTTGTGTTGGAGAGCTGAAATTGATGGATCCATCATCTTTGGTTTGCCAAAACTCTTATGTGAAAGTGTTTTACTTGATCTCATCTCTCCAGAAGTCTTTTAAACCAATGTAGGGCAATATTTTGCTGCGTCCAGGTTGATGACACCTGTAGCAAGTGTCCAAATCAATTCATAATGAGTTCTCGATGTAATTAGAAAGCTACAGCTGCCAAGTATATGCATTTTACAACAGGCAATTGTTTCTTGCCATTTAATTTTACTTATATTGTTCAAATGTAGTGTTTCTTGTAGCATTGTGCATTGACCGAAGCTTATTAAAAAGGGTTAGAAGATGAGCCAGATGCATCAAATCATTTGCATTAGTTTTTTTATTTTTTGGCAGTCTAGTGAAATAATAGAGCTCCTTAATCTAGATTCTTTTTCTTTCTCCTTTTTTCTCTAATTTTCCTTCTAATTTTATTAGTAAGGTATTGGTGTTGTTTTCGAACAAGTTGGATTCAACAAATCAAAATTTTAGGTGCTTTTTAGGCTTAAGTTTGTCATAGGTGCTTCTTAGAATAAAGCAGTACACTTTGACATTCATCAAACTCTGTAAAATAATCAAATTATTCTATTGAGCACCATTTAAATTTTATTGCTGTTTCTATTATCATTAATCTTAAAAAAAAATTTATTTAATTGATGGCTTATTTTTGTTTCTTGATCAACTTATATAAAAAATTGATCTTATTGAATTGACTTTTTTTTCTCTTTTAATCAGATTGTATTATCTTTTGTCCTATCGAAGTTCAAAATTTAAATTTTATCACTATTTGTGATATTAAATATATATTTATCTTTCTCACATGCATGCCAGGAGTTCTAACAATTTCCTACTCCACTTGCATCCACCCTCTTTTATTGCCTCTTAGCCATACTATAATTATTTCTTGGAAACCTTTTTTTTATATGTAGTTATTATTGTATATTTAGAAATCATTCTATGCAATTTCCCAATGACCTAATATTGTCAAACAAAAATTAAATTTTAAAATAGTCCTCTGACTATTTGTATGACCAATTTAATCCCAAATTAGTAAATTTGTCCCCTTTAGCCCCTTGATTATTGATTCAATATGTTCCCAATTTAATCAGTTGACTATACAAAATTGATTCCAATTTAATCTTTGAGAGACTATTTGGATTAATTTATATAGCCGAGTGGCTAAATTGTCCACATATGAATGGTTGGGGAATCATTTTGGGATGTAACACTATCAAACAATAACTAGATTGAGAGAATTAAACAAATATCTCGTAAGAATCGTATATATTTTTCAAATTTGGAGATGTGACCAGAAAATTGTTAGATTGAGATAGAAATAGTGCAAATGATAAGATTGAAATAATTTTATTTCTTGAAACGACTATTAGTTGTTATTTGAAAATATATGGAAAAAATGAATACGATATACAAAACAACCCAAAAAAGGTAAACAAGCTTTAGTAAGCATCCATTTTTTATTTTAACAAATATGACTTGTCATGTTTGGGCTCTAATAGCGTGAACTTAAATTTTTTTTTTTTTAAATGTTGATTGGATCTTCTTGCAGCTTTGTTTCTTCTGCTCGCCAGTTAGCTAAAGCTTTGGAGGTGCCACTGGTTAATGATTTGGGATATACAAAAAGATATGTACGTTGCCTGCAGGTATGATGCTTATCCCTTTTATTGATGATACCGCATTTAATTGTGATCTTGTGTGTTCGATAGGTATTTCCTGAAGTGCATGTTTTGCAATCACGTCAGTGCTTGGTTATGTTTAGATTCTAGCCTTTTTAAATAAAAAATGTTTAATTGTGCTGTCATATTCCAGTGAAGCTACCAGAACGCCATATGTTATGGTAAATGAAACTGATCATGGTTAGGGAATATTTACTTGCAATTTGCAAATGACAAATGGAGATAAGTTTTGTTAGATTTTTACCTTTAATCAGAAGTGATCAAAATTTAAAATGGATTTAGACTCCATGAACCCCCCAAAGCTAAGTATTTGAGTAGAAAAATATGAACAGAAATGCAATGTGGCCAATGATTTTGATAACTATGCAAAATGAGCCATGATGATTACCATTCAAACTCTAACTGATCTCTAATATGCTTTTCATGAGCTTTTACAAGGTCTGCTTGTGACTTGGACGACAATAATGCAGATTTTGGCGAAAAAGAATTCATAGAGGGCATCCTCATATGAATGTATAATTCATTAACTATTGAAAAATATGATTCTTTCTATAAAATAGGCAAGATATTCCATCAGAAACCCGTCATGTATCTTGTCTAGAAAGAAAATATTGGATATCAAAATTTAGGTTCTTTTCTTAATTTAGGTTGATAGTGCCTTATTTTATTGTACAAATCTCTTACTTTTTGCACCAAATATTGTGTCATGATGAAATCTTGAATATTTATTTTGCACTTTGGATGGGATTTGGAGGTTTGATGGCGTAACTCAGACGCTTGAGACCTGGAGCTCAGACTCTTGAGACCCTACGGGTAGACTAACAATCTACAACCTTGATGGCGTAATGTCATTATGGATAGAAAATTGTAATCCTTTCCTTCCATTTTCAAATAAATTAGTAAGAATTAGCAGAAAAGGATGGTTTGTGAATAGGAACTCAAATAGTTTGATAAAGCTAATTATGACTATGATAATGAGTGTTTAATTTAAGTGAGATCAAATTGTTGGAGTCATTTTGATCAATCACATCAATATTTAATTTGTTGGTGGCTTGCATGGAGTGATACAATACATTTCACTTGCTATGCTAATTTATTATAATTTGATGAAAAGTTATATGCAGGTCTAATTTTGCATTTAAATTAGGGTCATTGAAATTGGTCTTTCAAACAATACTCCTATAATGTTCGTTTTGCATCGTCAATTATACTCTATTCTTTCTTTTTTCAAAAAATTATATCCTTAATATATAAGTAATTTTCTTAATTTTTTATAAATTTAAGGTTCATCGTTATTGGTAGTGTGAAAGAAAGCTATATTTATTGTGTGGTTTGTATTTATTTTATATTATTTGTTCATTCCTCTCAGAGGGTCCTCTAGCGGGCAAAGCACAAGAAAGTACTTTTCTCTGCTACATGGTATAAAAAAAGAGTTATACCTAATCATAGACATTGCTACCTCTCCTCTCATTTCTTTCTTTGAAAGTACCTAATGTTGCTCCTATGCGTGAGTACTTTTACCCGCCCATACTCACAAGCCTTGCCTTGCTCTTGCTAACCTGCAATCTCTCATGCCTGCACTCTCCTATCTCTATAATTGCACTCACCCATACCAACAACCTTAGCTACACGTATGCCTGCCTACTATTGCCATAGTTTCTAGATCTATTGTTTTAAAACCATTACCTTTTCTTTATTCTTAGTGTTGTCATCCATGGGCCTCTCTTCTTTCCTTTACTTAAGATGAAGCTCATATCCATAGTTTGTTCATCAAACTTAGTGGTACTAAATATCTTTTATGGTCTAGAAATTTCTAATTTCTCATGGGATATCGTGAGAAACTCATTCATTCTTTGCATCTAGAATGGTCAAACAACACCAAATATGTTAAATGTCAAGCTTTCACCTATTCTATTCTTACGTGGATGCACAACAACCTTGAACCCACTATTGATCTACCATCATGTTTCAAGATATTGCAAAGGGGATGTCGGATATTCTTTATTTTACCTTCAAACTCTCTTGTGCATGCACTCCATCTCTTTGCCACATGGCAAAAAATTCTATTCAGGAGCATTACAACTTGAAGGAAAAATGGGATGAAAATTTTCAATGTTGTTACTAATTAATCCATGATCCAACTACTTGAAAAAAGCATAAAATAAAAATAAGGAATTCCTTGTTGTCAAATTGCTCTAGGCTTTTTTCGTTCCTATAAAATTTTCAAGCTCAATTATAGGAAAACATTATTGCCACAAATATCTCCACTTCTCTCTCCTAGGTTCTTTAGATACTTAGTTACTTGCTCCGTGTTCTTTTGATCATGATTAGATTGTTTCTTATCATTGAAATAATCACCGTGGTTGGAACTTCTTTCATCTTGTTAAATGCGTGCAAGGAAAATTCACTTGTCCAATTATTATTAGGAAAAGTTTGGTGATCTTGTATCAACTTAGCATGTCTTCTCCATCATTTTTTCTTGTTCTAAATGATTCCACCTGTTTCCTTCAGGTTGAATGAACTGTTTCCAAGAGGACAATGACTGCATGTTATTGCATTCTGAGTTGAACATCTCATCATCTCATGTTGTTTCCTTCATTGGCTTGAATAAAACTGCTCAATTGCTCATTCTAGTTTTTTCTCGCGTTTAAAATTTTGGTGCCACTTCTCATATGATTGATAACCGATAATTATTTTCATCACTAATCATGACATCTCTTCCCCCATTATTATTAGTAATGAGTCTCCTTCTTTTGATATTTGGAAAAGGATTTTTCCATCTCTCATTCTCATGAATAATAGACACTATTTGCATGTCTCACAATCTGCTATAAAATCTTTTGTCTGCATATTATCTTACAAAAACTATTCAATAACCCTTTATCCTTATTACGGTTTCAGGACCTCAACATGAAGTCGATTGATGGAGATATTTAAATTGGAGGTATTTATTATCTCATTGTCGTTTTTTTTACTTCATTATCCTTTTCTATTTTCTCACATTAGTGTCATTGTTGTCTAGGCCATCCTCAATCTCACCATCTTTGGGGCTTCACTCGTGTACTATCCTTTGTTTCAAAACTTGAATGTGAATCTTGTGACTATGGTACACATCATCGAGTTCCCTTTCCCTTATTAGCCTCTTCACGTAGCACTGCACCATTTCCCTTGGTAAATTTAGATATCTTATTTGTTATTTTTTCCTTCATGGATGACCTCACCAATGGAGAAGAGGGATTCGTGTAGTTGACCCCATGTAGTGAGATGAAGACTTGATGTTATTATTGTTGTTGAATGACCACAATATGGTTACTTTGATTTTCTTGTTGAAGTAATGGTCAGAAGTCTTCTATATGTTCTAACTTTTATATATAAATACAAATTTACATATTCATTCAAATTAAAATCAATCGTATTGATAGTGCTTTTAATATATCCAATCTCCTTTTCACTCATTTTCTGATGAGAACAGTATTATCTATTAATCATGATGTCCAAATACATCCCAACAAAATGGAGTGGTTATACTAGTATCATCTTTAAGTTGCTCTCACCTTAATGTTTCTCATTAAAAATGCTCCGTGACATTTTTGGGGAGATGCCATTCTCATTTCCTACTACTTTATTAATTGTGCCTCTGCTATTTTTGGTTATGTTACTTCATTATCCCCACAAATCTCTTTACTCGGAGAGTTTTTAAATGTGCTTCCTTGGTTCACTTTCTATGCCCAGTTAGTGATAACTGATAAGCTCTCTCCTCCTGCCATTCGACATATTTTTTAGGCTATTCTCTTACTTGGAGAAAGTGGAGGAGCCAAGAGTTTTTCTTAATGAGGGCATATGAATCACGTTTATTTTTTGGAAGGGGCACAAATTGAATGTTTATCATTTAAAATATTAAATAATAGTGGCTTCTTAGTATTTATCTATTAGAAAGATATATTAAAATTTAGGGTGGCTTGTGCTCCCTTAGCCCCTTCCTAAGTTTTCCTTTGCTTAGAGAGTTTATCAATGCTATGATTCATTTACAAGATGGATATATTTTTGTCAATGTTGCCTTTCATGAAGTATCTCCTGCTCTCACATTTCATCTTCTATCAGCACTTCCCATGTTTCTCTACCTCTTATAATACTTGTGTTTGGTGTTCATTCCTCATATGTTTATGCTTGATGGCCATGTCCGTTTTCTATTGAAGCATTTCCATCCCTTTCATCTATTATGATTGGACATTCACCCAAAATTGAACCCCAGATTGACAGCCGCATCTTTCTTTTTTCTTTGGTTTGCTTATCTTTTTATTGTTTCTATTCTTAGGAATTGTAAGGAGTTTACTTAATTGGTGGTGATATATACATAGGTCCATGACATAGACTACTTTCAAACTCTCTTGATGCTCAGCTTAAGTTTATTTGTTCTCTTCTCTCCATTGTCATTAATTAGGTGGATTGTTGCAAATGGATGAGTAATTATTCTCTCTATGGTGTGCTCGCTAAAGTTTTTAATATGAAGCAATCTCATGGGCATGTTGCTCAGGTGGAACAAAAACTATAAGCAATCTTATGGGCATGTTGCTCAGGCGGAACAAAAATTCACTCTTAACTGTCAGGCGGATCTCTGGTTTTAGTTCCTTCATAAAGTTTCCCCTCTAACATAATCTCAGAAAGGCGGTCCAATTGGCTAGCAAGGTACTCAAACCTCTCCCGATACTCTCTATCATTGAATCATATTGTGTCAAGGCTAAGAATTGCTCGTAGAAGTCTCTTCCTCTGCCAGTTCGGAATCGTTTTGCCATGCAACCTTGAACTCCCTCCAACTCTGTATGAGTCGTCGCATTTCCCTCCACTGGTACCAAGCCAAAGTCTTCCCTTCCAAGCATCGGCCAGCTGCCGCCAGTCTCTCATCCATCAACCTATTTACAGTAAAGTACATTTTCACCATGTAGATCCACCCATGTACATCATCCCCCTAAAAAATAGGCATCTTCAATTTCCTCATTATTAGATATCCTCCTTCAACCATGCTTTGTCCAAAATTTCCCACTCCCCAAAGCGGTGGTTCCCTCCAATTGTGCCAATCATCCCTCCTCCGCTTGCACCCAAACCTTTCTTCTCTAACCCAACTTCTCCCTTCAAATTCAGTACCTCTTTGATTATATTCAACCCCTCTCCTTCCAAATTTGACACCTCTTCGATCATAATCAAGTCATCGCTTTTCAAATTCAGCCCCACTTCTTTCAATTTCAATACCCCTCCCCTCACGCCCAACCCCTTCACGCCTCTCCACATACCCTTTATCCGACTCCTCCCTTGGAAGCTTTAGGGGAGGCATATTTTCTGTTCCCTCCAAAATCTCCACATATTGATCTTTGTTTCGTCTAATCGGCTTAGGGTTTTCCCCAATTCCTTAGATGTCGGCGCCTTACTTCACCTCTGACGGCGATATTTTGGTTTGGCTCTCGGGCACTTTTTTCAACATTTTTAGGATGAAAAATTCTTAAATCGAACTTATCATGGATAGCTGAAATATATTTTTTTAAATCTGAAACTTGAGTTTTGAGATATGAAATTTTATATTTCATTTATCCGATCTCACCTTCCAATACTTCTACCTTTCTTCCCGCATAAGTCCCCGGATCTTTGTTTGGCTCGAAAATTTGGATTTCCACCACAAAAACAGCAAAAACAGCTGTTCAAAGGAGAAAAATCGTTGCCGGAATCAGCCCAAACAGCTCCAAAACAGTCCGGGACACTGCTTAGGCTCGAAAATTTGGATTTCCACCACAAAAAAATGCAAAAACAGCTGTTTGAAGCCGAAAAAACCGCTGCATGAATCAGCCCAAACAGATCCCGGACAACGCTCTAATATCAATTTGTTAGGAAACACTTGAAGATCTCAAGAATTTCCTATCAATCTTTGAAAAACAGCAAAAATTTTCTGCAAGAATCCACACAAAATAAGGAAAAAGTAGATAATTTGTATTATTTGATGAAATAGAAATGGAAAATACTAATATACAATTGATCCTCTATTCGAGAGGAGGATCTCTCTCCCAAATCTCTAGATGCTGCTAGAGCCCAAAAATCTAAGGGATCTCAAATTTCAGCCAAATTCAAGATGCCCTAACCCTAGGAAAACAAACTATTTAATACATACAATCAAAAAGGAAATCTCTAGATAATCCCTTCATTCAAAATTCCCTCTAAACTCCCCAAAAATCCTTCCTAAACAAACTCCCTTGGACCTGGCGGCTTGAAAGGCGCGTACAGGGGGCGGAACTCTTCCATCTCTATTACGCATGAGCCGGTCCATACAGGACTGATTGGACCGGTCTACCAATTTTCTCTTCCCAAATATTTATTTTTTAAATTATCTTTTAATTGATTTTGAGGAGCATAAGCCCCGAGCTTATTCATAATTTTCCTACCAATGAGTATTTTAATACAATCACTCTAGCACTAAATCTATTAAATTCAATAATTTTATGATTTTATCTTTTCAACTCTTTATCTATTACTAGCAAACCCCTTTTCATTAGGTTGCTACTTACAACCTTCCTAAATAACCTTAAATTTTTCTCCTTTTCATTTAGTTTCTTGTACATATTGTAGCTGTTTAAGTATTCTTTGTTGCTAAGCATTTTATGTAAAAAGCTTATAAGCTTATTTTTTTGGCTGCTTGTGCCATTCATGCAGGCCTTATTCCCTTGCTCTTTTCTCCCTGGCATGTTCAATTAATACTCTGTACTCTTACCTTTCTAAACCGCTTGCTATGAAGTGAGCAATTATGTCATAGATGGTTTACCAAAAGCTCTCCTGTTGCAGATATCTGAAGTTGTTAATAGCATGAAGGATCTGATTGACTACAGCAGGGAAACCGGGACTGGACCTATGGGTTAGTTCCTATTTTGTTATCTTTAAGTGCATGCCTTCATTGTGAGCTGGTCTCTCCAAAAATGCGGTCTTATGCAAGAATATTAGTTGTAGTTGTGTGGAAAATTATATGTCAATTCAAGTCTCACTCCATGTAGCTCTGTTGCCTCCAAAAAGATATGGATTATAAATCCACACTGCATTGGCAGCAATATAATGTAATGGTTTGCAGTGCACTGAACCTTAGTTTCCGTGGAAGTGATGGGTTTTGAATTGTTCATGTTTGATAGAAATGTTATTGTATTCTGGTAGCTATTTTCTATGATTAATCAGTTAATCTATATACATTTTATTTTTTTAGATGATTTTTACTGATTTTTATCAACAATTAACTATATCTTTTGTTTTACAGACAGCTTGATGAAGTTCCCTAAAAGAAGTTCCATATCACCTGGCTTACATTCTCAACAAACTCTGCAACAAGATACTCAACAAAATGTGATGCAGAACTCAAGTCAGAACGAGCAGAGTTCACATGGAACTGGACTTATAAACAATTCTCATAATGCTTCATCATTGGCCTCAACATCTGGAACTCCTATGGTAGGCCTTCTCCATCAGAATTCAATGAAAATGATGCAAGAAAACCAGATGAATAGCCTGAACGGTGTATTTGCCAGTGACCAGATCCCATCAGCCAGCTCTTCTAACTCAATTCCACCGTCCCAACCCAATCCATCAGCTCCATTCTCCCTAACTCCTACTTCAAATAACAGTATAGCTCCATCTCCATCAACCCACATCCCTCGCTTGAATTGTGTCTCCGCACTAGCAAATATGCCTCAACCTCTTCAATCTGATCCTACTGACTCGCCCAGTTCTTCTGTACAGAAAATATTGCAAGAAATGATGTCTTCTCAGCTAAATAGTGTTAGCCCAATGACTGGTTCTGCACCGGCCAGTCTAAATGGTGGCAATTGCTTAGTTGGGAACGAAAGAGCCAACACTCTAACTAGCAATATTGGTGTTGTTGGTGGCATGAGTGGGTTAAGAGCAGCCATGACAAATAATGCTATGAACATAAACGGCAGGGTTGGAATAAATCACATTTCTCGGGATCCATCAGTAATTAGTCAGTACCAGCAACAAGATATGGGAAACAGATTGGTGCGTGGACTTGGGTCAGTTAGCAGCTTTGATAATCTGCAGTTTGATTGGAAGTCCTCTCCATGACTGGTTAATTGCTACATTCGTATATTCGTTCTTCAATTAAGGCTTCATTTGGGATGGTTTTAAGCTGCTTTATGAAGCAGTAAGAAAGCCGTTCCAAACGAAACCTAAGTTATTGAGAAGCAGCTTATTTCAGCTTTGTCTTGCCCATCCAATCATCAGGAAGGAATGATACAGAACTGCTTCTATGCCTTGGGGTTTTCTATATTCCTTTAACTTCTAACTTAACAGTGGCAGAGCAAAATGAGTTGAGTGAAATACGAGGTCCTTTTACTCATTGTTTCTACTTTCTAGTACGATAAGAGAGGAATGGAAGAGAGGAGAGCTGCTTCACATGTCGGCCCATTGTCTTATTACAACAGCATCACGACACAAGCTAAGGGCATATTGACCTTATTACAGAGACGTCACACTCAAAAGTTGATGTAAGCTTCTCTTAACCTACAGGGTTTTGTAAACCATCGTTCCACTACTAGTTCTTGCTGTAATTTATGTCTAGCCAAAAGCGTGAAGAGGATTATGGTTTATATATTTGAAGAGGTGGTTTGAGTGTGATTATGGTGCTTCAGTTTGCTTGAAAAGCTTGAACGTTTACTGTACTTGTTTGCATATATATACTTAGTCGAGAAGTTCAAATGTAACATTTTTATAGCAATGAACTGTCGGAATTTACTTACTGAACATACTTTGACATAACCAGCATGCTTTCTTAATAACTTTTGGCAGGTCATTTGTTGTCAACGTGCAAGTTTAGGCGTGATTTATGGTGAGTACTCAGCTACTTGGATGGCACATTTTTTATTTTTCGTGTATTTAAATTGATTTGTGATGTGAGATCTTGTGCCTGCTTGTCGGGGTTTCATTAGAGGTATCAAAATAGGTTTTCGGGTTAGATTTGGATTCAACCTGGAATTGTCCCGCCTTTAGTTGACCCAACCCGATTAGGCAAACAGGTCAGAAATCTAAATACAGACTCAACGCGCCCCTAAATAAAGTTGACTTGACCAACTAACCTACAATGCAAACTGCCGCGAGCACGTGCGGGGAGAACTTTTATTTGGTCCAGTCACAAGACGTAGCTCTACGTTCGGCCGCCAGTAGAATCGTGCCACGCGTTCTCACTATTTACCGCGCGTCCCGACAACCCGACTCGGAACGGACCTAGGATGGCTCGGTATTTCTCGATTTTGCTAGGTATTGCTTGGTATTGGTCGATTTTGCTCGGCAATAACCAATACCGAGCAAATACCGAGCAATACTGAGTTGTATCGAGTTTTTCTAGAAAAACTCGGTACAACTCGGTATTGCTTGGTATTGGTCTTCACAGAGCGGTATTTCTTGTTATTACCAAGCAATACCTAGCGATATCGAGCAAATATCGAGTAATACCTCGCAATACGCGAACATAGCATTCCCGGGTTTTGGTTCGGGTCAAGTCGTCGGGCCGCGTGGTAAAGAGTAGGAGCACGTGGCGACATGTTATTGGCGGCCGAACGTAGCTCTACGTCCGGTCAGATGACGTAATAATTGTTTGTGCGGGGGATGGAGAGAGCGTGTGCGGGCAATCACAATCACAGATGCGGGCGTAGACACGAGCACGAGAGGGATCACTAAGGAATTGATGTGGCTGAGGGGGTGACTCGGGTCAATTTCGAGTTGATTTTGGATATTTTTGGGTTGAGTCGAACCAGACCCAAAATTAAAAATGGGTTAAAAAAAATTAAAGAAACCCAAACCTGATCTTTTTGTAAAATAGGTTGACTTGTATTCAGATCGGGTTGGGTTTCATGTTGGGTCAAATATTGACAACCATATGTTTTAGGTTTTAATATCCGCCTTAAAAATAATGTTGATATTTATTAGTAATTTGGAATATAACAAAAATTTGTGATGATGTTTATGTGAAATATATAGGATATACAATTATAATTGTAATATTATTAATTTTATAAGAATGAAATAATTGTGAGTAATTGAATTCTTGAAGGATTATATATATTTATAAGAATTATGCAATAAAAGTATAAATCAGTTGATGGTTTTTAAAAATGTGATTTTGCATTTTAGGGTAGCAAATATATGCAAAATTACAAAATCAATTGTTTTAAGGTGATCTGTATCTGCCCAGCCTAAACTCAAAATGTAATTCTAGACCAGAGAAATTTCTTTTCATAATTGAAGGTCTAAATTAAAAAAAAAAAAAGGTTATAAAATAAAGATATTTGCTGAAGCTACTAATGGCCCATATTGCTGTCTATGAATTAACAATGACATAACTAATATTTCACTCTATATGCCATTCAAGGCCCGCATGAAGGAGCCCAGAACTGCACGATCATGGGGACCTCGCTGTCGATCATATGCTCCTTCCAGGTCTCGTCGGTAACCTCCAGCACTGTGCGCTCTTCCATTCAGGCATACAGAAGTAATTTAGCTTGAGAAGAAGTTACATTTTCCACCATATATGTTCTTAGCTCTGCAGATGAAGAGTTGTTTTTGCTCGTTCTTCTTTGTTGATTCGGAGTGGAAAGATTTGGGATGACGATATGGGAAGAAGGCCGGGTTTGATATAAAATTTTTAAATCTATCATAATATATTTTTGGTTTGGAATGTTTTTTTTTTTTTCTTAAAGAGATGAAAGCTTAAAACACGGTCATCAGATGCTGAAAATAAGTTCGGACATCCAATAAAAATTGCCGCTTCACCTGCGCTTTTTGACTTGCGCTTTATCCGCGCTTTACCTGCACTTTTGTTGCGCTTTTGACTGCGCTTTTGACTTGCGCTTTACTTGCACTTTATCTGCGCTTTAGTTGCGCTTTACTTGTGCTTAATTTAAAATAATATTTTATTAATATCCGGACCTATCTCGGCGTCCGGTGACCTGATGCAATAATTTGCCTAAAACAGGAGGATCCATCGCTCCATTGGATATCTATATAAAAATTAGTTTATGCATTTATATTATTTTTAGCAAAAATATATTTAAAATATAAGATAATTTTAAATATTTTTTATAAATATATTTCAAATAATTTTAAATATTATAAATAAATTTCAAATAATTTTAAATAATTTTAAAAATATATTTCAAATATATTAGGAAAAAGATTGGTGATGAATATTATTTATTTAGATTTAGGAGTTCATTTTTCTCATGGCTAAAATGTTTTCTATTTAATTACATTTTCTTTTGTAATTATGACCGCTCTAGAATAAGATCTAGTATCACATATGCTCCATATTAAATATCATTAAATGTCATTATTTGAATTGAATTTTGTGGATTGGATGTTTAATAACGACCATCACCTATCGACTCCACAAAAGTTGGCACTCTTCTTTGAATGATCTTACTTATGATATAGGATAACTTGCCTATTGCCTAGAATTCAACATTGCCATCTTTATTTTCATATCTAACATCGACATCAAATTCTGTCATATTCTTCAATTAATTTAAGAGATTTTTCTACATAATCATCACCTCTATGTTGATTTGAGCGATGAGAGTCCTCTGCATCAAGATTGTCTTTATACATAGTGCTCATATGAAGGAGAAACTTGTGGCTCCTCATTTAAGAACTATCATATAGCTTCCTCACTCACTTTTATAATGTGTTTGTTTGTGCAATCATTAACCATTCATGCCAAAGAAAACGAGGACAAAAAAATGAACTTTTATTACATCCAGTGAACGTACGCTCCTCTACGTTCGGTTTTAGGTCAAAACAACGCAATACCGAATACCGAGTACCGAGTTGTACCGAGTTTTTCAAAAAAACTCGGTATTGCGCTGTTTTGGCCTAAAACCGAACGTAGAGGAGCGTACGTTCACTGGATATAATAAAAGTTCCAAAAAAATTCATCGCCTAACAAATCGTATAAGTCCACCCACAATGAGGCTCTTCACAAACATCTTCTCACATGTATATCTCCATTATCCTCTTCTTATTAATCTTTGATCTTAAATAATTACTTCATTCTTGTTTATATTGCTTATTCCCCTTCATGCAAAATTCTTCATTGAAATGCTTTGGAAAGTCTAATTATATGGTTTAAGTAGGATTTAACTAATGCAGGATTTAATTTAATAAATTCTATATGCATTAAATCTAAAAAATTATGCTAAATCTAGTTAAATACATGTAAATTATTAATTATTTGACTTTTTGTTTCAGGATTTAAGGATTTATATATTTTAGTAATCTTATTATATTTATTTTACTTGTATCAAATTTAATAATATTAATTAAATTATAATTAGTTTCATAAAATATATCAATTAATAATTAATTAGTAATTTAATATGTTAATTAAATATTAACCTATATATTTAGACTAATTACATATAAAATATAAAATAAATTAATTAACTTGAAATAAAAAAAATAATTAAATAATTTAATTTCCTTATTAACACATATTTCTACTTTATTTGATTGAATATTAATAATTTCAATTGATCAATTTTTTCTATCAATTCTAATAATATAAAACAAATTATAATTAGCTCATAATTAATTATTAATTAACAGTTTATAAAATAAAATAAACATAATAGATTCTATTTAATAAAATTATTTTGTTTTAAATAGTATATTTAAAATTAATTAAATAAATTATTAGGATTAATCTAATTTTTTTATTAATATGTATTGTGTAATTAATATAAATGAAGCTAATAATTTTAGATGCGAGCAATTCGTCTTCGTCCCCAAATTCCTGAAACCCTAGACGACAAACAAGCGTGGAAGTCGCCATGGGAGTTCGCTTGATAAGCATCGACGGGACCAGACGTGTGTGAAGCAGAAGAGTTCGTGAGACTTGCAGCCTTAAGTAAAGTTAATTCTGTCCACTCTCAGGATATACTAAATCCGGAATTCTGTAGAATTTTAAATGTTCTTTTGTACCGTTTAGCAGGATTTAGCTTAAATCCTGCCTAAATTATGCGTAAATCCTATTACCCAACAGCCCCCCTAGAGTGCTATTCCAATTATAGATTCCTTCTTCCAGTTGTTTAGGGCTTTGGTTTGTTACTCTGCCAAGGAGTTGCAACATTCTCTGCTTTCTCAATTTTCCTTGACACCAGCATACTCTTTATCGCTCTTTCGTCACCAATTCAATTCGAGGTTGAGGAAACTTTTCATTGCTCCACTATTAAGTAAGAAAGAAGAGAGTGATGGATATTGCGTCTTTCGATCTGGATGGCAATGCCGATGCCGTCGAGTTCTGTCCGTATCCAACATTGCATCAAATCCTTGCTGCAGCTACCTACACTTTACAGCAAGATGAAGATCAGCCCATCCGCTCCGGAAGCATATCCCTCTTCTCTGCCACCTCTTCTGGCCTCAAGCTGCTTGATCGTGTGCAAACCCCTGGAATCTTTGATATCAAGTGGAATTCTGGCGTCCGTGAAACCAATGGCACAAGCAATAGCATTGCCCACCATCCCTTGCTCGCCCAGGCCACTTCTGATGGATTTCTCACCCTTTACAGTTTACATCCCATTGGTATGATCATGCAAATTGTTCCAAATCTCGTACTGTTTTTACCCAGTTTTTATATCAATTTTGTTATTTTGCTTAATTAACCCTATAGTTCCGAAGGAATACAAAAAAAGTTTTTTTTTGTCAATTCAACTTATTTTGCACACAATTTTGCTTGCAATATATAATTTTCATTATAGAATAAAAAACAAAGGTTTTTTTATCTGCTCAACTTAATTTGCACACAATTTTGCTTGCATTTCAGAATTTTCTTTGTCAGAAGTTTGTAAAGAAGAAGTCAGCTCCTCTATGTGTTTGTGTGTGGATTGGGGCTCCAATGGAAGCTCGATTTCAGTAGGCCTTTCTGATGGCTGCGTTTCAACTCTTGCACTCCGGGAGGACCAGTTGCAGATAACACAATCCTGGGCAGCCCATGAATATGAAACTTGGACGGTTTTGTTTGATGCTTGCCAGTCTCAACTATTGTACACAGGATCGGATGATTGCTCTTTCAGCTGTTGGGATTTGAGGCAGAAGTCTTCATCATCAATGGTTTTTCGAAATTCTAAATCCCATAAGATGGGAGTCTGCAGTATCGCACAGTGCCCCAGTGATTCCACCATATTGCTTACAGGGAGCTATGACGAAATTCTTCGGGTCTGGGATGTCAGATGTACATCTAGACCTGTCATGGAGAATTCTGTGTGTTTAGGGGGAGGAGTATGGAGACTAAAGTATCATCCATTGATTGGAGGCTTGGCGTTGGCGGCATGCATGCACAATGGTTTTGCTATTGTGAAAATAGATGGAGAGAATATTAACATATTGGAAACTTATACTAAGCACGATTCACTAGCATATGGAGCAGATTGGCAAAGAGCTGCGTGTGTGGATGATGGAAGTAAAAGTGGATTACTTGTTGCTACGTGCTCATTCTATGATCGGCTTCTAAGAATATGGAGACCATATAGCTTGGAATGAAGATTTTACTTGCCTCTTATTTATTTGCATATTGTCAGGTGAATGAATGCTAATTCTAGTTTTTTCAATTTCTATTTTGTTTCCCAAATTTAAAATAAATTATGGTGCCAAAATGCAATTTTCTTTGTTGATCTAACCTTGTGGTGAGTTGTGTTAGGATGGAATATTGTTGGTAGGGGTGTCAAAATGGGATGATGGGTCGGGTTTAGGTTCGCCACCTAGCTAGTTCTTCATATAGCTATAAAATTCAATCAAATTATGTTCAATTAATGTTTGGGGAGGGCAAAAAAAGATGATTATGTTAGCTTGATGCAATGATGTTATCTTAAAACTAAACTAAAAAAAAGTAGCTAACAACAACAACAAAATTAACATCAACATCAAGTTTTTTTCCCACTATGTGGGGTCAGTTACATGAATCCTTTGTCTCCATTGTGTTATATTAATAGTTAAATTCTCATTTAAATCTAATAAAGAAAAAGTTATTTCTAATATTTCTTAATCAAATCTTTTGAGGTCTACCTCCACCTTTCTTTACATAGGTCAAATCTAATACATCTACTCTTTTAATCGGGTCATCGGAAGCCTAGCTTGTTCTGCTCTGCATTTGATGAGGTTACTAGATTTACATTGATCATGCCTATTTTGCTTCCGTTCTTATTTTCTTACGGTTTATTTGTCTTAATTCTTAAACATTTATCTTTTTTTTTTTTTTTTTATTTAGATAAAAAAAATGTTTGGTCAGTGTTTTTAATCATTTACTATTTAAAAAAATAAATCAAGTTATTTTTAAAACATCCAAAATAACTTTACGTGCTCTCGTTATTTTTAAAACATGAATTCTTTGCCACCCAACAGTGCGCACCACACCAGCTAGCCCCACACTTTTTGCTGGCTAACCCTATGTGCCAGCCTCCATTGTCAATTGTTGCCGCCTTATATTCAATGAAAATAAACATAATCTATATTTAAAGTATCAAACATGATTTTATTAAGACATATTGATGAATCGCAAAATTAAAAAAAATAAGAAGTGCCTTTTGGTTGGAACTGTTTACTTGCTTGGAGGAAGTACAAACTTACCCTAACGTAAGTGCATTTGATTTTTTTTTTTTTTTGGGAGGTTTTTCAATAAATTTATATTGATGAAGTTTGTATTGCTTTAGAATTTTAAAAACGTTTTGCAAAATAATATTTGATAGATGTTTTTTGACTTTGTTTAAAAGAAAATGAGGGTCAACTCAGGTCACACAAAGCACCCTGGGAAGATGTAAACTATAATATTCTCTCACAGCTATGAAAGCAAACAGCCTAGCTAAACATCCATGATGTGTTAATCATGTCAAAAAGCTTCCAAGAGACGCTCATCAAAGCTCTCCAATATCTGAAATAAAATCGGGCGTATTTCACTGGGGGAAGGATGCAATAGTATCCATTCCTGAAACCATCCTATCATCACATTTATCAACTATGACATGTTGAACGAACTGCTCTTTGTCATTTTTGTAAGCGATGGCATCTAAATGAGCAAAATATTAATTGACCTAAAGGGTGTTTAGTCGTTCTCATGTTCCATCAAACATTAACATTTCATGACATGCAAAACCTGGGGTGAGACAGTCATATTGCAAGGGTTCAATGAGCTAGTCTAAAAGACTTTGGGGTTTTTATTTTTTTGCCCTCCCTCTCAAATTCGAGAGTCTCCACACTAAGGCAAGATTCCTTTTCATTAACTGTGATGCCTCATCTAGGGCTCTATTGGATAGATATTGTCTGAATCAATATAGGATGTGTTTGGGACATTTGCAGCCGTCGGTAAAATAGTTTGTAAAGTTGGTGTACAGAAAATTATTTTTTGAAGTTGTTGTACATAAATTAGTATACTTTGTTTGGGAAGTATAATTGTTTACCTGCTGTGTTGCAATTGTATAAGCATAAATTACTTTGATACCCTTATATATATTTAGATGATAACAACATTATATTGCACTCAATATTAAGAGTAAAATTCTCGTTCAAATATAATTGTTGTGTCATGGAGTATTCGCGGCGGTAGAAAAATATGAAGTTTAGCATCTTAGCATTTAACGAAGATCTAGTACGCACACATATAAAAAGAGAGGGTGCTTCATTCACTAGAGACGATGTTACGGAACTTTTGGACAGCAATAGCTAACTTAAAGCGTCCATGATTGATCATGCTTACAAATAAACGATGTAATCATAATAGAGGGTGCAAGTGTTGAAACATATGATGAATACAATAACACCTTTACAATCAGTGGAAATCTGCAAGTAATGAAAATTGAAAGGTGTATGCAGTTGATTGCAAGTGAATATCAACGGTGCAAGTTCATCATGCAAGCTACAATTTATTCTCAAGGATGATGAAGGATTTGAAGTGATCGCCATGACTCACACATAAGCAATAGAGCTGCAAGGTATATGAGACAACGTCTTGTGTTCAAGCTTAATGCATATGCAAAAGCTTGTAACAACTGTTAAGATACTCATACAACCTATAGTAAGACAGAGGAAGAATATACATCTATCTTCTACAAGCAGGGAAATTCAACATGCGGTGAATTGAAAGGTGTGGCGTGTTTGAATAATTCAAAGAGAACACAACTTCCGTGCAGTTAATACTATTCAGCCATAGGCAAATACACTGGTCTTCCACTAACAAATGTAGAAGATGAGCAACAAATTCAAACACCTACAGGTTGTTGTAGTAGACTTGTTGTATAAACAACAAGCTATCTACGAGCAAGGGTAGAAAGTATATGGCAAATGCAAGCGCCTACAAGCCTTTATAGAAGACTCATAGTGTATTCAACACACCACTTACAAGCAAATATAGAAGGATCGCTACGAGTTTTTGTAGAAGACCTATCAAACATTTCAAAAATGCTCCAACACATGCGCTGTGATATATAGGGGTGTCAATAGTTAACACGACCCGAAAACTCGACTCGAATCTGACCAAAAAATTTTGAGTTAGGGTCAACTGTTTGTCAAACAGGTCAGGTTCAGGTTCAAGAAGCCGGCCCATTTCAAAAATCGGGTCGGACAAGTTGACCTGAAAACTCGAGATTGATCCAGAACTGACCCGCAGTCCTGAGAATAAACCAAAACCCGCTGGAACGCAGTAACATGAAATCCGAGATTTCAAATCTCGTTGACCCGATTCCCTGTTGGTCTTCCCACACTCGTGAGTCGCGAGTCAAGTCGCCATCTGCCTCTCCCGCCGTTCCGCGTCGCCTCTCCCGCCATCCGACACTCCTCCAGCCTAGGTATTCTTCCCGAAACTTGCTGCTGTTGACGTCTTGAAGAACTAGGCCTTTATGTAGATCAATGGCATATAAAAGCAAGGTGATACCATCCTTTCTAGTGCCTTTATGTAGTAGCAATGATTAACGCTATATCTATGGATGTCAATAATTTGAATGAAGCCACCTAACTTTTGATACCATTGGTGAAGGGCTTGGTGCAAGTCATAGAGGCTTTTATTAAGCTTAAAGATAATGCTTTCTTTTCGAAGTACAGTGAACCTTTTAGGCTAAACCATTTAAGTGCCTTCTTGCAAGCCTTCATAAAATAAAGTAGTTTAGGTAGAAGTGTTTTATAGCTGTATGATGCTTAACATTGATTATATAGTAGTTAGGACCACAAGAGAGAACAATTATGTAACGTATATACATTTTATTGGAAGCCTTTCACCACTAGCCACGCCTTATACCTTTCATCACTCCAATTATGCTCCTCCTTGACTTCAAACAAATTCATTTATTTTGAAAGGCTTTCCTATTTATGGATAGCTTTGTCAATATCATGGCATTGTTTTTATTGATAGAATGCATTTCTTCATTCATCACTAGCCACCATTTAGGAGAAAATTTCATTGATATCATTTCTTCATATCATTAAGGTCATCTTTATCAATAAGCAATAAATAACATTGAAAAGGAGAATAATTTTTTGTAAACTTTGGAATTCATTGTGATTTTATTGCTTTTATTATATGTTTGCTTGGATCTAGCTAATATTGAATGTTCTGTGGCATCTCTTATCTTAGTTATCTACTTTGAATTTTAGTAGCCTCTTCTAATTTAGTTTGCTTCATACGCAAAGTTTTTTATTTAGTGCTGCTTGACCTATCTTTGTACATTACATTTTTATTTAAAATTTTATTTTTATTGCTATTTACTTTTTTAATTTTCAATATCTCAGAATATATAAATAAAATCATTAGAGCCATATCTAATAAAGAATAATTTCTTTGATTTTGTGTTTTTTTTTTCCTAATACATTGATTAAATGCTTAGGAGGCAGCATATGACATTCATATTTGAGAGCTAGACATACCTCCTTGTCTAACCAGGCTTCTTCCGAAAGCCAAGGGATGAGAGCTACGAAAAATCCTTCATTTATAATTTCTGTTGTGTTTTTCGTATCTAATGCTTCTCACCATTTCATTTAGAGTCATGCTTATTCTTTTAGCAACTCTGTTTTATTTAAGAGTTCTGGAATAGTTCTTCCATGTGAATCCTATTTGCACAGCAATAATATTAAAGTTCCATTCCTTTATGTTATCTACTATTATTAGATTATAAGCATTTGTTATTTGCAAAAGTTTGTTCTTAACTAAGAGTTTTAACTTCATTAAGGGCATCTCCAATCAAACGCCAAACATGCGTATGACGTTGTTCGCTTGCTCTAGCCGAACGCCAAATCTTCTGCTATTTGCTTGCGGGTGAACAGTGCGACGTCAATATTGAAGTTGCATTGTTCACCTACACGATTTTTCTGTCTCTTTCTGTCTCAATCGGATTTGTCGAAGAAATGCGCGAAAGAGGAGAAAGACGGTTACCTTTGCAGAAGCGCGCAAAATGGAGTTCGATTGGAGATGAATCACCGCATTTTTTAGTTTCACTGCATTTTGGAGTGAAAAATGAGATTTTCAGTTGTAGATGCCCTAAGGTAGTAAATATAGTATATTTATTTTTAATAAATAAACTCATACATTAATGCATAGTATGATTTGATCATAGTTATATAATTAAAAGTAAAAGTATGACATATTATATATACATTTAGATAGAAATAATTCAATGGAGACAAAATTTGGCTGAAATTTATCAAGCATAATATAATTATACATATAATCATAATTAAGATCTAAGGAAGCTAATTACATAAATTTAATGAAATATATGAACTACTTAGAATCTCTTAAATTTGATAATATATAAAATATTTAATTAATAAATATTAAAGATATTATAATCAAGTTTTTTTTTCTTAATCAATATACTAATGCCATAATTAACATATAAATCCTGAACGAGCAAATTTATTGAACTGTAGTACAAATTTAGTATCAAATAAATTTGCTAATACTCATATGATCATAAGACAATATGATGAGCAAATTAAGCATATGATAACATCAAATATTAGTTTAAATGATTTTCATATATTAATAAATAGGAAATCAATCATATGAATACAAAATCAGCCTAAATAAATTTCCAAAAACTATGAATTTTTTTTAACATCTAAAATCTATTTGAATAAATTTAAATAAAGTTTAATATATTTTAATTATGTGTTCATTATTCTTTAGACCTTTGATAAATCTATTCAATTAATTTAGATTGAAACTTAAATTAAACATAGACTAAGCCACAATATCCTTGGAGCTTAATTTTTCACTAAAGTATTTCATGTCTTGAACCCTTAAGCTTGTCCCCAAGGCCAAACCTCTAAATAGTCTAGCAAAAACTATCTTCACCTCCATGGCTACTATGAAATGATTAATCTATAAGAAAACTCTTAACTAGTACCCTATTAGTTGGCACCACACTTGATTTGTTATCATTAAGTCAAGAATGAGCAAGAGGGAAGTTATGGAAGCTAATGTTGTCAACAAGAGCAACAAATTCTAACAGTCCTACACATTCTCGACAGCTTGAAGCCATTCTAGTTCAAGTTTCCCAAATTTGGCCAAGCTTCAACTCTCTCAGTTGTGATTCATAAAAATCTCGACGTTCCTTAGGCCATTAATGAGTGTTGATCAAATGACCCAAGCAAGCACAACCATGGTCGAAAGCTTCGAAGCAATGAGATTCCAATTCTCTAATAAGAAGCTTATACTATGTGGCCATTCACTGACTACTAAGAAATAGCCTAGGATATTTGGCAGGTTCTAATTGACCCTTATAGCCTCCTAATCAATCTGAGTAATGACTTAATTATCCATATATATAAAGGTAGGCTTTCTTCTTTCGAAGATGTTGGTGATTTGGAGTCACATCTAGAAGAGGTCAAGGTAATTATATGCTACGATGGCCTTCATTAACCTTAGGTGATGCTCCTCATTTTATTCTACTATGATTGGGTCGCCAACATCAAGGTAGTCCTAATCACTTGCACATACTTGTAGCACTTTGATTGCAATTTTAATTCCTCTCATGCCGGAAAAATTATTCTGTTCGGACAGCATACCGAGTGGTACCGCGGTCGGTACCGAGCGCCCAGTGATGTGGCGCTTTTTTATTTGTCTCTGGACACGTTCGGTATCCGGTCGCAATAATCACTCCTGATACCGCCAGTTGAGTGGCCCAGCCATCAATTGCAAATTAAGGGATTTAATAAATGCCTTTTTCATTAAATGTCCCACCAAAAACTCATTGAAAATTTAAAAATATAAATTAAATCAGATCCTTAGAATGAAACGAATATTCTAGGAATTCTTGTCAATTGATTCTTTAAGGCAAAAAGGAGAAGCAGGGAGAGAAGGTCATCATGGTGGTTGAGAGTGCCTTCTACCATGGAAAAGCCTTCCTCCTAACACATGGATATTCAATTTAATTTATTTTTTACATTATAAATTAAATGTGTCCGCGGAATTTTAAGTCAAGCGCACCAAAAGCGTAGGTAAAGTGTAGTAAAAAAGAGCAGTCAAAGCACAATCAAAACGCTGTCAAAAAGCGCAGCCCGCATGCCAAATTTTAATTAGATGTCTGGATCTATATCTATGTCCAATGTGTCTGATGTCTGGACCTAATAATTTTCCCTCTTACCTGCCTCATTTCTCTGCTCGTCTCCTTTCCTTTATACGATGTGCATTTATCACCATGTGTTGGAGAGTTTGGGCCTGAAAACTTTTTCTCTGGGGGGAAATTGTCTGAAAACTTTTGATTGCTTTGTTTTAAAAATATAAGCATTTATGTATGCTGTCAAGTCATTAATGTAGGCAGATGAACTTATTCAATACACGGTGATATGCTTCCAAGTCTGGTTACTTAATGACCCAATTTAATGCATGCAGCAGATTTATAGTTACTCTTACTATGAATATTGTCTGAAACATTTGACTGCGGCTAGCTCACATCGAGTTGAATGGTGAGCTAGTTGAGTCAGGTTGAGATTTTATTTGGGACGGTTTTTTTATTGATTCTTAAAACAGTTTTTTAGTACAAAATTTTAATTTTTTTACTAAAAAGCTACTTTAAGAAGCAATAAGAAAGTCATCCCAAATGAAGCCTGAATCAGCTCGTAATTTTGAACATGCGACATAATAATTGATGTGATGCTTTTCAGTTGTTATATTTCTCCCGTGTTTTTTGAGTTATTTCATTTATGAAATAAGTTTAAAAGCATGAAGCTGGCATAAAATTGATGCACCAAATTTGGCACACGAAAATAAAGTAGTCAATGAGAGTATATATCTTGCAATCAAACAAAAAATTAATTGAGCACTGAAATATTAAAAATTTAAACATCGCAGCGGTCGAGCTGAAGACTTGGGCTTCGTTTGGGACGGCTTTTTTATTGCTTCTTAAAGCAGCTTTTTAATACAAAAATTTTAATTTTTTACTAGAAAGCTGCTTAAAGAAGTAGTAAGAAAGCCGCCCCAAACGATGCCTTGGAAGAAGCCAAATTACAATGTTTACCTTCAATCAATAGATTAACACTTAATATATAGCTTTTTAGTGTTTGTTTATTTCTGGCAAAGGCTGGTCATATGAGAATAACTTCTCTCTAACATAAGTTGTAGCATTTTCAGAGCTTTGCGAAATGTTCATAGGTTGAAGATGTTGTTGCAGTTTTTTAAGAGAGCTTTATGAAGTAATAGCTTCTGATGGCTTATCAGAAATGATGCAAGTAATGTTTAATAGCTTTTGATCAACTTGTTATTGACTTTATGTACAATTTGAATAAAAAAAATCACATGTCATGCTTGTAAACTTATGTTTTAATTTATTTAGTTATTTTTTTGACAGATCCTGTTGAGGATTACTTGGTACTTTTTGCCTCTCAGACATGCACCATATTGGGTAGAGCACAACCTTTGAATTACCCTATGAGATAGGAGACATTGATTACAACTTACAAGTGCCCGCCTAATCTGTCTTTTGCCAGGTCTCCCTTTCATCTCAAATGAAGTATTTTTTCCCAATGTTGATGCCAAATATTAGCACAAAAATCCATATCATTCTTAGTGAAGAGGCTAAATTTATGTGTACTTGTTTACTAAAAAAGAGTTAAAAATATTGCATTATAGTAGGGTATGTAGCTAGAAAGAGATTTTGATTATTTATAATAAAATCAATAGAGTTAGGAAAGACTTTAAGTTGCACTTTTGAATGCATCATGGTAGCTACTTATGCACCTCTCATGAGAACTCTCAAGAGAGATCAATCTCAGCAGCAGAGGATCAAACTTAACATAATTTGTTATGTAATGTTTAGGTCCAAGAACTTGAGGTTTTATTTGGGACGGTTTTCTTACTGCTTCTTAAAACGGTTTTCTTGTAAAAAAATTTAAAAAGCTGTTTTAAGAAGTAGAAAAATCAGCCCCAAATGAACTCCTAGTCATTTTTAATTATGTCAAACATACATGTATTTATGATCAATTAATATCAAATTGAAGTAATCATACAAAATAAGCTTAGTAGCTTTACTATGATCAGGAAGTTCAAGCAACAAGCAATAACCCGAGAGATTTATAAGAATACAAAATGGGGTAGTTGACTCTGCCAAAGAGTTATAGCAGATCTTATCAAGATCAAAATGTATCTTTCCAAGTTATCAAGAAGGCAAGTTGGGATGTAAAGGTGAAAACTTAGCTCAAAGCACCTCACATGTTACCCTTAATAGTTGTGAATTTGCTGAGATTTGGTCAGTTGCTTGTCAGTTATAGACACCTATTAAGAATGGTCTCAGTTTGAGCCTTGCAGGGAATGTATTCCATTGTTTTATTTCTTGGATAATTATTAATGAGCAAAAATAAGGGCAAAGAATTAAAAATGACTAAAAAATAGAAAATAAAATATATTGCTTTAAAATTATAGAAATTACGAAGCTAATATTGGTTTGTTGGTTAGGAGTTTTAGCTATCAATCAAGAGGTCTTCGGTTCGAAGCTTGCATATATGATGCATGTATGAGTTTGGCCATCCACAAACTTTTATTGGTACATGGGTTAGTGAGGACCCATGCTCCCATGGCCCCCACTACAGCTCCGTCCATGTATATATGCTAGTGCCATGCCATAAAAAAAAAGAAAAAAAAAAGCGTTTTTAAATATGCACTCAAACTCCTAAACCATACAAAGATAAAATTTGACATTAAAGTATAAGTACTAATTTTTTTTTTGGGAAAATTTGTGGCGAAGCTCGTGTATTAAAATATACCAAAAAATAAAGACTTACAAAAGATTAGCTTAAAAAAACCGGCTAAAAATTAAAACAAAAAAATCCAAAAATGATGAGAAGCCAAAATATAGCTTCCAAAAATACAGGACTCAGGTTTGTCGGACCCACCTAAGGACAATGAAAACTTCAAAGCAAGAAAGCTCAAAAGTCCAAAGCCAGCAGGGACGTCGGAAGTATCTCACTGGTTGCCAACAGAGCAGAGCACGAGTGAGAAGCAAGGTGCAACATAAAACATGCTAGGCCAAATGACAAACCACAGGTGAACCTAAACCCATTGGCCATCCAAGGGAGAAGGCAAATAGGCAGGTCCATTCATCATCGTCCCATCAAACCAAATCCGGTCCTCCAGCCAATCAAACGAAACACGAAGGGAACGAAACATAGAGTAGATCAGCATTTTTCCTTCAAGACAATTTCAGAGCAAAAGCCAAAGCTAATTTTCGGCACAGAACATGATAGGTAGAGTGAGAACCTACAATTCTTCTGTCATTTCTCTCCCTCCACAAAAAGTAAATAGCACCGCAAATCACAAAAAAATAGAAATCGTTCTCCATCATGTTATAGGTGCCCAATTCATTAATAAAATCAAACAACTGCAGCAGGGTAGGTCTGAACAGGAAAGTATCCAACACAGGCATGAGGTGAGAAATAACAGCAAAAGAATAGTCGCATTGAAAGAACATATGAGAGCTCTTCTCGTCCTCCAGGTGACAAATAGGGCAAGTAGCATCAATACAAATATTTCTCTTAGCTAAAATGTCATCTAGTTTTAAATCGCCCCGAACCAAAAGCCAAGTATAAGAAGAAAATCTAAGAGCAGCTCGTTTATTCTAAATGAATTTGTACTAGCTCACATTGGGCCTCTCAGCATAGAAATTAAGTCTAAAATCTTTAAAACAAGGATTAGCTATATCCTTCCAAATAATAATAGCAGTAAAAATATCCAAAACTGGTGTGGCTATAATAAGTTGCCGAATCCCACATGTATGAGGTCCGACTAACACAAGGTGGTGTTCCTGAAATTCAAAATGGACCCCGAAATAGCAGGAGAGGAGGGAAAATTTTCAGCCAACAACTTTCCATTAAACCAAGGGTCTTAGAAAAAAGAAATCTTACTACAACTCTCAACAGTCACATTAAAATTAATGTACCCTTTAATCTTAATAGCAACTCCACAAATATTCTTCCAAAATTTAGAAGAATTAGTAGATAAAGGCTTCCATGGAGAGCTATATTTAAACTTGAACCAGTCAAAAACCAGAGAACTTGAATTGAAAAACCTCCAGATGAATGAACAGGCAAACCCGTGAGACAGGGAGCTAAGGTTTGGAATCCCATGACCCCCTAAAGTAGTAGGAATGCAGGTATTATGCCAAGCAATAAGATGTAATTTTTTACCTTCATTGGAACCATGATAAAGAAATCTTGAACATAATTTATCAATGAGTTTGCAACAAGCTTTAGGTATAATAGCTCCTATAATCCAGTAGGCTATGGTGTTAGCAATGGTAAACCACAAGAATTGAGTAAGCTTTTTGGTGGAGATCGTCAACCCTAAATATTTAAAGGAATGGTCTATGAGAGAGAATCCAAGAATGTTGGTGATGACATTTGCAACAGAAGTATTCTTAGAGAATATGATAGAGCATTTGTATTGTTAATGTGGAGACCAGATGCCATAGCAAAATTGCTTAAAATCCTGGAAAGCTCCAGAGCGTTAGGAATACTGGCCAAACCAAACACCAGCACATCATTAGCATAAAGAAGATGGTTAAGAGAGCTCGGCCCAAGAGGGACCCCCATAAAAGAACCATAGTCCATATAGCAGGAAAAAACATCCATAATAATTGCAAATAATAACGGGGATAATGTGCAACCTTGCCTTAGGCCAGCAAAAGAAGTAAAAAAACCCTCAAGAGCTCCGTTAATGCAAACATAAAAAGGGACATCAAATATGCAATTTTTAATTCAGAAAATGAATTTTTCTAGAAAAGCCTTCTCTCTCATTTTGGAAATAAGGAAATCACAAGACACCGAGTGAAAAGCTTTGCGGATATCCAATTTAGCACAAAAATATTTCTTTGAGGAAGGCCCATTAAATTCATTTAAAATCTCATTGGCCAAAATAATATTGTCAAAAGAGAATCTCTTTGAGATGAAACTAGCTTGACTTTTATGAATAATGTGAGGCATAACAGCTTTTAGGCGATTAGCAAGTATCTTTGTAATGATCTTGTAAAAGACATTACAAAGACACTACAGGAAAATGGCCTATTACCGACGAATTTTTCGGCGGATTTTCTGGTGGATTTTCCGACAGATTACAATGAAATATTTCTGCCATATTTTTTGCAGATTTTGGCGAATTTTCGACGGATTTGTTTCAGGCAAACTTTTTGATGAATTTTCCAGCTAATTTTAATAATTTCTAAAAAAATATTTTTTTTGAGATTTAATTAATTAATAAATTAATAGCTCATTTTAATTAATTATTAATTATTAATTTTGTTTAATTAATTATTAACTTAATCTTTATTTTAATTAATTATTAAAATAAGTTATTAAATTACTTATTAATTAAATATTGATTTAATAACTTATTTTAATTAATTATTAATTTAATGGATTATTTATTAATTTTGATATATATATATATATATATATATATATATATATATATATATATATATATATATATATATATATATATATATATATATATATATATATATATTATTTTAAAATTTAATACTTGTAATAGTATTTAAATATAAAATATATAATATCTTGACACATTTTGCACTACATCAAAGTGGAAAGCTTTATGAAATTCATCCAAGGGGTTGGGGGTTCGAATCCAGGCAGGGATGCGCGGGGCGGTCGCAGGCGAGTTCGGGGTAGCTGGAGCGGGTTCGGGCTGACTGGTGGCTCATGCGGGCGAGCCCAAGTTTGGGCTGGCAGGCGCACTGGTAGGGGGCGCGGGTTTGGGCTGGCGGGAGCGGGCTCGGGCGGGTTCATGCTAGTTGGCGGGAGGCATGTTCGGGCCTGCAGGAGCGGGCTCTAACAGGTTCGTGTTAGATGGCGGGAGCGGGCTCGGGCATGGGTTTTATTTTTGTTTATTTTTTTTATTCTGATGAAATTTTTTTGTCAGATAGCCGCCAGAAAGTTTTTCGGCGGCTAAATTTTACCGGAAATTTTTTCTAACAATTTTTTGACGCGTGTTTTACCGACGAAAAAATTTTCGCCAGAAATCAGTTATAAATATATTAAATTTGCTAGAAAATGAATAATGTTTTGCCGGAAAATCTGTCGGCAATACATGATTTTCATATAGTGAGAGAAATAGACCGATAATCAGAAATGTTGGATGCGTGCTGGTGTTTAGGGATGAGAGCAATCGCCATTGCTTTAGCACATCTAGGAAGGTGTCCAGCAGAGAGGAAAATTTTAATAGCGTTAATCACATACAAGCCAATGATATCCCATAAGCCCTTGTAAAATTTGAACGTGATGTCATCGGGCCCAGGGGAAGAGGCTGACGGCCCCCCAATAACCACTTCTCTTATTTCAAGGTCAGTGATAGGAGCCATCAAAGAGTCAATCAAATGCAAAGGGATGGGATCACCACAAGTGAAATTGATCTTAATATTCCCACAAGGCTTAGGAGGATTATAAAGTTTCTTGAAGTACTCACAAATAGCATTAGCAATCTCCAGAGGAGAAGAGAAATGACCCTCATCCGTAGTGATCTCATTAATTCTTGAAGAATTTGATCTAATTTTTATGCGGGCATACAAGAACCCCAAGTCATCTTCACCATTTTGAAGCCATTTAGTCTTAGCTCTTTGAATGGTCTAAGAGCTCCAAGCACCGTGAAGTTGAGAGATGCAAGAATTAATCTCCTTAAGAGAAGCATTAAGTAACAGATCCTGGGTTGCATTATAAGAGATCCAAACAATCCTTCTATCTTTGATTAAGATCCAAAAGCCTAGCCTTGATAAAATGATCATTAGACCATTTCTTACTTTTAAGATTAGATTTCAAAGCTATGAGTTTACCATATAAATTAGCGAGAGGGCTCCCTTCATGATGTAAGGCAAAGGAAGACATAAGGACTTCCCAATACTCCAGCATCTTCATCCAGAAATTTTTGAATTGAAATATTCTAGCCATAGAAGAAGAATGACATCCATAAGAAGTAAAGGGGAATGGTCAGAACAACAAGGAGGAACTACCTTATAGTAGGAAAGATGGAAAGCATCAATCCATTTTTGATTTACCAACATCATGTCAAGCTTTACATGAATGAGATCATCAACACGATCGTTAAACCAAGTATACTTCAAACCGGTCGAATAAAGCTCAATGGCGCCTAAGCTAAACACCAACCCATTCAATTCCCCCAATCTACTAAAATGCATAGAAGCACCACCAGATTTGTCTTTAGGATATTTGAAATAGTTAAAATTATCCATAATGATCCAAGGGATGGAGATAGAATCAGCCAAAACATTAAGCTACTGCCATAAAGGGGCTCTCTCAGCCTGATTATTAGCATCATATACCACAGAAAGAAGGATAGGGGGTAAGGCTCCAAAATTGAGAGTATCATGAATCAGTTGTGAGTTGGAAAGGATAGGTGAGAAAGAGGTAGTGGATGAATTCCACTTCAGCCAGATTCTCCCGCATGCAAAAAAGTTGAAGTTATTACAACTCTATTCATTCGGAAAAATTTGTGAGTGTTAATGAACCAGGGGTCCAAAAGGGAATGTGATGAAATTTTAGCTTCCAAGATACATAGCATGTCAAGACGGTTAAAGCCAATCATATTTTTAGTGGCTAGAACCTTTTGCGGTTTGTTAAAATCACGAATGTTCCAACAACCAATAGAAGGAAGAAATTATTTGGATTTGGTGGAAGGTTGTTGTGCTTTCCTAACACCTTTGGCTTTGGTAGTCTTGATAGATCATAACCCCAAGTCATTCTCCATCTTTCTGATATTGACCCATATCTAGATTATCTTCAGGTTTTGATCGATCAGTAGCTTGAAGACTGGAATCAAGCTGATCATCCATCAGCAAGATGGAGAATTTATTTGGGGATGCCGCGACAGAGACATTTTGGCGGCTACTCTCAAAAGAGGAAAGAAGTGCACTTTATGAAGAAGAGCATTCACTAATAGATGTAGTAGAGGAGGGTTTCGTGTTTGGAGAGTGCTCAGATGAAGAGATTTCATCCACAGGTGAATTTAGATTTGGGATAGAATCATCCAAATGAGCAACAGAGGGAGGATTCTCAATGGGGGGAGGATTGGACAGAGTTGTTTGTGGAGGTTGGGGAATCAGAGGATCATCCTACAACGAGTTACATTGCGCAGCTATATAATTTGGTGAAGAAGAAGTCAAGGAGTCGAAGAAGGGGGGGGGGGGGGGGGGGGGGGGGGGGGGGGGGGGGGGGGGGGGGGGCAAATTAAAAGGTGTACTGTTGTTAGCAAGAACAACAGAGGAGGAAAGGAAGGCTGGAGTTTTCGGGGGAACTTGAGCGGAGGCAGAAAGCGCAAGAGCCTTCGGGTTAGGCTAAGAAGGACGAGCACGTCTAGTGCTCCTTCCTCTATTTTGAGTCTATAATTGTGCTTTTGGATGGGGATTTTTATGGCAAAGATTGGAGGGGTGCACAAGAGAACCGTAACCAGTACACGGAGTCGGCTTCCAGTCATATAAAACCTTAAGAGACACATCATCTCCATCCATAGAAATAAGGATTTCATCAGAGAAAGAAGAATCATTGTTCACCATCACACAAACACAAGCATATGTAAGGCAAGTTTTTCTAGCCATGAGTGCATCCACCGCTAATGGTTTACCAACAAAACTTACAATTTTTGAAATACCCAAAGGGTTCCAAACAACTAAAGGAAGATCAACAATCTTGATCCAAATGAGAATAAAACTACATTCTTCTCTCATTGGTTTAAACTTTGGGGTCCATTTCTGAAGTATGAACGGTCTTCTGAAGAAGAACCACGGCCCTCCGGACCAAGCGACTTCGAAATCTTCCGGCAAGGAAAATTTAAACAGAAAAATCCATCGTTAAGAGATAGGAGTTCAACCGAACCTTTTATAGACCAAATTAACCTTTTTAATCGAGTATCCGAACAGCGAGAGGCAGCAATCCGGGACGCCTAGATCAAGATCCTCAGCGGAGAATATGGAACATGAGCTGGCGGATTGATGTAGGAAACAACGAAGTTGCTAGCCACGGGGTCGTGATTTGTAAGGTTGGAAATGAAGTTTAGGCTAGAAGGAGCGGAGACAGAGGGAGTCACCGAACCAGGGAGAGGAGGGAAATCATTGAGGTAGGAAGAAGAAGCCTTGGGAAGGAGAGGAGAACGGGAGGGGAACCCTCCCCTTGGCGGCGGGAGGAAGCAAAATTAAGATTTCACCAAAAACCCCCAGAATTCGCTCTCGCATTGACCTCCTCAAAATGTCTTTCACCTAAAGTACAAGTACTAACAATCCCCCTACTCTTGCTCGTTCCATATACCCCTATCCATTTAATGGTAGGGTACATTTTGAATGGTAGGGTACGTATTTGGTGAGTGTTCTTTGTTTTGATTGGTCATGAATACTATTGGATCTAGAACTATACTAGATCGAGAATAGTTGCTTTTTTTTTTTCTTGCTGTAAGTACAAAGCTTTTCAATACTAAAAAGAGTATAGTAAACATGAAGTATTAATAGGCCATCATAGCATAAAAATGGTATAACAGAAAATCAAATAAAATATCAATGATTTTAATTATTTGGAAATATATGAGCTAACATTTTAAGGTTATAGATTTGGCTTAAGTAGCCAAGTTAATATTAAACAAACTCTACATAATGCAACATTTGCTTTAGTAAAAGCACTATTAGTCAAGCTTCTTAATTATGATAATAAACTAGCCTTATCTTGTATTTATATGAAGACTTGACATTGTTGGTTAATTTGAAAAATGCTCAAATGAGCCTAATTGGCTGTCCCTCTCAGGCAAGATGGTAAGTTCAGTACTGTCGTGTTTTTTAAGCCTCGATCTTGTGAGGTTAATTAATCTCTATGCCACATAATACTCATTCACATTATAATGGTAAAAGATTGAGCGATAGATCAATCTATGGTCCTAATTAAAATCTTTAATTCTCATTAGGAACAAAGGGATATAATAAAATGTTTTAACCAAAGCCCCAAATTTCATTGATAATTACAAAGTTTGATCAATATAACTAAAAGCACATGAAGCTTACCACAGAAATAATTAAACACCTAGATCAAGGAAGAAAAGAGAATCAACAAAATGTCCCCATTCATGCAAGAAGCCAAGAACACAAAGACTCCTCATCAAAACTACTGTTGCCGCTAACATCATAGAACCAAGGCCACATTTCACTCCCATCTTCCTCCCACAACTTAGCCTCCAAGCTTTCCAAGTCCCATTTTAGCATTTTCTCCATCTCTGCCATCACAGTGCCTGACTCCTTCCCCTCCTCCATAGCCAGCTCTACTTCCTTTTGAGCAGCACAAGTGCCGTCGTCACTTCTGCTCTCGATTATCTCATTTTCTTCTAAGCTCACTTCATCTATATCACCATTAGGACCCAAAACCTCCTCAAAATCAAAGTCAAAGTCAAAAGTTGAGCTGCTGTTTTCTTTCTCCGTTAGAGCTGAGGAAGAAGAAGCAATGCAAAGGTTGTTGTCGGTGTTATTCATTATTTGGTTCGGGTCCTGATTAGTTTGATCTTTTCTAATGCTGCCTGAAACCTTGATGATTGAGTTCTTCATCATGGCGGCACGGCTGGTGCGTCCGCCGCGCCGCTTGCCGGGGGACGGAATTTTGCCGATATCATAGATGAAGGTCTCGCTATCGCCATGCCGCCGGAAACAGTGAATTCGCCTGCTTAGGTGGGAGTTCCAGTAGTTTTTTATCTCGTTGTCGGTTCGTCCAGGGAGCTGCGCGGCTATCACAGACCACCTGCAACAATTAAAATGTTTCATTTTATGAAAAATTAGCGTGATATTCATTTTATATACCCCTTAAATTTTATAAACTTACAGATCCACCGAGTATATTAGTAAACATAAAAATTTAAATGTTACACGTATAAATACATAAAAGTTGTGAGGTTTACATGTAATTCTCTCAAGAAAATAATTAAAAATATATATATTTTTTAGATAACTCCATTTGTTTTTGAAAAGAAAAATTTGAATATGTAAAGATTTTATTTTATTTTATTTTTTCAATTTTTTTTTGGAACGAAATATCCACTCGCTACCACTCTCAAAAGGATGACGCTTCAATTGGCGGCGTGACTAATCCTTGGCTGACCTAGAAGAGGGATACCCACCCCAGAAATCTCTTGGTCAGCACTTGATTGGGCCCCACTCAAAAGACGCTATCGCTCGAGGGAAATCGGGCATGGGTTGAGAGATTCCCAATTGTACTCGCACACCAACCAAGCTAAGCAACAATGTGTTATTTTTACAACTTAAATCAGAGATGAATTTTATATGGATCGAATCAAATCAATCTTGCTCACAGTCCAAAAGTTGATCAAACAAAGCTACAATCAATATTAAATTATTAATTTAGTTCGACATAAAATTTAATAAACTTGAGTCAGTTCTTGAGCTATGATCATATCGATTCCTGAATCAAACATAAATTATTAAATTTTCTAAGTTATTATATAACATTGAATCTTTAACAATAAGAAAATCTGCATGCATGTGATCTTCACATGTCCCTAAACTACACTCACATCGCATTTTGTTGATATTTAATTATTTACAACGAAAATAATAATTTATCTCACTGTATTCTTTCTCTCTCTACACCATTTAAATATTTATTTTTAAATTATTTCCATGTGCTCGCATGGCTGAGAACAGCAATTTCCTCGCATTTTATTCATATTTATAATAAAAATAAAATTTCTCTCTCTCTCTCTCTCTCTTTCAGTGCAGTTCTTTATTAAAGATGACTATTTATTTATTTTTTTTAACATTTATTGTCAGCATAATTACATATACAATATTGAATTGCGCCAAAAGTATTAACAAATTATTAGAACTTTATAAATAAATCTTTTTTTAAATTTTCACATAGAACATGTGAACGTAAGGAAGGGTTCATATGAAAAAGCTGAAGGAAGTAACTCAGCTTGATCTATTTGTTGAGAATTATGATTATAAATTAAGAGATTTAAATTAAATCTTATATATAATATATATAAATTTATCTTAATTAATTTAAATATTCCAAAAAAAAATCAGAAGCATTTAAGAATCGTTCATCAGTCGTCGTCAAGTGACATTCATCTGAAAAGGACAAATACTAATAAAGTTAATATATATTACGTGTCATAACTTTAAATAAATGAATAAAATGATTATGTTCCTGATTATTCGCAATATAAACCACATATTTTCGTTCAGCTTTTACATTCTTTAAAAGTAAATAATGCTTAGCAATATAAATCAAAATTTACGAAGAAAGTAGAAAGTTACAGCTTTTTTTAAAGCTATTATGGTGGTTGCGATTTCAAAAGCAAATTTATAAGGAAACTGTCTTAAGCGAAATTTTACAATATATTTGCTTAGATTAGTAAAAAAATTATAAATTTGAATCCAAATTAATAAGTCACAAATTATAAACCATTATAGCAGTTGCTAAAGTTGGAATTACTCAGTTATAAGTCGCCAAAAGTCACATGATCACCATGAATTTTGGTTGGTGATTGCTGAAAAATGTCTTCATTAATTTGCCTATTTCCCATTGCAGTTCTCTGATCACTTAACCAAAAAACTGAAGAATTATTTACAAATCATTGCAGGAATCTGTACAGCGCATTGCTGTAGATATATTATTAGCTGAGTTCTTCGAAGTCAATAGCTTTCCTCCATATTTATATTAAGTACAGCTAGCATAATAAACTACAAACAGTTCCAAATTTTTCTTGACGTTTGTCTCTTTTTAAAGAATAAAAGAGTAGCTCACTCGATGTACGTTTTCATTCTATTCATGTTTTATCTTGGCCTAAAATAAGGCAACAGATCAATTCCTAGCTATAGTCTACTACGAGTGAAGCTCTCGCAGAATCTCCATTAATTGATTGTTAGTGAGATTCTGAAATGATTAGCTCTGTTAAGAGTCAGTTGTCCCCCCCACCCCCTCACTTCCAGCCTTTCAATAAATGCACATCACCATCACGATTAATTACTTTAAATTTTCAGAAAATAAAAAATTATAGTGAGAGCTTTCACTATTAATTAAAATATTTTGAATATGAGTTTATCATAATTTTCTCAACAGTAAAAAGAAAAATAATGAGAATTTCACTACCATACAAAAAAAGACTTAGCATCAAACATATATATCTCATATTTTAAAATTTGAATGGTAGATGTTACGTAGTTTAGTTGATAATGATCTTAGAAGTAGTTGTTAAGATTGAGCATCAAATCTCATATTTATATATTATATTTGTTCTTCTAAATATGAAATTACTAAGATTTGGTGAGAGTTAGCTGGCTTAATTAATATATATTTGTGCTTGCGCACTGAAGATTTCCAAAAAAATATATGTATTGCAATTAAAAGAATTGTGGTTAGAGGTTCTAAACTCTCTACTGAATTCTCATTATGAGGAATTTATATTTACTTCAACTATCAATGTGTCACTCTTTACTATTCACTATTCATTACTAACTAGTAAATAATAATAATAATAAATTCCCTGATTTTCTTTTTATGGTATAAAATATCATTTCAGCAAAAAAAAAAAAAAAAAAAAATAGAGGTAGAACTAAAGAGGCTTGATTAAAATATTATAAATGATATTTTTACTCGGTTTGAAATAGAATTTGACTCTTAATAGAACACAATGAAGAAAAATAATTCATGTGCCCGACTCATCGTAGTGGGATAAATTAAACATGCTTGATATTATTGTTATTGAAATAAAGATCGTTGACGTATGAAGCTACACAATTTTATTTAATAAAAAAAAGTGAAATTTGTAAAAATAGAAAGTGAAGATTAATATGTTTAAAAATAATATTTCTCCTTTACATAAAATTAATATATTTAATAGATAGTAGTAATTACAAGATGATGATTAATATACCATTAAAACATATTAATAATATATATATAATTTAATTAAATGCCTGTATGTGTGAAATATATTCATCACATTTTTTTTTAAAGGCTACATTGTCCCACGTATGTATCTTAAAAATATCTCGAGTGCCGCATAAGTTACATTAAATTCTTGTTTGTTCTTTCTAGGCATAAGCTTATGTATCTATATATTATACGGAAGCAAAGTAATGGAGGTAGAGATCAACAATGAGCTCAGTAATTTACCTGTTTCCAATGCTGGAATGAAGCTTGATAATGATCTCTTCTTCCTCCTTGGAGATGCTTCCTCTTTTGAGATCAGATCTAAGGTAATTTATCCATCGCAGCCTACAGCTCTTCCCACACCTCAGCAGACCTCAATTGTTCAAGAGAGAAAGATTTAGATAGATAGAGAGATAAATAGTGAAAGATACAGAGATGATAAGTAGTGAAGTAGTTTGCTAGGAACCTGCATTCTTAGGAAGCGACCTCCATGAACCTTCTCCGTTTTCTGCAATGTAGTTCACAAGTATCTCATCCTCTTCTACTGTCCACCTCCCCCTCTTCAGTCCCTTTTTATCGCAGCAGGGAGCCCTCACCATTTTCCTTCTAATACAGAGAGACGAAGCGAGTGTTTTGGAAGAAATAGAAGAGAGAAAGCTGGAGAGTCTGGAGGTGGCGAGAACAAGTGAATCAGCTGAGGAGAAAGCGGGAGGGAAAATAAAAAGGGCAAGTGGGGCCCGCACGAGCGGTGGAGCTTGAACCACGTGTTCAATAACGTCAGAGAAGGCTAACGTGGCCTCACCATTGACGGAATGAGGCTCCCCGCGCGTCTCGCCGTCTCGGTTCAACCACGTTGGCTGAAATGCGGCTTGCTCATTTAGCCAGTTTGTATTGCGACCAAAACGTGGCATGCGGTAAATCCACTTGAATCTACGGTGACCAAACATTTCTTATAGCCGCCTTCATTTATACCTGCTTTGATAGTTTTCTAGTCTTTAAATGGTCCTTTGTCGTTGCATTGTTGAAAGATATTTTGAACGAATCTTGAGGCATGTTTAATGAATTTTCTTACACGCTGTATTGATTCGTTTGACAATACCATTGTTCAGGATTTATGTTTGCTTTTCTGCATTCAATGCGCGACTTACTAACTATAGGCTACTTAATTGAGTGTAGGTGAGCAGTCCATTAAAATTTTTGGGCTGCATGCTCTAGAAGCCACTGTAGGCCGAAAGAACATAAATTCGATTAATTAAATAAATGCGATCCAAAATAGTTTTTATTTTTAAGGGAAATTTACAAACATGCCACTTTATATCATCTTATTTACATATCTAACACCCAAAACTTTAATATTACATGCATACCACTCTATATTATTTTAATATCAAATATACCACTCATATATTTCATTTCTACCACTCATATTTGATATGAAAATGAACTATGGGTGGTATATATGTAATATTAAAGTTTTAAGTGTTAAATATGTAAATAGAGTAGTTTAAGATGGTATGTATGTAAATCTCCCTTTATTTTACTACTTATGATTGATCGATCTGATTATATTTATTATTGTAACAGTATGTGAGAGAGTAGATCCCAATTGTTTTAATGTTTTATAACATTTCGTTTGAGATATTTTTTTTTCTACTTTTCAATAAAAAAATTTTACATATATTTTTTTTTTACTAAAAAACTGCTTTAGAAAGCAATAATAAAACTACGTCGATTATAATTGGACAAATAAAAGAAAGTAAATCAAACCTTTTTTTTATTTCATTGAAATTATTATAGGAAAATTTAGCCTCATCGAACAATATTAGCTATTTATAGAAAATTTGTATAAGAGTGATCTATCTCGAATGATTGAACGGTCATTAGTATAATGAAACTTTTGAGTATTTATAAAATAATGGGCATAAAGATAGATCTGGAGGATGCAGCTAAGACACAAATAACATCACAATGCAATTTGGATGTAACAATGACTACAATGCAAATGAGATTGTGGCATAAGCTTAGAAGGAGAGATGACCACAACACAAGCAATATTGTGACATATATTTGGATGCAATAATAAGTAACTATGAGGCAACTTGAATAGTGGCATTGCTTTAAGAGAGACTTCTTTGAGTCTTGTTGGTTTTTGCATTAATATTGATTATTCATGAACTGTCCATTTGAAATGTTTCTCAATATTAAATCATCTCAAGATAATATAGCCATAGAAACCCTCATCTCTATAATTTGGGGCGTAATTATCAAATAACCAATAAACTCTTAAAAACTATTAGATAATACCACAAAAAATTTGGTATCATCAAATTATTGTGTCTTAATTATAACATATATATTAGTGCTAGTTGGAGGCCTCATCCTATTTGAATTAGAGACTAATGATAATGAGGACATACTCTAAGGGTTCTTAGATAACATGGAACCTTAACTAATTAATTATATATGGTTCAAGGTGAGGATCATAGTCCTATTAGGTCTTAATCATTTGGACAATTTATTATTATTATTATTATTATTTTGGTTAAAACCCACCAGTATGGGCCTACGCGTTAATATAAAAATCGGTTACAAGGTCCTTAGAAGGATCCACCAGCTCACTACTGCTCGAAAGAGCTACAAGATTAAAAGTCAAAATAAAACCTAAGAGCCAGTAGTTCCTTTTTCTAAAGATACAATACAAGCAAACAAAAATAGTCGGGCTGAGAGAAATCAGCACCCAAAAAAGGAGATACTCAGAATACCTATTCAGCTCAGATCTCCTGCAAAAAATACAAAACAAGCCAAAAAAGAAATTGAAAGCTGCACAAATAGAGAATACCTTGCGGACCTTATAGCGCTGAGCATAGAACAAGATATCAAACCTGCAAGGACAACTCCAAAAAATGATGAGGTAATCACATCCAAGATAAAAATTGTCTATATAAAACTTCCCAGCCATAGTTAACAACCCCCACCTCCACCTTAAATCCCCATTCCAGTAAAACCAGTCACCAATGACAAACAGAGCATAAAGATAATAGTGCCACCCCACCCCAATCATCTGCATGAATAACAAATTCCATAAGAAAAACCCATTCCGATTCATGATACACGTAAAATACACAAAAGTAAAACCATCCAGCCACCCGTCCATAGACCTGAAAACACAATCCCAATCAACACCTAACATTAAGATGTTAACAAGGCACCTCCAGCCAACGGCCAAACAACCCTGCACCAAAACACAAGCCATCCACCGCTGCATCAAAAACCCAGACTTAGGAGGAAGTAAGGGGAAGCAGAAACCCATAGAAACAACCCAGCAAAAGGCAATACAGAGAAAGGAACAACACCCAGTCATAAAATGCATAACACTAAAACCATCAAGCCACCCATCCATACACCTCCAAACACAACCCCATTCAGTACCTATCATAAAGATGTAAATATGGCACCTCCAGCCAACGACCAAACAACCCTGCACCACAACAAAAACCATCCACAGCTGCGGCAAAAACCCAGATAAGGAATGAAGTAAAGGGAAGCAGAAACCATAAAACCAACCCAGCAAAAGGCAAACAGAAAAAGGAACACCTCATCCAGGTCTAATATAGGGCAAGCACGCCTTGTCAACACGCAGAATTCCTCTCAAAACAAGATCCACATTCGACAAATTTAATTCAACAAAATTATGAAGAGTAGACCCCCAGTTAGCCAGCCAATCGGCACAACCATTTCCTTCCCTATAAATATGAGATATCGTAACATTCATTTCCTTAATTTTATTAATGACCTTTCTAAGCAGATAAAAATACTTAGCGTTACCAGTAACCCCTTCTTTAATACTTTGAACAATAAAAAGAGCATCTAATTCAACCCACACATCAAAATAACCATATTTCATACACAAATCTAAACCAAGAATTAACGCACTGAACTCAGCAAAAATGACATCAGAAGTTTGCAACGGAGAGGCAAATGCAGCCAGCAGATCACCATAGTGATCCCTAATCACACCCCCCGCACCAGCTATGCCAACACCCACGGAACCATCCGTATTGAGCTTAACAAAAGGAAGTTTAGGTTTCATCCAATACACAAAAATATCGTCAATACCCACAGCAACCTGCTCCAACTTAATCCCCAAAAAAAACAGCCAAATTTCTGCATCTGTAAAAAAATTTAACAGCAAGAATATTGCAATTAAAAAGCTGAAGAACTTTGCTTTTAACCTTTTCAATAATACCAATAGCATCCATCTTATAATTCTCGTGCTTAGCCAGATTTCTAGAGTTCCAGATATACCAAATAATGAGAATAGATATCAGATTAAATAAATGACCTTTTATAGGAAGACACCAATTATGCAACATTAAATTAAGAGAATCAATAAACATGTCGTTCTTATCACAAATATTATTAAAGAAACTCCAAACTTTCTTAGCAATTAAATCATTAACGAACAGATGATCAATGTCCTCATACTGACAACAACAATAACATTTCGAAGCCAGAGAAATACCTTTATTTTGAATTTTGCTGTCCACAGGTATATAGCCTTTAATACACCGCCAAGCAAAGGTAGAGTAAGTAATCGGAAAGGAACTATGCCAAATAGACTCAAAAATAGGAGATTTAGCATTAATGGAACGAAAATTATCCCACACATTCTGCAGTTTAAACTTCCCATTAGAGGAAAGAGTAGAAAGAATAAGATCATTAGAATTCCTTTGAAGAGGGATATTCAGAATCATTTCCACTAAACAAAGAGGTAAATCTCCTATTATTGTACTGCTTTGTTAAGGTATTGCATTTGTTAACTTGAAGTAACGAGACATCTTGATATAATGCTAATATTAAGAGAAGCTTAGTCTTAAAAATATTAATGGTTACTTAGTGTTATCTTTTTGCCCTTAAGTGTTGGTCCGTGTAAATTGGTGTGCGTTGCATGCTAGGTCGATCGAGATTTCACTCACTCGTTTATATATATATATATATATATATATATATATATATATATATATATACACACACACACACGACTTCTCATATATATTGAGCAATTAATTAAATTATCTTTATAAAAATATGAATATAATTTTATACTATATAACTAATTATTCTCATTACCCAAGCCTATAAAAGATTTATTATTTGTAATCTTCCACAAACTAATATTAGTATAAATAAATATGCACTTTTTGTGAAATAATTTGTTTCAAACTTGTTTGGAATAGGTATTTATTATCCCAATTACAACTTTTCTGCCTTTTCTTTTAGCAAAAATTACTAATAATAATTTTTACACCGTATTCAACCTTCTTTGGAATGAACTTTTATTCTATCCAGTGAACGTACGCAGAGGAAGGTTCGGTTTTAGACAAAAAAGCGCCTGTACCGAGCGCGAAAAACCCGGTACAAACGCTTTTTTGCCTAAAACCGAACATTCCTCTGCATACGTTCACCGGATAGAATAAAAAGTTCATTTGGAATAGATAATTTATTATCCCAATTACTACCTTTCTACCTTCACACACACACTCCTCAATTCTCTATGAATCATTACTCATTGGTTCGTTGTGATTTGTGCACAACTTTTTTCTTAGAACGTTTCACCAGTAGTAACATTCTATTATTGATTCGTTAATTAATTCTTGTACCTGCATAATAAATATAATTATATTATGAACATATATCATTATTCATATAATAAATATCATCTCATTAAATTTTATCATGAATGCACATGCTGACCATATTATTTATTTTATCACTCATTAAATATCAAATTATAGCTCAATATTAGATCAAATTTAATCAGTGTATTTTATTATCTCATTTATCTCATATATAATATAAAACTTGAGTGGAATAAAGTAATATTTTTAAAACCAAATCGGACCAGTTGGTTCGATTGGTTTAATAACGAACCGGTCTGGCAGGCGGTCCAGTTAGGCGAAAGAATAGGCCGGAAGTGAAATCGGTCAAGAACGGGAACCACCGAATCGGGAACTGCAAACCGGGCGGTTTTTGAAGAACTGGCCGACGGTTCTAAATATGCCGAATCTCAGTCGTCCAAATATGATCAAACACGCGTAATGAAGACTGGGAAGTATTATGTCTCGACTCTATCCTCAATACACCATTCCCCATGTATTCGGATGTTCGATTATCCCCTATTTGCTATTTCGACGACTCAAGCAAAAGCGGGAAGGACTCCCCTAAGGCTCCGACCATCCCGGCCTCCGGCACGCTCCTCTGACCATCCCATCCGCCGGCGTACTCCTCAGACCATCCCAGCCGCTGGCTTACCTTGAGATTTAATTAACTTTGTATTTTAAAATTTTTTTTTTCATTTTTTTCTTTTGATAGGATTTAACTTAAATCTTTTCTCAACTGATGCCAAATGATGCAATTTTACTGTAGAATATTGTATTTATGACGTTACTAATCAATAGTGCATTGCATCTAAATTGTTAAGTCTCTAGTATGTTATGACTTTAAAAGCATCATTTTTATGCATTGCTTCTAAATTGTCAAGATCGAAGACTTCATTTTAGATTGTGTTGGAACATGGAACTTCTTCATTAGCACATGTCTTAAAGATTTTAAACAACATTGGGTAAGTTCTTGAATAGATTATGATTTTGTTTGTAATAGTTTCACTACAGGAAAATCATTCATTACCGGCAGAATTTTCCGGTGGCTTTTCGACAGTTAATTTTCTGGCGTCTTTCCGGCGGCTTTCCGACGGAAAACAATGAGACAACTTTTCCGATGAAATTTTCTAACGGTTTCTTTCCCACAAAAATTTCAGGCAGCTTTTCAGTTTTCCTACGGAATTATTTTTTAAAATTTTATTTCTTTTTTATTTTTTTAATTACTAATTTTTGTAGTATTTTAATTTATTATTAAGTTAATAATTTATTTTAATTAAAATTTAATTGTAATTCTTTATTTTAATTAATTAGTAATTAGTAATTTTTATTTTATATTAGTTAGTAATTATTACTTTTTATTTTTATAATTAAATTAGTTAGTATATTTAATTTTATTTAAAAACTTGATTTTGTGTCAAAGTATAGTTTAAATATAAAAAAATCACATTTAAAACGTATTTTATTGATGAGCAATTTGGTGAGATGTTTGAAACTCTCCCCAATCCACCCGGGTTCGAAATCCTTGGTAGGCGCAAGAGCAGGCTGCGGGGAGCGGCAGTGGGCAGGTTGTTGGGCGCTCACGGGCACGGGTTGCCGGGGGGCGCAGGCTGCTGGGCTGACTCAGGCGGGCGTGGGCTCAATTTCCCCGGAAAGCCACCAGAATTGTTTTCCACCGGAAAATGTCACTGGAAATTATTTTCCTACGCGCGTTTTATCGGCGGAATTTTTGCCTCTAGAAAAGTGCAGGAACATATCAATATCTGCCGGAATATTCCTCTGGTAATACATGATTTTCCTGTATTGTTTTTTGACTGCTTATCATTATGTAATTGTAAAAATGATTAGATGTATAATTAGAAATGATTACATATATAATAGGTATTATCTTTCCTCATACATCTACTATTAACTTAGCTCACCCCTAATAGAAATGATTACATATATTTGTTCTTCTATGACGTACAATATTTCCTTTTAAAGCCGGTGAAAATTTTGTTAAATTCAAGTAACACATCACTTAATTCATTTAAAGAAAGCTCATCATTTATCTTAGGCTTCGTTTGTGACGGCTTTTTTATTGCTTTCTAAAACGAAGTTTTAGTTAAAAAATAAAAAATTTTGTACTAAAACTCTGTTTTAGAAAGCAATAAAAAAACCGTCCCGAACAAAGCCTTATTTGAATCCTCCTCATTTGAGAATTCTAATCATAGATGATGAAATGATCCTAAAAGTTACTTTTAGTAAAAAATTTAATTGCCTTATTATTTTTCATCTTAATCTATTGGTTGAGAACTTATAAATCCAAGATTTAAGATTTTATATATTTGATATATATGAATTTATGATTAAATTCAGTTAAAAAGTCTATTTTTTTTTTGCTTAAAAATAATTAAACTAACATAAAAAACTTCATTTCAAAAATATTAATTAAAAAATTTATAATACTTCACTTCAACTAACATAACCTCAAATTTATGGGTGTCAATTTCCGGTCACGGGTCGGGTTCGGGTCGAACCCGAAACTGACCTGGCACTATTTGTGTCAACCCGAACCTGACCCATTTTTGAAAACGGGTCAGGTTTCCTGACTCGAACCCGACCCGCTACGGGTCTGGGTCAACTCGACAAGACCCGAATGACCAGTTTCCAACAAAAAATTGCTAGTTTTCGGTTCAAAAACGGGTCTATCTCCTCTTTTTCGAGTAAAAAATGGGTCTATCTCCTCTTTTTCGGTAAAAAATGGGTCAAAATAGGGTTAATCTTGGGTTGCCGGGTCAAAATCGGGTCAAAGGGTTAACCCGAACCTAACCCGATTTTTGAAACGGGTCGAAATGTTGAACCCGAATCAGAGATTTTCTGATCAGATTCGAGTCAGATTTTCGGGTCGTGTCAAATATTGACACCCCTACTCAAATTTATATCATTTAAAATACTAAATATCTTAGGACAATGGGCAAACATGTCACATCAATTCATCAAATATCTACTAATGCTACTTTTTTTGGTCCTCTCTCCATTTGTTTTGGAAGAAATCTCCTCCATATGAGCGCGCTTCGCAGCTTTTACGCGCCTGAGTAGTGTGGACCATTCATGTGAGCAGGCTTTCTATTGAGAGGAAAATAAACCAGCAAGCAACTTTATTTTTTTTTTTAATTTTAATTAGTAAATGAATACAAAATAAAGTAAACTAAAATTCAAAGAGTAACGCTAAAATTAGCACACAAAAATTAAAAATTTATACTTAGTAGAGATAGTAATGCTGGCAATATCATAAATTAGTAAAAAAAAACTAATAGCTAAGTAATAATAACTATATATGAGACTCAATGCATGGTCAAATACATTCAGATGATCAAATCCTACAATAATTGACAGTTTTCATGGTCCAAATTAATATATAAAAATATTAATTGCGATAAATAATTGCTCAACCATCAAAACTGTGAACCGTATTAAATAAATTAAATGAAAGATGTCTGCCAGCCCAAGAAAATAAATATACGAAAGCAATGCAAATGAAGTACTGAACTGACAATGGATTACAAGTGAAGGGTGTGATAGGTCATGGTAAAGTTGTCCAACTGGGAAAGTGATAGATTTTTTCATAGAATACTAAGTTTTTGCAATATTTCTTTCATTGCATGAATTATCTTGGTTAGAATGTAGTTCCAAATTACATCGAAAATTAGCTTTTTATAGGGCTTCAAGATAAATGATTAATGTTAAAACTTATACTTACCTAAGTAAGCATTTATATTAAACATAAGAGTTTCACCTTATTCTTGAACAATTTTCTAAGAAAATTAAAAATTCATATTACATGTGCAAGGTATTGAAAACATAGGAGTTTCATACTCCCCAAGATGTACAATGATGATGATAACTCATAGCAAAATTTGAAGCAAAATCACTACAGGAAAATCACTTATTACCGACGGTTTGTTCTGGCGGTTATTATAAGCTTTTCGGTGGTTTTGTAAAATACTGGTGGCTTTTCGGCAGTTATAAAACCGCCGGTAAAAATCACATAGGAAACGATTTCCAGCGGTTTTTTTCCGTCAGTTTTGTGCACCGGTGGCTTTCCAGCGGTCCATACCGTTGGTGGTTTCCGACGGTCATAATGCTGGTGACCGCCAATTATTTACCTGCGGCATACCGACTGTTTAACCGATGGTTTGGCCTAATTTTTCTGGCTGCCAAACCGTCGGATTATCGTCGTTCTAACAGCTGCGATTGCCGATAAACTGTCGGTAAATCACCGGCGGTCATAACCGAACGAAGTACCCGGGGCTCAACCGCCGGCTTATCGCCGGAGAACCGCCAGAAACATCGGCAAACTGCCGGTAATTATAGACGACTATAGTGAACTTATGGTGGCTCGAATTAGCTGTCTAGTATCGATGTTTCCGACGGCCAAACTGCCGGTTGGTCGCCAGAAACCTATAGCATTTAAAAAAAATTGATAGTCTCCCCTTTATTTTATTGATTTTCATCCCAAACTCTAAACCTACATAGAAAAATATAATAATTATCACAAATATGGGTAACATGCCACTATAATCAATCACAATAATTATCATAAATATATTCATCAAAACAAATAAACTCATAATAAGTTCATAACCAAACAAATAAAGTCTTCACTTTAACACAACAAGTTCATCAAACCAAATGTTTAAATCAAATAAGTTCACACATAAGTTTATCAAACAAATAAGTGTACTAACCCTCTTCTGTGTCATCGCTGTCTAGTGATGCATGTGGTTGCTCTTACTCTTTCTTCTTTTGATTTTCATATCTATAGGATCGCAGCTTTACTTGCATCTCATTTTGAACCTTTCACATCTCTTCTATCTCTCTCGTCAGCTTTGCAACCTTCTGGCTTACACTTTCTTCATCTCCACTAGGATCATAAATTGTTGAGGTGGATGAACTACCCTCATAAGCATAATTTTGCAAACCCAAGCCATATACCCTCCCCCTCTATCTTCCTCCAATAACATCTGACCTTGTTGATACTCAGAATACTAGGTCGATCATGAGGATGATCCCTCACCAGTGGACTGATGACTTTCCCAAGCTCGTATAAAATCATCATACGAGAATAAATCCATAAAGTATATTGATATTAAAATGAGTTTTATTATAATAAATTTATATTCTCAAACTCCCAAAAATTATACTCATATGAGCTTTTTTAGCCTTTTCATTAATTCATTGATGGTCAGCTTGATACTGATGAGTCATCGTATGCAACTACAACAGTGTTGGCTCCTGGCCAAGAAACTCTTTCTAAAAATAGAAGATAAATTTAAAATAATATAAATATATTTATTAAACTAATTCAAAGTTTTTACCAGTCGTCATCTATGTTTCGTATGAGGAACAGATCCACCAGTATGAAGAGAGCTTCCTAAACCCCCACAGTCAGATGTTCTATTCTGCTTATTCTGCTTTCTTATTTTTATGAATTAAGGGCTCGCCTAAGCTTTACTCAGATTTGCTCATACGCCCTCTCCAATTCATATTGGATGCTGCCCGGACTTTCTAATGTCTGTGAACATGTCCCTAAGATGGGTCGATCCTCTCCTCTCAAAATTTGTTTTCATCCTCTTATTATGCTCAGATAACCACCTAAAATCTTTCTATAAAAAATATAGGCATAATAAAAAATATAGTCATACACATCTCCGGTGAAAGGTTGTATGATGTTAGTATAACTGACCAACAAGAGTACGACGTAGCTGCTTGACTATATGGGGAAAAACCATCGTCATATAATCTCAATCTTATGTTGCGGGATTCAACAACAAATGAAACATACACTCAATCAAAATGTTTTCATGCTTCAGCATATGATAGATGAGATAGAACATCAATGTTTGCTAATTTCTCCTTATGCCATCTTATATGGCTGCTGAACTCTATCATTAATACATAGAGTCGCTGAAGTCTTGGAATGATTGATAAATAAAATAAATGGGAATATGTAATATCTTTCTTTTGACAACATTATTTTTTTGAGTATGACTTAAACCAAGGTGCATTGTAGGTGCGACAATAAACTTCTGTTGCATTATCCTTGTAGTATAACATACATCCATTGATATAACAATCAATTTTTGTAGTAGTGAGACCCAATTTGGATACTAATTTTTTGGTTCGATATAAATCTGAGGGAATTAAATTGTCTGTTGGACTAGTTTTCTTAAAAAGACCAATGAAGTCATTGAAATAATCATTAGGAATATTATATTCAGTTTTAATACTTAGCATCATCACTACAATCGATAATTTTGAATGAGTTTTGTAACCATCTCAAATTAGTTTTTGAAATGCATGTAGTAACTCCAAGAATTTTTTTGATTTATATATTTGGTGGCTTTTCCACACTAGCCCTTAAATTAGGATTTGCTACATCAAAAATAAGTTTTTCATACAGTCTAGTCATTTGATATTCATCAAATGTTTCAAAAGCTATGGATAGACTGCCATGAGTATCTCTGTGTGACTCGTACTCTCCATGTGAGGTCTGAATCTAATAGCCTGAAAGAAATCCCCTATGATATAAATCAAGCTTCACATCATCAGGCTTGAGGAATGCTTAATTTTTATGCTTCAAGCATGGATATCTAAATATTTTATCGAACTTAAAGGAAAGCAGTTAAGATGCAATTTGAATGAAAGTCTCAACTCCATGTATAAATTCCTCTATCAATCATCTTTGATTCGGTAACAATCTGTTATACATACAATATATCTCTTCTTGGATAGTCATTTGGACGTTGAAGCGAACATTCATGGGTTCATCATCCTAGGCTATCAAATTTACAATTACTTAATTGTGAAGGTAGTATACTTAACCTAAGCATGAGATATTATTTCTATAATTGTGAATTGCATAATCCAGAGTTGGCCTGATGATCACAGTTCACTGTAAAAAAATAAAGAAAAAGCTCAAAATTCCTAAATAAATGAAGTATAAGGGATAAGATGAAAATATGCAAGACTTATTATCCCTAGGAGCATAAAGAATGATGATAAAAAGAAAGGAAATGAGAGAGTTTAGTTGCATACAAGTAGAGGAGCTACTCAACTAGACTTATAATCCTATTTGGGTTATGCAACACCCTAAGCATGCTAGAAAGCAATACCTACAATATGAGCTCTATCTTAAGGAATATGATATGCAATTCTAATTTTTTATTTGTAAATGACGAAAATACTTATATATGCATATTGATCTAGCTATATCATGTGCATGTACAATCTCTTAGGGTTTTGAAAATTACCAGCTTTATTATGTACCTCGTGCTAGAGAAATAAAGAGAGCAATTTTTAATTAAAAGTATCTTTGAGAGAACCTTAATTTTAACAAAAATCTATTCATAATTTGATTTTGGGTTCATTATCAATTTATTAAAGTTGATATAAAAACTTATCCTAAAAGCCTACTATAAAGTTGTCTATAGCCTATATAAGCAATTAGTAATAAATAAAGTGAAAAGCATCACATCAAAGTACTATAAATAAACTATAGAACAAACAAAATAGTGTGATTTCATAACTGTAAAAGAATAAAGAATATGCAGGTTAAATTGGATTATATATGTATGACTAAAAGAAAGTAGAAAAAAAAAACAGTTGAGCTATATATACATAGATTTAGAAACTCTTAATTCTATACAAAAATAAAATTTGGCAAACATTAGTGTTCTCTTTGCTACTGGTCCATGCCATATTATTAAAAAATATACATGTTTGCTTGGTACAAGGGTTGGTACTCCAAGATTAAGATCAAGTAGTAATTAGGAATAGTTGCGTTAACCTTATTGTGTATACAAACCTTTTATATACTAAAAGTGTATGTGAAGTAAATGCATCAAATGAAAAGCCATCATAACATAACCTAAATTATGATAAATAATTATTAAGCATCACATTATATATTATTATATCAAAATTAATGTGTGAAATGACATTTAATATTTTTGGTACACAACTCTTCTTTATTAGATTTTAAATATGTATTATTCAGCACTAGCCCTATGCTAGGCACCAATAAGAAAAATATTTTTATCCAAGTGCAAAAATGAACTAGGCAAATAATCTTGTTCTACGTGAGATCATTCAAGTGAGAAAAAAATAATCTAATACGCCTTATGTTGCACATCAAAAGAATCCTTTAACTAAATTTCAACAAAGCTACATCCTAGCTATGCTAAGTAGCTAAGGGATTATAACTTATCCATTATGTTTAAATTTGTGTAGAAATATTGATGTAGTAAAGGTCGATTCATATGACTGTGATAAGCTACCAAACTAACTATAAAGAATCCAATAAAGCTAGCTATATCAACAGGTGGTCTAGTCAAAAGTGCATGAAACTTGGAAATATTCCAATAAAATAAACCTACATAGAATGAGAAAAAATGACCAAGAGAGCTTTTTTTTTTTGTTAAAACCCACGGAGGGGCCTACACGTTAATATAAAAAACGGTTACAAAGTCCTTAAAAGGAACATTCAGCACACTAATGCTTGCAAGAGCTACAAAATAAAAGGAAAGAATACCTATAAGCCGATGGTTCCTAAAACTAACAATTACAAAATTGCCTAATAACAGTCTAGGACTGCAAGATGACAGCGTCCAAAAAAGGAAGAGCAAAAGTAAATCAATAAGCCCAGTCTTCCTGCAAAAAACATGGCTCATACCACAAGTACCCACAAAATCGTGCACAGACGAAGTCACGTACGACGTGCAAGTCCAGCCGTTCAATTTGTAAAAAAAGATACTACAAAAGAAGCAAAGAAACATAAAAAACTGCTGAGAGCAGTAATAAACCATATATAAACTCTCACGTTTAATAATATCAAACTGTGAAGTGCTAACTTCCTTCTTAGCAAACCAAACAAATTCCTATTTGGTGAGATGTTTTAAAGAAAAACAAACCTGGAACAACTTCAAGTCGCACCCTTGTAAGGAGAAATATACATCAAATTACCAAGATAGCAACCGGCCTTATGCAAATTCTCAATGTTCCAGATAACATAAAACTTATACGAATGCCAACAACCTAGAGTTTGAAGGTGTGACCAAGAGAGCATGACCATATTAAGGATGCACTTATCTAAAAAGGCATGGCTAGTCTAAATAGATTTTTTCACCAAAAAAAAATGTATGACTAAAGGATATGTAATATAGTCAAAGAGTATATAGCAAACTAAACTAAGGTTCAAGTGTAATGATCACATAACCCAAAGTACATGTTTAAATGCAAGTGCAGAATGCAAAATTCATATGACCATGTTCATTGTAGATTTATTGACCTTAATTAAGTAAAAAAAGTTAACCTAGATTAACTAGAATGACACGTAAGTTGGCATAGTATTCTACAAGAATTTTTTTTTTTGGTTTAAGCTAAGAATTAAGTCAAATGAAATTCGGATTTCAACATTTTAAAAATTAAAAATAATTTAAAATTTTCTTATAACTATTTGAAATCATTAGATATGCAAAAAATCAAAATACTCAAATTGCCTTAGAAGGGATTACATTAGAAATTCATATTTGAAAACTAATTATTTAATCTTAGTATTTTAAAATAGATCAAACTCAAATAGATATTCCAAAGTCAAAGTCAAAGTCAAACACTAATTTACTTAATTAATGAATAATTGAGAAAATAAGAAATAATTTAGGAAAATTTTGAAATATGGTGAAACTTGCTTGATATACCTTCCAATTTTCTTGAATTAGGGTAAAATGCATTAAAAAATATCAATGGAATTTTGTAAATTATTTACTAATTTTTATAAATATTACAATAACATCAACAACAAACCTTTGTCCCACTATGTGGGGTCGGCTACGCACATGAATCCTTTTTTCCATTGTGTCATATTAAGAGACAAATCTCATTTAAATCTAATAAAGAAAGATTATTTCTAATATTTTCTAACTAAGTATTTAAATAATTCTCATTTAAATATTCATAATTATCACATCTGAAGTAAAAATTAATTAAAAATATTAAATAATTTAAGAAATTTTTTTAAATGTTTGAAATAATTTAATGCTAGACATTTGACTTAAGCAACCTCAAATTTCTTTAATTATTTTGAAATAGTTAGTGGCATGTCTTTTAATAAAAATAAGTGTGTTTTTATTACTGCTAAGAATGTTTCTCTTGAGCGCATTGAAGGCATCAAGGATTTAACTGGTTTCAACCACGCTTGTTTGCCTTTAAAGTATCTTGGTGTTCCTTTGTACAAGGGTAGAAAGATTTTCTCCCTTTTTGATGATTTAATTTCTGTTGTGCATAACTGGAATTTGTCTTGGGATTCCATTTTGTGAGCTTTGGAGGTAGGTTAACCCTTATTAAAGTTTTATTTGTTCTATCCCTATTTACAATTTTTAAACTTTGTTTCCCCCTCAGGCTGTTTGTAACAGGATTGAGAGGATTTTCAATAAGTTTTTTAAGAGAGGGGCTTGTACCAATTTTAAAATTCATTGGTCTTCATGGAATAAATCATATGGTACTTTAGATTAAGGGGCTTTGGGTTGTAAGTCTCTGAAGGATCTGGCTTCTCATTTTTTTATAAATTGTGGTATAATTTTCGTTATAATTCGAGCCTCTGGGCCAAGTTTGTGAATGCTAAATATTGTTTGGGGGGGGGGGGGGGGGGGGATCATCCCTCCATGAATTATTTTAGTAAAGGCAATTCTAAAGTTTGACAACGTCTTTACAAAGTCAGATGGAGGATTGAATCTTTTATTAATTAGGGTCTTGGTTGTGGGAATATTTTCTTCTGGCATGATCGATGGTTGGGAGGCCAATCTATTGATTCTATCCTTAATTAATACATTTTCCATAGCCCTTTTGAAGGTTAATGAATTTTTTAATGACAATGGTTAGGATGTTCAAAAACTTTCTAGTTTGCTGCCTAACTTTATTATTCAGAAAAACTTACAGATTCCTTTAAACATTACCTCTCTTGATGTTTAGATTTATGCTTTCTCTAAATATGGTCACTTTAGTTTAAAGGAGGCTTGACATTCTTTTAGAGCTAAGCATGAGACCTCTTAGAATTATAAGATGATTTTCCATAAAAGTATTCCCTCTACTGTTTCTGTTTTTGTTTGTCTTATCTTATATATATAAGTTTATCCCTACTGATGATAATTTGATCAAACATGGCCTTCTAAATGTCAATGTTGTTTCCACATGGATAATATGCACCATGTGTTTTTTGCTGATCCTTTTGATGTCAAAGTTTGGACTTACTTTAATGATGTTTTGTATTTAAATTATTTTAATGCTAAGGCTTCTATTGACTTGATTCTTAACAGTTGGTTTGCAACAAGGTATGCAGGATATGAGAGGATCTTTTTAATTACATCTCTATGACTCTATATTTGGGACAGCTTTATTGCTGTTTTTATAGCAGCTCTTTAGTACAAAACTTTCTTGCTAAAAAAATTTGTGTGTTGAATAAATATTTTAGAAATCAGTAAACAAGTTATCCCAAATGACACCTAAAACAAACCTGTTAGGCCTCATAAATAAACCATACTCATATATAGTCATAGAGATGCAATTAATCAAAAGTATTCTTTCCCTACATATAGAGTCATAGAGATGTAATTAAAAATATCCTCTCATATTCTACATACCTTGTTGCAAAGAAATAATAGTTATAAGATTTAGATTTCATTTGATATGGCTTTTTTGCTGCTTTTTAGTTCAATAATGATAATTTTTGTACTAAAAAGTTGTTTTAAATAGCAACGAGAAAATCATCCCAAACAAAACTTTAATGTGATCTCAGATCAGTACATGAAAAAGACCAATTAGCCACAGCTCTCCCTCCTTGATCACAAAAATATTACAACCACAATGAATTCAAAAAGTAAAAGACTTCTATAATTAACTAGTAATAGAATAATAATACAAGCATTATCTGGAAAAGAGTAGTAAACTTTTCACATGTTTATAGTTTGCAATAAGAAAAATACATAAAGGACTACCCATAAAAGTATTCCCTCTACTGTTTCTGTTTTTGTTTGTCTTATCTTATATAAGTTTATCCCTACTGATGATAATTTGATCAAACATGGCCTTCTAAATGTCAATGTTGTTTCCACATGGATAATATGCACCATGTGTTTTTTGCTGATCCTTTTGATGTCAAAGTTTGGACTTACTTTAATGATGTTTTGTATTTAAATTATTTTAATGCTAAGGCTTCTATTGACTTGATTCTTAACAGTTGGTTTGTTAATTCCAGAGGCCATATCAGGAATGTTATTCTACTTGAGATCATTCAAGTGAGAAAAAAATAATCTAATACGCCTTATGTTGCACATCAAAACAATTCTTTAACTAAATTTCAACAAAGCTACTGTAAAACCCCTCTGAAGTTCATTTTTGTGAGTGCTGTTAGTCCGGACAAACTGGCCTTAGTACGGGACGAACTGAATAAAATTATGAAAATCTATATGGTTAGTACGGACGAATTGTTTGGACAAACAGAGTAAAAATGCAAGTTTGTCTGGACGAACCTGGGTGCATCGGGACGAACCGTCGGGACGAACTGAACCCGAGAGTTTCGTTCAAAGACGAAATAAATTGGAATTAATTTTTGTCTGTACGATCCGTGTCCAGAGGAGTTCATCCCGGGATGATCTGGGCATCGTCCTGAACGATCCTGCTTGATAAATTGAGGATTTGAGATATTTTGAGATATTTTGAAGAGAGAGAAAAAGGCAGGAGAGAGAAAGAGAAAGAAGAAGCTGGGTTTTGGAGCTCGCGGTGTGCTTTTCGTCCGATGCCGCTGTTAGAAGAATTGTTCGTCTCACAGTAAGGAATCCGAATCCTATTTTTGATTTCGAAGATTTCGAGTTTTGGTATTTTCTGCTCAGTTTTGTGTTTCCGTTACCGAAAAACGTGCATATCATTGTATTGACAAAACTTTTACCGCGTAACTTTTGATATGTTATTGAACTGATGTTTTTGTACGATTTGAGTATTTTCTGGAAAGTTTTTACAGGATATTTTGAGTTATGTGTAATTTTTATCGAATAGAAAATTATTTGGCTGTTGAAAAATATTGCTTCAGTACGAGTAAAGCTTTGTAACGTTGTTTTATATGATTTCTGGTAATTTGGTGATTTTCTGAAACTGTGTATTTTGACAACGTTTGGGATTTCTGTCGATTGTACGATATTTTAAGGGTTCTCCTTCATTGAGTTATTTGTATTGGTTGTTTTATATGAATGTGTATATGATTGAATCTATTATTGTTATACTACTGAAAGACAAGTAAAGACTGGTTGAACCGTTGGTTGGAGATTGATAGACCTGACAGGATGGTGTGCCGACGGGCTTTCCTTTAAAAATGGTTTGGCGATATCCTCTATTGATCACGTGATATAACGATCGGGAGTTATAAGGAGATTACTACCCCGACGGGAAGGGGTGACGACTTTATCATTGAGCCAACAGATTACTAACATTGATACTAACCTTAAAAAACGCCTTAATAGCCAGTGATTGTACTTATCGAGTAATACTACTGTACTGGAATGCATGTGTAAAGTATTATTCTTATGATTTCTTTATGGATTTACTAATTTATCGATATCGACTAATTTATTGACATGGAATTGATTTATGGATTTTGAATGGATTTACTTATATTGAATTGATTTATTGATACTGAATGGCTTTACTGTATGGATTTATGAGTTTCCTGTTATTGCACGATTTCATTTCTAGTGCATACTGTACATGTCACTGAACACAGATATCGATATGGATATTAATATTGCATTGATTCATAGATACTACAGATACCGATATCGATACTACTGATCCACTGATACATTGATTCATTGTACTGATCTTATAGCACGTGATATATTGAATACAGATCGATACATGCGCTACACCGAGCACGTGATATAAAATATGATTTTACTGTATTGATTGATTTTAATTGTTATTATTGATTTATTGATCTGATTGATTCTATTAATATGATTGGACGATGTTAATTGTATTTAATTTGACGGATTTACTAGTATTGGTTCTTTTACTGTGATTCGTTTACGGAGAATTTATCATTTCTGTATGGATTTACTATTACTACACGATTTCACCGTTATAGCATAATCGTTCATGTCATCATTGGATTATTATTGATATTGATACATACACTGCTGCTACTGATTCACTGAACTGACATTATGCCCGTGATATACTGAGAAGTGACATGTGATTCACTGAGCACGGGATATTGATTTCTGGGTTGCATATGATTAATTGAGCAAGTGATAAATAACTGGAGTTTGCAAGTGTATGTTGGTATACTATGATATGATTATACTTCATTGACTCGACTGATGTTATAGACTGTTGGGATAGATAAGATGACTACTGTAGAGATTTGATGCACGTATTGATTTATTGAACATTATAGATTTTCTATTGTTTACTGATTCTATCACTGATGATTTTGGATTATATTATTTATGCATTAATTTCTATTTCTGTATTGATACTATTTTTACATTGATTTCCGTTACTGCATTGATTTCTATTTCTGTACTGATTTCTGTACCGACATCGATTCAATGATCATGTGTAAGTGACTGTTATTGATTTGATTGATTGATATGCATATTATTTTCCATAACGTGATTTGATTTCAGTTGTAGGCTTTGGTGACCTGCTGGGCTTTTTGAAGCTCATTATATGTGGTTAACAATTTCAGGTCAGAGCAAGGGAGCATGAAGTGATGGTTTATCAAGACTGTTGACGAATCCTTTCACTATGGATGCCTGGGGTGTCACGGCTACATCCTAGCTATGGTAAGTAACTAAGGGATTATAACTTATACATTATGTTTAAATCTGTGTAGAAATATTGATGTAGTAAAGGTTGATTCATATGACTGTGATAAGCTACCAAACTAACTCATCTCAAAGAATCCAATAAAGCTGGCTATATCAACAGGTGGTCTAGTCAAAAGTGCATGACCTAACTTGGAAATATTCCAATAAAATTAACATACATAGAATGAGAAAAAATGACCAAGAGAGCATGACCATATTAAGGATGAACTTATCTAAAAAGGCATGACTAGTCTAAATAGTTTTTTTCACCAAAAAAGGTATATATGACTAAAGGATATGTAATATAGTCAAAGAGTATAACTATAGCAAACTAAACTAAGGTTCAAGTGTAATGATCACATAACCCAAGGTACATGTTTAAATGCAAGTGCGGAATGCAAAAGTCATATGACCATGTTCATTGTAGATTTATTGACCTTAATTAAGCAAAAAGTTAACCTAGATTAACTAGAATGACACATAAGTTGGCATGATATTCTACAAGAATTTTTTTTGGTGTAAGCTAAGAATTAAGTCAAATGAAATTCGGATTTCAACATTTTAAAAATTAAAAATAATTTAAAATTTTCTTATAACTATTTGAAATAATTAGATATGCAAAAATCAAAATACTCAAATTGCCTTAGAAGGGATTACATTAGAAATTTATATTTGAAAACTAATTATTTAATCTTAGTATTTTAAAATAGATCAAACTCAAATAGATATTCCAAAGTCAAAGTCAAAGTCAAGCACTAATTTACTTAATTAATGAATAATTGAGAAAATAAGAAATAATTTAGGAAAATTTTGAAAAATGGTCAACATATGGTCAAACTGGCTTGATATACCTTCCAATTTTCTTGAATTAGGGTAAAATGCATTCATAAAAATCAATGAAAATTTGTAAATTATTTACTAATTTTTATAAATATTACAACAACAACAACAAGCCTTTGTCCCACTATGTGGGGTCGGCTACATGAATCTTTTTTTTCTGTTGTGTCCTATTAAGAGTCAAATCTCATTTAAATCTAATAAAGAAAGGTTAATTCTAATATTTTCTAACTAAGTATTTAAATAATTCTCATTTAAATCTTCATAATTATCACATATAAAGTAAAAATTAATTAAAAATATCAAATAATTTAAGAGTTTTTTTAAATGTTTGAAGTAATTTATGCTAGACATTTGACTTAAGCAACCTCAAATTTCTTTAATTATTTTGAATTAGTAAGTGGCATGTCTTTTAATAAAAATAAGTGTGTTTTTATTACTGCTAAGAATGTTTCTCTTGAGCGCATTGAAGGTATCAAGGATTTAACTTGTTTCAACCATGCTTGTTTTCCTTTAAAGTATCTTGATGTTCCTTTGTACAAGGGTAGAAAGATTTCCTCTCTTTTTGATGATTTAATTTCTGTTGTGCATAACAAGAATTTGATTTGGGATTCCAATTTTTTGAGCTTTGGAGGCAGGTTAACCCTTATTAAAGTGTTCTTTGTTCTATCATTGTTTATAGTTTTCAAATTTTGTTTCCCCTCAGGTTATTTGTAACAGGATTGAGAGGATTTTCAATAAGTTTTTTAGAGAGGGGCTTGTACCAATTTTAAAATTCATTGGTCTTCATGGAATAAATCATATGGTACTTTAGTTTAAGGGGCTTTGGGTTGTAAGTCTCTGAAGGATATGGCTTCTCATTTTTTTATAAATTATGGTATAATTTTCATTATAATTTGAGGCTCTGGGCCAAGTTTATGAATGCTAAATATTATGAGGGGGGGGGGGGGGGGGGTGGGAGTGGGGGAATCATTAAAGTATCTTGATGTTCCTTTGTACAAGGGTAGAAAGATTTCCTCTCTTTTTGATGATTTAATTTCTGTTGTGCATAACAAGAATTTGATTTGGGATTCCAATTTTTTGAGCTTTGGAGGCAGGTTAACCCTTATTAAAGTGTTCTTTGTTCTATCATTGTTTATAGTTTTCAAATTTTGTTTCCCCTCAGGTTATTTGTAACAGGATTGAGAGGATTTTCAATAAGTTTTTTAGAGAGGGGCTTGTACCAATTTTAAAATTCATTGGTCTTCATGGAATAAATCATATGGTACTTTAGTTTAAGGGGCTTTGGGTTGTAAGTCTCTGAAGGATATGGCTTCTCATTTTTTTATAAATATGGTATAATTTTCATTATGGCCAAGTTTATGAATGCTAAATATTATGAGGAGGGGGGGGGGGGGGGGGGGGGGGGGGGGGTGGGGGAATCATCCCTCCATGACTTATTTTAGTAAAGACAATTCTAAAGTTTGACAACGTCTTTGCAAAGTGAGATGGAGGATTGAACCTTTTATTAATTGGGGTCTTGGTTGTGGGAATATTTTCTTCTAGCAGGATCGGTGGTTGGGGGTTGATTCTATCCTTAATAAATTTTCCATAGCCCCTTTGAAGGTTAATAAATTTTTTAATGATAATGGTAAGGATATACAAAAACTTTCTAGTTTGCTGCCTAATTTTATTATTCAGAAAAACTTACATATTCCTTTAAACATTACCCCTCTTAATGATTATATTTATGCTTTCTCTAAAGATGGTAACTTTAGTTTTAAGGAGGCTTGACATTCTTTTAGAGCTAAGCATGAGACCGCTAAGATTTACAAGATGATTTGGCATAAAAGTATTCCCTCTACTGTTTCTATTTTTATTTGGCGTATCTTACATAAGTTTATCCCTACTGATGATAATTTGATCAAACATGGGTTTATCCTCCCTTCTAAATGTCAATGTTGTTTCCACATAGATAATATGTACGATGTATTTTTTTCTGATCCTTTTGCTGTCAAAGTTTGGACTTACTTTAATGATATTTTACATTTAAATTGTTTTAATGCTAAGGCTTCTATTGACTTGATTCTTAACAGTTGGCTTGTTAATTCCAAAGGCCATATCAGGAATTTTATTCCCTCTCTCATCCTTTGGTTTTTATGGTTGGCTAGGAATAATTCCTTCTTTAATGGGGTGACCATGAATCATAATAGAATTATTCAGAAAGTTAAAGATAAGATCGTGGCCCTTTATTCTGCTAAATTACTTTTCTCCAAGAATTTCCATAAATGCTCTAATGCTGCTGTTGATTTAGGAATTAATTTGGAGGGGGCTGGTATTTGTAATGTTCCTAAAAGTACCTCTTGGCTGAAACCATCAGTTTTGTTCCTTAAGCTTAACGTTGATGCGGTGATTGTTAATGCTAGGGTGGGTTGTGGTGGTATTATTAGAGACGCTAATGATAAAGGCATTTTGGGTTTTGTTGGTCCTTTACTCAATTGTAATGTTAATGATGCTATCATCTTTGCTATCCTGTATGGTTTAAAACTCTGTTTCTCTCTTAACTTTATGAATATTGTGGTTAAGATTGGCTCTACAAATGGGCACTAGATTTCTAACTTAAGAAAGGAGATTGTGTGTCCTGCTACCTTATTTTACATGAGGAGAGAACTTAAGCATTGGTTGAGCATGTTTACTTGCTCTTTTTTGTCATTAAGATGGAAGCTAATGCTTGTGCTCATAGTATTGCTAAGTGGGGTTGTGATTGGGAGTCCATGGTGGACTTTCCTATTTCTAATCTCCCACCTCATATTAAGGTATTTTAATCCTGGATGAGATTAGTTTTCCTTATGTTAGTTCTTAATTCTATGGTTTTTTATCTCTGTGGGTGTGGTAGTTTGTTTTATGGAGTTCTTGTTTTGCTGAGGTTAATGTATTGTTTCCAGCTGGCAGTGTTTTATGTGGTTAGGGGTGAGCTTCGAATCAATTGGTTATTTTCTTACTAAGCTGGAGTTTTTGTGTGTTCATTTGGGTTTGTATTGTTGTGTGAGATGCTTCCTCCTCCTGTGGGGTGGTTATCCTTTGGGTGGTAATGGTTCCCTCTATAATTATTTTTTTTTTCTCATATATTGTTATAGCTGCTGTTTTTGTTCCACGTATTACCTCTTTGTGCAGATGTTTCTTAATGCAAGTGATCGTGAGGTTGTTCTTGGGAGGTACTTCATAGAGCTTTTTGGTGTTTTTTGTTGCTCAATTATATTTTGGGTGATCGTTCTTGTGCACCGTAGAATGTACCTAGGTATCTTTATATTTTTGCTTAGTAGGGAACTTGAGCTCGTAGGGTTTTCTTTTCTTTTTAATTTTGTAGCTTGTTTGAGTAGTAGTGATTGAGCTTGAGTTCCCTTTAAGGACATTGTAATCGTTCATTTTATTTAACGCAAAGACCCCGCCGTGGGTTTTCTCTTAAAAAAAGCAACTTCAAATTAAGCTTGAATCGCTTAATCAAATTAAAATTTTGTTCCTTTCATTATTCACTGGACAATTTTTTAAAGATAAAATATACATACGCATAGCACATGCATTTACTGATTATAGAATTTTAGTCACAAATTCATGCATATTAGATGGACAATATAAAAATTTCCACATTTTCTTCAAATTATTTGATATATATTTTTTAAAATTAGTATCAAAATTATAATAATTATTAAAATACAAAATAAATAGGGAAATATAACAATAATGTGAAAGTTCACAAATGTTCAAGATGACGTTTAGACTTAAAAATAGGCATTTTTTAAAGTAAAAACATATGAATCTTGAATTTTTTTTTGGATTAGTCTATTTTCAGAATTAAAAAAAATTGGGCTTCTAAGATTGATATTTTATTTTGATTGGAAGGGATGAAATGAAATATTTAATTTATCAAAAATATTTTAAGAAAATTTAAGTTATTTTTTAAGTTAAATAATTAAAATATTTGATATTTTAATTATAAGAAATTAGAAAATCATCCTTCATAATTAAAAAAAAAATAGTCCATATTGCAGATAGTAACCTAATCATCAACAAAAAAAGCACTCATACCAATGCAAACTTTATAATTAATCAAACTAATTGTCAAAGAAAACTCAACGAACATAATCTCCCTAAATCGCCAAATATGTGGATGAAATGATTGTCACTGCCATACCGAAGCAATCTCAATGTAAATGACTCTTAAAAGCAGAGAAAGCGGCTTTTACCTTTCTCATAGATAATAGAAACACATTTCCTTAACTTAGTTTAAGCCTAACTTTTGCATAATTTTGAATCATAGATGCCATATGGCTGCCCAATATACCTTGCCATAATTTCTTTGATTAGCATAACGACACATATCTAATTGTTATTTCAAAGTAAAAGCTAAACAAAGCAGCACTTTGGTACGTACCAAGACCTTTTTTTCGCTTACTTTGGATGAATATAATAATTTTCATAACATTTGCCAATGTGTATAGCACGTACTCTAAAATAACAAAGTCGGTAAAGCCAGCTTTCAAAAAAAGGTGCTACGTTTCCCGAGCGAGAGAAATCGTACGTACAAAAAATACATCACAAGTGGCGCGAGATATTTTCCTCTGCTAGGGTTTGGGGGTTTTTCGCCCTAACCTGTTTTCTTCGCCGCCTCTCCGGCCAGGGGGTTTCTCCCCATGGCTGTAGATGAGTTCCCGCCTCTCCCTTCTTCATCCACTGCTGCAATAGATGTTCTTCCCCTTTGGAAGAACCTGCTCACTATCACCCTGCAAGTTTCCACAACCTTTTCTCACTCCCTCTCTTTTGTTCCTGCGCAAAATCTGACTGCACAATTCACCAGCGAGCAATTTGTAGCTGGAGCACCTGAATGGTCCCTTTCTCTTGTCGGTTACTCGATTGGACGAAGACCATTTTATGAAGCCCTGCTTTCGGTGATCAAGAAGACCAGGACACTCAAATGTTCCCTTTCTCTCTTGACTATGGATGATGGATTCTTCTTGCTCAAGTTTACAGCCATAGAAGATTACGAGCTAGCCTGGACGGGCGGACCATGGTTTTTCTTCGGGAAGCCTTTCATATTGCAGAAATGGACGTCAGATTTTGTGCCTAAACGTAAGGAGTTTCCTTCCATTCCTTTATGTATAAAAATTATGAACTTGCCGCTATCTCTCTGGACCCCCGAAGGTATTTCTAAACTTGCAAGTTGTATTGGTATACCTATTGCAGTAGACGCCCTTACTGCGGCCAAAACTCGCCTCACTTTTGCGAGAAACTGTGTCCAAGTCACCAATAACTCCTCTCTCCCTGAAGAAATTTTCTATAGTGTAGATGGCAAAACTACACCCTTAAGAGTGCAATACGATTGGAAGCCAGAAAAATGCAGTCAGTGTGGCTCTATAATGCATCCCCCCCACACTTTGTCCCAAAGACCCAATTTTGAAGCCTCCAACCACCATCAAACCGAGAGGAAGAAGTTCCAGTCGCAAAGCGCGCCCTTCCCCTCCACCCAGACTCAATATACCTAAGCCTTTCCCGCACAAGTTTAACCAAAATAACCCTATTAATACCCTTCCATCCATCTTGCCCTTGCCGCAACAACCCAATCTTGGTACCCTCATATCGAACCTGAATTCCCCTTCGGGTGACATTCAGGAGATTTCTGATACCACCCCTCAAACCCAAGAGATCCCCCTTCTAAGCACCAAAAATAAATTTCATGCTTTATGTGATCATGAAAATGGTGAAGACATTCCTCCACGCATCATCACCCCAAATAATCCACCTGAACACTCTATAACTAACAACAATCCAAACCATAGCTGAAGACAGTCCCCCTCAAACCTCTCCCCGTAACTATCAGCCTAACATACCCAACTCCTCCATAGAGACCTCCTCCTCCACTTCCCTCTCTACAAAAGCCCAGCAGCCAAATACCCAAAGTCAAAAACAGACTAGAGGCAAGCAAGCAAAAAAAGCCTCTACCCCCAATTCAAAGTCCTAATGTCCCTCCCTAACATTGCAGCTTGGAACATCCGTGGGTTTAACAACCCGGACAAAGAATTATGCTGCAAAAAACTAGCCCAAGCCCACGATCTTGACCTCCTCTGTATCCTTGAAGCTAAAATTATTCCTTCTAGCTTCTCTAATCATTGGTTTCAATCCAGCCACAAAATTTTCTCTAAGGAAGACTCTTGTGATAACTTCAGCCACTCCAATCCTGGCCGTATTTGGTTAAAATGGAATGTTGACACTATGAGTTTCACTCATCTTATCATGTCTAATCAATTTATTCATGGCATTATAAAAGTTAACTCTACTTTTATTTGTGCTATTACTGTGGTGTATGCAAGCAATTCTCAAGTGGAAAGACAAACTCTGTGGAACAATTTACAAGCTATTGTTGATACTATAAACTCCCCATGGGCAATCCTTGAGGATTTTAATTGTTGCCGGACGATGGAAGAAAAAGCTGGTGGTAGTGCTCTTTCTACCTCCAGACTAGGAGATTTTAATCGTATGATATTCAACACTGGTTTGCAAGATCTATCATCTGTTGGTCACTTCTACACTTGGCACAATCAACAACATCTCAACCCCATTCACATCAAATTAGACAGGATTATGATCAACGATAATTGGCTGTTAAAATTCCCCAACTCTTTCTACAAAGTTGGTGATCCTGACTGCTCCGATCACTCTCCGCTCCTTTTGGTTAATACTAATGATAACAGGAAAGGACATAGGTTCATTTACAAAAACTACTGCACAAAATTCTCTGATTTCTGGAGTTGTCTACTGGAAGTTTTTGCTTGCCCAAATAAGAGCAGTCCTTTGAGGATTTCAATTATAAGCTTAAGTCTCTCAAGAATTCCATCAAGCATAAGTCTTGGTCCAATGCTAATTCAATCCAAATTGAAATTGATTCCCTCATGCTTCAGCAAAGAAATGTGATCAACCATATTCAAAGTAACCCTTTGGATCCTCAACTCAATTGCAACCTTTCGATCATCAATTCTAAGCTTGCTCACTACCACACCACTCTTACTAGTTTGATCTTTCAACGAGCCAAAGTGAATTGGCTCACCCATGGAGAGGATGATTTGAAATTCTTATACTCAAAAATCAACATCACTAAAAACTACAAACGCATCAAGGAGATTACAAATGATCAAGGGACCTACAACACTCATAGTGATATTGCTAAAGTCTTCATTCAACACTTCAACAATCTCTTTAACTCCGCTGGTCCTAAATGCTTGAATATTAATACCACTCTCATCCCAATTGGAACTATGATCCCTCCTCACATGATTTCTGCCCTCACTGCACCTGTTACTTTGGATGAGATTAAAGCTATTGTTTTTTCTGGAAAGCCAAACTCTGCGCCTGGTCCAGATGGTTTCACTCTGGAATTCTATAGAGCAACTTGGAATGTTATCCACCATCAACTGTGCAAAGCTATCATCTCTATTTTCAACACTGGTTTTATGCCCAATCAAGTTAAAGCCACAGCCATTGCCCTCATTCCAAAGCATCCTCATGCCAATAATGTAAAAGACTTTAGACCTATTGCTTTATGCAATGTTATCTACAAAATAATTGCTAAAATTATTGCCAATAGGATGAAGGAAGTGTTGCCTTACATTATTCACCCTAGCCAAGGGGGATTCATCCACAAAAGAGTTATCTCTGATAATATTTTACTTGCTGCTGATTTGCTTAGTCAATTCAATCTTAAAGCTAAACACAAGTTCTTTTGTGCCAAATTTGATATCATCAAAGCATTTGCCACAGTCTCTAGAGAATATCTTTATAAAAGACTTGAAGCTAAAGGATTCCCTGAAATGTTCATCTCCTGGATTATGGCTTATACTTCTAATGTACATTTCTCTGTCTGCATCAACGGTGTGCTTGAGGGTTATTTCAACTCTACTTCGGGTATTAGGCAGGGATGCCCGCTCTCTCCATACCTCTTCAGTATAATCATGGATGGACTATCTACTAGTTTTGACTTGGCTGTGGCTAATAAAGCTTTTAAGGGTATTTCTGCTGAAAACTGTGAGGTTACTCACCTCATGTTTGCTGACGACCTCCTTGTTTTCGGATCTGCTACCACAACTAATGCCCACACTCTTAATTCCATTCTTAAGGATTTTGCTTCTGTTACTGGACTGAATGTAAATCCTCAAAAAAGTACTATTTTGATCTCCAAAAATTGCCCTCTAGATGTGGACATCTGCACTATTCTCAATATTCAACAATCTTTAAATCCCATCAAACATTTGGGATTGCCTATCTTTTATAAGAAACTGAAGCTTAAAGATTTCCAGCCACTTTTGGAAAAAATCTCTAATCAATTAGAGGGGTGGAAAGCAAAAACTTTGTCGTTAGCCGGAAGAATACAATATATCAAATTCACAATTTGCAACACCATTGCTTACTGGATACTAGACTCTATCATGCCTAAAGGTGTTTCCAAGCAGATAAATCGTTTGTGCGCTCGTTTTACTCACTTTGGCAGTATCACACAATACAGAAAAAACTTTTTACTGTGTCTTGGAAAAACACCTGTTGCTCAAAACAGTATGGGGGTTTGGGAATCCCGTCTATTGACTCTCTCTATCACAATTATTCTTGTTCACTCATTTGGAGGTTCCTAAATACTAACAGCCTCCTATTTAGTTGGTGGAGAGCTAAATACTATTCCCTTTGGAACTTTACTTCAGCTAAAAATGCTCATTATTGGGATTTGCTGTGTAAAAAAGCTAGTTGCATTAAAAATTGTATTTCTTTCTCTGTTTTCCCGAGTAGCAACCTCTCTGTTATCTGGGATCCTTGGTGTGGGGGACATTCCAATGCCGATTACTTGAAGGCCTCTAATTCTATTGCCAACTACTCCAGTTTCTTTAGCTGGAAAGTTTCTAATATTATTCTGAGGGATAATTGGAACCTGCCTCAATCTTTTGAAAATAATATCACCTCTCTTATTAAGGCTATTCCCATCAGTCCTCAGGTGGAAAATCATTTCTGGTATGGTAAACAAAACCCTGTGTTTGCTGATTTTTCTAAACAATTTTTTAGTAATTTGAGCAAGGTTCCCTGGTATAAATATGTTTGGTATAAACATCAAGCCCATAGAGGTGTACGTCTGGCTTGCTTTTAAAGATGGTTTAAAAACTACGGATATTCTGGCAAAGAGAGGGATTAACACTTCTTACAAATGCTGTTTTTGTCATGATGATATGGAAACCATTTCACATCTCTTTTTCGAGTGCAGATTCACTTTTGATATTGCAAAATATTTTTTGCCTTGGCTGAATGATCTTCTTATGAGGCCCAACCTGCATCAGTTATACAATTTTATTTTTGAGCAAAGGTTTTTAGTTCATAACAGAAATTACTATATTCTCTCTACCTCTGCTATCATCTACTTCTTATGGAGAGCAAGAAATGATCGGATATTTGGTGGTATTGTTGATAGTCAAACCACGGTGATTACAAAAATTAGAAAAGCTGTAACTCTTAAAACTATTGGCTGGCACAACGTTTGAATTTCTGGATCTGGGCTCGGCCTTGAAGCCTGTGGTTTCTGCTTTCTGTGACGCTTATGTCTTGACAATTTTGGGGTGCCTGCAGATTTTGTTGGATTGTCAGATTGCCTGGGAATTTATTTTTGAAAGGATGATGATGAATGCTGATTCTTATCAGCTGCCCCTTGGACGGTCTTCTTGGCAACCAGTGGCCTTGCTCTTAACATGACCCATTCGTGTTTTTGACCCGTTCCGAGCACATAGAGCAACTTGAGTCCTTTGAGGCAATTCAGCCTCCAGTTCTACTGTTTTAATTTCATATTGTATTTTGCTTTCTTTTAGAATCCATAATCCAGTTTTGTTGTGTTTATGGATTATAATTTTCTGTTTCATTTACTTGTAATTTCTTTTATGCAATGAAATGGGCTCTGCCCCTAATTTCCCAAAAAAAAAAAAAGGTGCTGAATAAAATTAAAAAATATATGAAAAGGACAAATCCTACTAAGTTCCAAGAGTGAGAGGTGAAATGAAGAGTTCTTTCTTGCTTTCTGCCAGTAAAAAGTCTCGATTATTGCTATATATTTTATATCAACTTTTATAAAAGAAATTAAGTGGAATTATATAAGTAGATTTGAACCAAAGGGAAAATAAAGACGTCAAGGCTACAATGATACTCAGACAATGATCATAGCAACTCATTAGATATCAATAAACATCAGTCTAGCCATCAACTTTATATGAATTTCCATTTACTTGAAGAACGGCATATACAATTTATGCATATGCAATCAAACTAAAGGAGCATAAACACTTGAAGAAATTCAATGAGTATAATCATACATATTGCAAGGTCAATCACGGAAAATATGCAAGCTAAATTTTGCTTCTGTTATAAATTTATCTTTCCAAATTAGTGGTTGCAATGATATCTGTCAATCGTTTTTGCCTTCATTGGATTATAGAACAGCCTGTCAATGGAAATACTTCTCCCAACTTACTCAAGTGCAAAATGTTAATTTAATGTAAGGGTTATTTTCACTCAGAAAAATAAAAGACATGTAAAAGGCCAAACTATACCTTGTAAAGATTCAAGTTTCTAAATTTATTACTATTTGAAATGATACTTTGGAATTTCACCTCATGCAAAATAAAGCTCATCAAGCCATGTGATATTTGTTTGAGGCTTAATAATGTCCCATTAGCCTTCCATGTGAGTTTGAGAATTTTCTCAACCCATTTGATACATTATTTAATTAGCATAGATATTAGTTCATCGTCCTCAAATATGTGTTTATTCAACCTATGTAAGATAGTGAGAATTTTTTCATACCCGACCTAATTGAATGAAGTCAACTGGAAGCTTCAAGGTGATGAAGGATATAATCCTATAAGTTAAAATTAGCTTACCATTAACCTAATCCTGATGGAGATAAAACTAATACAAGACCATCAAAGGCTTAAGATTTTTACTCACATTGGTCTCTAGAGTAGTTGAAAATGACCCGTCTCCTTCTAGAGGGGAGGAAAAGCAAACACTCACTAGAATTGGCTTGGACTAGCCTAGGTTATTGTGATGACCAAAAACGATTAGTGTGATGATGGAGCTTGCATGGTTACTACAGTAGGCTAAGTGAAGGGAGCTTACTTGAAATTGTTGGGAGAGTTTTTGGGAGGTTAATGAAGGTGTGGAAAATAATAAGAAACTTCCCTTCATAAGTGTAATAATCGCTTATAATTAACCACATAAAGCATGACTTCCACAGTGATGCATTGATATCTATCTTACTTAATGCATGTAGATGGTTGGGGTGATGCCATGGAAGGAAATAGAGCAATCCTTAATTCTTAGTTATGTATAATTCTTAGTAGATTAGTGTACAGATCCTAATCCTTATTCAAGCTTGTATTAGCCTATGTTGAATTCCAATTAATAGCTTTATAGTGGGTTTGATTTTCTTTGGAATTAATTTCAAGATGATAGCTGATTAATAACTCATTCAATTTGGGCATTCAATAGGTTAAAATATATTTGAAACCATATTAGTTTAAATTGATCAAATTGAAACATTTTGTAAAATTGACCCGATCTGTGGGGCCAATGTTTTGATTCAATTAGGATTGGCTTTCTAACATGTTATTTACTATTCACCTTATGCTAGCTTTGGTCATCTAATTGGGCTAACTAAAGTTGACCCAAATGGATCAAAACTAAAAAAAATGAAAAAAGCATTTTTCATTTTTTTTGGTGTGATGCTTCTTGATTTTTCTTGCACAAAACAACACATTTTTTAGTGCTGCGATGCTTCTTCAATCAGAAAGGATTTTTATCCATGATATGAAAACTAAATTTATAATTTTAGCACATCAACAAAATGACTCACACTACAGGAAATTCTGCTATTACCGGTGGCCTAGATCGGCATTGGTGTAGCCGCCGGTAATAACGGCGGTATAGCCGGCGGCCTACCCGACAATTATTCAATTCCAAACCACCGGTAAAAACAGGTATACCGCCGGTACTACCTGAAATTTCTGTAGTGTCAATGATATTTATTATTGGGGATGTAGCTCAAATGTTAGAAAAATAAAACTCAAATGATATTCATTATATCATGAATGAGATAAATAAGGGTTATGATAAGATGATTCAACACTCTCCTAAGAGTGAAAAACTATTTGAACAATAAGTTTAATTGAATGCATTTTCTAGTATAGCTACTGCACTATGGTTTTGAAAGATAACAATGGGATAGAAGAATTGAAGGAAGAAAATATATTATGATTATTAGTGTCCAACTATGGAGTGCTATTACTTTTTGCTAATATCACATAGTTACTACCTTTCTTATGTTTACCTTTTTCAATTGTATTTTACTTTGAGATTATCCTTACATATATATAGGGTTGCAAGAGAATCAAACATTCGACGAGCTACTCGTTGCTCGGTTCGATTAAAACTTGTTTGTGATCGTTTAATTAACTAAACAAACAAATTTGAACAATATTTTAAATACTCGATCCTTAAATAAACAAGTTTGAACACTAAGGTGTTCGGCTCATTTATGTTCATAAACAACATCCTTTGAAGCTCATGAATAAGCTCGATGAGAAGCTCGATAAAAGCTCGATTTGTGTTCGATTCAGAACTCGTGAATAGGCTTGATAAAAACTCAATTAATATTTGATTATAAAATTGATAAATATACATAATATAAATATTTTATATTTCTTATAATTTAATGTTAAAATCATCATTAAATAATAAATTTAAAGTAATTAAACATTATTCGTGAACAAGCTCATTTGGTAGCTCGAAAAAACTAGCTATATATGTTCATGAACTTGCTCATTTGATAGCTTAAGAATACTAGTTAGATATGTTCATGAACGTGATTGTTTGATTGATTAAAAAAATTTGCTAAATATGTTTACAAATATGTTTGATGTAATTGTTTGTTAGGAGGCTTGATAGAGCTCATTTGTTAAGTTAAGGAACATCTAGAAGTACAGCTTGTTTATAGCCGTTAAGGCCTGTTTGTTTAAAGCTTGATAAGCACTAAATGAATCGAATATGAACCAAACACGAACACTCATTAATTTAAACAAATCAAACATGAACACAAACAATAAAACTCGAATCAAACACGAACCAAACTTGAACAAACTGATAATAAATGAACTCAAACATGAACACTCACATACTCGACTCGGCTCGATTCATTTGCAAGCCTACATGTAAATATATATATATATATATATATATATATATATATATATATATATATATATATATATATATATATATATATATATATATATATATATATGAAACTTCTTAAGAGAGGCTATCTAAGAGGGAAATTTTATTTTGTGCAGACTCCGGACGGCGTCCAGAGACTAACAAGAATGTGTCATGTCACTTTTTTGCTCGGTATCGGTGCTCGATACTGCTCTATACTGGGCGACATGGTGCGTTCTGATGAGTCTCCATACTGCCATTGTACGCACATAATAATTTCTCGGTGTAGAAGGCATTAGAACCAACATGCATAAGTACAAAGATGTCTGTTTAAACTAGAAATATTTGTTTGTTCTTCGTATGTAAAAGAAGGATGAACAATAAACTGTAGCGCAAAAAAAAAAAAAAAAAAAATCAAAATTATATTCATCAATAAATTAATCACTATATTTTATCACATCAATAAATATTTCAAAAATTAGATCATATATTTTAAAATTATTCAAAAATATTTTTAGAAATATTATATTAATATAGCTTGTTAAAATACTAGGAATAAAAATAATTATATTTAAAATATAAAATTTAAAATAGTTTACGGGTCATCATTAAAGTTTGTGTTTCTGCATGCTTAACTGGCCCCTCTAAATTATTTACACCACTCCCATCTTTTAATTTCACATAATTAATTTGCCTAGCCTCCACAAACCCTAATAGATATTTTATCTTCTTCTCCATGTCGCATGCGCGAGGGTGAGTTGGCCTGTCAAATTAAATGTTCAATATTTTGTCTTCTTTGATTTCCATGTCGTATGTCAAATGTCTTGTCCGACTACTTTCAGATCGCTATAAAGTTATAGCTCAGCCTCACTTTTCGTTGATTGGCAAGTAGCCTAATAAGAACTATTTCTTATCATACATACGTGTAATTGATCAATAAATATGCGCAAAACTTAAAGCGAGGGAAACAAAAGCTACCTCCACAGCTTATTTTGATCTATTATTTAAAGAGTTTTGACTATTTTATAGCTGAACACCAAAAGGTTAGAAAAAGGCTAGAAAAGCAAGCATAATGGAAGCATCAGTCCAATCATACAAGATGAGAGTCGCATAGTTAGGTGAAGAGCGTTAACATGCCCTTGGTCCCTTCACAAGGATTGGGCTCCAAACATGTTCATGTTCATACAAATTAAATGCAATCCAACTACTTGAACAACCTTAAATCCCAAGAGGGCCCATAAGCTAAATAAGCAAGTTGGGAATTAGTACGACCGAAGGCAACACCGACATCGACATAAACCATCATATGCCAGCATAAGCTCATTGAGAATATCGATGATTTTTCTTTAATCATCGATAAAGGTTGATCATTGTGTGAGGATGTCGGCACAATAAAATAATTTGCTAGTATTTCATAAAATATACTTAGTTATATCGAACTAGTTGTCCTCATTTTATTTTGTCTATTCCAAAATGTTTGCTATTGTTGACTCTGAGGTTTTAATGATAATGAATATATGATTGATGAATCGAACATGACGTTATGAAATAATTTTACTCCCTCTTTGAGTAGGCGGAGAACTTAGAAATACTTTTACTCCCTCTTGGAATAGGCAGAGAACTTTGGAATCCTTTTACTTTCTCTTAGAGTAGGCAGAGAATCTTGGACCTGATGCTGATCATGAAAGTCTCCACATAGGAGAGATTATTAAGTGCGGAGTGCGGACGGGGAGAACCGTCCGCACAAGCATTGGGTACCTAGCGGTACCTGCACTTGGTATTGTTGAGTTCTGCTGGGTACCGCTAGGTACCCAGTGCTTGTGCAGACGGTGCGCACTCCTCACCTAATAATTTTTCTCCCTAGAGCCACCAAGGAACTAAGGAAGAAGCTTGAAGAAGATGGTAGAAATCTTGCTTGGAGCAACCTTTGAAAATCCCTCAGAACTCCCCCTCACATGAAATAATTTTACGATAAGAAATTTATTTGGGTCAAGAAAAGCTCGAGCTCAAGATGATCAAAATAAGGTAAGCAATCCTATAGCCTAAGTTCTAATCAATTACGTCTACCTGCTCAAATTAAGGGTTTAAATTATTTTAGTTAATTATATTTTTTAACATTTAATAAGACTTTATTTTATACCTATTTATATAATTTATAGCTCGTTATGAATTTTTCGACGAAGTACCAACATTGCTCGTAATATTTGGCAATGATTATTTAACTTATATCTTAAAAATATACTCATTTTATATTTGCAAATGTGACTCTTAATTTTAATTCTATTATATTTTCCCTATTTTGTAAATATAAAATTACATACAACATTCTTATTTCTTATGCCTAAAGTTATTCAAAATGTTATTCTTTTAATTTCAAAATTTGTAGCATGCACTAGTTCACATTTTCATTTTTCTTCCATTAGGCCTAAAAAGTTATCTAGACTTAAATTATATATTAGCTCAAGAATTCACAATATTGCCAAGTAAATACTATGCATTGGCTAGAGTTACTGTTCAAAAAAAAAAAAAAAAAAAAAAAAAAAAAAAGATGTTTACTCTTAAATTGGCGACATTGTCATGTTAAAATGCTAAGTGAATACTATTCATTGGTTGGAATCACTAAAAATTAAAAAAAAACATCATTTTTTGTCGGGCCATTTTCGTCGGAAAATGAATAAAATTCGTCGGCAATGCACTTTTCCGTCATATTTTCGACGAAAAATTATCCAACAGTAATTCACGCGTAGGAATACAAACACCGTTGGAAAAATTCCACCAGAAATTGCTTAGAAAAATTTTTTAAAAGAATGTTTTAGCCCGAGTGAGTCAGTGGCCATCATCGTCGGTTGCTGATCCAAGACTGCTCGCGGGCCAGTTAACCAGTAGCGGATTTGCCATCTCTGCGGGCCAGTGAATTGTTCCCGCCCGAGAACAGACCATGCCCGTAATCCCACCTGTAGACCCATGAACCAGGCCCGCCTGCTAACCCACCTACTCGCCTACCCAAACACCTGAGCTTCTATGCGTATTATGTTTAGTTTTTGTTACATTTTTTATTTAAACTATACTCTATCAATGTTATATATATTTGATATTATGTTTATATTATTTACTCTATTTAACATAAAAATAATTATTTAAAATGATAATATTTAGATTACATAATTTTTAACAATATTTAGTTCAATTAATTTTATTTAACAAAATGAAAATTTATTAAAACTTATTAATTATTTAAATTTAACAATAGTTAGCTTAATTAATTTTATTTAACAAAATGAATAATTATTAAAATATTACCCTAAACATAATAATAATTATTTAAAAATTATCATTTAAGTTTAATAATATTTAGTTTAATTAATTTTATTTAATGAAATGAATAATTTTAAAATTAATAAGAAATATTTTACAGAAAATTCAAAATTACGTTGAAAATCCGCTAGAAATTCTGTTGGAAAATCTATTGGAAAATATAACGAAAGATTCTAGCGAAAAATCCGTTGGAAATCTGATGGAAAAGCCGTTGAAAATATTGCGTTGGAAATCCGCCGGGAAATCTGCTGGAATTTCTGACTGATTTATTTTTGCCAGAAATCCGTCGAAAATAAGCGTCATTTTTCGTAGTGAATTACTATCATTACAATTTTTAATTAAATCAAAATCATTAATAGTTTCTACAAATGACTATAAGAAGTTGTGTTACTTAAGTCTTATAACTTAAGCAATAGTTCCATGATTTTGATTTATAAGTGGATACCATATCTATCATGTATGATAATAAACATGTAACTTTAATCATGAAAATCCTTTTTAGCACTCATGAACTAAAACACATTGATATTTGCCAACATTTTATTAGGTATTGTGTGTTAGAAGGATATGTGAATATTTGCTCTCGAGCGTTTTCGAGTTGCTTAATTGACCCTCGTTGAGCCCAAATGGAGCCCGAGTCGACTCGACTCTAGTCGAATTAAACTCAACCAGGTTTAATCAGCATCGATCAGTGCGTTTCGCCCTCGTCGAACCCTATTTGATTTCAATGAATATTATTTTTTGAGTTCAATTCCGTAGAACTAAATTATTTGAATGTGATCGAGCTCAATCCAACTCAAATTGAGTTAGATTTGGACTCAAATTCAACATGTCGTATTAAATTCAATTGATTCTATCAGGATTTCAATTAACTACTAAATCAAGAAATTACATGACCGTTACAATTAAACGTAATCCACGATTCTGCCGAAAACTTGCTGTTCAGAAGAATTTTCGCGGTTCAATAGGCATCAAGCAAGGAGCTTGTATGGCATGGTTTCAAAAGCTTCCTCTTTTGGTTTCAACGGGGAGATTTTTTTTTTTCTCCACATGAGGCCGATCCCCGGGGCGGGCATTGGGACGACACGGTGCTCCCTCTCTCGGTCTTCTCCAGTTCGCGAATCACTGAAGAACCGAAGCCCCCTCCCGATCGTTCTGCCCAGGGAAGCTCGGGCATCTCTGCCTGCTCCCAGTTCACGAGGATCAGCCCGTTCGCCCCTCTCTGTTCACAGGAAGGTCGCAAGTCCTATCCGGTTGCTCTCCTCCCCAGGTCCGAACGCCCCAGCTCCCGCCGGCTCTGTCATTCGCGTACAGCAGGAGGCGGAAACCCCTTGCCCTGGCCGTCGACTGATTTTCGCCACAATAGCAGGTCATTGCGTGTGTATGCTTTTTGATCTTGCTGGTATGTTAACTTTTTGGTGTATATCAAGTTTGATGGTTACCGGCTGCAATTCTGTTGGTGGAAATTCTTCTTTGGTCAACTATTGATTTTAAAACTCATGGTAGAACTATCATAGGATGTTTGGAGGAGTTTCTTTCGAAGTTCGTTTGGCATGATAGATTATTGTTCTTGATTTCTTGAAAATGTCAAGTCCTGATCAAGAGAAGCTTGTCGTCAAATTTCATGCTAGGCTTTCTCTAGATACCATTTCAGCCATACCAATCAAGTAAAGACGTTTCTTTTTTTTCTAGGTCTCCTTCACCTCCTCTTGAGACAAATTCTTCACTAACAGTAGATTGTGGTACCACACATAATAAATCTTTTTTCTTTAGTGCAAACTCCTTCCTTGGAAGCTAGTAATATTCCTATTTGCTTGACTGCTTCATCAAATGAAGGTTCAGCTCTTGAATCTGGATTCAATAATTTTGTTGGAAACATAAGTGAAAACCCTAAACATCAAGACACCTCTTGAAGCTGTTGGTTCTGATATCATGGCTTCAAATACTAAATCTGATTCATTTATTATGCAGATACCTGGAGAATATACTCATTTGCATAAATTTGAGGTGGATAGTATATCGCAGTTTATGCAAAATGAGATTCTTAGCAATGATAAACTAGTCCATAGGACAATGTCTGTTGCTGCTGGCAGTTCCCGATCTGAAAATGGAATTTTCTGTGAGCCTAAAAGTTTGGTTTTGGAACCTTTAGTTGATGACAGGGAGCTGATTTCAATAAAGCAAGCATCTAACGAAGGAAGTGAACATGCTGATTCCTTCATTAAATCTCAGGTAGAGGGTCAGATTATGAATTATGGTACTTCCTTGAAGAGTGAAGCATGTGAACAACCTCACATAGCTGCAGAATCGCTGTGTGAATCATCCAATTCTGGTACTTTTGTAGAGAGGGTTTTTGATGAAAAGGCTGAAATTGATTTTGGTTTGAGCTTAAGCAAAACTGATTCAAAAACTACGGCTGTTCGTAGAAAGCTGCTACACTTTTTCTGTTTGAATATCGTTAAAGCCCACATCTTCTTCTTATTTATTCATCATTCTTCTTTCCTTTTTGGAGTGTAGTATTTTGGGCTCTTGGTGCTACACAATGTGCATTGTAGCAGGCAAAGATTCTCTACTTGTCTTATTTGATGGGCTATACTATCATGTGATCCTACTTATTCGTGCTCCCTTGTTCTCTCCTTTTGGGAATGCCGTCCTTTCTGGTTTGCCTTGTTTGGATGATTTAAGCTTAAAGGAAATATTATTTTCCTAATATTTACATATTGTTTCTTTGGTGTAGCTGTAGTTGATAAAAAAAAAAAAAAAAAGTTACACCAAGAAAATTAGAATATGCACATATTTGTCTTTATTATCTCTATGTTTCCTATGGTGATGACAAAGCTTGCATGTGATTCAAGCATAGAAAATTAATTCCTACTGAATACTTCACTTAGATCTACCTTGTAATGACTGCTGTTGTGTTCGATAAGATCCAGAATTCACTTCTTCTTCTTCTTCTTCTTCTTCTTCTTCTCTAGTGATGACTTCAACTAAAGCCCTGGTTAACTATTGGTGATGCAATGGCTATAATATCCAACAAATGACTGACCTTTTCTAGCTTATGGACGGAGCTTCTATAGCTGACATTTCTTATTATTAGTCTATCAATGGATGAGACGTGAAAGGTGGTTTGAAAGGCATATAAATGATGCATCATTTTTCCTTGTTTTGGTCTTGTACTTAGAGGACCGGAAAAATTATTTTCTTTGTGTTGGAAAATATTCATATGTCATATGTTTTAAATGATAATTTATATAGATTCAGTTCATCATTATTCATGTTGTTGGAGTATTTTCTTGGAATGTGGGAAGCGCCGATTGTATCAAATCTTCTTTCTTATGATTGCAACTTAGTTGGGATTCAATATTAAATGATTTGCTTGCTTGCTACTTGGTTTGGGAAGGCAAAGTTTCAATTTTCTTGCTCAAATACATATGGTTTCATGGGTGACTTTGTGTTAGAGAGTTTCATGAGTTGTCTTCAGAATGAGAAATGCCATGAATATATGGGTATTGGTGTTAATGGATTATGAAGGGTCATTATTTTGTAGATCTGATGCTTCGTCAATCCCATATAAAAATGAATTCATAATTTTAAATCGTTTGAAGCTATGTGATTGTTTATTTCATATATCCTGTATAATGTTAAAATGTTTATTTTATATATTTCATGTTAGTATTGGGCTTGCTCATGCGAATTTTATATTAATAAAGAGAGAAGACTTTTCTGTTATCCGGTTGAAAGGCCACGTAAGCAAGAACCTTTTTGTGATATATCTATCGGATGAATGAATAGAATATTGCACATAATTCCGAAATCCTTTCTGACAAAGGACTTGAGTTTGTTTCCTTTCCTCACATCCTGTAAATGAGTGTATCAAACTAATAATTATTTGTGTCAAGTATTTCTCTAATACTTGAAACCATTAGTCAGTGCTTGAGTGCTTAGTATTTGAAGTTTAAGATGATATATTTACTTAGATGCTTTAGTTAGTTGATTGTTATAATCTTCAAATTAAGAATTGTTATCTTTTATTCATTCTATTTAGCACCTAGGGTTTGTATTATTTTTAATTTAAATAATTTTCAATTACAATTTTAAATTGTCTAATTTAGCTATTAAAATACAAGTGCTATAGAGAGTACAATCTCAACAATTAAGGAAAATAGGGAATTTTACTTAAATGAAAATTTTAACTACATAACAACAATAACAAAAATTATAATAATAAAATCATATTCACAATTAATAAAAATGGATAATCTAAATTTTGCAAAGAACTAATCAATTATAATAATAAAATCACATTCACAAAAGTGTCTTACAATCTCTAAACAACTTATTTTGATTAAAGCCTGAGGGATAAGAAGGTCAATAATTTATTACAAGTAATTAAAGCTTATTTTAATTTTCTCCAAAATTTTATTGAACTGCATTCCACTAATTATTTCCACCATGATTATTATTCCTTCTAAAACTAGAGTAGTTCCTCTAACCTAAATTATATATGTTAGAATAAAAACCATTTTATCTTTGATTTAAATTCATATTTTTAATCCCTTGAGCCCTATTCTTAGTAACATTATTCAAATCATGCTCATCCAAATACATAGTTGATCTATACCCTAAACTAACTCCATGATTATCCAACTTCTAAGACATGGATGCTACCTGGGCTATCAAATTTGATAAAGCATTCGACTTATAGATGCTTTCTACTCTCTGAGGATATACCCTACTAGAGGCCGCTAAAAATTATTTGTTTTTATCTCCTCTATCAAGTCATAAGCCTCTTTAAAAGGCTTTGACAAAAAAATTAAAAATTAAAAAAAAGCTTTAACATTAAAGAACCTCCAACTACAACATCAATAATTGACCTAAGAGATCCCACAAGCTCATTTTAAATGGTATGAATCACCAACTAATCAGATAAAGTATGATGAGGACACTTTCTAAGAATCTCTTTAATTTTTTCTCAACTCTTATAAATTGACTCTCCTTCGAATTTGGAAAAAGAAGTTATATCATTACTAAACTTGACAATTTTAAAAGATGGGAAATACTTAGCTAGAAATTTATATTCCAACACATTCCGAGTGATTATAGATCCTGGGGGTAAGGAATTCAACCACATCTTTACTTTGTCTCTTAATAAAAATATAAATAAATGAAGTCTAACAACATCATCACTAATACTATTATACTTGAATGTTGTATAGATTTCTAACAGGCTAGCTAAGTGTACGTTGAAATCCTTAATAGGAGTTAATTCCCCAAAACTGTAAATTTTGAACCATCTAAATAATGGTAGATTCTAGCTCAAAGTTACTATCTTTGATAGTAGGTCGATTAATACTCTGGTGAATTCTATCTACTATAAGATTAGCATACTACCTAAGAGATGTAGGTTGATCTTGATCTATATTTGCTTCAGCCATTCCTAATGCTATAATATTTTTAAAATTTCTAATTTTGTAAGATACTCTTGACCTCTAAATCAAATAACAAAGGCTCCTTGCTGGATCTACTATACATACACCAATCACATAAAAAATGAAACAAAAATAATTTAAATAAAACTTGTGAAAATAATAAAAAGTATTCTTTTTATTCAAAATTTAAACACAAAACACACAAATCAGATACAAGATATAGGATACAATAAGGATTAAATATGTAGCTCTTTCAACAACATATAATAAAATTGACAAAAGCATGTTACTTCCCTAGCAATAGTGCCAAAAACTTGATGGTGGGTGTTTGGCAATGTGTGCGATGGTGTGCATAATAGTAAGATGTGCATGAAATATGCTTAGATTTTTTTGATATAAATGCCCATAAAATAATACAAGTGCACGTATCGATTAAATAATAAAAGTGATATGAGAGAGTGTTGATCCTACGAGAAATTATTTTACTATAATTCAAATGAGCTAATACTATCTAATTAAGCTACAATGGTTGTCCTACACACTGAAAAGAAAATTTGGATTTATTCTTGTCTGACAAATGCAGAAGAAAGATAAGATATATATGTAAAGTTTTTGGACAATTGAAAGTGAATTTCCAAAGCATTTGTTAGTAGACTCTCCTATATTAGGTGTGAATTAGAGCATAGACATTTTTAGATATCCATCAAACTTAAAAGAAAGTGAATGAAGGTTTTACATTGTGCCATCGCAACATTACAATATGAACTAGCACTGCTGATTATGCTCCATTGCAACGTTGGACTAATCCGGCGTAGCTATTAGTTGAATCAGTGCGTCATTTGACTAATTTGACCCCACAATTCATCAACTGCTCTACTACGGTGCTATAAAAGCTGAGCGTTGTAACACTTGAATGTGTAATTGGTTCTGCGGCAATATGAAGTTTGGCACTCTAATGCTTAAATTCCTGAGACTTTGGCATTGTGATGTTGATTTCTAGCATCGCAGCATTGTGAAGCACTGTGATGCTGAATTAAATGTAACTTTTTTAGGCTCTGGTGTTGTAATGTCTGGATCTGGTGCTAGGGTGTTCTAGATGCTATGGCACTGATAGTCTAAGCGTTGTAACGTTGGTTTAACACATGAATTTTTCTCCTTTCTTTAAGATATTCTTGTATAACTGAAATTTAAGACATTAAAACACTACATAATTTTCATTTAACAACCCATCTCACTTTCCAACAACTAGGATAAAATTATTACAAAGTTGTTAGCAAGTTGAATTAAACTTGTTATGTATTTTATTGTACATCAATCACAAGCCAGTGTTATTCAAGGAAGGAACACGTCATATTATTATTCTAGTAAATGATGTTCTAGCCATCCTTAATTTCGCTCAGGTTTTTCATGATTTTTGTACTACGCTAAACATTAAGTAGGCTTTCAACTCTATAAGAAGATAACTTTTTTTATTCATAGGCTTCCTTAGAAAGGATTAGACCCTTCTTTCACTTCATGGGTTGATGCTTGCATTTCTAATATTATTCTATTAACCTCAATGTCTATCTTGAGGAGTTTTATTCCTTCCACTAATGGTATGTGTCAAGACTACCCATTATCCCCTTATATTTATTATATTGCTATGGATGGCCTCTCCAATTTACGAGATAGTAGCATTGTCAATGACACATACTCTATTATTCGGCCTTGCTTAGGAGAGATTGCTCTCTCCTCTTATACGTAGATGATTTTATTCCTTTTAGTAGAGCCTCGATCCAAAACCTTAATAGTTTTAACCAACTTCTATGTGCTTTTAAAAGGGCCACTAACATGGAATTGAATCCTAAAAACTCCTAATCTACTTCTCTAGAAATATCTTTAATCAAAGTATTTCATCTGTTGCATTAGATTCAATCTTTCTATCCTAAAATTCACTTATCTTGGGCCTTTGGTTGCTAGTTGAAGACCTAAATTGGTTGACCTGTAATCCTCCTTTATTATGTTCAATATATAGAAAGCAAAATGTCTCTTTATGGCTTAGAGATTTCAACCCTTGAAGTTCTCTGTTCAAATTAATATTACTTATTTATTCTAATGTGTATTGAACTCGTCAACTTATGATGTGTTAAATTTCTTCTTTATGGCAACATTCAAGCTAATGAGTTGCACAAGGTCTCCTGGCTCAACATCTTTCGGCCAAGAGAAATTGAGGGATTAGGTCTCCCTTTAATTAGGGTTGCAAGTGAACCGAGCCAAGCTGATCAGAAGCTTGTTCATGTTTGTATTTGTTTATTCTCAGCTCGGTTCGAGCTCAATTCAAGTTTGTTTGCTCATATTCAAGCTTGGTTCATTTAACTTATTGGATGTTCATATTTGGTTTATATTTAGTTCATGTTCGATTCATTATGTACTTATCGAATTTTTAAAAATGAGCTATTAAGCTATAAATGAGCTCTACTTCTAGATGTTTATTAGCTTAATTACAAACTAGCCTTATCAAGCTAACTAACAAATAATTGCATCGAGCCTATTCGCGAACACATCTAGCAAGTGTTTCCAAACTATCAAATGAGTCCATTCACGAACATATCTTGCAAGTATTTTCAAGTAATCAAATGAGCATGTTCGCGAACATATCTAGCGAATGTTCTCGAACTATCAAATAATCCACCTTATGCATCCCACTTTTGAAAAAAATGTTTCATAACATTGCAATTTAATTGAAACAGGCCATCTCAACTATAATTGGGGATGGCTGTCCCAATTGACATTAAAATTACAGGTGCTTTCTCCCTAAAAAAATACCATCACAAATTCTAATTGTTGCTTGTGAAACGAATAAAATGAAACTTTGAATCACCTCTTTTTCTCATGTTTGCTCTTTAATTCAGTCCTTAAGGGGTTTCTTCCTAGGATTGTTACCTTCTTCATAAGCCCAACATTGCCTTTAACTCCTAGAATATATTGCTGATATGAAGAGTTGCTCATAAGCGCATGAACATTTCTTCATGCTATCTATACACTCCCTGGACTCGTGCTTGAAGACCTGTTTAACTAGTTTTGTTGCAGTTAAACTATGTCGTGCTTACAGACAGGTTCTAGCGGAGCATTTGAGGAAATCATCAAAATGTAATTCATACTTCGTAATTTTCATATTCAGATTTGTTGTATACTCTTTTGTAGTTTATTAATGATTAATTGATTAGTAATTTGTAAATGTTACTAAGTTGTAAATTAGATAATGAGCAATTGATATGTATTATTTTATTGCAAGTAATTTGTAAAGGATTTTTTAATTTATTCATAATTTAAACTTGTTGTCAGTCTCTGTAAACTGCTTTTATTTTACATGTCAAAATTTTCATTGTTTGCTGCATTAAAATCTGGATTTTAGTGAATTTCGGGTCATATGTGTCATGTCAGGTTGACCCGTACCCGAAGCTGGTCGGGTTCGGGTCCAACTAAATAACTCATTTCTACAAACGGGTCGTGTTTGGGTTGACCCGAACAGTGCCGGGTCTTACCCAAACTCGATCCGAAACTCGGTTTTCATAGCCTACTCTTGATTTATCATATTTGGAGGATAAATTATTCTGTGTGGAGATTGGATGCAGAATTACGTTCGGACTATGAGTACACACAATATGTACATAGTGTGTATACATATGGTGTACACTAATATGTCCGAATATAACTCTGTATCCGGACTCCGTACGGAATAATTTCTCTATTTGGAGAGGATGAAAAAACCATAAGATTTCAAAAGAAAAATGGCTTGCACCTATATCATACTTAGCACTCTTAGATAAGCCCTCACCTTAAAATTTCATGAATAAAAACACACTGCCGATTGATATAATATCCACAATACTTAATCTGATATCAAGAGTTATAATTAGCTTGTGTAAAGATTGTGTTTATCTCTCCCATCTCTATTTTTTTTGTTATGAAAAAAAAAAAAAGAATGGCATTCTTATTTTTGAATTTGGCATTCTGTGGATTCCTTCCTTGCTACTACAAAGCGACCTTTTGCTTGCAGGTATGAGAATACGATTCATTTATGCGACTCAGTAGTTGGTCTCTTCAAAGTGAAGCTAAAATTTTTGTATGCTAATATTGTTGGGCTAGGCCTATCACTTACTCATGTGACTGTGAATGTAGAATTAGGTTTGAAAGAATAATAAAAAATTAAAACATAATAAAAGAATTCAAATTTTAAATAATTTTAGCTATATTTATGTAAAAGGACCTAAAAAAGGCATGTTTTATTTAATAATTTTAGAGAGACTTTGCTATCTCAGTTTTAAATTGTGTCACAAAGCTCTGCTAGGGATTGCCGCAAGAGCTCTGCTTGGGCTTCGCCCTAGCTTTTCCGGCAGTGATTTGCCGGGGGGGGATCCTTGCTGGCGTCGTCTTCCTTCGATCATCCAGGGAAGTTTTCCTTATTCTATGATTGTGGCCTTTATTTTGTTGGTTTGATTTTGTTTTCTTTTCGGCGTGTGCCGGCATGGCGTCAAAGCTTTGTGACCCGGATTTTTTAGAGGGTTCTTCTTCATTTCGTTCTTTTTTATATGTTCTTTCTGGATCGTCTGTTGCTTCTTTCCCTGAACTTAGGGTTTACTCTTTTTGTGGATTACCCTCACTTTGGAGCTCAGATGAGGAGATCAATGCTTTGATTGTCCCTTTCCAGTTTTCGTTGGTTGGTTTTTCCCGACGAAACGTCCTTCTCTGGATTCTATACGAAGATTTTTCTTTAATCTCAAATTGAATGGGGAATTTTCGGTCACCCTGTTGGATCCGAAGCATTTCCTTATCAAGCTGAATAATGATCTTGATTATTGTCGTATGTTTTGCCATATATCCTATGTAGTGCTTAACTATTTTATGAAGCTTACCAAGTGGTCGCCCCCCCCCCTTGTGGATATTGGGGTTGAGTCGTCGATCGTTCACATTTGGGTTTCTTTCCCTCATTTGTGCCCTCACCTTTTCTCTTCCCGTATACTTCACGGTTTGGGTTTGTTCTTTGGCAAACCCCTGAAAATTGATACCACAACCTCTATTTGTTCTAGGCCGTCCCTAGGTTGTGTTTTGCTAGAGTTGGATGTTACTAAGTCCTACCCTGACAAGGTCTGGTTAGGCCCTGAGAAGGTTGGCTATGTTCAACAAGTGTTTTTGAGGATTTCCCTCAATTTTGTGGCTATTGTAAGTGTTTTGGGCATTTGTTCGGTCATTGTCATCCTACTACTGAGCCGATGATTTCAGGCAAGGTTGCCTCCTCTCTTCCCTGTGAGGCTTTTCAGCCTATTTCTGATTCTAATTACATTCCTGGCTCTAGTGTATTGTCTGGGGTGCCTTTAGTTATTGAAGAGTCTGTCTTGCCTGTTGTGGAGAATCCTGTTATTGCTAAGGAGATTGAGGATATTAACTTAGTGAATATTGAGTCCGTGAAAACTTTGGCTGCTACGTGTGATGATAGCCTTGTAGCTTTGGTCGTTGAAGGCCAGTCTGTTGGTGTTCTGGTCCCCTCCCCGTCAGCCCCTCTTGTGCGTGAGGTTGGGAGTGTGGAGTTTTTGAAGGAAATGCCCTTGGTTTCTTCTTTTTATGCTCCTAATTTTCGTGGTGTGGGAGAGGTGATTTGTCAAACTAATTGTAATGGTAGCTTATCATGTGGGGCAATTATGCTTGCTCCGACTAACCTGTCTGTGGAATATGCTGAACCTTTGGTTGTTGCCTCTGATGTGTCTTGTCCTATCAATGAGTTGGTTCATGTGCAGTTGGTTGGAACTTCTTGTGTTTCTCCTGTGCAATTGGATTTGGAGGGTTTTGTTTCGTCGTCCCCTCTAGCTCCTCAGCTATCGTCCAGTGAACAGGAACAGTTTTTTGAAGTCCCTATTTCTCTTATATCTAATTAGGAATTGAAATGCCTTTTAAAGTCTACTATAAATCGTATCTGTCTTGAGCAAATTGATTGGTTGGAGGGGTCAGACACTTCTAGTGGTAAGGATGAACATGGAGCTAATTTTGCATTACAGTTTAATCATCCTATGGTCCCTGTTACCTCTTGTGGTAGAGGTATACGTGGCAAAAAATAAATTTGTCCTTTGTGTTGGTTTCGGATTATCCCTTTGGGTTGCTAATGTTGGCTGTTTTGATGGTTGGGTTTACCCCTTTGCTTTTGGTTGCTGTGGTTGGGAGGTTGTGGACAATTTTGCTGTTTTGGTTGCCCATTTCAATCAGCTTCGCTATTGACGACGAGGAAGGAGCTCTGCTGCGAGTGTCGTGGATGGCCAGGGTTGGTTGGCAACTTGGGTGGCTCGTTTTGCTGATTTGGCAACTTCTCGCTTTTGATTTTGTTTTCTAACATGGATGGCCATCCCTGGCAACCCGGTGCTAGTATGAGTCTGCGAAGTTATTATAACTCCCATCCATTTTTCAATTTCTTTGCTTATAATTTATTACTTGTAATTATATTGCTGTGGTCCTGAATGGGGTCTTTGACTGTATCCTTTTCTTTTTAATGTAATTTTATTATGTAAAAAAAAAAATGAGAGAAGGATCAAAATAATTTATTGACTCTATATGAAAAATTAAAATAATCTTCAACTTTATTAAAAAATCATTTAATCCCTCACTTGTTTAATGTGGAATCAAATAGCCCCAAATGAAACTATTTTAATATTTTTTTTAAAAAAAGACTTGAAAGATCAAAATGATGATTTAATATAATTAAAAATAATTTTAATCTTTCATGTATATAAATAGTCAATGAACCACTTTAAACCTTTTTCTCTTAATATAATAAAAGAAAATTTATAGTACGCAGGTATAAAGAATAAATTTATCCCACCTTCAAAAGGGAAAATTATTACATCCAGTTTCCGGATTTGTCCGGAGGCAAATCCAAACGCGCTACGTCACTCGGACCCTGGTACATTCAGGTGCGTCCGAGTGATATGGCGCGTCCGGATTCGCCTCCGAACGGTTCGGACGCCGGACATAATAATTCGCGCTTTAAAAGGCATGAGAGTCATAGCGATAGCTGGTAAAATAAATATATTCTATTTTTATTTTAGTTTCAGTTATTTTTTGTTATACAATAGTATAATAAGTACTTAAAATAATGAAATCTCAACTTACAACACATAAATTGATAGAGCGTCAGTGATAGAATTTAGTGAAATTTTAAAATTTCTATCTCAAACAAAATCAATCAAAGCCAAATCGATTTCAATCAAAAATCCAAACCAAATCATCAAAACATAAAGTCCTGATTTAGGATTCATTTGAGACGGCTTTCTTGCTGATTTTTTAAATAACTTTTTTAAATTTTCTTACAAAAAGATTATTTAAAAAAACATAAAAAAATCATCTCAAACGAAATCATAGACATGCAAAAGGAAACAGAAAAATTCCTTTTATTCAAAATTATTTATAAAAATAAGATTTAACAGTTCAAACTAAATTTAATAAGAAAATGAATAAAAAATAAAAATAAACAAATCTATCACCAAATAGTTTGATAAAACTAATGATGTTGATGGTGGGGTCGACTTGAACTTACATGGAGCCTATGAGCAGTCATTGCTGTGCTGTTCAAGGTATCAGACACCAATCACAAATGCCAAAACGAAGCCACTTCTTTGAAGAAAAAATGCTGTAAACTATTTCAAAAATATAATCGTTACCATATTAGTCCTCTCGTTCAATAGTCTTGCAGGCCAAAGATAGACTTGGTGCAAAATTTTAATCAACCTTGTAACTAACTATTCAGAAGCTACCTGCCAAGTGTAATAGTAGGCCAAACTAGCCAAACAAAATAAGATAAAAAAAAAAAAAAATTGAATCCCAGCTTTAGATTTTGTAGCAAATCAAATCATTTAAATTTGCACAATTACTGGGACTGTAGACTCATGGTTGAATCCATTCATGGAACAGTTAAGCTAGCTTTACCAAGCACCCAGAATGGTCAAGGAAACCTCAAGAAAAAATTTGCTTGATCTTGGTTTTCTGATCTTCAGTTAGCGATCTAGGGAAGGAAACTTCGAAAGTAACATATAGATCTCCTTTCTTTGAGCTCATATGCACAGGCATTCCTTCACCTTTGAACTTCCTAATTTCTTTAGGTTTGGTGATTCCCTGAAAATTAAACTTGTTTATTATACACCAACTTTAAAGGCGCACGAGATAAAGGTAAAGGCTTGGATTAGCCACTAACGTTCATGCCGATATCCACTAGATGACCATCGAGATGCTTCATGGTTTTTTCAAAGCCAACAAGAGCTTCAAGCTGACACATGGGAAAAACTATTTACATCAGTGAAATTGACATAAGAAAAAAAAAAAAAAAGAACTGCAAAAACTGCAGATAAAATAATGTAGCATTCATCCATCAGCTTGCATTAAGGCGTCTATTCAAGGAGAGATTATTCTGCGCGGACACCTGGACAGGAGAATCGTCTGGTACCGCTTGGTACAGCGCGGATACTGGACAGGAGAATTGTCTGGTATCGCTCGGTACAGAGTGCGGTATACTTTTGAGGTGATGTGGTGCATTTTTATTGGCCTTTGGATGATGTCCGGACTCTGCACAGAATAATTTCCCAAGAGAGGATAATGATGTACCGCAGGATCTATCTGCTGTAAATCGTGATATTTGTCACATCATTGAAAGAAATAATGAAATCAAAATCCCAATAGGAGACACACAAGAGCACCAGCTAAGCCAAACTGAATGAAGCCTAGACCGAATGCCCTCTTAAAGCCACTCGGCACCAGCTAATCAATCTCCCATCATTATAAGGTAGGGGTGTAAACGAGTCGAGCGAGTATTTGCCCAGCCTGGCTCGTTTAATCCTGAGCTCGAGCTCGAAGTTCGAGCTCAATAAGTGGGCTCGAGCTTGACTCGAAAGATCGAGCTCGTTTGAAAAGCTCATTGAAAAACAGCAGCTGCGGATAGATTTTTTTATAAAATAAGCTTTCAAATATTATAAAAACATAATATTATAATATAATATATATAATTATATATATCGAATTATATCGAGTAGCTTGATAAGCTTTAGAGTCGAGTTGGGTTGAGCTCGAACTCGAGCTCGTTTATCATTCGAGCTCGATTGTAGGCTCGAGCTCGAGCTCGAAGCTCGATAAGCTCAGCTCGCGAGCTCGTTAATGAGTCGAGTTCTATCCGGCTCGGCTCACTTACACCCCTATTATAAGGTGCGTTTGTTGGAACTTCTGATAAATTCATATTGGAAGGTACAATTCAACGTAAATCGAGCGTTCTCACTTTCAATGTCAAGAAACAACTCAAAAGATTGAATGAAGGCTAATTTGGGCACATGAGAAGTGGGGAGGGATCAAGAGATAGAGAGAGAAAGCATCATCACTTTTTAACAAGCATTCATCCACAACTTCGTAAGCGAACATGCGGAGGGATGAAGAAAGAGCAATTGGCACATGCATTCTTAATCAACAAATTAGTTAGTTTAATTTTATCTTACTAATTATTGAAAGTACAACGTGTGGGCAAGAGTGCCATAATGCAAAATTGAGCCCTTCCATAATAAATCTAATTATTTGTGCCAAGCAACCCTACCATCACGTTCATATTTAAGGCATGAAACCTAAAAACCTAAAAACAAATTAATTTAACACCCAATAATTAAACATTTACATTTCTTATTCTCTTCTTTACATTTTGATTGAACAAATATGAAAAAAAACTGATACCTAAGCTAAGGAATCGATTGGGAAACTATGAGTGCAAAGAGGGAGGGTATTTATAATCCTAAGAAACCTAAAAACCTAAAAACAAATTAATACCTAACAACACCCAATAATTAAACATTTACATTAATTCCTTGATATTCTCTGCTTCTCAACAATAACCTTGCCCTCAAGATTGAAAAAAAAAAATGAAAAAAAACTGATACTCTATCAAGATCTAAGGAATCGATTGGGAAACTATGAGTGCGATGGTTGAGGCAGATATGGTTGAGGATTCTGTAGGAGCAGGGAGCAACGGGATCGATGTGAAGGGGATGAAATAGGGGCGAGATTTGTACAGGCAGCGTTAGGTGTATGTGGATTTAACATTTATAGCAGTGAACAGCGACAACGAAGATAGAATCAATCTAGCAAAGTGAAGGAATAGCACAACATATTGGATTAGACATTTCTAGAACGAAATCAAATTAGAAATCTTGGCAAGGGAGTCAGGAAGCGAAGTTAACGGAGACATAGGTGGAAGTAGGCGTGTCAATAAATGATCCTACTGGCCAACCCGATCTAAGAAATCTGAGTCCAGGTTGACCAGTTTAATAAACGGGTCGGGTGTGAGTTAGACTTTTTAAGCAGTTTATTAAACAAGACGGGTTCTGATTGACCCGCGAACCATTTTTAATCCGACATGTCAACCCATTTTAAACCTAGTGATAGGATTCGGTAGTTGCAAGATCCAACATGATCTAGAGGTGGATAGATAAGATGGAATTAGAGTTGTCTAAATTGGCAATGGCAGAATGGAGATCTAAGAATATTGGCTAGGAACAATTTATAATATGAAGGCAAAATTAGGATCTGATGGGCCGCGATATAGTGACAACACGGTGGAGATCGTGTGGGTTTGAGCTCGAACGAAGACTAGAGTTAGCATGCACGTGACAAGATTTGATTGTGATTGGCAAGTTAGTGCTGTGAGTTTGTGGAAAATGGATCTGGGGTTTAGCAAACATAGTGGAAGATCTAGATCTAGCTAGGTTGAACAACAGGGTCAAATATGGGATGACATAAGTAAAGATGAAGGAAGAGATGGGGACACCCAAAGATAATGAGGTCAACGAGTGCACCAATGATTTGAGCTTAAATACAAACGATAGCAAAAAAAGCAAATAAATTGATAAGTAGGCAATTACAGCATGCCATGTAATTAGTGAGAGCAAAGGAGATGAGGGCATCCCAACAAACCTAATAACAATCGAATACCTAATATCCACTAATCAACCCATTAAATTAAGTTAGAACAAATAGGAGTAAGAAATAAATGAATAGAAATTAAAAAATAGGAAGGAAAATGAGTAACAAATACAACATACTTCAAAGTTGTCCAAAAAACAATTAAAATTAATACCAGACAACACTTCCCAGTAATAATTGGTGAAGGAGGATTCTTAAAGCCAAATAGTCCTAAACAACTCCATATATTTTTGGTAAAAAGGTAACGATGAAGATGTTAAGAATTAACAAAAGTGCAGTTATTGAAGGTGAAGAATAATGAGAAAGAATTCAATACAGAAGTAGTAGAGTGAACCTAGATTGGCTACGGGTAACACTGATAACAGATGACCAAAAGGAGTACTGTATTATACATTTTCTATAGATCAAGCTACTAGAGTTAAAGAAAAAAAAAAAAAGCATAAGTACTGAAATATGCAATGGCATACAATTGTACTAGATGTTGGCAGTATTAACAATTAATGAATTAAAAAAAAATAATGAATCGAGTTTGTAAACAGGTTATATGCTCGACGCTACTGGTCTTATAAATACAATCACAAATGAACCAGAACAGGGAATGATAAAGATCAAATCTGACAATCTTTTCATTCATATGCAACTTAATCATATCGGTTCTAGTCATAACCTGGCACTTCCAAGTGATGAATTTAGAGGTCAGGGTCATGGTTTTAAATGAAATTAGCGGACAATCTTGCAATCAGTAAACTGTTCAGATGAAATAGCTGTGATAATAATAATAAATCAGGCCAACATAAAAGTAAATGACAAAAATTTAAGGAGAGAACTCAGTACCAAAGAAATTGTCACTGTTGTGTATAGATCACTGCCTTCTCTTCGGAATCGGTCATGAGCTGCAGTTCGAATCCTAAACTGTTTGGTAAAACTATGCTTCAGTAAAATCAACAATCAATTTTCTAATATAGAAGTCAAACTCGTATCTTCTTGCTTTAAGAGTATGATGCACTGGTACCTTAAGATCACCATTTTCTCCATCTATTATAGGCTCACCATCCTCATAAAAGGTCACTTCCTGTTTAAAACAAGGGTATGCTTACGTGAGTGACAGCAAGCACGTGTTGTGGGAGACAGACAGAAAAGAGCCTGTTCAAGAAAAAAAATGCGTGTACCAAAAACCACAAAACCTTCCAAAAAAAAAACCATCTATCTAGTAAATATAAAGGAATATTCCGGAAAAAAAAACACACTATAACAACAAAATACTATAATAGCACTTGTCGAGTGACCATATGATATTTACTCCATGCCTCCAACAGTGAGACCAATGGTTCATAACCTTAAATTGAAGATATTACCATTTTATTAATTGTTGCAGCAAAGTCATTCCTCAGTTTCCAAATGTTAAAGGTTTCTTAAGCAACATTATCAGGCATTGGAGAAAATATACAATAGAAGATGACCAAAGTAGCTGCCACGTTATTTCCTTGTTCTTTAGGAATGGATTTTTTTACACAGTACCAAATAGGAACTCCTTCTATGGGATCAACCATGGAAGAAATAACGCTCATAAGAAATAAGAATCAAGAAACCGGATTAAATTACAAACAGCCTTTTTAGACTCCAAAACCCAATAAAAATGATTAAATGTTAATATTAGATCAGTAGTCAAATAAAACTTTTATGCCAAAATCTATAAAATTAGTCTAAATTTGACATTTGTTGGTGCAAGGTAGTCCCTAAAAGCATATCATGAACAAACCTGATTGTGTGAAACGAAGGATAAAATTTGCTAAAAAAAAGTGCAAGTGAAGAATCCTAATTTAGCTCAATTGAGAAAAGAACAAGGAGTTAAGTAGAGTTTCACTTGTAACATACGTGCTACAACTTCAACAGAAATGCGGTAAAAATTGGGCATGGGTTGACTATGCAAAAAATTAAGATTATACTTGCTGCATGGAATTTAATATTTAAAATGGGAAGAATAGAGAATTAATGAACATAACGATCAAAAGGATAACAATAACATGTTTGCAAGACACTTAATGAAAGGGGAATCCAAAAACATTAGGAAGATAACAAGCTATGGTATATCAAAAAGTATATAACTAAGATGAGGTAGGGATAGTAATACATAAATAGGTGAAAAATAAAATTTTGAAGTGAATAGTGCTGGTCATAGGGTGCTTAACATTAATTTAATTATCAACAAAGATATTATAAATGGATTAGCATTTATTCTTAAATTAGATAAAAATATAGTTTGGAAAAACAAGGAAAGAGAGATCAACTATCACAACATCTAACTAAAGAAGCAAAGAATAATTACTTTGCAACTTAAATGTAAACAAGGGCTGTAGTAGGACTGCTATAAAAGAGTCATCGTGAGTGTTGAATAGAAGGAATTATTTTGGTGAGAGAAATCGAACGTGATTTCCTGGAAATATATAATCATACAATAGCCAACATATATCATTAAAGAACAAGAACCCTTATTTGCTACCAAAAGTAGAGCTAGAAAATCATAAATATATTTTTTTTACTTTGAAAGAAAGAAAAATATTATTAGCAATTTCACGAATAAATTCTAACCAGAAAATAGAATATTTGACACTGATGACCAATAGAGATGATAATTTTCTTGATGCATTTGCATTAATAAGGAAATATTGTTTCTCTTTATGTCATTTATTGTTATTCCAATAGGAAGCTTGGGCATTCAATTGTTCATTTATTTCTATAAATAAACCCATATGACTGGTGAAATCAAATTATGTGAGAAGAACATAAATTTTACCCCATATTTTGGTTCTATGGTTCTACCTTCCAGGATTAGGAATCAACACAAACTGCTTTTAAGGATTCAAGTGTTCAAACGCCTACTACAACTTATAAATTTATTGTATTATTATTTTATTTTCTCCATGTTATATTTTCTTTTCTTAAATTCATATTGAATCTATAATTTGGTTGCCTAATCTATAACAATTTTGCAACAAATACAAAATTCTAATTGTTTTCCCACTACTTTTCATCAATTTTATAAAATTTGTTATTATTAATTTTCATTGAGTTTTCTCTATCCTATCGTCTTGTGTCTTTTCATTTTCCTCCTATAACTGAAAATACCCCCTCTCCACCCCTCAGATACCAATATTTATATGAACCACTAGCTAGAACTAAATCAACTCGTTATGGTACCATGCCAATTACATTGATAATCACTAACAATGAATGCAATTAACCATTTTGGATTTTACAAGATACCAAATATTGCAAAATCATTGAAAAACCCCCATTTGGATTAAAATTTAAATTCAAATTATAACCATATTACCCATTTTCTTAAATCTCTCAACTAACCAAACCATTTCTTTTCAAAATAATACCAGTATTAAACATTTTCTTAAATATCGCAACTAATCAAACCATTTCCTCTCTTTCTCCACTTCTCATCAATTTCATATAACTTTGCATTTAAATTTTTCATTCAGTTGTATTGTTTTTGACTTTTCTCACCCATCACCTAGTGCCTTTTCACTTCTCTCCTATGATTGAAATCACCTTTGTTGTCAAACACCAATACACATCTGCACCATGCCAATTGCATTCATTAGTAATCTATCCAATCAACTCCACAAAATGTGCAAACCAATCTTGTAAAATCCCTAAACAACCATATATAGGATTCAATTTAAATTCATAACTAAAACCATTTTTTTAAATCATTCAACTAGGCAAAACATTATAGAATTAATTTCATCGCGAGCAAATAATAATTCTCTTAATAGGAAAAATAAAAAAAGAAAATAAGAATATAACTCTATTTTCCTTGAAGCTACAACCAGTTCTTTTGATTGGCAATCAACAAGAATCTGCCAAACCTTCCTTAGAGGTCATCTACACTCCTTAAGAACTACATAGAAACCAAAATTGGATCATGTTTAATAATAAGGTATCATTACGTTGAGTTGAAATTTTTTTAATTAGTAATTAGCATGTAAAGGTCCTTGTTTTAAGAAATTTTGTTTAATGTAACACCTAATATCAAATCTTAGAATTTAAATGTGACTTTTTTTTTTACCGAATTATGAGATACCCTAGATTGCAGGTTAGTGGATATAAGAACTATTATGGGTTTGAAAAATATTTCCCTGATTATTGTCATGTTAGAGGCATTTCATATAAGCATTTGTGTTTGTTTTTGCACTATAATGCATCAGCACTTTTCTTCAAAGAAATATATAGTGTTTGACACATATTGGATACGACAACATTCAACACACCTCCAACACGTATTTAGATATGCCATTTAGATATGCCTAAATTAGGCATGAGTGTCCGACATGTGTGTCTTAAATACTTTATGGAAAACCTTTTTTAAAATATAATTTTTGTATTTCAAATTTTTATTTATCAAAAAAATAAAAATTAAATTTCTTATTTCCTCTCGATAGCCCCAAATCAATTTCCCACATGCAATACCTTATTTCTCGAATATTCCTATTTTCATTTTTCTCTGGTTGGTCATGGCCAGGGTTTCACAAAGCCCGCTCGACATCATCACAATATCAACCTCTCAAAAACATCTTAAAATCGAAATCTAACGTTATCTTGGCATTGACACTCGACGTCAGCAAACACTTACAATCATGCTCCCACACCGTCTCAATATCTCATATTTGTCTAATGTCGTTTCAACATTGACGACCAACACCATCTTGACATTGATGGTTAACATCATCGCGATATCAATGTCCAATACCATTTCAAGATGTCCAACACCCAACATCATTGTTATCTCCCCTCTCGATGCCTAACACACGACATAGATGTCCGACTATCTACATATAATATCAATCATTTTAAGCATACATTCTAATTAAATGACATATTATTTCTCAATTATTATTAATATTATGCATATTCAATTTCTATATAATGTTTTTTAAGATATAACAATTATAATAGCACCACATAAGGAATCCATCTCATGGAAGTTTTACATCTACTCCCAATACTTCTAATGATTTAAGAGATTTATTGTCTGATGTTGTACTTGGAAGGACATAGCAACGTACAAATCATGGTGCATCACCTTGACCTCTCTAGGCTACTAAAAATGTCCTCATGGTAAGTGCAAATGACCATCATCAATGACTTGGTCAGGAAAAGAACCCTATAGATCATATGAATCTCAACAATCACTAAGATCTTAGATATCATAATGACCCTAATGACTAGAAAGATAATAAAGACCATTGGTACCATCTAACTAAATATTCTAATGTTGATCATGATGTTTGACCATATAAGCATCATAAAAAGGTCATGGAATTTGTGGTTGTTGACAAATGTTGACTCCAAAATAGTCAAAAAAGTTAAATTACAAGAGCCCACCCATGAAGAAAGAATTAAATTAGAGTTTTAAAAATTATTTCAAATATAACATCTAGAAGGTTTGATTTTTCTTAAGGAACATGTATAGGTTAGCCATTTAATAGAGATAAGATGAATTAATGAAGGTGGTTGGCACATTTCTTCATTAATGAGCATGCCTCTATTTTTTCCCAAAATTTTCCTCTTATTTTTTAATTATGATAATAATTAACTCTATAAATAGTGCTAGAATGTAATAAAAAAATTTAGCTTTTGAATAATAAGAAAATCTTGAAGAAATTTATTCTCTTTTTTGTTAGTGTTTGGTGGCCTACTTTGATCAATCATGGTGAGATTAGTTAGTTATCTTTTTATTCTTATTTACTCTTTTTTAAACATTTGTATCATCTTCCCCTACAATATAACCATCTTTCAAGATCATTCATCCACAATTCAAGCCTTAAAAAGGTCAACCTAACCCTCTTCAAATCCTTGACCTAGTTTAGACTCTCTTGCATCTAGTCTCATTCTCAATACCACTGCAAAGCTTTTAACCTCATAAAACTTTACCATCAACTCTAGATCATAAGTTCACACCTTAATTTTATCCTCCACGATCTTAGCAATTTACTCTGCTCAAAACCTATTCCCTATAGTGAACATGCAAACCAGCCTAAATTAGCCCAAAAAGGAGTAGTCTCTCATTCCTTCAACCTCACCCCACAAACTACTCATCTTTCCACTAAAAAATCTAGATTAGTTTTTTAAATAATAAACTAAATATTCATAAGCATTTTATTAACTAGGGAGATTTACATACGTACCACTTAATACTACTCTATATACATATTTAACACTTCAAACTTTAATATTACATACATACCACCCATAGTTCATTTTCATATCAAATATGAGAGGTAGGAAAGAAATATAAATGGTATATTTGATATTAAAATAATATAGGGTGGTATGTATGTAATATTAAAATTTTGGATGTTAGATATATAAATATGATGGTATAAAGTGGTATGTATGTAAATTTCCCTATTAACTAATGCCACCGAAAGCACCACCCCCCCCCCCCCCCCCCCAATTGTATTTGCTATTAAAGCTAGGTTTGGAAGGAGAAATTTTGGTTTGAATTTTTTACAAACAAAATGAGCTTTCTTGTGGTGGACTTGTCTTCAAGCCTGTGAGTTATTCCAAAACTTTTGAGCTAAACTAATTTCTTTTTATGATATTTTAAATTCGTATTAGTAGCATAAACATGATGTATATAACTTCTAGGCCTATGGTGATAGCATGATATTTTAACTAGTTAGCTCCACTAAGTAGCTAATCATTTCTCCCTTGTGTGAACTTATCTTAAAAAATAAAATTAAAAAAAAAAAAAAAAAAACTTGAAAGAACACCTTAGTGAGAGAGTGCTCTACACTTCAAAATAACCTCACAATTAGTGCAAATTTAAAATTTTATTATTTTATTTACTTTTTTATTAATGCTTATGATTAACTCTAGAAATTATTTGGATCAACTTTTGATAATTTGCTTTCTTAAGAATTAGAGGCTTGGTGATCTTAGGCATTTTTCTTTACATGCATAATGATATATGCTAAACTTAGTGTTTTAATGATAACAGAATTTTGTCAAAAAGACTTCGGTCTAAGGAGAGCTTGGGATTTAAGAGGTCTTGCATCCCCTTCCTCCTCACATGAAAACTCTCTTAGCCTAAAATTCATTTTTGATTACACATTTAAATTATCTAATACCCTTTCCTTCTCATCTCATTCATTTTTTTAAAATTAACGGCATAGCACCTAAATCAATTTCTGAGGACCAAGTTGAAAATTTGACCAGGATAGGAAATACTTTAGATCTTTAAATTCATGAAAATTGTTTAAAGACAAACTTTTAGAAGAAAATAAGAATCAAATGCAAGCTCTTATAGCTTATATACAAAATAGAACCTCAATTCCCCTTACAGTACCAACTCAATCTGTTCCATTAGAATAAAAGAAGAAGAAGATTCACACCCAAACTCATAGAAAAATCAAACACTTAGGAGACCACCAACATACAGAAATGGAAGGATAAGGAGAGAATCGATCTAGGGATGTTGAAGACTTTAGTGATCCATCCCAAAGAGTAAAAGTTCAAGCACCAATATATTATGGCATACATAACCCAAATAAATATTTAAACTTGTTAGTTCAAATGGATGAATTTTTTGACTGGTATAAAATGGATGACTATCAAAAAATTACTTTTGCTAAAATGAAGCTAGTAGGATATGCTAAAATTTATTGATTGAAACTGCTAGTCAATGAACAAAAAGACTAGGGAGAACCAATCTCATTTGGATAGAAATGAAGGAAATATTAAGAGCGAGAAAATTGTTCTAAGCACCATGATAAGAAATTGCATAGTCATCTGCTAACTTTAAGATAAGGTAACCTTTTGTAATTGAATATTTTTAAAAACCTAATTTCTAGAATCGATTGTGCTAACAATGATTATCAACATGTTTATAATGATAAATGCACAAATAAATTTCTAAGGGCTTTATTTAATTATCTATCTTTTGTGCATAGAGATGGTGTTGTATGTTTAGTGGTGTAGACTACCTTTGGAGAGATCTAGGTTGATCAACCTACTCTCCAACTTCTTATAGTGGATCTTCCTTTTTTTCACCCTGTAATGATTTTTATTGTTCTCTTTTGATGGTGTTCATGATAGGTTAGTGTAATGTTCATGGATACTATTTGTTAATTGAGCATTTTGTAAGGAGATCTACTTTAAGTTTAGTCACAAGTTGTTTGTCTATTCAGCCTTTCTCTTATTGTCCCTTTAGAAGTAGTTTGAAATATTTCACCTTCAATTTAATTATGTAAGATATCCCATATTATGATTCTCAGTTCTACTTTTCATTATGAAGGATTCCTCTTTTACAATGGCTGGAGTCTATGTTTCACTGAAAAAAGTTTTCTCAAATTAAGATGGAGGTTATTGGTAAAGTTCCTTCTTGTTATTCTTGAATGATTAAGAATTTATAATTTGGCATCCAAAATCTAAATTCAAGAGATTGAAAATTTCATAACTCGTGATTTGAAAGTAAAGCATGTTGAGTGGGATTGTGTATGTCTTGCAAGTGTAGCTAAAGCTCGCAACCTTTATTTCAAGATTGTGATAATTCGTTAACTTTTAGCTTCATATTTTTGATCCAATTGTTATGCTATTTTAACTCCCTTGGGTTCGTTTGAACTCTGTTATGTAGAGTTCAAATCCAAGTAATATTCTACTAGTTGAGGGGCGAGGTTCTCCAAATATTCTCGGGATATCTGAGTATCTTCATAAGCGGGTTTTATCTTTCCATCTAATTAGAAATTTATAAATGTTAGCAGGATTTATGGGTGCTTCTTATGTAATAATAGACTTAACTTCAAAGATGGTGAGTGGGATGAGATTCTGTTTGTGTGAAACCTTGTCTCCTACTAAAGAGTCAGACTGAATAAGTGGAGGGTTGCTAACTCATTCATATGATAGCATATCTTCAATATTAATAACCTGGATGAATGAGCATATTAGCAGAAAAATTAAGGTGGTAAGCATTCGATCCAATTTTTTTATGAATTTAAAAAGGACCACAAGCCCGCATATGTGATTTCATGTATTTGGTGGTTTGATAATGCTCGGGATGGATATAAATCAAAATATAATCATGTTTGTTATATTCTTGTGTTAAATAATTACATTTTGCCTTAGAAATATAATTTTCATTATTTATAGTAATTTGCTTGCTTATGTCTTCACGAATACTTCAAAAGTCCATAGCAAATGAGAATGCTGCATCAAAAAATGCATGAGATGGTAAATTAGTTACATTAAGTGGTGTTTTAGAGTTTTGATCATAAACTATCTTAAAAGGTGATTTAATTGTAGTTTGGGAGACAGTACTATGATAGGAAAATTATGATGTAAGAAAATATAAATCTCAATTTCTCAAACTTTTACCTACCAAATAGCTAAGCAAGTTTCCTAAAATCCGATTTAGTACTTCAATTTGATAATCAATTTGAGGATGAAAGACATAAGAGAATTTTAATTTGGTGCTTAATATATTCCAAAAGTATGACGCAAATCTTATATCACTCTCAGAAATAATGGTTGAAGGGAGACCATACAGTCGTGCTATTTCTTTAAAGAATAACCTAGCTATATGAGACGCGCCATTTATTTTGGAGCAAGGTAATAAATGAGCTCTTTTTTAGAACCTATCAACTACTACAACAATATTGTTATATCACAAGCCATCCTAGGTAGTCTTAAAATAAAATCCATTAACAAGTCTTCTCAAGCCCTATAAGTAATGGGTAAGAAAGTATATTATCCAGACCTCTATTTAGTGGCTTTAGCTTGTTTACATATTAAGCATTGAGCCATTAAATTTTGAACATCTCATTTTAGTGAGGGCCTATAAAATTTCTTCTCCATCAAATATATGATTTTGTTATTTTTTTTCCAAAATGACCAACTATTCCTTCATAATGTAATTTCGCGATAAAAAAAATCTCTAAGAGAAGTCCTAGGAATACAAAATTATTTTTTCTTATACATATATCCGTTGATGATTGAGAATTGTGAAGTTAGGGATTTGTCCAAATGTGATAAAGTGAAAATCAAGGCACACTTGATATTCATTTCTAATTCGATTAAATCCTTGGATCTTTAATTCTAGGGAAAAAAATCAAGTTCACCTTAGATAAGTCATTAGCATATTCTCATTTCCAAGATTTATGTTTGAGTACGAAGGAGTAGTTTTGTAAAAATTCAACATATTTGTTGTGCCTGTAACTTAATTTACATTGAATACTAATGAATTTTAGGGCATGATAATCATACTTGAAATAAACTCCTTATGTAAAGGATAGTGTCTCCAATGTCTCAAGGATTGAATTACTGTGTAAAATTCTCTATCAAAAGTGAAATACCTTTTTTTAGCTTTATTCAACGTTTCACTAAAAAATGCTATAGGCTGATTCTCTTTATTTAAAATTCCCTAAATTCAGTTCTTGAAGATCGCAAGTCACTTCAAAGGCTTTAAAAAAATGAGGAAGCTTACGGACTGAGGCAAAAGTAATTAGAACCTTAATTTGATCTAAGATTTTTTATGCATCATGGGTCCAATAAAATTGATCCAATTTTAGCAAATCAGTTATTGAGGCTACAATATTATTATAGTCCTTGATTATTCTTCTATAAAAAATAGCTAAACCATTAAAGCTATTAATCAAAGTAAAATTCTTATGTAATGGCCACTCTAAGATTATTCCAACTTTGGAAGGATCATGTTTGAGCTCATCCTCGGACACAATAAATTCTAAAAAATATCACATCCATTTACAAAAAAAAAAGCACTTTTTAAATATGTGTAATTTTTCTTATCTAAATATTTCAAAGACTTGTTTGAGATCTTATAGGTGCTCATTTTCGCAAAAACTAAAAATTAGTTTATCATCAAAGTATACTACCAAATATTTTTCTATATAAATTCAAAGAATAATATTCATCAGTTTTATGAATATGTTAGGAGTATTTGAAAGTTCAAATGGCATGGCAAGCCATTCGTAAAGTCCAACAGGGATTTTAGAAGCAATTTTTCTCTTACCTCTTATCTAATTTAATTTAATGATAATCATTTTTAAGATCAATTTTTGAAGAAAAATTTGCTCCACTCCTAAGATTAAATATAATATATCATCTAATTGAGGAATAGGAAACCTATACTTTATAGTAAATTTATTTATTGTCTGACTATCAACACAAATTCGTCATGTCTCATTTTCTTAGGGGTTAATAGAGTTGGGACTACACGTGCTAAGATTCTCATGAATATAACCCTTTTTTAGCAATTCCTCAACTTTTTTGATCTTATTATGCTCAATATGGTTTATCCTATAATGAGGAAAATTGGAAAGTTGAGTAGCAGGTAAGAAATCAATGCAATGTTGAATGTCTCTAAGTTTATCAGGAAGCTCATAAGGAGAAGTATTATTAAAATCAGAGAGGAGTGAGGAGACCACAACAAGTATGTGAGTCTCAATAGAGTCTGATGTGACTTCCTTTATATGTAATAGGTGAAACTTGTCTCAGAATTGATAATACTATCCATAGCAGTAGGATTTCCTTTGATAATTAGTTGAAGTTTTGCAACTTTCTTTGAATTGGACCTAGGTTGCAGATCAGAAGTTTTCATGGAATGATATAGAGGGTGTCTTCTCTAGAGGTTTCACTAATAAGAGTTTAATGATCTTATAATTATGGTTGAAGATATATGTATTTTCTTAACCATAGTGAATACCGTCAAATCATACAATCAAGGTCTTCTCAATAGAATGTGAACAATGTCCATGGGGAGAACATTATATCAAATTTGATATTCATACTTATCAAATTTTATAGGAACTAGACATCTACTTATAATTGAAAGACAGATGTGTCTGGAGATTCAATTTTTAGGTTGGCTCTAGAAGAGTATGGGTTGAAATAACATTCATTGCACTTCCCCTATCTATGACCTACACATTTTTTCATTACACATAATATAAATGCTAAAGATATTTTTTTCTCCTCTTGTCTTCTGTTTCATTTTTAGCTACTGTAAGACACTTCATTACATTAATTTAAGGGTCATCAATGAATTTCAATTCTTCATCAGATAGTGGAATGTCATCATGAACTTCTAAGTTATTATTTATTGGATCATCAATTTCTTCTAGGAATAAAATTTGGATTTTACATTGACTTTGCATATTTCTTTTTTTATGACATTTAAAATACATTATTTCTCTAGTATTCTAATACTCCCTTTTAATAGGAGCTTTGGGCGACTAGGTTGAGCACATAGATGGGAGTAGGTCTAGCAGTGTACTTATGGGATGAAATGGAAGAGGTTTGATTCTTAGTTTTAGAGAAGGAAGAAGATTTTTTCTTGTTATTCAACTAATAAGGCATAATGAAAAGCTTCCTCTAAGGTTTGAGGATCAAACAATTCAACTTTATTTCTAATCACCATTGCAATTACTATTTTCATAGTTAGTACTTTTTATTTTCTGTAAACGCTATCCATGTTGTCAACCGTTCAAATTAAGTTAGAATCAACACGATTTCAATAATTGCTCATTTCAATCCCAATTGGACAATATTCATTCTCTTACCTTTTTTATTGCTTGTACAACCAAGTACGCCTGTTTGTAGCAATAGCATAACACCTAGAGTACTCAAGATATATTTGAAGGTGAGAAAAAAAATACAAAAAAATGTTGAAAAAAAAATCAAAGCATGAAAAATTCAAAAGGAGATAGAAGGCAGTTGCAAGAGTAGTTTCATCATTAAAATAGGATTACTAAATTTACTTTCATTTTACCTCTAGTGACCTCATTCCCATTTCATCCCACGCCCTTTGATGAAAACATAATGTTATAAACCCTCATTATTGCACATTGGCAATCATTCCCACATTAGCAACACAAAAAATTTCAATGGCACCATTATGTGCTCTGACATGTGGAAGACTTTTGCAACTAATAAGTATTTATGATAAGACTTAAAGGCTGGCTTTTAGAGTATCCCTAAATGGTAACCTTAACATATACAAGGTACAAAGTGCCATAAAGATATCTATAGGGGAATGGATCAGAGGAATAAAATGATACTTACCCATAAGAAATCTTCCCCAAACCCTAATTAAGATTTCTATCCATAAGTTGCTAAAGGAAAGGAGTATGGGATATTTAAGCCCAAAACCAGGAGAAAGAGACCAAAGGAAGCGAGTTATGTTTATGGGGTTAGCCATGCACCTTAGAAATCATGCTTCGTGAGAGAAGAAAGGTAGGACTCAATTTAGAAGAGCATTGGCCTAAATTTGGGGGATAAAATGACAAATATATATGAGTAGAAATAATTAGCTTCATTCATCCTCAAAAAAACCATTACATGATGGTTTTAGTAGACAAAATTTATAAGCCATCATGATAAAGCCTAAGAATAAATATGTTATAGAAATAAGATATATAAAGAAGCCTCCTTATAATGCCTATACAATTTAAAAAAAAAATTATCATAGCTTATCAAAAAATATTTCTTAAGATCTTTCATTTAAGGTGGTAGATTAAAAGAGACATTGATGAACAGGATTTTGGAAGGCAATCCTATCTTCCTCATATTTTGAATATTTCTTTTTTGCATGATGGTCCACATCTTTTAGAACGTACACTCAAATCTTCAAAATAAGTTTTGACACTTCAAAGAGAATCATGGATCGTAGTTTTTTTTAAGCTATTTGCTCCTACAAATTAATTTTAAAGATGATGAGACATCTTTTTTACATGCTTCTATATCTTTTCTTCTAGTAGCTAAGAGCTTTTGAGTAAGCTGAATGGAATAGTATCCTTCACGTAAGACATATCAATAAGGTTGGATGATAGAAATAATCCTTTTGTTCAAGAGAAATTTCCTTGACCCCTTTTTGCAACTCAAATCCCTTGGTCATCTCCAACTCCTCCGAAGTTCAAGTGGCAGATGGGTTGAATCTAGACCTCCCCCCATTACAAGCAAAACGTTTATGTGAAATAGGGAAAATTCTAATTCCACAAATATGAACACTATTACATGGCATACATCCAATGGTTGTCTCATATACAATCTCGTCAATCAAATCTCTCAAAATAAGAAATTTAAAAATAATCTGCTTTTCATCATACACTCATTGCACTTTTGAAAAACTTAAGATAACTTTTATCATCACGAGTTGTAGATCCTTCACTCATCCATTTGCGTTCAATTCAGGTGCTAAAATATCAATTCCTAAGCATCACAAATTGATGGAAGCTTCCCCAATAACTTCCATCATAATATGGGATCAATATATGATCAACACAATATAGATAAGACAAGGAAATAAAATCATGTCAAACTGGAGATTAAACTGGAGATGAAACGAAAAAAGGAAATCGCTAGACAGTTATTTATTTTTTTCTTTTTTGGGCAACATGAATTCACCTGACCATCTTTCATTCCCCTCTCAATGTCAACTGTGATGAAGTAACCTTCTCGCTCATATTTCACATTTGGACATTCCTCACAAACCTGAAGTAAATTGGAACCTCTGTTAAATTTAGCTTAACAATTGACCAGTTTAAATTCATGCATGTTGATTGAGAACATATCAAAGAAAATAGACGATGCTGTACATGGTAAGTACGTCAATTAAGGTGCCAAACGGTTCAAACCTGTTCTGATATCTGCTGATACATTCCAGGTGCAATTTGTATGTGACGTTGTTCATTTCTACAGTTACAACGCCTCTTGCCTGGAGCTGATTTTAAAACATTCTTCTCCCTCCATACCTAACAAGCATCGTGGCAGTATGAAATCAATGTACTTCAGTATCAAGATTCCAAGCAGCTAGCTGATGTAGAACTATATGCGAAATTGGAAATTTGCACAAAATATTTAAGAGAAATTTCAGATTCCGTTATTAGTGATTTAAAACAACTAAAACTAATGAACGGTCACTTTCGTTTACAAACTAACACAAAATGCTAAGCGGAATCAAAAACACGTAGGAAAATTAAAGTAATGCATGCGGGATAGTTTCCAACACAAACGGGATCTAAAAGCAAAGAAGTAACAAATCCTACGAATACTAATGGATGGCAACAAGTAGACACAATCTCTTGCTTTGAACAAATTCTCATGAAGAATTTGGAATTCCAAGGTAAAAGAAACAAGGAGGAGAAAGGATCACCTTCACGGAGAGACGTCGTAGAAATCCCACGTACCAGTCCAAGGTTAGAAATTCGTGATGTGCAAGGTTGTCAAGTTCCGGATTGAATCAGCTATACCTTGAGAGGAGGGTGAAGAGAGAAAGAGAGGGGGGGGTGGGGAAGAAAGGCCGGCATGAGGAAGAGGGGGACGGCTAGGGTTAGGGGGAAATAGCTGTATTTTCAGATTTGAGTGAGTTTGGAGGGAAAATCAATGGGCTTGAAATTTTGAATGCCTTGTCATGAAGCATTAAAGGAGATGGGCCAATCAAGGGGCCGGCGGCGGATTCAATGAGGCTAATTAAGGATCCTGTAAATAAATTCATCCAATTTGAATCGAATTCAAATGGATTCTGGAACTTTCCTTAATTGGACTAAATAACTCATGCATTGAAATTGAATAATTCAAAATCAAATCGCAAAATAGGAAACCTTTGGGCGGTGCAAGATCCGGCGGCCCAATGGGACGATGAGGCCGTGGGTGGTGGGAGGAACCAAGGTTTCGGGTATGGCATGGGGTGTGGGCTCGGGTGAGGAGGGGAGTTGGCCGGCGGTGTAAGTAAGAGAAGGTAGGGAAAGGGGAGGGGAAACCAAGAGCCTGACTGTTGTACGACGGGTGGCCTCTCCTAGGCTCCACCAAGCTCTCAAACTCTCTCTCTCAAGCCTTCACAAAAGCTAAATTTCTTATCATTCATTCTAACCCTCACAAGTACAAGAAACGGGCTATAAATAGCCTACTACAAAGACACAACATAAAAGACTAAAATACCCTCGAGGGGCTACAAGGCAAGGGTAGTGCAGATACATCAAAATAAAATGATCACACTAAAATTACATCGGGTAAATCGTAGCCGTAGATCTACGGCCACGTCGACGGTAGACTTTCCAACTGATGTCCCCATCACTAGCTTTAGCTGATATGTAAATGCAATGAAAATCCATGCAAAAATAATGAGAAGATCATGCCTTACACGTCTACAGAAAAGGAGAGAGGAGTGAGTGGGGGCCAAATGGCTAAGAGTTATAACTAGCGTTCATCAGCCAGTATTTAGCAAAGCACACGTTATCTAAAAGAAACATTACAATGGATTTTTCTTGACAATAAGTGCGAAGTAAGCTAGCTCTCACGTGAATGCTGTAAGCAATATTTTAAAAAAGAAACCACATCAATGAAACACAGTTCTGCCAAAAAAATCAAACTTCTGGAAGCATGTTAAACTCACCTTTAGTGAACCACCCATGTATAAATCTTCTAATGTAGCATCCAACTCTACAATTACATCATCACCTCTTGGAATTCTCTCCTCTTCCTCACGGGTGCTACCACCAAAGAAGCTACAAGAAGGAAAACAAAACCGACCATATTAGAGCATACCGAACAGAAAGCTATACAAAGCATTCTTTAGCACTGAGGCTCAAAATATCTACACTGTTTCGTTTCAAAAGAACAAAAGAGAAAGGAGGTAGCATGTTTCAACAGTACAGAGATAAATAGCAAGATTTAACTCTACAAAATGGTCAAAATAACCATGGTTAAAGCACTATTTTCTACAGAATACTAAACAAAAATGTATAATATGATGTTCATTAATTAAATCGGGATGTCCATTACTTGATGAGTATAATAACATCATACAACTCATAGACTAATTCTTCAAAAAGAACATTTGTCTGTAAAACGGGTTAAACAATAATTAGTTGTGCTGATGTAGCATTAAGTTAAACGAAGTATTGGTTTCCTGGTAAAGTGCTGTGTTAGGATGTTGGATATCCATATAAATTCAGAAGCATCAAATAAAATATTTTTATGTCAGCTCAATTTGCAAACCACATAATTTTTTTTTTAAACAAAAAATTTTATTGCAACAAAAAAAGGATTACAACAAGCTTAAAAACGGGACGAAAAAAAAAAAAAGCTATAGAGATATAAAAAATAGGGGGGTAACAATCCATCGGGCTTAGTATTTGGCAGAGGCTTCCAACTACTCCGAAGCCAGGCACAGGCCATCCCGTTTGGAGTGAGGGCAGAACCACACCAAGTAGCCATCCAAAACGAGCAAGAAACACACCACCAGAGGTTGCCACAAACCATGGCTTAAGAAAAGTGAGCCCTAGTCACATCATTGCCCACAAACCATAGATCGCATCCTCAAATATGAAACAAAGCTCCAGCAAAACGGCAACCACCATAAGTAAATAATAAACTAAAGAGCCTTCCAACCGATGCAGCCCACAGCCACAAGCCATCACCACTATGAGGGAAACCAAAGAGAGACCCAAAACCCACCACCTCTATAAAACCAAGTAGCATAGAGAAGAGCCAAAGCCAAACAAAATCAGCACCCCATTCCCAAATTATTTCCTACCAAGTCTGCCCCTCCCACGAGATGAGCCAGAAACAATAGGTCGGTCATGCTTCAAGGCAAAATCATCCCCAGGTTGTTCATCCCCACTAGCCTCCGAAGAGGAATCGGACAAACATTGAAGCCAATCAATTTGCAGTCTCACACTCTCCCTTAAATTAACACCCACATGAGAAAACAAAGCCTCAGGTCATATTAAATTAAAAGGAACCTTAACAAAAGGGCCAGGAACTAGGACAGTAGGCGTCTCAGGGAAAGAAACATTAGGAACAACCAAACGAGCAAAGACCTCACCGATATAAACAGACGAGTTACTCTTAGTAGGAGAAACAGAGGAATCAGATTTCTCAGCAAGAACACCAGGAACCTCAACCAAAACCAAGCCACACAGGGCAGGCACAGAAGTAGCACACGACATAATAGGATGGAGGTAAACATCACAATTCCCACCCCCAGCTTCACGAACACATAAACGATGGGCATGGATGGCCGGAACAGACCCATTCACCCCAGAATCCAAAAGGAGAACATTAGGCACACAATCAACAACAGGGGACGCAGGGGGGAGTTCAGGGCTAGACACAGGCTCAAACTGACCACAGACCTGCAAAGCACAGGGCGGAGAAACATCAACAAGAACCACAGGATTATCGGCCAACCCATCCAGACCAACACCCAGAGAAATAGGATTAACAGAATCATTCAACACACCCTCACGCGCGATATCCACAATAACAACTTCATGACTAATAGAAATAACAAGTTTCGAAGAGGAAACAAGCTTGGTAGTCTTGGAAGATGAACGACAGTCACCCTGCTTATGCCCAATGGATTTACAAAAATCACAAAATGGAGGAAAGACTTCCATTTGAAAGGGCGAATTCTCGAATCCCAGCCAAACCTTCTTAGGATAGCTTTTCGTAATATCCAATTCAACCAAAACATGCGTCAGAGAAGGTCACGAGCCAAGAGAGGTGGCGAAGTCAATTTTCAAAGGGCGACCAAATAAAGATCCCAAAGCATGGAGGATCTTGGGAGCGAAAAGGTAAGGCCGAAGAGACGGGAAAGAAATCCAGATGGGGATAACCGGAGATTCCACTCCAATGTCAAGGCTAGCCAACCACTTAGTAATTTTCATATAACAATTGAAACTAAGTAAGAACGGTGGCAAAAAATTCTACTGTAATCCATATCAATCGCAAGTTTAATCATGACATGAGACGAATCAAGTAAAGTTACTGAAACCTCTGTCGAAAGCTTAAGATTGCAGAAAAATCGCCGGATGGCATCTAAATTAGGGCGACGGGAAGTAAAAAATCCGACCAAAGCAAACTGGAAAGGAGCAGCTAAGGAGGAAATCTCTTCCTCCGAAATCCAAATAGCAGGCAATCCACGGAAAGAACACATTTCGAGAGACGAAAAAATAGCATCCGACGAATGCCCGGATAAAGCATCCAAAAATAGATCCATCCAAAAAATTGTGATCTAAGAGCCGACGCGAGGCCATGCCGGCCAGCGGGAAAAGAGACAAATAAACAACAAATAAAGGGCAAAAGAGAAGAAAACTTACCTGAAACCAGAGCGACACCACCAGCCAGAAGACAAAAAACATCCAGCCGAAAAAACCCAGCGATGAGGGGCGAAGCTGACACGCCAGAGGAAACCTAGCATACGGGGCTTCACAGCAAAAAACTTTTGTATTTTCAGGGGTAAACATACAACAAACCAATATACAAACAACTTTTATGAATATTGCAAGTTGCCTTGTGTCTTTTGAACTGCTCTGCCCACTTTAATGTCTAACTACTCATGATATATATAATCCAACCAATTAAAAATTTACTATGCCTTATGGAGGATAGATCCATCTAAATAAAATTAGAGCACTTGAAAGAAATTCAATAGCCAAATCCAAATAGCCCCTCACTCAGAATCAACGATAACAACAACATCATCAAATCTTTATCCCACTATCACTCAGAATCATCATTTAAAAAATTTCAATCCGTCCAACCTAATCTCAAACAGTTTCATTTACTATATAGAACAGTTCATGGCTTTAATGAAAAAAGAAATTCTATTTGAATCATTAAATGTTATCCGAGAACAGATTATAGGACAGTTTTCTTCTCACTTCAAAAAAAAAAGGAAATTAATAGGTTGGCATAACTTTCATTTAGCATTCCAGAATGATCATCAATTTCTCATCATCATCAAGCTTTTCCCAACTATATGAGGTCAATTTTATTAATCCTCATTTTCCTGTTTATTCCTACGAAGTGTCACATGAGGTGTTAGACCTATTTTATGCTCTTTTTTTCTTTTTGTTCTACCACCATTCATGTTACCATTGGTCCACCATTTTTTTAATTTCAATCTTTGTATAATAATTTTAGCCACAAGTCTAATGAGATCATTTTCTACCAAATTTAAATTGGAGAAAATTCAGATCAAGATGTACTCACCCAATAAGAAATGAAAACAATCGATTTTGATCAAATTTGGCTTATATTATTTTTTTCCTTCTGAGTTATGTTATTTTTTTCTTGTGAGTTTTGGCTCATGTTATTTTTTTGAATTTTTTATTTTTTTTCTTGGTTTTCACTTATGTTGCAGCATACCTCTTTAACAAATCATCATCCAATGAAAGCTACAACAACATAAAATCATCAGATCTCTCAAAACTTTTTTAGTGTGTGTGTGTGTGTGAGAGAATTTTGTTTATTATTTTAATTTTTTAATGTGGATGAATGTTTAATTTTTTTAAAGATATCTTTTATGAATTTACATTTTTTGTTGAAAAAAAAAACTACAGCTCATTTTAAATGATCTTTTCATAAACATTTCTATTTGAAATTTGTTAAAGAATTTTTCTTATGTTTATTTTCTGAGTGTGAGGATGCCAGCATTACCGAATTCTAATCATAAAGCCAATCCAATTAATGGGAGTATGTGATCATGGGACCTTGTTACATGCTTATCTCATGTTTATACCACAACAAGTCTATTTTTTAAGCAAGATTTTCCTATAACTTTTTATAATAGGGAGGAACACCCATCGAATATCTTGTAACTACACTGAGGAGAAAGGAGATTCAAGGAAGGTAGCTTAATAGCTAGTAACTCCTTTATTCTTTTAGTTATGAATGGCAAGTTCTTTAAGATATGTCAATTCAAAATAATGACATATTTACGGAGGGTATTTTTAAAATAGTTAATTTATATCTCCAATAAGTAAAATTTCTATCTCAAGTTCTCCACCACTATCTCTAACCATTCTTGTTGTGTCCTTAAAACATCCAGCCACGTTCACCTTAAGTCCATGTCTTTACCTTCCTAATTCTTCCACCATGATTCTATCCACTTATCTCATTGGAAGATCTTTTTACCCTCACTCATAAATGCCCAAACTACCAAAATATTTCAGTATGATATTTTCAATAGCTTTCACTTCCACAATCTCTCTAATTTAATATTTCCTTGCAAATAATCAAGAAATAAATAAATAAAGCATCAAGAGATGAATATCAATGAATAGAGGTTAGATTCTACAATTTCATGGAACAATTTGCTCATTAGACAAACTTAAGATCTAAAAATAGGACATATTTCTTCTCCATAATTATTAGGACATCATCAATTATATAAGATGAACAGCAATGTCGAACAATTAGAAAGGAAAGGCTTAGACCTATAATAATATAGGTAGAAGTTGTTTAAAATGAATTACTAGAAACATTTTCCTCTTGAGTCAACTTCAGCTAAGCTACATGCATCATACATTAATCTGTGTTCCACTAGCTGTAACATTAGCATGCACAGGTCTAAACACTAACACATCCACCTCAAGCCTTCCTCATCAGTATCCCTTTCCCTACATCAATTATTAATTGTCAGCCATACAATAAAGTGCAAAATTACAAGAAAGATGGGCAAAAAAATAATATTAATAGCAATAGCCCAGCATTACAGGATATCATGATATGTGATGTTAAATATAAGCATCATTTTTAGGCAAAGAAACATGAATGAACCTACTTACTTTTTAGTTAAATCCTAGGCCAATAAAGCAAAGCTACAATGTTCCGAAATTCTGTTTGGTTGACAGATGACCCAAAGATATAATAGTCAATTAGCATTGTGGAGGGTTGCATCGATTATCTCCAACGGATCATGAGTTTGAAACATAGAAACAAATATAAGGAAAATCAATGTAAATCAACCAGTTTCTAGACCCTACATTGCTAAGAGCCTTGTGCCCTTGATGTGCCCCTAATTGTTCTAAGAGTCAACAACTTATCAAATGGTAAAAAATTTAACTACCAAACGACATGTATTGGTGCATATTACCAATCATGAAACTTCATACCCATTAATCTTAAACACCCAGTGCCGAATGAAGGATGCGCATCAAAAGTCTCAGATTTCAAGGTGACTAAAACAAATTAATTCCAAATCTCATATAAATCACACATATGCAACAAATTAAGGATCAGCAAAGCATAAAAGGGCCAGGAAATTAACAGATGTGAATCAATCCGTTGATCCAGAAGGCAACCAGTCGCACAATTATGCACCAATCGAAAGAAAACAGATCGATACCTGCTGAAGATGTCCTGAATGTTCATCCCGGGACCCCTTCCACCACCAGCGGCGTGCTGCCTGAGGCCCTCCTCCCCGTATCGGTCATAGATACCCCTCTTCTCCGAATCAGTAAGCACCTCATACGCTATCAACAAACGACAATTAAAAAGTCGAATAAACTGCCTCTCACACTCTCTCCAGCAGAAGAGGCACGACAATAATAGATCGCAATTCCATACCATTATTGATCTCGGCAAATCTCTTATTGGCCTCCTCGTTCCCTTGGTTCTTGTCAGGGTGGTACTTGAGCGCGAGCTTCCGGTACGCCCTCTTGATCTGCTCATCGGAGGCACCCTTCGGAACCTGCAGCACCTCGTAGTAGCTCTTCCTGGAGAACCCGCAAGGATAATGAGAAAAGATTGCGAGTTAAGGAGAGGGTGAATGACAGTCTATATTAGCGGGATCTTATTACGCTCCAAAGGAGGCGAAGACCAGGGAGAGCACGACGGCGAGGAGGAGCAAGCCCGCCCTATAACGAGCCATTTGAACTCCAGCGGAGCTCCGCCCAATCCGTCCTCCGACTAACTCGAGTAACTTTTCCGGCGGGTTTTCCCGTTTTCCGCGCACGCCCCCGATGCCTTCTACGACAAACCCGGTTCTCAAAGACCAACAAACGATGTCTTAAGCCACCAAATGATTCATAAGGACGTGGAACTTCTAAAGTGGACCAATCGGGAGTGAGGGATTGTGCAACTGGCAAATAATTATTCAACGCGTGTCCAAGTTACGTGGTCTTGTGACATTTCTAAGGCTTCAAAAAATTTCAATGGTTTTGATTCCTTCACTATAACTATAATATAATATAATATAATATATATATGAATCATTAATATTCTTTCATTAGAAAAATCAAGTCAATAGAATAACAATAGATATATATTGTCTTAAATTTTTTTAAGTAATTATATAAATAATATTTTTAAATATATATATTTTTAAAAAAACTAATATTTTTTATATCAATTCTTTAAATTATATTTTAAATATCAAAATTCATAATAAAATTTTAACTCATATTTTTTGCTTACGTCAAATTCATAGCACATGACAGGAGTGTTAATTTTATAAATAGGTGAGTTGTGAGTGTTATGCATATAACTCTCCCTATTTTTTTACCATGTATAATTAGTTAAATAAAATATATAATGTGAAATTGATTATTTTGGTTAGAACTCAAAAAAAAAATTTATCATGCATTACTTAATTGAGTAACTCCCATTAATATAAAAAAATAAAAGTATTGCTTTCATTGTGTTATAATACATGTTAATAATGTTAAATGAAGGGTTGCCTAAGTTATTATTTAACAGTTTTAGTATAGGATGGCTATCAATGAAACCAATGTCAATTAGAGTGCAGGTCCTATAAGAGACAAGTGAGACACAATTCTTACTAATGACTTGAGTCTTGCTACGACACATGGCAATAGCACAAGTCCTGGTACAACGATGCTTTTGTAGTTATTGGTTATAAAACATGTCGCAAGTGATGGTTAGAGTGAAAGACTTGTTTATGTGCAAGACAATAGTGCATGTCTTATTTTAAAGTCACTACCTGGTGAAGCACAAGGCATATAAGAAACTGGAGTATAGGTCTTGTTCTGATATAGATCTTGATGAAATGATGTTCTTGTTACAATGTAAGTATTGTTGGTGATGGTTAATGACTGAACAATGAAGGCATAATATCTACTCAATCAAATATTATCAAATTAGTAAAATTGGTCAAGAGTTCGAAAAGGGGCATAGTAAGTGTTCAATCTCTGTTTTGGAGGATTTAGATGCATTTAATGAATAAAATGAGAGAGGAAAAAATAAATAATTATACATAAACACTAATTTTAGTAGTGGGTTAAAAAGATGCCTCTTATTAGTAAATCTCAATGTTCTTATATATGTTATCAGAGAGAGAGAGAGAGAGAGAGAGAGAGAGAGAGAGAGAGAGAGAGAGAGAGAGAGAGAGAGAGAGAGAGAGAGAGAGAGAGAGAGAGAGAGAGAGAGAGAGAGAGAGAGAGAGGTGAATAAAATAACTTTCATATTAATTTAAAGCTAGCTAAATATTAAAAATAGAATATTAAAGTATTATGAGCTGCAACTCCAGTCTTTGCTTAAGTTGATGCCAAAAAGGAAGAATAAGAGAGAAAATGATCCTCTAATGGTTGGGTGTTTTAATAGTTGGCATCATATTGTGTTAAGATGGATTTTAGCTTTGAGTGTTAGATGATATAAGAATAATGTCATACACAAGTGTATAGTCAACATGTTGAATGAGATTGTTATGAAGTGTGTTGCATATTAACATTACATGTCTTTTAGGAGCTTCAATATAAATATTTCTTGAAAAAAGAGAGACCTTCAACTGTTGATTGCAATGTTTATTGGTGGGTGACATTATTAAATTATCCAGGAGAAGTTTGATCTTGTAAAGCATCTATGTAGAGACTTTAGTGCATTAGTTATTATTATAATTAAGTGGCTAAGTTGAGGTGTTAGAGAAGTTTTTGACTTTTCCATGAGAAGGGATTTTAGTAGTAAAGGAACCTAACCTTGTGGATACCCTTTCAAGAGAAATGCAAAGGGCAACGTCTACTTAATTGGACTGTTAAGTCTTCTTAGTAGAATTGTCTTGTGTTAAGATGCCTTTTAGGCCAAAAGTGCTTGCACGTAATGTAGAATACTCTTTGTTGGCATATGTCATTTATTCATCCAAAAATGATATATGACAATTCTGATTTATTCTCTTATTTTGGCTATAAATACTTTATTGGAATTCAAAATAAACAATCTTTTTACTTTTTATAAAGCATTCTTCATTTGTTAGATTTGTGATTTCTTGCAAGCTTTTTTGTATGGTAATCCCAAATGAAGCTTACATCTAAGGTATTCCAATTAAGGGTAGGATCTATGGCATGAGGAAGGGGAATTATTTGAAGGTGATAAGGAAAAACCAAACATTAGTGGGGTTCAAGAAAGACTAACATATATGAAATCAACCACTTACATTAGAAAGAGATTTGGCCAACATGTCATAAGGTGATAGGAAGATGTAATTTAGTTTATTATTTTAGGCTTAATAAATTATTATTTCATTAAAGAATAACTAAGTAATTATAAAAAAAAAAATTAGGAAGGAGAAAATTTCGCTCTTTTTTTGGATGCCCTTTATTTTTATTATCACTCTTAGAGTTCTCTATCTCTCTCTCCCCCCTAATTTCTTACTTTTTTATAATCTCTATAATTCTTAGTTATCGTAATACAATACAGTCATTAATAGTGTGACCCAGAAATTTGTGGTGAGGGCAATAAGAAGAATCGTTTGTCTTGTCTACTTTATTAGGTTTCTTTAGCTTTAATAACTTCATGGCTAACTACATCAATATTTTAAATATTTTATTTATTGCATTCTTCTTGAAATAATAGAACTTATCAATCCTCTACTAAAAAGTAAGTAGAGGCATTTTAATTAGAAGAGGTTGAAAAAATAGCTTAACTACCTTAGCTGTAGCTATTACTTTCTTCTTCTTAGCTTTCTTGGTTGGAGTAGGACTATGGCAATCTCGTCATTCTTATTGGATGTTGAAGGGTAAGATATTATAATGTTATCCTTATTATGGGTACTATCCTCTTTCAATATTAAGTAGGATTCCTCAATTTGAAGGCTATTCACTTTAATATGTTGTTGTTCATAAGTATGAATGGAAGAAAGTTTTAGTAGTATAAAAATAGGACCTACAATATGACTTATCAATATATCAACTGTGGTTCTTTTGTGATGATGGATTGCATTTCATTAAAGAGTTTATGCTACCTCAAAATGAAATCAATCAAAATCTCAAAGTGTTTATATTGGGTAGACATAATGTCACAAATATGACCATTTTATGGGCACTAACAAACGTCTTAATGAAAACTTTTTCAAAGTCATCAAAGGTTTTAAATTATCCATTTGGAAGATTGCATACCACTCAAATGCAAATCCTAATAGGGAAGTCACATGTAGATGAGCAAAAGAACATTCGTGTTTTCAATATTACAACATAACTTCTTATATTAAGCTAGATGTTGTCAAGGATTGTAAGTACCATGAAATTTAGCAAAGGATGAAGGAACAAATCCCTTAGGATAGATAATAGATTTGTACTCCTCATGTTAATGTCACCAATTTTAAACTATATATTCTCCTAATTTAGTTTCCATCACAACCATAACTTGCTTCTCAATGATCCAACATATATGTGCATAAAAAAAGTGTATCAGGAGCTACTATAGATGAAAGTATATGAGCTATAATTGGAATGGGGGTTGTAAAAGGAACATGTCTTCATAATTATTGTATTGGATTGTATAATGGGAATAGCCTTTATATGGAATGACTAAGCTGGAATAATCGATATAGAAATATGTTGTGGAATAGTATTGCATTAGTCTGCGATAACTTGGTAGGAACTCTAGGAAGAATATGCTAAACATGAGAAGGATGAAACAACTATCAAGGTTATCAGATTAGCCATTATAATGGTCATTTTCCTAGCATGCAATTTCTAAAGATTAGATTCTTTTTGTTTATCAACATACTTGAGTTCTACACATCCTGATCATTATATAAACTATATTATCCTCCTTGACACCTTCAATGGATGCCTCTTGATATGAATTTTAAGATGGATCCTATGAAGGCTCTCATCAATAGGATTAACCTCGACCCTATTTCCCAATCATCATGACATGTGGCATAGGCACTATATAAATAGTAGGTTTCCCATTCAAGTTGGCTAGTGTAAGCAAAATCTAGAGAAAATAAGTATGAGCATTTGAGCCAAATCTCTTAAGAGATTTGGTAAGAGTATAATTCCTAATAATTTATAGCTAGTAAATGGGGCATGAGTAAGGATTATCACTAGAAATGTTGAATAACCTTCTTTGAATACCCACTTACATTTAGTAAGGGCACATGGAGAGGAGGATCTCTTCTTTTTAATATAAAATACATCCATAGGCTTGTTTGATATAGATATAAAAAAAAATCTTTATTTCTTATTAACATTAATAGTAGAAAGTACATAAGTAAAAGTAATAGCATCATTAGGTATTCTGACAACAGAAGAAGCAACCTAGTTTAGATACAAATCTCTATAAGGTCCAGACATAGTGGTAGAGTTGGATTGTGGGGTGTTTGAAAGTATGGGGAGAGTATAATTCAAACTAACAAAGAATATTGGATTTATAAACAAAGAAATAAAATCACAAACCAAATCACCACTAGTAAATGGGGCGATAATAAGAAAAGAACACAGAATTTAAGTGGTTCGATCAAATCTTGATACGTCCACTCCTTGGAGGCACCCTCCAAGTAGCACTAACACAAATGACTCTCCTTTAGCCCCCACAGCTAGGCGGAGAAGCCCTTACAAAATCACTTCCACCTCTCCCGGTGCGGCGGAGTTGCCGGGTCCTTTGACACCAAAGAACCTTCTTTGAATACCGAGACACTTATATGGTTAAGGTGCGAGTCGCCGGAGCAACCGTGGGAACCCCCTCCACACAGTCCCCCCTCACAGGATCTTCTCCCTCTCTCAAACTCCACCCTTTCCTCTCTCCCTTTCAAGCTCTCTCTTCTAGTTTCCCCCACAAGAGGCTACAATGGCTGTCAAAGACACTCAAAGTGTTGCCAAAGCTTAAATAGAAGCTTAATATAATGCAATGCCGACATTATCGTCCAGGACGATAGGCATATCGTCCTGGCCGATCAGCTTGCTCATTAGCCCGGGACGACTTGAGACGATCAGAAGAAAATTGGTTATCGTCCCGGCCGATCACGATCGTCCTGGCCGATTAGTTTAAAACCGATTTCAATCGTCTGATTAGCCCTATACAAGCTTCGATGAAGATTCCAGGACATCGTCCTGGCCGAACATCGTCCCGGACGATAGTATCAATCAACCATTAGCTTTCCAAAGTACCAGACAATTTAGGTATGATGAGTAGATCGTCCTGGAGATAATAATATCGTCCGGGCCGATTTCCTAAAACAAAGAATTCCTAAACTGATTATGGCGGCTGATTCTTTCTGAATTGAGATTATCGTCCTGGCCGATACAGGTATCGTCCAGGCCGATCTGTTGACGGCTGCCTTAATGAGGATGCCCTAAATAGGGTTTCTGATTTTGGACAGATCGTCCAGGACGATATAAATATCGTCCTGGCCGATATTACCAAAAATAGAAAACTTATAGGGAACAATAGGAGATCTTCTAAATTACAATCCAACTGGTCCCACACCAAATACAACAGACTCAAGAAAGGAAAAAGATTACAAACTGACTCAGACCTAGTCTACCCAATCTTGAGCTGGATTCCAAATTGCAGTCCGATCGTGGGAACCTGAAACGTTAGCACATAAGGCAATCGTAAAGAAATAAGGAATGTTTGCTATCATCAAAATTATAAACCATAGATCCACAACAATAACAACAGAGGATAATCACATAGTGGAAACCTATGCATGTGTATGTCTTACACCATAATGTTTATAAGGAAGAAGATAGTAAGATAAATATTGCAAAAGATATTTGCTAGTAGAAGAATTTTGGGTAATCAATTGTTATTAGACAATTGGTCCCTTACCAAGTTTGGATAAGATTTCTCCTTGGATCTAGAAGTCTCCTTAGTTATACGAACAACAAGATGGGTGGAACAAGGAATATTCTAGGTTAATGGATGTGAACTCTTAATTGTCTCTTGCTCAACAACAATCTTAACCCTCTTAGCTACAACACCTAGCATTTGCTCGCAAGCCCTTATGAGTTCAACCCTCTCGAAGGCTCGACACCGTGAAATTCTTCCTCTTGTGGTGTCTTTTTAATCAACAACAAAAGCTCATCAACATATAGATATAAAAAAATTAAAGGTACATCTAAGAGTTGATCATGTAGGATTGTCCCTCATGAATTCTAGCCAAGCACCCACTAATAAAAGGTCTACATTTCTTACTCGTCCGGGTGACCACAATAGCTCGCTCGAGCAAACTCAAACTGTAAGATTTCTTACAATGGATATCTTTTTATCTAATAATGGAATTTGTGAAGTATTTAAAGTTTGTTTTTCTCTTACCCACCACAAGTAAATGTGCATGAGAACCATGCTCGGCTCAGTAGAGGCAACCTCCTTTGCAGTTTCCACTATTGGGTGCCCCAATGCCGCTCACCTCCTTATCCGTATTTTAAGAATCTCATCATTTTCCTTATAAAGAGGCATTATGATCCTCGCAAGAAGATCACCTCCACCACCAATAGTGGTGGGACTCAATAATGATTGTAGGCTCACCAATCTACCTTAGCCTCCATCCCAAGTTCAATCATACTCTACTTAACAAGAGAACTTGCCCAAAATATTCAACATGTGCTACTCGTCCTTGGCCTATGGAAGAACTAGTCCTACACAAGAGATTTGGGAATTCATATCCAAGCTAACAAGATGGCTCTCACCACGTACTTGGACCACCATCCCAGTCACTCGCTCTCTTCCAAAGATATCATTCTCATGCAAGCTTGCCAAACTTAGCGACAAGAAAGAACTTAATCACATGAACCCTAGTCCATCTCACCTCAACTATCCTACTTAAAACTCCCTTCTTATGAAAAAGATCTCACTCGTCTCTCTTTTCTCAGAAGATCCGAAATCTCACACACATCACTGACAACATTAACAAGCTCGTTGGTAGTAAGGTCCCCTACATTTCAGCACTGTCGCCCACAAACTCACTATACTTACTTGACACTACTTTAAGAAATAACTTGACAAAGCTCGCTAAGAAATAACTTGACAAAGCTCTTCTGACCTTGCACTTCTTTAACCAACCAGTAGGTGACATGTGTCTATAATACTGTGTAGCATCATACTAATGTATGTGTAGTTTTGTGTTTTTAACTTTTCCTCTTTGTAGCCTTTCCTTTAACCTTTGGAATCCTATAAATAAGAGGTGATGAAAAACAATTTGAGATATTTGAGACTTTTTATAGTTTGAAATATATAGCTTTCTTGATCACTATGCAAATTCCTCACAAGTCCCAAGTCACTCGCTCGCTCACAGGCTTTACATGCTAATAAGGTCTAGTATCATTCATAGATAAATTTGAATCCAACAAAATTAAAATTATTATCTTCTAAAAAAAGCTAACAATATAATAACTGAAGGCATTAGAAGTTATTTGACATAATTGTGTCATGATTAAAATAAAATGTGAATGATCAGGGGTAATTTATGCCTCTACCGACTGCAAATATATACTTTTGTGCATATACTTTCTAAGTTGGGAACACCTTATAAATGAACTATCTTGCAAGCATGAGCTTTTCAAGCACCCTCAAATACGAAACTTTTATTTGGTCCGGTGCAAGGACCTAGAGGAAGGTTCGGTTTTGCCTAAAAAAGTGCAAATACCGAGTTTTTTGAAAAAATACCGAGTTTTTCAAAAAATTCGGTATTTGCACTTTTTGACCTATTTTTGCCTAAAATCGAACCTTCCTCTACATCCAGTGAAAAGACCTAATAATTGCTCCTCAAATACAGAAAGGACCTTCCCTTCAACAACTGACCGAAAAATCCTCAGGCAACTTTTTTTTTTAATAATAATTCTGCATTTCCAAGATAAACTCCTATTTAGATTACAATCATTTCATGTTAGTGCTCATATGGTAACTTATATTATAGCTTTTTTAACGAATAAATTAGCACCTAATTAATAATTTGGCTCGCCATTTACTCTCTTTTCATATTATCAATATAATATATATATATATATATATATATGAAAGTGTGTACCATTTCTCCGAATTATGCTAAATCCACCAACGAGGCTAATTTAAATCTTACGCTAGTTACAAATAATAGCATTACTATTATTTATGAAATAAATAAAATAATAATAATTGCAATAAACTTAGCACGATTTTTGGCTAAATGAAATAAATGATGGCTAAATATTAATTACGTGCAACAATGTAAAAAAATAAAAAAATTCATACAAAACATATATAACTGTAACTTCTTTAACTGCATCAATTTTGCAGCAGATTATACCTACAAGTAGCATTGCTAAAGCTTGGAAATTTAGTATTACACCTTAGAATGCTTGATTTCCTTCTCCAAGCAAACAAAATAAGACTAAAATTACACAGGATTAGTATATTTCAACAATAAATCAGAGGAAAGACAGAAGAAATGCCTTTATTTGATCAATATAAGGTGATCTAGTGGGAATAATATGACCCATATCATGCTCGATGGTTACTGAACTATTTTTATCAAACAAGTCAGCAAGATCCCTGCTAACTTCACAATTAATCTGCCTATCTCTTCCCCTGCCATCACCAAATATATGCAGAGACGGGCATTTGATAAATCCTCCGACGGACTTGCTAGATACAGTAGAAAACCCAGAACAGAGAACGGCAAATCGGAGACCTGATACTTGGCCACTTCTTTGCTCCTGCTCAAGAAACAAAGCAGCCATGGCTGCACCCTGAGAGAATCCAAGGATTCCATCAAACGGACCATTTTTTAAGACCACATCTTGTAGGTAAGAATATGACAGTTCAAATCCTTCAGTTTGCATTTTATACTGAAAAGGATCAAACTGTTGTTCTGTTATTCTCCAGCTGTTTTCATCAGATGATGTTGAATTTGGAGAAATGAGCCATGCAAATCTTTTCTTGCAGTTCTCCAAGAGTACAGGAGAAATTTGTCGTTCAGTTGGTTGATAAATAAATGGTAATTCATGAGGAGCATCAATGAAGATGAACTCAACATTATTCTTGAGTTTTTTGGCCAGTGATGATGTTCTTCCCTTAAAACTTGAAGCATTCTGTCGGAAGCCATGCAAACACAGGATTCTTAGCTTCCTGCGGCGATCAAAAACTATGGGACAAGAGAAAGATGCATATCAATAATTTTTATATTTGTATAAACTAAGGTTTCATTTGGGACGACTTTCTTATTGCTTTTTCAAGTAGTTTTTTAAAAATTTTGTACTTAAAAACTGCTTTAAAGAGCAGTAAGAAAGCCGTCCCAAATGAAGCCTAAGTTTGTTATAATTGGTGTTTGTTGTGCCTTCTATAAATGAATACAGACCTTACCTGATATAGTAGAGTGTTCACGACAAGGCTTTGCACTGCTATCATGTGAAGTTTCTGCTTCAGTCTCAGTAACATCAAATGACTCCTGTGAGAGTTCCTGATGCAACTGACTATTTTGCACAAGAGGAACGGGCTTTTCTACATTGTCGTGTTTCTGGCACAGCTCACATATGTATCTTCCTCTATAATTGCCCTGAATATCAATGTTGACACAATAATTAAAGAAATAATTATATCAGGACGAATTGAAGCAGCAATGTCCGACAAATAATGTTAAACAGTTTTGTCCATTGAATAGACTGTACTAGTCATAGAAAATGAGGATATGTTAAGAACACAGTATTGCCAAAGGTTTTACTGCTAGTATAACTAGTAAAGTTCCTGCTTGTATGACCAGAAGTGTATTAAGTGTAATGAAAGATTCTTGAACATTTAAATATAATTTTGCACTGGCGTAGGAGAAGAAGCCAACCTGACAATTATAGCAAACCAAAACCAACATTCTGCAGTAGAAACACCGACAACGAGATGAATAATCATCAAAGGGAGAACCACATATAAGACAGGTTCCGAGCACATCCTTGTCCTGACTTCCAACAGAAATCCTGTAGCATTACATATGGATATTATACAAAATTTCTGACTAAACTATAGAATAGTTTACATCAAGAAACTCTGAAACTGAATATCTATAAAAACAAGATAAAAGCATACCTGTGATCAAAGACAAAATTTTTTCCTTTAAAGAAACCACCATCAGGAAATTGCTCCATATATCTCTGTATACCACCAAATAACTGCCAGATTCCACAGCAGATTAAGACTAAACTTTAAAGGAATACCAAGCTCCATATATATATATATATATATATATATATATATATATATATATATATAGTACTATCTATGCAGCTGAAGAGCACAGACAACAGGGGGGGGGGGGGGGGGGGGGTTATAGAGAATGCACAAATCCCCAGGTTGCTGATGCTCGTTCAACAAAGAATGAGTAATCAACCCCCCCCCCCCCCCCCCCCCCCCCCCCCCAAGATGAGAATATCAATTCTTGAACCATGGAGAAAGAGATGAGAATGGTCAGGTACATCAACGGACTGAAATTGTTGAAGCTCAAAACCAAAAGGTTTTATTCATCACTCCATCTTAATTTCAGGATACTAGGTACTACTTATAATAGTTACTCTTATTCCAAATGAAAAAAAATTACCTTTAAAGAATAAAAACATACTATATTAATCCTAAATGACATATTATGCATTTACCGCTAATAATTTAAAAAAAAAACATAAAAAAGCATAAAAATATGGCATATAATCATAACGTAAAAATAGGTCACTATTATTAGGAATGAAAAATAGGCATCATCTGCAATGCACAATAAACCCTATATCTATGATGTCAATTGATAAGTAACAAAGACATCATCGGATGTCACACAAGTAGAAGAAAAATTGAGGTTTAAAAATAAGAAATTAAATAAAAAAAACAAAACTTTTAAAAATTTCCTTTAAGGTGACTTGCCTGAAACACGTTCCCAAAACCTGCACCTTTTGATCTGATATAGGCTGACGCCATTTCGCATCTTATGCCTCCAGTGCAATACCTGAAAAGTAAACAGAAATATATCAGATATTTGTCCATGCAATAAATGAGGCTAGCATTGGTAATTAAGTTTCATACGAACTAATAAAAATATATATATATATATATTGCAAAAGATTAAAGAGACGTATGCCACAAGTTTACAAATTATGATTGTTTTTTGAAAAAACAAACTACTGTTTTTCTAGTCTAAATGCAAAATCAAGCTTTACCTCAAATTCTTTCAATATAAATAGCTTTTTTCAAGCCTAAACATTTATTCATTTTTTTAATCACTTCTATAAATTATAATATTATTGTGTTAGGTAGGACCAGAATAGTATATAATTGTCTTTAACACAGGAATTTACAAACACAATACGATATAAGGATAGGAAGGAAAAACGACTAGACGAAGACAAATGTTAAATTTTCACTTTCAGCAAAAAAAAACAACTCCTCTAAACAGTTGAACGTCAGCACAAGACTATCAGCAACAAAGACGGGTTTGAAATTCATTGTCAAGATTTTAAAATGCAAACAGAGTAGAGATTTCCCAAGAGCTCCCTCCTTGAATTACAGGTTCCAGAACCATTGAATGAACTGAAAGACACGAAGGTGTGAGAGAAATTTTGCCATCCTCAATGGATTGCATATTTCATGATCGAGCACGACATAAAAAAGATGATATATTGTCCCGAAGGACAAAAAGTGTCATTTCTTTATGGACTCAATAATAAAATTTGCAATTTTAATAGAGATTCCCCCATTCAATATTTAGTTGAATGGGGTTTATTTTATTATGCGGTACAGATGTCCAAGCCCCTAGAGTTAATTACATCTCAAGCTTTTGGTACTTGAGAAAATTTTTCATTAAATTAGTGGTTTTCTTTCTTTTGAAAATAATCCAAATATTGGCTTAAGTTTTGATTTTAAAATCCATGAAATTATTATTTAAAGAGTTTTGGTCTTTAAGAATTTCAAGGATGAGAGGATCAACTTTAAATGAGATTTTGGAATGATAGCCAAAGGAGGGAAGTAGGAATACTTGATTCTGAGAAATCTCAGAAATGCTCAGACTATTCTATGTTGGGCTTTATATTTTAGAATCCGATTTTGTATAAGTTGATCATTTTGATTAGAATGTTGGAGCTTACATTCCAACAATATGTGTTGGAGAAAATGCCCAGAATGTGAGGACTTATGAGGTGATTGAAATCAATTACTGCCTCGGATTCTAGAACTAATGTGAGGACTACTAAGGGGTAGTGCCTCGAATCTAACTCTAAAGAAGTGCAAGGTACTTATAAACTACACCTCATATGAGGCATAGCCAGCCCAACCTTTGGATTTATTGTCCTGTCTGAAAAGGGCTACCAGCTAACCCACCTAGTCGCTTTTAAAATCATGATATCTTATCTCAATGCATATGAAGAGTAGTGAGGTTGTTTTGTTTAGAGGATAGGGCTTACAACTTGACTTTTAGACCAAGATGACTGATCATGTGGGTAAACAGAAATGCTGACTCACAAATAAAAATTTATTTATTATCTGATCCTTAAGTTGAGACTTCTTTACATGAGACTTGCTGCAATATGCATGATAAGTTTTGAAATTTAGAAACTTGGCTGCTTGAAAGGAGCCATGCAATTTTTTTTTTATTCGAAAATCATGAAGCCTAATTTGATTTTAGATTGCTTACAATTTAATTGGTAGAAAACTTATTTTTGTCCTAAGAGCCCACCGCATCAAAAGTTCAAGTCACCCCCAAGCAAAACAAGGAAGAAATCTAAGAAAAATCATGCATTTCTATTGCACAATCAATTAAACAAATCAAAACATGCTTACATATATAAATCAAACACAAGAAATGCAAATTGTAGTGTCACGACCCGACCAGGATGCCCGAATTATAAACATAAAATAATAAAAGACAAATACATAATACGACTTAAAAATACATCGACTCGATCGTGGTCGTAGATCGACGGTCATGACTCTGATAGACTTTCCAAGCTCCGATGTCCCCATCACGAACATGGTTGGTTGACTCTGACATTAGCCCAATTCATAGTATTTATTTTGGTAAAAGCTTTTCAAAGCATATATACTTATGGCGGCTCCACTAAAGGAAGTTTCTCTTTTTATTTTGGCTATTCTCTGGGCCTCTAATAGATCCCAAAGGCATTGAAATGGTGTAGACGTCATCCCTACTCAGTGTTAAATCCATGTTGTGGCAAAAGTCATTGGATTTCATTAAATAGTGCCATTCATCAAAATGAAATGAGAAAGGAATCAAGATAAGACACCAACCCCCTACAAGTGACACGGTTCTAATATTAATTTTACACCAAATTTAATTTCATTATCATTCATAAGTTTACCTTGTTAACCCTATCAACCTACAACTACATTATGGATAAAATTAAGATGATTTTATGCTAGGCATTGTTCTAACAAGTGTAGGTATGCACTAGATAATCAAGATGTTGGGGTAATGTATAATTCTAGAATATACATGACTCATATGAAGAGTATAGCTCAAGAAGAAAATATCAAGCTCAAAAGTCACTAGATCAAAATTTCAAGACAAGCCAAAGGCAATATGAATTAATAGTTGAAAAACAAGCCAAACTTAAATTTTGGTGTTGTGCTTTCATATTATTTAAGTCGAATATGTATGTTGGAGATAATGAAATTGGTAAAACAACTAGCACGCATACACAAGTGAAGTTAAGAAAAATTACTTAATTTTTTTATTAAAACAAATTGATCATAATAGATTGATATCAATCGTATTGTACAATATGCTCTAAATTCAAAGAATCCAGTGAGATCAATTTTCATTAATTCCTAGTTGATTTTTTTTCCATCTAGATTAGCTTAGTTGACACGTCAAAGGTCATATTTTTTCCAGTACTTGCAAACGAAATCATCTTTGACTTACATATATCTGAAACTTGGAAGTAGAATTTAAAAAAATAACAAAAATCTTAGCATCAAATAGTTTAGGGTTTAGGTAATCAACCACAACCAAAGTAACCAGTTTGTTGGATTTATAGTAATTGAAAAGTGAAAAAATACAACTCTGAAGTTGATATCTCATGTATTTTTTACTTACAAGAATATATAAGGTGGAGATGATATCGGGCTAGTTTAGTTATCAGTTTTTCGAAGGCTAAATCCAAGAATTCAGCTATTCTTTCAGTTTTTAGGAAATCTTAATTTTTTTGTTGATCAAGCAGTGGCTAAGAACTAAATAAAATCATTTGTTTCAGTTTAATTTGATGGTTCAGATTTGAGTTCTTATATATATATAAATATATTATTGGATACAACCATTATTTTATGTATTTCTATAAGAATGCCCTCTTCATCATCTATGATGCAATTAGCAAAGAAAAATAATAGCATAGGTAAAGAAAATTAACAATGCACAAAAATGCATTCAACTAATAATGGTTATTCATGCACATAAATTGTCCATATAACATTTTTAGGTTATTAAAATTCAATCATAGAATTAATAATTAAACAAACATATAATAAGAATAATGATAGAAACCACTCAACAAAAAATGTAACTTTGATTAGAAAAATATTCAACAAAATGCAATTTACTATCAAAATGATTTTTTAGTGCTCGATAATGGTATCTCAATCTCTTCATCTTCGTCTTCTTCCTGCAAAGTATATATATCATAATATGTTAATGATAAAATAATCATTAAAAGAAATATTATTGAATAACAAACAAATAAACACCTTTAACCTACCCTTCAATCCATAGTGGCCACGAACCCAATTTGACCCGCATATCAAAGCTTGTACTATTTCAACACCCAATTTAGAATAATACGTATCTACAACTCTCTACTGCTGAGATGTATATTCTGAAGCAACTATGCTAATGAGAATTGATAAGAAGTCTACAGCCAATCTTAATAGTATGGCATATTTTGTTTGGTTGCTCTTCCACCCAGCAATAACTTCGAATATCCTCCTAATTAGACAAATTTCCATACCACTTCTAAGTAATTATCTAAATCTGATTTTGCAAATTTCTTATTGATTTTTTCAGATACATAAGCTGTAAAATCAAGCCACTCATATATTTATTTGATCCACCTTGTTGAGCCATTCCTAAACTGCTACTTTCACCAACTGAAGCCTCCTCCCCTAATATAAATGCCACCTTCCCCTTCAACTTCTTCAAAACATGAAACATATTCCTCATATAACTCATGTAACAATGCATGCATGTATAAATATTATGTGGACTCGATCTCCATAAATCATAGGATATGCAAACTCTATCACAAAAATTTTCATTCTTGGATCCAAAATAGAACCAAATGCCATCAAAAGGTACATTAACTCTAATATTTTTCAAATTTTCTTTCATTCTTCTGGTCATGTCTCTAACAAAATAATTATGAGATATTGAGCCATCATCTAAAACCTTCTTGATGGTGCATATTTAGAAAAAAAAATAAATTTGAAGTTGGATATTCAGTTCTTGAAATGAAGTTTGTTGCTTCAATAAAAAAATCAAGGATATCATAAACCTTTTCTATTATTACATTCCTCTTCTAAAGGACAGTTGTGATAATGTTTTCCTCTAACCATATGAACCAAATGTCTCCCTTAACTTAAAAGCCACAGTAAACATGTTGTAAGTTGAATTCCACCGTGTTAGATAATTTCATAACTAGCTTTCTAGTTGACAATTGCAACTACTGAACAACATCGACAAATCAAAGCAATCTCCATTCAGATGCATTCAAAAAACTGTCCTGAATTTTTTAACTACAAACTCAACACTTTTAATGTCATCTTTCACCATCAAATTCAAGATATGTGCACATCTCGAATATGAAACATTTTTCATCTAAAAAATAATTTCTTCCATACACGAAAGTAGTCCTTTAATAGTTTAATGACACGATCATTATTAGAAACATTATTAAAGGACAATATGAACACTTTATTCTCCAAACCCCATTCATTTAGTAACTTATAAAAACTGTCAACAATCTCTGAAGTTGTGTAAAGAGGAGACAAGTGAAGGAAACTTAGCACACATTTTTGCAACTTTCAATTAGAGTCTACCTATGTTGCACCAATACGGATAATGCGACACAGATACGACACGATACGGATACGAGACACATCAATTATGAAAAGTGCAGGACACGGATACGGCGTACATGGCAGTATAATTTACAAATGATTTATTAAAATTAAAAAAACAATTAAAGCATAATATTTAAGCAAAATACTTGAGCCACATCAAACATAAAAAATGGCTAAGTTGCACACAATCAATTAATAAATTATGTAACCAAATTAAACCTTAAAAAGTAGCAGAATACCTTTTTGAGTTTATCTTGCTTCTGAACCATAACCCTCAAGATAGTAGAGCTGTGAACTATAAGTTTGTAACCCTCCTCTTATTCGACAATTGGAAGAAAGATAACCCCTCGAAACACATGAAAATAAAAAATAACAAACGTCTATCTGCCTGAGAAAATGAAGAAGACACGAAAATGAACCTTCAAGGCTCATTTGCCTCACCTGCCTTCGAAAATATAGGTTTATGCATTTCAATTACTAGTTAATATATTTAAATACTATCTACATATTGGATTTGATTTTCTTAATGAAACTTAGTGTTTATGCTTTTCAATTATTAGTATTTATTGAATATAACTTAGTGTTTATGTCTTTTATATTTTCTTAATGAAATGATAAGTATGCTAAAGTTAAATTGTTTGTTCTATCTACTTTAGAATGTTACCTTAATCATTTGTCGAAGATAATATTAATGACCTAATAAATATGGAGACGATGAAGTACAATCTTTTAATGCAGAGGTAAATGTTGTGTTGAATGAAAATGATTCTTGTGTGGGTGAGAATAACGGCATAAAAGGGGATGTTGTAGGGACAAGCAATGAGAATAAAGATGCAAATACTATAGAAATAAAAAAGAAAGAAAACATCAACTGTTTGAGATGAATTTAAGGAAGTTAAACTTCCTAATGAACACAAAAAAGGGAAATGTATTCATTGCAGGAAGAATTTTTCTATAGGAAATACAGAGTCAACAAAATTTAGATGACATTTAGAACATTGTGCTGCTAAAATTTGTTCCATTAGAAACCAAAAAGTTTTACATTTCGAAGCTAAGGACATTGATTTAATTGCTGATAATTCTCAAGAGAGTGATAATTTGACTATTTTTGCTTATTATAATTCTAAAATTAGAAAAGTATAGTGCACAATATTCTAATTAATAAGAAGTCATTATCAGTAGTGAAAGAATTTGGTTTTAACCTTATTTTAAAGTCAATGTCACCATATTTTTAAAATATTCAAGAGCAATAGTTCGTAGTGACGTCATCTTAGTATATGAGAAAGAGAAAAAAACTATAGAATGCATTGAAAAGAAAAAATATAATCAATTTCATCACATACATTTGGAAGTCCAAAAAACAACAAATTTCTTAAATGATTGTTATCGGATATTATGTAGACTCTAATAGAAGTTACAAAAATATGTGCTAAGTTTCCTTCACTTGTTTGCTCTTCACACAACTTCAAAAATTATTAACATTTTTTACAAGTCACTAAATGAATGAAATTTGGAGAATAAAGTGGTAACATTATCCATTGATAATGCTTCTAATAATGGTCACACCATTAAACTACTAAAGGATAATTTCTGTGTACGGAAGAAATTATTTTTTAGAGGAAAATTTTTCATGCTCAATGTTGTGCCCATATCTTGAATTTGATGGTGAAAGATGATATTAAAAGTGTTGAGTTTATAGTAGAAAAAATTCGTGACACAATTAGCTTTTTGAATGCATCTTAAGGGAGACTGCTTCGAATTGCTGATGTTGTTCAGCAGTTACAATTTTCAACTAGAAAGCTAATTATGGATTGTCCAACACGGTGGAATTCAACTTACAACATGTTTATTGTGGCTCTTAAGTTGGGGGAGGCATTTTGTTCATATAATGAGAGAGAGACATCTTATCACAACTGCCCTACAGAAGAAGAATGAAATAATATAGAAAAGGTTTGTGATGTTCTTGATTTTTTTAATGAAGTAACAAACATCATTTTAGGAATTAAATATTCAACTTCAAAATTGTTTTTATCCAAAATATGCACCATTAAGAAGGTTCTAAATGATAGCATAGTATCACATGATTTTGTTAGAGACAACTAAAAAAATGAAAAAAATTTTGATAAATATTGGAGTTAATGTAACTTTTGATGACATTTGATGCTATTTTGGATCCAAGGATGAAACTTCTTATGATATAGTTTACATATCTCATGAATTTTGGAGATGAGAGTCCACATAATATTTCATATGTGTGTGCATTATTGTATGAGGAATATCTTATATGTTTTGAAAAAATTAAAGGAGACTTCAGTAGGAGAAAGTAGCAGTTCAAGAATGGCTCAATAAGATGGATAAAAAAAATATAATTAGTGGCTTGATTTTATAGCTTATATATCTGAAAATATCAGTAAGAAACCTATAAAATAAGATTTAGATAATTACCTAGAAGATGGTATAGAGATATGTCCAACTGGTAAGACATTTGATGTTATTGTTTGGTGGAAGAGAAACTAAACAAAATATCGCATACTATTAAAATTGATATTAGGCATCTTATAAATTCCTATTAGCACAGTTACTTCAAAATTTAAATTCTTAACTAAAGAGAGAGTTTTAGATACGCATATTTCTAAATTGGGTTTTGAAACAATACAAGTTTTGATATGTGGGTCAAACTGGGTTCGTGCCTACTATGGATTGAAGAAGAGGATAAATGTGTTTATTTGTTTTTTATTCCATAATATTTTTTTAATGATAATTTTATTACTAACATATTGTGATATATATACTTTGTAGGAAGAAGATGAAGATGAGTAGATTGAGATATCATTATCGTGCACTAAAAAATCATTTTGATGATAAATGACATCTTGTTGAATATTTTTCTAATCAAAATTACTTTTTTATTGATTGATTTCTATCATTATTTTTTTCTATATGCGTATTTAATTATTAATTATATGCATGATTGAACTTTTATAATCTAAAAATATTATATGGATAATTCATGTGCATGGATAACTGTAATAATATCATTATTAGTTGAACACATTTTTAATTTATGTACCTATGTTATTATTTTTATTTGCTATTGCACCAAAGAAGATGAAGTGGTGCATTCTTATAGAGATAGAAAATAATAGTTGCATCCAACAATACATACATACGTATATAATTTTTTTTTCCTTTTTTTTTCTTTATAATAAAAACACACAGTTATATATCTAATTGATGCTAAGATTCTTGTTATGTTCTAAAACTCTACTTCCAAGTTTTAGATATTTGTAAGTTAAAGATGACTTCGATTGCAATTATTGGAAAAAAATATAACATTTGACGTGTCAAAGTTAAAATGTATTTCTAAAATAAAAATTGTTACAAAATTTTGAAATTAGCTTACAATAAAAATTTCATAAAACATCCATCTATTCGAGACTACAATCGAGCCAAGTTCGAGCAGGTTATTCTAGTTCCAACTAACGAGCTGAGTTCGAGTCAAAGTTTTGGTCACACGAGTCAAGTTCAAGCTCAAATTCTGGGCTCGATCGAGTTCGAGCTTGAGTTTGAGCTGCTTAAAAAATTGGCAGGCCGAGCTCGAACTTGCTACGGCTCGAGACACCCCTAAATATAGGTGATGGTCATATGAAGATATGGAAGATAATGATCCATGTGATGGTGATTAACAATAGTTAGACTACGGTGAATCTTGGGGTTATGCAGATGTCATAAGATGCATGTTGACAAACAGCCACACTTGAAAAGATTGGAAAGACATCAACATTTTCCATGTAATGCATCTTTCAATAGCAAAAGAAACAAATTAGTCGTAAATGGTGGGAGTAATATAATTGTGTTATCTGAAGCAATCAGTTAGACCGGTCCACAGGACCGGTCTAACTGGTCCATACGAGACCGGCTTGCAAGTAACAGAGGCAGAGAATTCCTGTCTCCTGCTTGTGTCGCTTAAGGCGCATAATCCAAAAGACCTAATTAGAAAGGATTTAGGAGTTTAGAAGGAAAATTTGAAAGAAGGGGAAGTTTAGAGATTTCTTTTTGGATTGTATGCATTAAATAATTTATTTTCTTACGATTAGAGCATCTTGAATTTGGCTGGAGATCTCTCTTAGTTTTTGGGCTCTGGCGGCGTCTCGAGAATTGTGAGAGATAAATCCTCCTATTGAATAGAGGATCAATTGTATCTTGGAATTTTTCATTTCCATTTCATCAAATAATATAAATTATCTATTGCTTTCCTAGTTTTGTGTGAATTTTTGTGGAGAATTCTTGTTGCTTTCCAAAAATTGATAGGAATTATTTGAGATCTACAAGTGATTCCTATCAAAATGGTATCATAGTGGTTTTTGGGCTGTTTTTGTAGAATTCTTGCAACATATTTTCTACTTTGGATTGAGGTTTTTGCTTTTTTTAGGGGGAAAATCTAGATTTTTGAACCTATCAAAGAGTTGGGGATATATGGCGGGAAGAAAGGTAGAAGTATTGGAATGGGAGGTCAGACAAATGAAATATGAAATTTCATATCTTCAAACTTAAGTTTCATATTTCAAAAAAGATATTTCTATCATTCACGATAAGATCGATTCAAATTTTTCCATCTTGGAGGAGATGTTGAAGAAAGTGCTCGAGGACCAAACCAAAAAAATACCATCTAAGGTGAGGGAAGTTACTAACGACCAGGGAAGTGGGGAAAACCCTAAGCCAATCAGACGAAGGGAAGATCAAGAGGTGAAGATTTCATAATGATCGCAAAAAATGCCTCCCCTAGGGAGGAGTCGGGTAGAGGGTATGTGGAGTGGCGTGAAGGGGTTGGTTAAGAGAGGATGGGGGTTCAATTCGAAAGAAAAAGGGATGAATTTGAAAGACGAATACTTGATTATGATCGAAGAGGTGTCGAATTTGAAAGGAGAGGGGTTGAATATGAACGAAGGGGTGCTGAATTTAAAGGAAGAAGGTGAGCTTATGATGAAAGGTTTGGATGCGAGCTGAGGAGGGATGATTGACACAATTGGGGGGAGCCACCCCATTAGGGAATGGGAAACTATGGAGGAAGCAGGGTTGACAGAGGAGATCTAAGAGTGAGGAAACTGAAGATGCCAATTGTTGAGGGAGAGGATGCACATGGGTAGATATACTGGGTGGAAATGTACTTTACTGTCAATAGGTTGGCGGAGAAGAAGAAACTGATGACAACTAGCCTATGTTTAGAAGAGAAGGCTTTGGTTTGGTACCAGTGGAGGGATACGCGACGACCTATGCAGAGTTGGAGGGCGTTCAAGAATTGCTTGTTAGAAAGATTCCTAAACCGGCAGGGAATGAGACTTCTACTAGCAGTTCTTCGCCTTGACATAAGATGATTTAGTAATAGAGTACCGTGAGAGGTTCAAGTACCTTACTAGCTGATTGGACCGCCATTTTAAGATCGTGCTAGAGGGGAACTTCATGAAGGGACTCGAAACCAAAGATCCAGGCGGCAATTAGAGTGATGAGGCTCGTGACTTAAGAGAGGCTATGGAGCTAGCTCAGTTGGTGGTGGATCAGAGGCACCTGAAGAAAGAGACGGAAGGCAAAAGCTCATGAGGCATATACAGGATGACCACCACCTTTTTGGCATCCAAGGAGCCAACACTGGGTACCCTTCGGGAAACCTTGAAAGAGAAGACTATCGGTGGAAGGCCAGGGGATAATTTTAAGAAGCTCACATAAATGAAGTTATGGAAGAAAAGAGCGTGGGACCTCTATTTCAGATGTGAGGAGAGGTATACACCAGGGTACAGATGTAAGGATCGAAATCTTCAGGTTCTCACCGTTTGTGATGATGAGAGAATGAAGGAGGGTGTCGTTTTCCCACCTTGCGGAACAAGGTGCGTCTTTAAGGGGGAGTATTGTTAGATCGGTCCAGCCAGTCCATACGGGATCGGCTCGCGGGTAACAGAGGTAGAGAATTTTCGCCTCCTGCTCGTGCCGCTCAAGCCGCAAAATCCAAAAGACCTAATGATGTAATACAAAACAAGAATTGCTTGTACGAAATTAATAAGTTGTGAACTTAGCGTAGTTAAACATAGACGAATGCGTTTTCAAGATAGATCTTTAGAAAATTCCACTGAATTACTAAGTAATGACAATTGATTATAATTAAGAGCAATAGGAGATTAGCAAAATTACATCAACAACAAATAAGTAGAGCAAATGGCATTTTAACAAAATCCACGGTTTAAAAGCTAGATCATTAACCTTGGAATCCCTCACATACACTCTTGATATCACTCGGTTTAGCGGAAGAAGATTGCACACAAACTTAGAGATGCCACTAGTAGACACGTGATGCCGAGTGGGCTAGTCGCCAGGGAAGGAGCCAGAGTTGGAGGAGCGGGCGGGCGTCCGGTGATTGTCCACTCTCCCGTTGGTCGTTGATCGACGATGACGTCCGCTAGGTGGAAAAGGATACGGTCGAGGTATTCTTCAACGGTGTGGTCGAATTTGAATCCCACGTCGAAGAACGGAGATTGGATGACGTTGATCTCCCATTGAGAGTTGAACACAAATCTGTGGTCAAGCTCCGGATCGATCATACATGATCATGGGAGGTCTTTGACGTGTTGTAGTGGCATTGTGGTGGGGAAGCCGCCACTTGGGAGGAACAGACAAGAAGAAAAGGAGAGAGGTGGGGGCTTGGGTTGGAGGAGGTGGAGAAGGGGGCGGCTAGGCTAGGTGGGGATTGGGGAGGATGAATAAAAATCTGAAATTAAATTTCGGATTAAGTGGAATTGGAGAGAATTAATTTGAAATTCAAATTAATCCAATAAAGGGGGGCCAGCGGTTAAGAGGGAATTAAGGAGGATTAATTGGTGGCAATTAATAAAATAGGAGAGAGAGGGAGTGGGGGATAGGTGGCCGGCCAAATAGAGAGAGGGGGAGAGGGATTGAGGTTTAATTAAGTGGGCCCCAAGCAATAAACAATGATTTAAATAAAATCTGAATTGAATTTCATATTTTAGTTAAATGAGAAGTTTCCAAATTTAAGTACTAGTATTTGGAAAGCATTTGAATTTCAAATTTGAATTTGAAATCCAATTAAGTAACTTTCCTGATTATTTAGACTTATTTTAGGAAAGTGATTAATGAACATTTGAAATTTGAATTTCAAATGTGAGGGCTTGGGGAATTGGGCCGGCGGGTTGAGTAAGTAGAGGAAGGGGTGGTGAAGGAGGGGAGGCCGGTGGCTAGGTGGTTGGCCGGTGGGATGGGGGGGAGGGGCTCGGGTTTTGAAGAAGAGAAAAATTAGGAGCTTTGGTTAGGGAAGGCCGGGGGGTTGATTGGGGAAGAAAAGAGATCGGGGCCACGAACCTTGGAATCCACCAACGATTAACGGGTCTTGCTATCGCCCTCCTTGGGCTCCTCCTCTCATGAACTCACTTAGAAATCAAACAAAGAACATAAAATTTCATTTCATAATCATCATCCTATAACAATGCATGAGGCCTCCTATAAATAAGCCAAAAATGAAACAAAACCAAAAAGACACATATGCCCTCGGGGCTACAATAGCGACTCCATAAACCACAGGGGTAAACTAGGAAAAATAGAAAATGCAACAATAAATAAAATACAACGATATATCAAAAGTAAAGGCTCTGATTCGTAGCCGTCGATCTACGTCTCCGACGACGGTACACATGTCGAAATCTGATGTCCTCATCACCTAATTAGGAAGGATTTATGAGGAGTTTATGAGGGAAATTTGAAAGTAGGGGTTGTTTAGAGATTTTCGTTAGGATTGTATGCATTAAATAATTTGTTTTCCTAGGATTAGAGCATCTTGAATTCAGCTGAAATTTGAGATCTCTCTTAGGTTTTGGGCTCTGGCGATGTTTAGAGAATTGGGAGAGATAGATCCTACTCTCGAATAGAGGATCAATTGTATCTTGGTATTTTCCATTTTTATTTTATCAAATAATACAAATTATCTACTGTTTTTTCTAGTTTTGTGTGGAGTTTTATGGAGAATTCTCGCTGTTTTCCAAAGATTGATAGAAATTATTTGAGATCTACAAGTGTTTCCTATCACAATCTCAATAGGATGCAATCTCAGAGCTAAACCACACCTAGTCCTTTTAATTTAGCATTTGACAATAAAATATTATTAATTCTCAATGAAAGATGGCTTGCACTTAATCTGTTTGGTAGTTATCCTGATATAATCTACTGCGATGTACTACCTATGGTTCTTATGGGTATTTTGCTAGGATGCCCAGGGCTTTATGACATGTAAATTATTCATTATAGTAGAGCCTTCATACGTTTAAATTCCAAACGCATTAACATTCAATTGAAGCCACTTACACCTATTTAACAAACACCTACTACCCAAATCAATAAAATTATAAGTAAATCTAATCATTGCCTATCAACTAAGACATTAATTCAATTATTATACACCAAAGAATTAATAATAGTTAGTGATGACTGATGAGTATGATCTTCATTATTATGTTAATTTTTAAGAGGTGTGGTCATTTACTCTTGACTGCTCTATTTAATATATTGTATCTGCCTCATTAAAAAAGTTAATATATGACAAATCAATTACTTTACGCTATAGCACCGCTATTGAATAGTAATACCCCATCACCAAAGCTCTCTCGTTATCACATGAACCCTATGTGGTATGATGAACGAAAATATCATTTAAATGAATTACTGCATGATTAATATTTCATGAAATGTTGGATTAGTTACTAGATCCAAATACTTTGTAAAGATTAATCACATAAATAATTATCAGCAAATAAGACTTCGACTTAGGAATGAGTGAAAAATTACTTTTAAGACACATGATTGATCTTCAAATGGCTTATCACCCTTTGACTTACGAAATATATCTAATACTTTTAAGAGAATCATGAAGCAAGTCCTTCATCCATACATTGACATATTCTTAATAGTGTATTTTGATGATACTTACATCTTTATATTTACAGAGATAGACCATTTGAGTGACTTATGCTCATTTTTATTACATTTCGTATTAAAAAAACAGTGTCAATTTAAAGTGTTTATTCATACAACCTAAGCTCTTTTCCCAAATGTTTTGTGATTATTTTCAATAGGATTTCTATGGATCCTATTAAGGTTCAGGCAATCAGAGCTGACCTTCTCCTAAATCAATAATGTGCATAGTTTTTGTAAGACTCAACCAGATAACCAAGTGAGTTGCTAAATGCTACTTATAATTCAAATTTATTGATTAACTATTTGTTAAATAGATTAATATTAAATAGGTAAGTTTAATGTTAAATATTTGTTACATTAATAATAGAAAATAAATGGAGATGTAATTTCAGTTAAATAGGTAAATTTTTTTATTCTGAACAGATGCTTGGTTTGGCATAATAGCAGTTATAGCTTGGGCCCACACTCCAAACCTTATCTAGTTATCTGCATGGATTAGTGCTGTCACGGAAGAGAGAACACGGGATGGACAATTGAAGTGCAGGAGGATTATTCTTTAATTGGGCTGAATGTTTCTCTCGGGACTGTAGAAGAAATCGCAGAAATTGATAGGAAAATTCGCATATTCACTTGTAGCAATAGGCGGAGAAGTCTTGTGCAAGGGGCGGGGAATTTCTACAGAAAGAGGAGGACAAAGTGCTGGGTTTTAACAGAGAAATTCTGTAGCAGGAGGCGGACATCAGTGGGGTTTCGGCACAGTGCTGAAGTTCCCTGTTCTCCTTTCGACACAATTCCTGCTTGCGGGATCGTGAGTATTCTTGGAAATTCCTTGTTGCTGGCTTCGGCATAGTGACTACCTGTGGAAGAATTCAGCATAGTTGCTGGATTTCTAAAGGGAGTTCGGTTGTGCATTGGATTCAAGAAAGTAAGGAAGATCAATTTGTGCATAACTGAAGAATTCAGAAGCAGTAATTTAAAAGGTATTAAAAAAAAAACCTGTTATTAAAGCTTTGAATGTAATTAATATAGAATATGTGATGATTTGTAAATTGATGTATGGGTGCAAACAAATTGGGATAACAGTGAATAGTAAACTGTAACAAAGATTTGGTTGTCTTAGGTAAATTTGGTCATATGCAAAGAGAAAGTTTTGAAGTGACATATAATCGTAGAAGGGTGCGAAGTAGAGAATTGGAAGAGACGACTGGACAAAGAGGTAAGTAATGCAAATTAAAGTTTTAAATGTAATTCTTGTTAATTTTACATTGTATATTGGTATTTGAATGAATGCAAGAAAAATATGCATTACAGGTAATTCTCTAGCTAAAGGATGTTCCTAACTTGGTTTCCATGTATGAAAGACCTCTTATATATTTGCATCATGAGAGTTTCAAATAAGAGTTCTTATGTTTCATTAAAGATTTTGCTAGTTGGAAATATTTTGAAAAGAATCTCCATTCTTAACATATGATACACTATTTCATTATACAAATGAGTATCATATAAAGATCTTTATGAAAGCAACATTGCAAGCTTGAGTTATGTCATAAAGTATATTGAATATTAGTTTAACATAAAGTTTGGCTATATATATATATATATATGATGTATGATTTACAATGATAGTTGGGACAAAAGGGTTCCCAAATATATAACTACCTTGTAAGTGGGGCAAAAGGGACCCCAAAAGAAATGATATCTGCATAGCAGGTGGGGCAAAAGGGACCCCTAAAGAGGCAAAAGGGACCTCTATGGAATTCAATGGCGATAATGTCAGGTTTTACTGGGCTCCATTGAATTTGTTTATGAAAGAATAGCCAAATCTTTTTATGACAAAAATTGATATTCAGTATGGATATAAGATAAAAGTTAAAGGTAATGCCAAATGAAATATTTGTAGTATCTCTAGTAGTTTAATTTTATTCATGTTTATTGTTTTAAAATTTTAACATGCAAGTTTAATACTATTTTCAGTTGCATAACTTACGGGGCCTCATAGCTTACCAGTTATCTGTTACTGGCTGTTTTTACAGGAAAAGAGAAAGGAAAAGTGGAAGAAGTTTGATATGCAAGTATTTAAGTTTTTTTGTTATGTTTATTTAGAAGTTGAAATCTACTCTTAAGGTTAGTAAATAAGTTTTAATGTTGATTTACTTTGAATTGTTTTGGATTTCCTTAGTGGCTCTGTACAAAGTCTTTGATGTGATGAAATTGGGGAATTATTAGATGCTTCATTTATTATTCCGAATGATGTTATATGATCTTTTATTTAGATCTGAAATGAATTCAACAAAGTTCAGAGGTTAATGATTGAAATGTTATGGTTATTATTGTTGCACTCTGCAGTAAAGTGTAGTTTTATTGTGGGGTGTTACAGTTTTAATGGCTTAGCAATCTTTTTCCATAGATATGCCCAGAAATTTAGCAACATTATAGCTCCATTGACTTTTGCACTAAAGTATGCCAAGCTTGTTCAGCCTCCTTTTGCACAAATAAATCTTCAACACTATTAGCAAATTGATAATTATCGCCCCAGTTCTTCGATTACCTTATTTTTAAAGGTTTTTTGAGGTACCTAATGATGTCTCTAGTATTGGCATTGGAGGTATTCTAAGTCAAGAAGGAAATCTAATAGCATGCTTCAACAAAATAGAAACTACTACAAAGCAAAAATGCATGAAAATGATTATAAATTTTAGGATACAGTCCAAAAAATTTAAAACTAGCAATAATATCTCTGCAACAAAAAATTTTTACATATGATCATGAATTCTCGAAATATTTGTAATCCTAACAAAAATTAAATTCTAAATATGAAGAGTGGATTGCTCGTCTTTAGTTCACTTTAGTGATTCGACATTGTCAATGTGTTTATAACAAAGTTGTTGATGCCATTGGTTATATGTACTCAATCTTGACTCTTGTCTCTAACAAGATGCATGATTTTACTATATTAAAGAATAAAAATCTTTATTCCCATACTTTTCGTTATATATTTCACTATAACAAGTACACTAAACCAAAAAATAAATTTGAATGTTGAGGCACTAATCAATGGATTTTTCAAGGTTCTTCATTGTCTTCCCCAAACTTCACTTTGTGACTTTTTCATATGAGAATCACATAATGATGCACTAACTAGACACCTTAAACAAGAGAAGAATATAGCATTATTTTATCATTATCTTATTGGCATTCAATAAAATGTTATGTCAATCTGTTATTTTTTTATGCCACACTTCTTGGTTAAAAAAAGTTAATAAACAACCTTCAAGTTCCCACACTCCCTTGACTGTTCTAAATGTTTCTTGGATTGATATGAGCATTATTCTTATAGGCTTATCTAAAATGCCTCCTGTACATGATTCTACCTTTTTAATTGCTGGTAGAATTTCTAAGATGGCATGCTTTATGCATTTCTATAAAATTGCTCCTACTTCACATATTTGCTAGAATATTTTTCAAAGAAATTATTAGATTCCATGGATTATCTAGTTTTATAGTTTCTAATTGTGATGCACATTTTGTTGGTCATCCTTGGAGAACTTATAAAATATGTTTGGTATTATTATAATATTTTATATTTCCTTCTATCCACATAATAAAGTTCAAACATACAATAAAAGTCTACAAATTTTGCATTGATGATTGCTTGGTGACTATTGGATTTTATGGATTTAAATCTTCATAGTTCATACTACAGAGTAGACCATTTAAAGTTCGGTGCTACGCACTAGTAAGAAATATTTTTTTGAGATTGTTTATGGTATACATCCTAGAAAACCTATAGATCTTATGACATTATGCAGACAAATATTATATTCTCAATCTATTATATATTTAGCTGAGCATAAATACTTTTATTTTGACATAAAGATACAAATTTCTAAACAACATAAGAAAAATTAAATGATATTTGATATTTAAAAAAGAAAGTGAGAGTTTATTATAGACGATTTTTTCATGTTTGAATTCCATCATAACACTTTCCCCACATACATTTAAAAAGTTCAAGCATGTTCTTCGAAGTAATATAAAATTCCTAGTAAATTAGGTTAAAATGCCTATTTGATTAATTTACCTCAAAAGTTTTCTCCTCTATTTAAAATTAAAGGTCTAATATATCATTAAGGCATTTTCAAGACTTTTGTACCTAATGGAAGCCTTTCTGTAAGCAGAGCTTATACTTTGATGAATAATGATTATTCATGTGCTTCCACCTATCATTATTGCACCAACTATCAAAATGGAACAAATTTTAATAGATGAAATTACTACAGGTCCTCCAGAGATGCACAAGTACTTAATTCACTAAATGAATCAAACAATCTATTGAAAATTCCTAGATCACATAAAATGAGCTAATGAAAATAGCACCAAATCTTCTTTACCAAATCCCATTTCTGATTCTCTAAAGGCAAGTTATTATGGCCTTGGGGGCCTTGCAACAAATGAGCCCAAATTAAAGATTAGAGCTTGGTATTAGTTAAGATGGAACCAAATTGGTTTATAATGTTTTGTCTTGTTTAGTCGTTTAGGTAATAGCGATGCAAAGACTTTAGATTTAATTATTTATATAATAGATTAAATACTAAGAAGGGAGAAATATATATGTATAAGTTATCAGTCAAACAAAGAAATAAGAATAATAAAGATTTAGTTCAAGTGAAGTGTATTAAGGATGAAGATCACAAAGTGCTTTTATTAGAAGAGGATATTCAACAAAAGTGGATGAGATATTTTTATAAACTCTTCAATGAAGACTATGAGAATGCAATTGACTTTAGTGACCATAATGAAAACAATTTTTTTTTTTTTGTCAGCGTATTAATAAAAATGAAGTTAGAGAGACTTTAATGAAGTAAGGAAAAGCTACTGGACCTTATGATATTTCAATAGAGGTGTGGAAATGCTTAGGAGATGAAGAAATTTCTTGGCTTACTAAACTTTTTAATATTATTTTGAAGACTAAAAAGATATCAAATGAGTGGAGAATGAGTGTGTTGATTCTTATTTTTAAGAATAAAGGTGATGCACAAGATTGTGCGAATTATAGAGAAATTATATTAATGTATCATACTTTAAAACTATGAGAGAAAGTTATGGAGCATAGGTTGCAGCATGATACTAATGTTTCTCAAGATCAATTTGGATTCATGTCGGGTAGGTCTACTATGGAAGCTAGACATTTATTGAGAAGTTTGATGGAGAAGTATAGAGAGAATAAGGAAGATCAACATATGATATTTATTGATTTAGAAAAAAACATATGATAAAGTTTCAAGAGAAGTGCTATGAAGAGTTATAGAAAATAAAGGGGTTTATAATGCTTATGTTCAAGTCATTAAGGATATGTATGTAGGAGTTGTTACTTGTGTTCAGACACAAGGTGATTTGACCAAGTATTTTCCTATGTTAGTTAGATTAAGGATCAGCCTTAAGCCCATATCTTTTTGCTTTAGTCATGGATGTTCTCACTAGACATTTACAAGAGGTTGTAACCTGGTGTATGCTTTTTGCTGATGATATTCTTCTTGTTGATAAGGCTAGAGAGGAAGTTGAAGATAAACTTGAATTATGATGGTCAACCTTAAAGTCTAAAGGCTTTCGTTTGAATAGATCTAAAATTGAATATATGGAGTATAATTTTGGTAATAAAAGTTTTAGTATGGGGATTGTGACTTTGGGTGATGAAGTCATTAATAAGAGTACATGTTTTAGATATCTTGGGTCTATTGTTAAGAGTGATGGTGAAGTAGATGGAGATATTATTAGTAGAATTCAAGTTGGATGGTTGAAGTTGAGAAATGCATCGGGCTTGTTGTGTGATAGAAAAGTCTCCCTCAAACTTAAGAGAAATTTCTATAAGATGGCGGTGAGCCCTGTAATGCTTTATGGTGTAGAATGTTAGCCATTAAAAGAGAAGCATAATATTAAGTGTTGCAGAGATGAGGATGCTCAGGTGGATGAGTGGTTTTACTCTTAGATATTGGATACGACATGAGCATATACGTGAAAAGGTTGGAGTAGATCCAATGGAAGATTAGATAGAGTTGTCTTAGATGGTTTGGTCATATAAAACGGTGGCATTCCGATAACCCGGTAGGAGATTAGATGTATTAGATTTGACTTATGTTAAGAAAGATAGAGGTAGACTTAAAAAGACTTGGTTAGAAAATATTAGAAATGACATTTCTTTATTAGATTTAAATGAGAATTTGACTCTTAATAGGAAAAAATGGAGAAAAAATATTCATGTAGCCAACCCCACGTAGTGGGTAAAGGCTTTGTATTCTTGTTTTCGTTGTTGTTGTATGAACTATCCTATTGCTAATCATAGGTATAAGTTGGACTTATTTGGTAGGATTTGAGTCAATCCAGATAGGATTAATCCTCTCTCTCTCTCTCTCTCTCTCTCTCTCTCTCTCTCTCTCTCTCTATCAAACTGTTTTTCTCTCTTAATCTCTGTTCAGCATCATTGTGCACGCATGTATAAGTGAACACATGCGATAACTTAATAAGAATTTTAAGAACGTTAGTTTTAAGCATAAACAAAACTTGATATTTCAATAAGGTAATCCTTCTACTTTCTCTGCTGTTAATACTGTTCCAATCCAAACATGCAAGCCAGATAATGAAGTCCGCTTATGAGCTGGTAATGACACAAGGGCAAAGATTGAGGGACTTCAATCTCTATATCTGCCCTACTAATTGATGTTCATTTTCTTATTTTCGTATTGAGATGCTTTTTGTATCATGAGAAAAAACAAAATTCTTTGCATGTATGGATATTAGATGTTTCTTTTTGACATTCTAATCAATCACAGAAATCAGTCAAATACCTAAAGATTGTACTAGGACAATTCTACAGTTCAAAACACTTGATACCAAATTGGGCCTCCAACATTGGTAAAATAACAATAATAATACTTACATCAGAACATTCTTGTTACGAAGCCTTTCAGAGTGCTTATCTATCCACGAAGCTAAATCACTGTACTGCCTTATTTCTGGATCGAGGGTATTAATATTCAGTATTTTGAACTTCCCAATTCTAGTCTCATACACATTCCTTGCATCAAGCAATACAAGGTCCTCATTCTGCATTCTTGCCTCGCATTGCAAAGCATTTCCTGCTAATAACAACAATTATAAGAGACTAATATTTATGGTTAAAGTAAACGAAAGAAAACTGTTTTAGCTAATTGCCAATCAACCATCATTAGCACACTCAGCAGCTTGATGAAGAACATAATGGAACTCAGATGCAGAGAGGTGCCTTCCAGCATTTGAGATCACAGGCGATTTCAACAATGGATCAGACATAAAAGTTACCAGCTCCTGATGATGTTGAAAATAGCAAAGAAATAAACCAATCAATCTGATTTAAATGTTACCAGCTCTGGCACTATAAAAAATAGCAAAGGCTAAACATAAAATTAACTTCATTCCAAGCAAGTAAATTATACTATCTTTTAACAATCAGTTTTAATGAAAGAAATGAGAGTTAAATAAGAATTCCAAGTATATGCATTAACTTCACTGATGGCTTAATTTTCCTCACAAATTCAAGATTAAAAAATTCATGAACTAGAAGCAATATTAGCCAAAGAGAGAACCTTGACAACTCGAACAGAGAGAGAGGTAAACCCACATTCCCCTGCAATCTTTTCATTTGATGGATGACCACAAGGTGCTAGCTTGAAGTCAGTGCCATCAAACAAGCTGTTTGAATTCATGACTGTTATGTGCTCTTCCAAAGCAGATAACTTCCCACCAATCTAATCAAAGGATCAATGGAAGCAAAAGAAACTACAAATTACAAATTCTAAACTTTTTACAAAATAAATCAATATCTCATAGATCAAATGCTTATGAAAATCAGAGCTCACAGTGGCATTGACACCTTCATGACCAACCCGGATGCGGCCAAAGAGGTTAAGTGATCTGCAATGGGTGTCATAGAATCTGGCTAGGGAAGTAGCGTCAGGTATGGAAATGTAGTTATAATACAACAACACACCATAAGATTCAGTATCTCTCCCATCTCCATTTTCTTCCATCAAAATCAACTGGCAATATCACAAAACTTCACCCTATACGTGAATGCAAGATGATGGATGGTCACTGCTAGGTGAAATGGATCAATAGCATAGAGGTCAATAAATCTCACAAATTTCAACAAACTCTGAAATGAAATTAACTGGCACGCTTAGTCAGATACCTTATGAGATTATTCATTCATTAAAAAGAAAAAAACCACAAAGCTAATGAGAACAGAAAGTAATAAACAACGAAATATTTACTATGATATAAATAAAGCAGTAAAACCAAAAAGTTGCTTTAGCATTGATATACGCAATTAATATTAATGCAAATTAGAGTTTAAAAATAGCCACTGCAACATAAAACAGAAAAGTCCAATGACTAACAAAAGCTCCAATGAGATAAAGCCAAGCCCACAAATCTTGCACTATCACAGAAATGCCGGTCTTGCAGCTATTGACTCTCATATACAACAGAACAAAAGATATAAACAATTCCAAGCCTTCGGCCACCAACCAGAATCCAGAAACAGCGTCAGTAGTTATGAAATATTCACAAAAAAGCTCCACAAAACTACACTAAATAATCAATGAGAAATCCTCAACGACTTAACAATCAGTTAGGATCAACAATAGGTCCATCACCCAATTGAGTACACAAACCAAGCGTAAGAACATTTTAACTTACATAAACCATCCACTAATTACAATGCTGGCAAAAAGCAGCTGCTAAAACGGTGACTAAAGCACTAAAAACATGCTAAAATGTCCAAAGCACTAATATAACGGTGATTCGGAAAATCAAACAAACACAAAACTCGATATAAAGAGTAGGAAAAGCACCTTCGGTCCAGCAAGAGAGTTGGTCGTATTCGTAAACGGTTGACTAGAGGGATGGAAATTTTTTTTTTTTAAAAAAAAAAGAGTTTCTGAATCGCAAGCTTCGCCTGCAAAGCTTAGGGCTTCAACGAAAAAAATAGTGAAAGTGACAATCACTGAAAGGAAGATGAAGAAGAGGATGCCCTCGAATAAGGATAATAGGCCGCGCAAAAATACGCACGCTAATACGATCGACGGAATGGTCGGCAGCGGCCGTGGCCTTCAGAAGGAAAGCTGCGGGCGGCCTGACTGCACAAGTTGTTTCAGCATACGCACACAACTCACAAGATCTTGGAATAAAAAAAAAGTCCATACCATTTGAAACTAATCTCGTTCAATGAACTTCAATAAATAAATAATTAAGATATTCTTATAATCATCCATACGATTGGCATATTAAGCTAAATTTTAATTTTTATATTTACTCATATAATATTACATATTTAAGTCATAGAAAAAATATTACTAATATTAATTTATTAATAATAAATTTCATATTTTCATATATATATTTTAATATGATTTAGAAATTGAAGTATAATTTCATACATATTTGTGTTATGCTAAATATTATTTATATATGTTGAAAATGGTTATGTTTCTATATTTATGAGATGGGATTGATATATTTATTTTCATGTTCATTTAATGAAATTGATATGTTATGTTAATGCGTTGGGCGATGTGTTGAGGAGGGACAAAGCAGGATGTGTAAGTGCTGATTGTATTTATTTATGTGCAATACAAGTATAGTAATAATGGGCCAAGGGAAAATATGATCAAGTAGATAGTGACGGGGGGGGGGGGCAACGTGCCCCCCCTCGTAGATGTTTTAAAAAAAAAATTTATGCCCTAAGTGAACCCGCTGCGGTTGAGTGACGACGCGAGAGCGAGAGGCAGGCTTCCAAAGAATAAGGAGACGTGTTATCAGGGCGCGAATATGTGTTTACGGTGCTCCAGCGACCAGCGGAATTAATCCAGCGACGAAGCATGATGATGTTATGAATTTTTTTTGTTCAAGTTTATGTTTTTCATTTTTGATGTGTTATCATATTCAAGTGAATACTCATGTTATCTCTGTGTTAATTAACATATTAATTATTGTGATTTGACATAACTGACACTATTCGGATGATGTAATTCTGTTAATGCCCTAATCCCGAACCCGCTGCGGTTGACGGCTTGACGACGCGAGAGCGAGACCTAAACCCAGTCGCGTTCCAGGCTTCCACAACGCCGTCACGTGTTGTCCAGGGCGCGATATCTTATTTACGGTGCTCCAAAGCATATTCCAGCGACGAAGCAGCGTTCATATTTAAATAAAGAATTTTTTTTTCAAGATTATGTTTTATTCTACGGCATTCTTGATAGATTTTAATGTGTTAAATTCTTTATTTTTTTAATTGACTTTAAATAGCCTATTGAGTGGATGTTGCTCACCCTGACATTAGGTTTTTGTCATGGAATAAGAAGTTCACAGATTCAAATGAGAAAGTAAAAAAGAAGGGTCCAAAAAGAATTTGCGTGGAAATTTTCAAGAAATCAAGAAGAATAGAGAACCTTCCACTATCCTGGTTTGCGATAAGTGAATTTTCTCCTTAAAGATATGGTCGAGCTTATGCAAAAGACCATTCCAACCTCGCATGTCATGAATTTCCTCAAACCAAATTTGGGGCAAAGGATAGACGTTTCAATCATGGTTTGATAAATATTTTTGGCAATCATGCAAAGATATGATATGTATTTTGATGAAAATAATGATATTGTCATGAATATTGAAAAAATCAAATAGATATTGTGGGAGTCTTTGCACAATATTGCACGACAAGTGAAATGATGAATCAAATTATGGTGTTTTGTTAAGAAGCAAACAATTGCCACAATTGCATAGAGTCTAGAATGGCTCGGTTGAATGTGTGCGTTTTCTTTTAAGGCAAAAGAGCCCATGAGAACAGATCCATAAATCAAGATAGAAATTTTCTTCTAACTAGATCTTGGGTAAAGTTTTAGCTGTACATAACAATATTATGATGTAAAAAAGCTCGTTAAATTATCTTCGAAATTGTGATAGTATCACCATGGTAGTATTAGATTGCAATGACTTTTGGAAGAATTAAATTGTAACCAAAATCATAAGAAGCACGTGATATCAAAAGTGAAAGTGTTGATTCGTATATTAATACATGCGTATTAAGTTAAGTCTTGCATAAATCTAATAAGTGAAAGTGTAGATTGCTTTCAAAGTTAAGAATCCAAATTGCGTGGTCAAGTTTAAGAAGCAGTAAATGAGCGGGTAGAGTTCTAATTAGGTTATGTATGTATAGAGCACATTACATTGCTTCTCACACCAAAGAGTTATGACATATGATTTTATGCTACAGTTTGCTATTCAGGTAACCCAGTTTATGGGTAAATCTTAGAGTATAATGTTTTTATTGAGAGTGAAACCTCTTAAGTAGAAAGAACTTTAATGAAAAAAGAGCTAAACTCAGTGGTTAACTATTCTCAATATACAATGGGGTCAACTTTGGCCTAAAAGCTTATAGATTGATTTTTCCCTTCGTGTTTGTGTAAAGTGGTTGTTGAAATATTATTCAAGAGGTGAGCTCGTATTATTAGGAACATGGCCACTACATCACAAGTGCTGTTTACTATAGTCGATGTCTTGGTATAACCCCAATCACCTTTGATGAGCCATATGGGCCAAGGAGTGGTAAAAAAGGCTTCACTTTGAGAATAACAACATGGTTGTTGTAATAATAGTTCATCACCAACTACTATATGTGCAACACAATATATTCATTAATATTATGGGTTGCTACGGCCTCGTTAGAGCTCAAGATTAAAATACATACTTTAGAGTTATTTCTGCACAGTTATGTTGCAACTTCAAGATAAAAATCGTTTCACAGAGACGAATCTAATTGCTTCCCAATTAACCCCAACCCAGATTAATTAAATCTTCTATATAATTTCTCTAGCTAGTGGTGATTGGAAATTGACAAAGTTGGAAACTTATATCATGGATATGATCACCATTTTATTAGTTAAAAGATCTAGGACATCTTGTGACAATGATACAGAATCAAGAAAATGTTTTATATCCTCTTGTTTTCACTATTAAAATAGCTAATGCCGGTTCGTCCTCCTTGATGCGTTGATCACCTATACTTTACTGCAATCATTAGGAAATATTGGCCATTATTGAACACCTTCAAGGTGATCATTTTAATGTACCACATAATGGTCATGTTTTTGGCAGGAAGCTTAAAAAATCATAGTAAGAAGTGACCTCACCCAATCGCAAGCCTACTACTTGAAGGCCATACAAAAGAATTTGTGCCCCCTAATTTTTTGGCTCCTCCTGAGTAGATGTATAAGTGAATGTGAAAGAATAAGGAGATATCACGAATATGTGTTTATATAGCTATGATGATGTTATGTTTTGTTCTGTTTTTCATTTTTGATATCATATTCAAGTGAATACTCATGTTATCTCTGCTAACATATTATTATTGTGATTTGACATATGACACTATTTATAATGATGTAATTCTTTTAATAATAATACCTAAACCCAAACAATCATGTTATCTTATTTAAAAGCATATTTTCATATTTAAATAAAGTTCAAGATTATGCTAATTATTTTAATGTAAATATTTTTTTAATTGACTTTAAATAGCCTATTGAGTGGATGTTGCTCACCCTACATTAATGGAATGTTATTCAAAGAAAGGGTAAGGCTTTTATCGAATAGAGACTAGATAAGTGTTAAAGATATGGTTTATAGGCATGTCATGTATTTGGATAGAAATCTTTTGGCAATCATGATATGATATGTATTTTGATGAAAATAATGATATTGTCATGAATATTGCATATTGTTCTTTGATTACAAGTGAAATGATGATTATGGTGTTTTGTTACAATTAATTGAAGAGTTAGAATGGCTCAATGTTGTGAAAAAATGAGAAAGATTAAACAAGATAGAATTCTTCTAACTAGATCTTGGGTAAAGTTTTATGTACATCTATTATGATGTAGCTCGTTAGATATGAGGGTTGCATTATCTTCGATTGTGATAGTATCAATGGTAGTATTAGAGCAATGATTTGGAAGAATTAAATTGTAACCAAAATCATAAGAAAGATCAAGTGAAAGTGTTGAGTATATTAATACATGCGTATTAAGTTAAGTCTTGCATAAATCTAATAAGTGAAAGTGTAGAAAAGTTAAGAATCCCCAAGTTTAAGAAGCAGTAAATGGGTAGAGTTCTAATTAGGTTATGTATGTATAGAGTACAGTAAGAGTTATGACATATGATTTTATGCTACAGTTTGCTATTCAGGTAACCCAGTTTATGGGTAAATCTTAGAGTATAATGTTTTTATTGAGAGTGAAACCTCTTAAGTAGAAAGTGAAAAAAGAGCTAAACTCTTAACTATCAATATAATGTCAACTTTGGCCTAAAAGCTTATAATTTTTTTCGTGTTTGTGTAAAAAATATTATTCAAGAGAGCTCAACATGGCCACTACATCACAAGTGCCTATAGTCGATGTCACCCCAATCACCTTTGATGAGCCATATGGGCCAAGGAGTGGAAACACTTTAATAACAACATGGTTGTTGTAATAATAGTCACCAACTACTATATGTGCAATATATTCATTAATATTATAGTTCTATTAAAATTATTTAACATGTTCTTGATAAAAATGAATCTAATTGCTTCCCAATTAACCCCAACCCTAAATCTTCTATATAATTTCTCTAGCTAGTGGTGAGAAATTGAAGGCATGATCACCTTATTAGTTATCTAGGGTGATGATGAATCAAATACACTAAAATAGCTAATTTCGTCCTCCTTGATGCGTTGATCACCTATATACTGCAATCATTAGGTGGCCATTATTGAACACCTTCAAGGTGATCATTTTAATGTACCACATAATGGTCATGTTTTTGGCAGGAAGCTTAAAAAATCATAGTAAGAAGTGACCTCACCCAATCGCAAGCCTACTACTTGAAGGCCATACAAAAGGTGTAACTCCTCCTAAAGAAGCACTATAGCTAGAAATAGAAAGATAATCAAAGTTGTAGACCACAAAATCATTGAAGAAGTCTATGGGACATGAGGAAACATAGAGAAAAGCTTAAGAAAAAGCTCATGCTTCAACCCAACACATTGATCATCCAAGCACTTAGAAATAAACTTGATGTATTTTCTTGGATGACACTAAAATGATTGTGATTGACATTGAGTTTCTATATATGGTTGAATGTTAGGTTTTAACTACACATAAGACGATTGTATGTATTAAATGATGAACGAGAGATATTGTTGAAAATATCAATATTTTCATTAAAGAATAAGAGTCTATATTGATACTTAATATGATATTTACGTCATCAACACAAAATAAGAGATCTAGCCAAACATGAAAGAAATTAGAAGCAAACTCATATTCAATTTATTCATAGAAGAACAAAGCATAAGAGATATATAGTAGAATTTTATCATCGGGAAGAATGAAAGTTCTTCTCTACGCTCCTACCACTTACAAGGTTTCTTATACAAATATAGGTTAAACTCTCCAAGAGATTATATCTTGCACTTCCCTAACCTCCCTTAAACTTGACAAATATAATCAAAGGATGACATTTTTTTTAGGAGTGTTTTTTTTTTAACCAAATTTTATTCCAAACAAGAAAAGGGAAATACAATAAAGAACAAAAAATAGTCGAAGACAAAATATATCAAAAAATAACAAAAGTAAGCAAACTCAACAAAACAAATAATCAAAGATGCATGAAAAGGAGCCATCATCGGACTCAGAAAATGGCAGCTCCCTGCCACCACCCCACAGCCAGGCACGGACCATTTATTGGTGACAACCACTCATAAACACATCATCAGCCTACAACCCACACAGGTAACCACCTAGCAGAAGGGCTTGAAGGTTGCCAACAAGCCTGGGCCAACAAGGTGATAAGCAGGGAGCCGCCTCATCATCGTCCAAATCATCAATAAAGCTCACGACATCGAAAGCAAGAGGGTAACCTAAAGACTATTTCTTTTTAGATTTACATTTACATCTTTTGCCACCACCATTGACTATCACTTGATCAACAACACACCACATCATGAAACTATACATATCATCATTTACATGGTCATCAAAATCATCCCCCCCCCCCCCCCCCCCCCCCGAAGGTGTGGATAGGGACTCATCCATATCCATCCAATCAGATTGATCCAAAATAGATTTATTCAAAGACCGGGCCAGATGGACTTTCAAATCTACGTTAGAGATAACTGAAATAGGAATATCAACATACTCCTCATTTCCCTTCGAGAAATTCACAATAGGAGACAAGTCCAACTCAATATTAATAGGTAAGCTTGAAGCCAAATTAACAGACAGACATTTATCATTCAGAACCACAAGCCCCAAAGGAAAGGAACCCTCACAAACAACCAACACATGGATTGGCGAACCTGACAAACCAGAAGCTAACATATCCTCACTAGTAGGAACACTATCCCCGAAACCCACAACAACAAACATATACCCCGAATCTGCCAGAGCATCTGCACAAGAATGGCTAGCTATAAGATTAATACCGCAATTATTTTCGATCAAATTTTCATCCACACCATTACTAATAGCATTCTTAGGTGGAACCGAAGGAGCAAGTTCCTTCTCAAGAAGAACAATATCACCAAAGGATAAAATAGAATTCAATTGAGCAACATTATCCCCTGAACAATTAGTAACATGCCCAACAACAACACCATCGAGACTTAACTCCAAAGTTTTATCATTAGCATCATCAACATTAACCACCCTATTGATAATAGACACAGAAGGAAGCAAGGAAGGGATAGCAGCACCACCATTATTCCCTTCACAGCTAACAATAACATTAACAAGTTTTAAAACATCAGGAGCAATATTAGGCGAGGCAGAAAAGAGGTGAGGAGGACAATCACCCATCACATGCCCAATATAATTACAAGAAGCACAAAAGGGAGGAAATTATTCAATGACAACTTGTTGAACATAACTCAATTTCTCAGGACCTAACCAAACTTTATCAGGGTAAGATTTAGTTATGTCAATCTCAACCAGCATACGAGCCACAAAAGGTTCAAAACTAATAGAAGTAGAAGTGTCAACCTTCAAAGGTCTGCCAAAAATTGAACCCAGACCATGAAGAATATAGGGGAAATAGAGATGATGATAGAGATGCAGAAAAGAAACCCAAATAGGGATCACCTAAGATTCAACACCAACATCAACTAAAGGAGACCACTTGGTTAGTTTCATGTAGTAATTATACACTAGGTAAGATTGATGGCAAAAGACCCTACAATAATTAAGATCATTAGCCAGTTTGATCAAAATTTGCAATGGATCAAGCAGGGTAACCGAGACTTCGTCATTAAACTTAAGATTGATAAAGAACCTCCGAATAAATTCAAGAGAGGGACGCTTAAAGGGGAAGAAATCGACTAAAGAAAACTGAAAAGGGATAGCCAAGGCCAGAATTTCTTATTTCGAAATCCAAAGAGAAGGCAAACCATGAAAGGAGGTAGTTTGAAGATCATGAAAACTCACATCAGAGGAACAACCATAAAGAGCTTCCAAAAATGAGCGAGATTTTAACGGACCCTCTAAAAAACCAGGGTCTCACAGGCGATTCGCTGTCATTCTGACCAGGAACGCCAGAGATGAACGAAACAAAATCAAAACGGTAAACCAGAGAAAATCGCAAAAGGAGAATATAAGACTTTCCTGGATGAAGAACCACTACCGATCGAGGAGCTCCAGCGCCACCGAGCGGGGCAAGGGAACCCTAGTGGAGAACTTCTGAGGAGGAGAGGGTTGTTACACCTCCAGGTTCAACATTTGATTTAACTTGTTCTTAGCCAAACTGAAAAAAGTTAAATACTTAAACTTTTATATATTGAACTCTTTTGCATGTATTTGAAAGTGATATTATAACTACTTTTAAAAACCATTGCATGTCAATTAACAACCTCAAGTGGCTAACCACCAGCTTTATGCATCCTATTCATTCTCTATAATTGTGACTAATCCTGCCTAGATTATTTATAAATAAACTAAGAATTACTTATTTGTTTTCCCAATACTCAAGTTTCGGACTAATTTTATGATTGAGCAAGATTAGTATAGTGATGCATAATATGAGGAAACTAAAATTTTGAAAAAAAATATAAAATATAAATAATTAATAATAAATATGTAAAAAAAATGGATACCTATTTTTTTATGTTAATTATTTCAATCTCAACCAAAATTCTCTTCTTAGTAGGTTTCGTCCATTCAGTTTGCAAATCATTCAAAAGTGATTGTTTGTATAGTACATAATCTCTAGTTATAACTTTCATATTTAATCCCAATAAATTAGGCAATGGCATATTGCATGACATATAGTTTTACTTCACCCCAAGGTGCATCATGTACTTGTTGGCATACTATGTATATCTACAATGTGGTACATACACACCCTACATCTTATAGGGGCACCATGATCTTTTGAAATAAATAAATCAAGTGAGTATAGTAAAATTTTAAAGCTCAAAGTGTATACATAATTTTAAGAAATTCAAATACCTATGAACCATATGATATCATCTAAAAATTTGGCTTGTCAATGAATGTCATAAAACAATTCTCACAAAAGAAATAGTTAAAATAGAGGGGATGGTTATAAGCTAATTTGTCAAGGCTAAAGAAAATTAGTTAGTTGTTAGCCATATCTTTCTCACGGATTCATTTATATTTAGGGGGACAAAAACTTTATTTGGGTACATCGATATTTATGAACTTGATTAATATATATATATTATGAATTGATAAACATAACTCCCTACATGATTATATCATCTATAGGTATATAGATAATAAATATCTTTTATCCGATCTATTTTTGATTATTGTGATTCACTTCACATATTGTTAGCTCTCATCCACTTTCTTCTTAATTGGAGACAATGTAATATCATGATAACTCATTACTGTCATTTCAATATTCCCATTAAAATAAATTAAGAAAAAAAAGTATGATGAAATATCAAATAAATAGATATATATGAAAACTGAAAGCTGAAAAATAAATTTGAGAAATTTTTTAAAAGGAGGTCAGACTAAACAAAAAAAAAACAATCAAGTTTAAACAAAATAGTATTTCTCTATCCATTAGACATTGCTTTCCTCGCCGAAAATGTTATTGAATCTTTAATACAAATCCAGATAAGTTCCACTTGTTCTTTGGCCAAATAACTCCTCATGAATCATGATAATGAATTCACTGACCAAGTAATTTCGTAAACTTGATCAAACCAAAGATTCTTTAGGTTGGCTTAAAAATATGCCATTATATTTTTTTGTTTGCATTAAATAGCTCATTGCAATATTAATATATTATATAGTGTCCTATATACACACACTCATGGAATGCTATAGAATTAGTCTATCAAACACCTTTTTCTTTTCATATAAAAAGCCCCATCGAGAATAGTGATTGCAACAACTTCTCGTTAAAGGAAGGCTAAGCATTACAGCTTACGCCTGCTCCACTTTTATTTAAGATATATATATATAGCAATGGAGTTCGCTCGAAGAATACTTCCGGTTCTTCTTCTTGTCATGCTCATCCTCCCTATCTATGGTGAATATTTTCAACTCTTTTTAAATTAATTTGTATATGTTTTGTCGACTATAATAAGTTGTTCTCATGAAATAGATGGTGACTATTTGTCATATTCTTATAAAAAAATTTGCTTCAAGTAGATGTTGCTGGGACTGGTCGCTTAAGGGTGGAGCATAAGATGATGAAGATGATAACTGAAGAAACTTGTGAAAATAGCGATTGTGATAACCTCTGCAAGAATGTCAATCATTATCGTAAGGGCATTTGCGGCGAACGAGGTCGTTGCTATTGCTATCCGTAATAAAATCAATAAGGCCTTGTGTTGTATGTCAAGCCATGCATGATGGCTTCATATATAAGAAAATTTCTCTTCCCCATCGATCCTTGGTTTGCTACTTTCTCAAGTATTGGCATATTCAAAACAATATAAGTATTAATTGTTTGCTTGAGCTGTGGGTTTTAGTTTCCTCTAGTATTGTTTGATAGAACTTTTTGTGAATCTGGCTAGGGAAGTAGCGTCAAGTATGGAAATGTAGTTATAATACAACAACATACCATAAGATTCAGCATCTCTCCCATCTCCATTTTCTTCCATCAAAATCGACTGGCAATATCACAAAACTTCACCTATGCGTGAATGCGAGATGATGGATGATCACTGCTAGGTGAAATGGATCAATATCATAGAGGTCAATAAATCTCACAAATTTCAAGAAACTCTGAAATGAAATTAACTGGCACGCTTAGTCAGATACCTTATGAGATTATTCATTCATTAAAAAGAAAAAAAACACAAAGCTAATGTGAACAGAAAGTAATAAACAACGAAATATTTACTATGATATAAATAAATTAAAGCAGTAAAACCAAAAAGTTGCTTTAGCATTGATATACGCAATTAATATTAATGCAAATTAGAGTTTAAAAATAGCCACTGCAACATAAAACAGAAAAGTCCAATGACTAACAAAAGCTCCAATGAGATAAAGCCAAGCCCACAAATCTTGCACTATCACAGAAATGCCGGTCTTGCAGCTATTGACTCTCATATACAACAGAACAAAAGATATAAACAATTCCAAGCCTTCGGCCACCAACCAGAATCCAGAAACAGCGTCAGTAGTTATGAAATATTCACAAAAAAGCTCCAGAAAACTACACTAAATCATCAATGAGAAATCCTTAACGACTTAACAATCAGTTAGGATCAACAATAGGTCCATCACCCAATTGAGTACACAAACCAAGCGTAAGAACATTTTAACTTACATAAACCATCCACTAATTACAATGCTGGCAAAAAGCAGCTGCTAAAACGGTGACTAAAGCACTAAAAACATGCTAAACTGTCCAAAGCACTAATATAACGGTGATTCGGAAAATCAAACAAACACAAAACTCGATATAAAGAGTAGGAAAAGCACCTTCGGTCCAGCAAGAGAGTTGGTCGTATTCGTAAACGGTTGGCTAGAGGGATGGAAATTAAAAAAAAAAAAAGAGTTTCAGAATCGCAAGCTTCGCCTGCAAAGGTTAGGGCTTCAACGAAAAAAAAAAATAGTGAAAGTAACAATCACGGAACGAAGATGAAGAAGAGGATACCCTCGGTTAAAGGATAATAGGCCGCGCAAAAATACGCACGCTAATACGATCGACGGAATGGGCGGCAGCGGCCGTGGCCTGGAGAAGAAAAGCTGCGGGCGGGCTGTAATTTTTATTAGGTCCGGACACCTGACATAGCTTTAAATCTGGACGCCAATAAAATGTCATCACGTGCTCTTAATCTTTATCGCACGGCCCGATGACCTGACCCGGAATGAAAATCCGGTATTGCTATGTTCGTGTATTGCTAGGTATTGCTCGGTATTGCTAGGTATTGCTCGACAATAACAAGAAATACCGCTCTGTCAAGACCAATATCGAGCAATACCTAGCAAAACCGGGGTATTGCTCGGTATTGCTAGGTATTGCTCGTTATTATTAGGTATTGGTCTTGATAGAATGATATTTCTCGTTACCGAGCAATACCGAGCAAAACCTAGCAATACCCTGGTCTATACAAATCAGCTAATACATAGCAATATTGGGTTCCAATCCGGGTCGAGTCGTCGGGCCGCGCGGTAAAGAGTAAGAGTACGTGGAGACATTTTATTGACGTCCGGATATAGAGCTACGTCAGGTGTCCGGACCTAATAAAAATTCGGCGGCTGATTGCACAAGTTGTTTCAGCATACGCACAATATCTTGGAATACAAAAAGTCCATACCATTTCAAACTAATCTCGTTCAATGAACTTCAATGAATAAATAATGAAGATATTCTTATAATCATCTATGCGATTCGCATATTAAGCTAAATTTTAATTTTTATATTTACTCGTATAATATTACATATTTAAGTCATATAAAAAATATTTCTAATATTAATTTGTTTATAATAAATTATTAAATTTCATATTTTCATATATATATTTTAATATGATTTAGAAATTGACTTATTTCATAAATAAATTTAAATTTTAAATTAAATATTAAATATAGAATTTATAAGAATTCAAATGCGTATGTGTATGTGCCCCCTCTCCTTCAGAAAATGTAAATGGACAACAAAGCTATTGAATTTATTTTTTGAAATTAGTATTGATATATCATGCAAAAATTATCTTGATCGGGACACGAATCTCAAGACAAAATCAAGCCGAAAACTTCAAAAATTAAATTCGAGATCACCATAACTCTGAGTTCAGCAAACTTATAGTCAAACTGAGCGTCTCGGAAATACGAACCTAACGACAGCAAATTCAACTCAATCCGAGCCCAAATGAGTCCAAATCAAAGACCCGAAGCGCTGTTGGAAAATTCATACCACAATTCGAGTTACCAAACGGTTTCCAAACATGACAAGCTTATAGTAGAATCGAGCGTCTCGATGAGGCGAATCCAACGAGCCCAAGATCTCCGAATTCCGACACCATTAAGACTTTCAAATGTCTGACAAATTGTACACGATCAAGGGATTTAATATCGGCCGTCCATCCGACCACTCCCTATTTACCCCTGATCTCTCACCTATTTACAAGTCATGTCACTCCAGAATATTTATAAATAAACCCCTCATTTCTCATGAGTGAACTAAGCAAGAAGAAGCAAGAAGAAGCAAGAAGAAGAAGAGAAGGAATGGAGGGAATAAACTCCTCCACGACCGCCGGAATTCTGCTCAACGCCCGGTTGACGTCAGAATTCTGCCTAACGCTCAAGTGAAGTCGGAATTCTGCCCAAGTGACGCCAAAATTCTGCCTAACGTTCGAGTGACGCCGAAATTTTGCCTAACGTTCGAGTGACGCCGAAATTCTGCCTGATCTCCAAGTGACACTGGAACTGTACCCGACGTTGTAACTAATTTTCAATCCTAAATTGATTCATTGTAATATGATTATCCTAAATTTTAAGGACGAGTCTGTCTCTTATAATTCAAGCAAACACTAGTGAAACTCTTTCAACTAAGCATGGCCACGTGGTTTTCCCCTTTCAGGGGTTTCCACGTAAGAATCATGGTTTTGCTATTTCTCCTCTGTTTGTGTGCAAAATATCCGTACAACGCTGAGACAAAATTTTTTTAACTCTATCACTGCGTATATTCTAGTCCGCAACAAGTATATATAGGAATCTGTAAAAATTTATATTGCATTAATCTTAAAATAAATTTAACAATTTTGAGATTTATCTAGATCAAACTTTACATTAATATGTTGCAAGCTAAAATTTTCCCCAAAAAAATGTAACAATGTGACCTTAAAAAGGTATAAGTGGCTACAAACCTTTATATTGTATATCAAATATTTCTTTGACCTCAACCATGTGATAGAATGGCAAAAATATTATATATTATTATCATGATCTTATTTCATAAAATTTTTTGTTGAAATGCATATTCTCATTTAGGTGCAATCTATATTTATTAAATATAAATATTTTAATTGTATTAAGTTAAATATTGGGTATATCTAATAAGTGAAAGTGTTGAAAAGTTAAGAATCCCCAATATCAAGAAGCAGCATATGGATAGAGTTCTAATTAGGTTGTGACTTTACATAGTTGGCATATGATGATGCTATAGTTTGTTATTCTAATAGCCCAATTTATGGGTAAATCTTAGAGTACAATGTTTGCATCAAGAGTTGAGGAAGTTGATAGGCATTTGCAAATGTTTTAAAGGTTAAGGGGTGAAACCGCTTAAGTAGAAAGAAAAATGATGCTAAAATCTTAATTATCAATATATTGTCAGGTTTGTCCTAAAAGCCTCAGGATTTTTTTTTCTATTAGTGTAACTTCTCAGGAGGTCTTTCATCCAAGAATTTCTTCAGAATGAGCATGCTTAACTGCAGAGTTTCTCAATTTTCAAAAATACATTAATTTTATCTAATTTTTCTATTAAAATTTTATTTTCATTAAAAAAGTGGATAACATTGCACTAGTAAAACTTTCACCATGTAACTTTTTATATGTTATAGAGATTAGGATTAAGAATATTTTGAATATTTTCTAGAAATTTTACTATGGGAGTTTTGGAATTTGCGGGATTTTTATTGAATTAAAAATTATATGGATACTAAAAATAATGTTATAGCAATGGTATAAGAGTAATACACCAGCCAAAAGATAGGAACTAAGTGACATACAAGATAAAATGCTATGCCATAGGAGCCACCTCTTGAACCGTGTAAGGGACAAAGTGCTACGTGGCGAGAGTTATCACTTGAACTTGGAGTGGTCACCTCTAGAATTTTATCTATATGGTGGATGCTTCTAGGATAAAGATACTGATGAGATGATGATGTCAGTTTCTTAAGTGGGAGAGATTATGAAACCCCTTAAGTAAAAAAGAAAAAAATGAAGCTAAACTCTTAAACAACGAGGTTCCTTTTGGTGTAATTATTAGAATTTTATTAAGAAACTTCGTAGTTAAGCAGCTCAACCTAGAGAAATCATTAGAAAGGTGACCACTTGGGAAGTTACACTAACAATATAAAATTGTGATCCTCTTAGGCTAAAGCGGACAATATATTGATAGTTAAGAGTTTTGGCTATTATATAAAGGTTTCTCATTTTATGGTGCTATTAAGTCTCAAATGGTTAAAGACTAGTTACTGAGAATAAGGAATTCATTTAATAGTATGCAATATCTGAAGAGTCATAAGGTGTCATTATCTATATTTATATTTGATGGTAATGTTTAGTGTTTGTGGTGAGGCTAGAAGAGGGAGAAGTATCAAGGAAGAATGAATGTTGATCAGACATCTGAAGATTGGTTTGTGCTGCCACCTAGTAAATAGTAAATATAAGAGTCCTTTTCGAGACTAGAGCAAGGAAGAAAGTGAAGAATGTAGTATCTGGAAGAATTTATTTTGTTAGTTGGATATGCCCCATAATAGTTTGGAACTTTAAAAAAGAAGTGTTATTGATTCATAAGAGGATTAAGAGATATTTTGAGGCATACATTCATTCCCTTTTACATTAGAGATTTAGTTATTTAATTGAGAGCTGAGCAAGACTAATAGAGAAGGATTAGTTGGCGACCTAGTAGTATTGGGATGCAAAAAAAAAGAGGTTTGGGCAGAGTCATCTAGAATTGATTCTAATGAAAAGAAGATCTATTTGAGGAGTAATGATTAAGAATGAGAGATTTAGCAGTTGTTCATAATACATGTCTATCTGTATTTATAAGAAGTGCTTTGGCATGTTGTTCTAGTGGAAGGACACATCACAGTCAACGATATTTCTTTATGAATTTGTGTTTTTGGTATGTTGGAAGCTTTCCCACAAGATAGCTCAGTGTGTATACAGGATGATGGAGGCAGATCATGTGAGATCTCGTTCCCTTACTGTTCCTCTCTGAATTGGATTTTCCTCCCAGAATCGGCCAGGACGAAGTCGAGATCGTCCAGGCCGATCAGTGCATTGAAAACAGCTGATTTCTGGTGTGTTTTCTGGAAGGATTTCTAGACAGGATCGTCCGGGACGATGTTGAGATCGTCCAGGCCGATCAGTACTGTAGAAATTATCGGCCAGACAACAGCCCTGGGAGCTATCCAGGACGATCAGAATTTGGTTTGATCGTCCCGGGACGATCGGGCGATCGGCCAGGCCGATCTGTGTATGATATAAGGAAATGAGCTCGTTCTGAGGAGAGAGAAAATCAGATTTTAAAATCAGATATTTTGAGGAGAGAGAAAGAGAAAGGGAAAAAGAAGAAAAGCTGGTTTTCGGAGACCGCGGAGCGCTTTTCGTCCGACGCTGCTGTTGGGAAAAGTAAAGATCTCGTGGTAAGGACTCCGAACCCTGTTTCTGTTTTCGAAGATATTGTGTTTTGATCGAGTTGTGCACTATTTTGTGTTTTCGTAGTCTACTTTTAGACCTAATTTCGTATTAACACAACTTTCACCGCACAACTTTTAGTATGTTATAGATATGACTATTGTACACGATTTGACTGTATTCTACGAAGATTTTATCGGTCGGAATTGATTCTACGCAATTTTAATTGAATAGAATAATATCAGGACTTGATTTGATTTGGATTCTTTACATTGATAGTCTTGTATTGATGCCGTGGATATTCGTTGGTAATTTGGAGAAATTCGGAATTTGTATCTTTTTGCAAGATTTTTGTGTAAATTCGATAGACTACCGTTACTCTGCCCGATTTTCGTATGACTTCTGATTTGTCTGAAACTGATAGATTGAATCGATATGCATATGATTATTGATATGATTGCTTTAATATTGATTATTGATTGATTATTGATACTGATCACAAGTGGAACCTGGTTGAACATTGGTTGAAGATTGATGATACCTGTACAGGATGGTGGGCCGACGGGCTTTCCTTTAAACATTGATTATTGATATATTGATGGGAGTCATAAGGAAATTATTGATATGCCGACGGGCGAAAAGAGTGACGACTCTTATTGATTGAACCAATGTAAATGATATCTACAACAACAATATGGATTCTACAACAGCAACATAGCCAGTAGATTGTACTTGTTCAGTATATAGTATTGAATTGCATGTTTACTGTATTGATTTACGGATTTATTACTTTATCGATTTCTGCTTTATTGATTTGATCGGATTTACTGTATCGTACGGATTATATTGATTTCATCGATTGATTACCGAGCATTGATACTACTGAGCATTGATATGGACTTAGATAGATATAGATATTGCATTGATAGCATGGATATAGACATCGTATAGATTCATTGTACTACTGCCTACTGTTTCTGCACTGTATTGATTGCTTCGTAGATTCATTGTTTCGTATTGCTTTTCTCGATTGATTTCATTGATTAGATTGTATTGATTTGACAGCATAGATTTGATTGACGGATATTGATTGATTGAGTTGATTTATCGATTTGCCTGCCGCTGCATTGACTGGTTTTATTGACTATTGATTTCCGCTGCATAGACTCATTGACCATTGGCTGATTCGGATTTGATAGATTGACATGCATATTGATAGCATCGCCGTGCTTTGATTTCAGTTATAGGTATTAGGTGACCTGCTGGGCTTTGTAAAGCTCATTATATGTGGTTGATATTTTCAGGTCAGGGCTTGGGAGCAGGAGATAGGAATTGATCCAGATCTTCAGGTTTTTGTCTTTTGGTCGATTGATGATTCTTTTGTACTCAGGACATGATAGTTTCTTTACTTGTATTGATAGTGTAGTTCCTGAGTATTGTACATGATGTTTTGAGATATGAATCGACTGATATATTGATGTTTAAATTTTATAGATGTTTGATAAATTACTTACTGAAGGTTTTAGATAACTCTGGTAAATTGTTGGAGTAATTGATTGATATTCTTTCCAAGTTTGATCTTGGGTCGTGACAGATCAGATGTCATAAAAGATCAAAGACATAATATATAGCAAGGGGAAGTTCCAATAAGAGTAATTAGCGAGGGATATTCTAGTAGAGGTAGCAAGAGATTCTATAGAGGGCATCCAAGAGGGTCTTAGAGAGAGTCTGTTACTATAATTAGTGTTTCTCTAGCATAGCCCAAAGTATATAGTCTAGTTCAGTAGGAGGAGAACGATGTGCAATATGTTGTCACAAGTATAACTCTTGCATCTTCTTAGTTTTACAGGGTTTTGTTTGACTCTTAAATTAGCCAATCATTCTTATTTGTGAAAATTTTGAATTGTTTGGATATAATCTCTATTCCTTTATCATTAGTGATAGCTATTATATTGCCTAATAGAGATTATTTGGTTACTAGTAAATTTTCTATTTACAATATGAGATCTCAAATAGGAAGTTGAAATATGAGCTAATTATATTACTCTTGATGATGACATATATATATATATATATATATATATATATATATATATATATATATATATATATGTTTGATGTTATATTAGGTATGGACTTGTTGAGTAAATAAGGGGTTCATATTGATTATAGTTGAAAGAGAATAACCTTACATGTTGGTGGATAAATATTTTATTTTCAGGGTATCACAGGTGTGTTATCATCATTAATACCAGCTATCCAAGTTGACCAACTTTTAAAAAGGGGACATATATATTTCTTGTGTATGTGATACATGGGAGTAAATTTTTTTGGTTCAATTAGAGATGTCCATGTAGTTCAGGAGTTCAAAGACGTGTTCTTGAGGAGTTGGTGTTGTTACATTAGGAGGGAAGGTAAAGTTTTATTTTGAGGCAGTGCCAGGTATATCTCCTTAAGAAAACTTCCATATAAAATGACACCTAAGAGACAGTGAGTTGAAATTTCAATTGCAAAGGTTGGTAGATAGTCTTTTATAAGGCCCAGTGTATCTCCATGGGATGCACCTATATTGTTTGTGAGGAAAGAGAACGATTTAATAAGGATGTGTATTGATTATAAAGAATTGAATAATGTGACCATCAAGAATAAGTATTTTTAGCTTAGGATTACTGATTTCCTTGACCAATTGGAAACTACACCTATATTTTCAAAAAAGGACTTAAGATATAGTTAACACCGGATATATATATATATATATATATATATATATATATATATATATATATATATATATATATATATATATATATATATATATATATATATATATATATATATATATATATATATATCATTTTAGCGACTAATGATTCTTTGTACTTGAATACATAATACATTTATAAAATATCATCAACATCTTATATAATGAGAATTATTCTTAAACAAAATTAGGTTGAAGTATGGATGATTTGTTTGAAAAAAAATTAAGTAGTTATATTATACATTAATTGTATAAGTTTGTACATGCTATGTACGAGTATAATACCCTTCTATGTTGTGGAGATCGGAGTAGTCAGTCGTGCTTGAAAGCTCCGGGCAGCATCTCTTTATTTTATCAAGGGGATGAGAGTGAAGGCATAAGATGTGGTGAAGATAACTTTAGCACTTCTTATAACCCTCATGAGTTTTTAGCATGCCTTTTGGGTTGTTGAATGAGAAAGTTGTATTTATGGATTTGATAAACTAGGCACTTAGGGATTATTTGGATAAATTCATTATTATTGTTTTTTATCATATATTAGTGTATTTGAATATTGATCATATGACTCATTTGAGAAAAGCATTGAGACATTAAGATAACATTAATTATATGCTAAGTTCTTGAAGTGTGAATTTTGGCTAAAATCTATAGCACTGCCGCTCGGGGATTTAGTTGTAGATACGTGAGTCTGAGTGGGTCGTTGGCTCCACCTGTGATTTAAGGAAATGTGGTGAATGCTGATGGAATAAATGTAGATTCTTTAAAAGTGAAATCAATAGTTGATTGTTCAAGATCGTGATGTATAGTTCATCCAAGGAGTAGTAAGATGTATCATAATTTCAAGTATATGTTTTGATGGTTTTGGTTGAAGTGTGATGTAGTATAATTTGTTTATAGATGTAAGACTTGTCAGATGGTGAAAGTAGAGAAGCAGAGACAAAGCAGATTATTGCGGCCTTTGTAAATTCTTGAATGGAAGTGGGAAGATGTTAAAAACACTTGAAAAAAAAATCATTTTATGTTAGTTAAAAAGTATATTATCCCTATTTATACAATATTCAACTATTATGCAACTTTTGTTTGATATAAATTTTGAATTCTTGAGTATGACTCAAGTTGGTTACCAAGCAACTATTGCTCGCTAATGTTAATTATATGTAATTTCTGGAAAGGGTGATACTTTTGTCGAATAGATAATGTTAATTAGGGTTAAAGTTGTGGTTTTTATGCATGTCTTGTATTTGGATATAGTTCTTTTGGCAGTCATAATATGATATGTAGTTTGATGGAAAGAAAAATATTGGCACAGTTAATGCATATTATTTTTTTATTACAAGTGACATAATGATGATGATGATGATAATGTTTTATAATTATTTGATGATTTAGAATGGCTCTATATTGAGAAAAATGAAAAAGACTAAATAAGAAAAAAAAAATCATCCAACATGATCTTAGATGAAGTTTTCTGTCACACATCTAACACAACGTGACTTGTTATATATAAAGGTTGCATTGTCTTGGATTAGGAAAAACCTTATCCAAGAGAGCTCAACTTGATTACTACATCACAAGTTCGAACAGTCAACATCCATGAAGTCTGTGATGTCTTGGGTTGTAAAAAAACCTTATTTAAGAGAGCTAAAATAGGCTACTACATCACAAGTGCCTTTAGTCGATGTCCCCCCAATCACCTTTGATGAGCCGTATGGGACAGGGAGTGGAAACAGTTCAATGACAATGTCGTAGACACAATAATAGTCACCAACTACTATATTTACAATATATTCATTAATATGAGAGTTCTATTAATACTATTTAACTTGTTCTTGATAAAAATGAATATCTAATTGCTTCTCAATTGACCACTACCATATATCTTTTATATATTTTCTCTAGCTAGTGGCAATAAATTGAAGGCATAATCACCTTACTAGTTACCTAGGGTAATGATGTGTGAAAATACACTAAAATAGCCAATTTCATCTTCCTTGATGCGATGATCGATCACCTATAATGCAATCATTAGATGTTCATTATTGAACACCTTCAAGGTGGTTATTTCAATGTACCAAATGGTGGTCATTTTTTGGCAGGAAGCTAAAAAATCATAGTAAGAAGAAGCTTCACTCAATCACCAGTCAGCTACTTATAGGACATATGAAAGGTGTAACTTCTCCCAAGGAAGCACTATAGCTAGAAATAGAGAGAGGATCAAAGTTGAAGAACACAAAATCATGGTTAAACTCTCCAAGAGATTATATATTGCACTTCTCTAGCCTCCCTTAGGCTTTACTCGAAGGGGGCACTAAAGAACACACTAAAAAGTACTAAATTTTCACTTATGGGGCTAAGCTCCACAAATAATAGAGCTGTCATTTATTTATAACAATTACTAGATCAAACTCAAGCATCATGATGCTAGACAAGGTGGTGCTGCTGCGGTGCAAAATGAACTAATTGTAATATTGGCTCAGCTATGGTATTAGATGATATGGCATGATTACTAGAATTGATGCATCTTTTTGTTAAGTTGGATTAGCTCTTAGAATTTATAATTTCTCTGATATGGAACCATAAAATTTAAGCATTGTAATGCTTAGAGCAACATTCCGGTGCTATGGCGTTTAAAAGGCTATTACTCCAGCATGAATTTTCCCAAGACACCCAATACTGCAGTTCTATTTTTGGGTGAAGCAAGGTTGTGATGTGTTATGACATTGGCATTTATGATGTATCAGTTCTTGCAAATAGGGAAGGTCAACACCACCACATTGAAATCGGTGCTTTGACATTTGTCGATACAGCGCTGCATCACTATTCTTAGCAGCACTGCGATGCTATCCACCACTTATAATATTTTATTTTTCCATCTTAATTCCTATATAAAAATAAATAAAATAATATGTTTTTACTAATTTAACATTGCTAAAATAATGAACAATTTACACATAAAAGAGCTTTAGGAGTTGAAGGTTTGACTTCATGAGTTAGTTAACAAGGAATTTATCTATCCACATGTGTGTCCATGGGGAGCACTTGTTCTATTTGCGAAGACAAAGAATGGTATGATACGCATGAATTAATTATAGAGAGTTAAAAAAAGTCATTATAAGCAATAAATATTCTCTAATATGGATTAATAATCTATTTGATCAACTTGTTGGATCTTCTATATTTTTTAAGATTAATTTGTTATCTTGATATTATCAGGTGAGGGTGAGAGAGTCTGACGTGATGAAGACTACTTTCAGTACTAGATATGGACACTATGATTTCCTAGTCATATATATTAGTACGGAAATACACTAGTCATATTTATGGGTTTGTTGTATAGAGTTTTCAGGGATTTTTGGATCATTTTATTATTATTTTTTATCATTTTATTATTATTTTTAGATGATATTTTAGTTTATTCTACTTCTGAGAAATATTATGCTAGAAATTTGAAGATTATTTTTGAGACTTTGAGACAACTTTAACTATATGTTAAATTCTCTAAATATGAGTGCTGGTTGAGGAGTGTTTATTTTATGGGGTACATGATGAGCAGCACATGTATTTATGTAGATCCCCAAAAAGTTCAATCTATAATTGATTAGATGAGACCTACTATTGTATCAAAGTTATGCAGTTTTTTAAGCATGGTTGGTTATTACAAGATGTTTGTGTAGAGATTTTCTAGTTTTGTTTCACCTCTAATAAGACTGACTTAGAAGCCAGTAGTTTTTGTTTGGACATCTAATTTTGAATTTGGCTTTTAGAAGTTAAAAGATTATTTAACTTATGCTCCAATTTTTTACTCTTCCATATGGAATAAAGGAATTTTAAATATTCAATGATGCATAACTGAGGGGACTGACATGTGTTTAGATACAACACAAAAAATTTATAGTTTATGCTTCTAGATAATTAATGTTATATAAGAGGAATTATTTCACTCATGATTTGATACTTATTACTATAGTATTTATCCTGAAGATCTGGATTCATTATCTACGGGGTCAGATGTGAATTTTTCACTGATCATCAGAGTTCAAAGTACATATTTACTCATAAGGATCTAAATCCGAGGCAAAAGAGATTACTTGAGTTAATTAATAATTATAATATGACTATTTAGTATTATCCTGGTAAGGCTAATAAGGTAGCAGATGCTCTGAGTATAAAATCTTCTATATTTTCATACATTCTGCTTATTTTTTATGAATCCCTAATATGAGACTTGGAGAGATTACAGTTGGAGGTGATTACTTCTACTAATTGAGATTTGAGTATATTGAATCAGATGATTATAGCTTTCTTAGTAAGAAAATATTCAAGAACCTTAAAAATTAGATGTTGATTGATCAGATAAGATCTAGTAAGAAATATGAACTATGAGTATCTGATTCTTGTATTATCTTCTATAAGAACAAACTTTGGGTTTCTAGTTCTAGAGATTTGAGATTGGTTATTTTCAAGAATTTCATATTTTAGGATATACTATTCATCTAGGAAAGATTAAAATATATAATGAGTTAAAAGTTTTGTTTTGGTTGATTGCATTGAAAAAGAATATAATAGATTTTGTTTATAAATGTAAAGTTTACCAGTTTGTAAATTTAAAACATCAGCAACTAGAAGGTTTTTTGCAACCAATATTCATTCCTAAGTGGAAATGAGAAAAAGTGATTATGGATTTTACTATGAGTTTTTCTAGGTTAAGATAGGGAGATAATGTTATTTGTGCTATACTTGATTCTTCAAAAACAATTAGCACAATCCGACAATCTGATTCTATAAAAAGGTTAGCATAGGTATATGCACGTGAGATTATTAGATTACATGGGACATCAAATTTTATAGTCTTTGACCGAGATGAAAGGTTTACCTCTAGATTGTGGAAGGATATTGAACAAGGGTATTGAACTACATTTCAGTATCATATTTCATACTTAAACTAACAGGCAGTCTAAGAGGACTATATAGGTACTGAAAGCTTTTTTGAAGTTATGCGTTTTAGATTTTGGTAGCTTTTTTGAAGTTATGCGTTTTAGATTTTGGTGGCAGTTGGGAGGATTACATTTTTTGATCTATTTTGCTTACAACAACAGCTTTCATTTATGTATAGATATTGATCTATATGAAGCTCTGCATGGTAGAATATGTAAGACCCCCTTGTCATGGAAAGAGGAGGGTGAGAGATATTTGATCATATTAATCTTAGTAGATGATGCTACTAAAAATATCCATTTGATCAGAGATAGATTAAAAGATATATAGAACAAGGTTACATTGAACCCTTTGTAGTGGTTGGAAGGAATGCGAAATCTGCCTACATGTTATTGTTTCAAGATCACATGTTTGAAATTCATAATACATTCCACATGTTATTTTTTTAGCAAATGGGTATCTCATTCAAGAAATGGGGTATCTGCTGAAGATATTGAAGTAAGTCCAAATCTAAACTATAGAGAAGAACCAGAGAGGAATCAAGCTTATGATGTTAGAAAGTTAAGAAATACGTAAATTCTAATGATTAAAGTTTAGTCGAAGAATAAAATTGAAGGATAAGCTATACTTGGGAGAAGGAATATGAGATGAGATAGATGTATCCCAATTTATTTATATGATATGAGATATGAGTTTTGAAATTATAAGGATGACATTTTTTGAGGAGTGGAGAGTTTTTACACCTTTAGGTTCAACATTTGGTTTAACCTATTTTGACCCGAATTGAAATAATTAAATACTTAAAATTTTATATTTTGAACTCTTTTGCATGTATTTGGAAGTGATATAATTAAGCACTTTTAGAAACCATTGCATGTCAATTAGCATCCTCAGGTGCTAACAACCAGCTTTATGCATCCTATTCATACTCTATAATTGTAACTAATCCTACCCAAATTATTTATAAATAAAGTAATAATTGCTTATTTTGTTTTCCAAGACTCTGTCTTCAGAACAGTTTTATGATTGCGCAAAATTAATATAGTGATGCATATTATGAGGAAACTAAAATTTATACAAAAAAATATATAATAAAAATATTTTATAATAAATATGTAAAAAATTTTGAAAGTGTATACATAATTTTAACAAATTCATGATAACTCATTATCCCCATTTCAATATTTTTATTAAAATAAATTAAGAAAAAAAAAAACATATTAGTATGATGAAATATTAAATAAATAATTAGATATATAAATTAAAATATTTTTTATCAATATTTGAATTTCACCAAACAATGTAAATAATATTTAACGAATTATTTTAATGTTGATTATAATGAATTATTTGACCAAAGTAATTTCGTACATTTGAACAAACCAAAGATTCTTTAGGTTGGTTTAAAAATATGCCTCTATAGTTTTTTATTTTTTGTTTGCATTAAATATTGCTATAGAATAAGTCTATCAAATGCACTCCTCTTTTCATACAATAAGTGTACAAAATTACTTGGCCAGAGAATTCATTATGAGGTCTTATTTTGCCAAAGAACAAGTGGAACTTATCTCGATTTGTAATTAAAGATTCAATAACATTTATTTTATTAAATATTATTTATTTAAAACTTGGCTTTTTTTTTTTTTTTTTTTAGTTTGACTTCAGCTTGAAAACCTTATTTTAAAATATCTCTTTGGTGAAATTCAAATATTGATAAAAATATTTTAATTTATATATCTAATTATTTATTTAATATTTCATCATACTAATACTTTTTTCTTAATTTATTTTAATAAAAATATTGAAATGGTATTAATGAGTTATCATGATATTACATTATATCCAATTAAGAAGAAAGTGAGAGCTAACATTATGTGAATTGAATCACAATAATCTAAAATAGAATGGATAAAAGATATTTATTATCTCTACCTAAAGATGATAAAATAATATAGGTATTTTCGTCTTTAAAAAATGCAAAATTTTCTTGCTTCATGATGTGAATTTTTTTTTAATAGAGTCCCTAAATGTACTTTTTCGATATTGGGGGTCGACTCTACTTGAGTTGGGGGATAGTGAGCTTTTTGGTTGACTGAGCGTGAGGAGCCAAGCTTGAGTTTTCTTAAGATGATCCTTCCCAACATCTAAGTTGATGGGTTCCATTAATGACTTGTCATCCCATATAATAACAAGTTGCATCGAATATGTGCATCTAGTAGGAGGAACAAATCCTCCTAGCTTTTTAGATCTTGTGCGAACTTGTGATATTTCCCTGAGGAGCCACTGCACCCCAATTGGATAGCTTTGTTGAGTTGGGAACAATTACCCTTGGGCAAGTCTTCACCCATTATGACCTATCAAATGCTTATTAAACACCTAAGAAGGCATGTACAGGTATGTGACCCTTTGGAGGGCGAGTGAAAAAAAGAAAAATAATATTATGCAATGTTATTTGAAAATAACAATGAGATTTTGAGAAATGTCCACATTCAAAGAGATTTTTTACATACATTAGGTGAGTCAGGTAAGATTTATTCTAATATTGGGAATATTTTTCCAATAAAAGAAAGCACTTAGAGTTAATTACGTTCCAAAAATTGTGAATCTTTTGAAAATACTTTCAATTAAAGTAATGACAACTATTTTTAAGATTTTAAAATCTAAGATAAAGAACATACTTTGGAATTAGAAATAGGATAAAGAAAGTAGATTAGGGAGTACTAGATGCTGAGAAGCTCAGGAGTATCCCTAATTATCCTATGTTGAGCTTTACGATTTAGAAAATAGAATTTAGAACTTGAGTTGCTCATTTTATGTATTAAAAGCATGCTAAAATTTCCAAAGCACTAATACAATGGTGATTGGGAAAATCAAACAAACACAAAACTTGATACAAAGAGTAAGAAAAACACTTAAGGTCTAGTATATATGAGAGTTGGGCGTACTCATAAACAATTGACTAGAGGGATGGAAAAAGCTCAGGGCTTCAACAAAAAACAAATAAAACTGGAAGTGACAATCAAGGACGGAAGACGAAGAAGAGTGTGCCCTCTGTTAAAGGATAATAGGCCGCACAAAACCTGCACGCTAACACAATTGATGGAATGGACAACAGAGGTCATGAACTCGAGAAAGGAACCTACTGGTGGGCTGACTGGACAAGTTGGTTCATATTTGCTCAAAAGAACTTGGAATAAAAAAAATATGTGCATACCATTGGAAACTAATCTCGTTCAATGAACTTTAATAAATAAATAAATAAATAGATATTTTTATAATCATCTATATGATGGGGCATATTAAGTTAAATTTTAATTTTTATATTTTTTCATGTAATATTAAAATTTTAAATCATATAAAAATAACACTAATATTAATTCATTTAAAATAAATTTCCCATTTTCATATATATATATATATATATGATTTAGAAATTGAAGTATTTTATAAATAAATTTAAATATTTAAATATTAAATATAAAAATATATAAGAATTCAACTATGTATGTGTATACGACAAAATTAACACTTTTTTCTTTGATATAATAGTTTGATTCTATAGGAAAGTATGTGCGTGAGATTATTAGATTACATGGGATATCAAAGTTTATAGCCTCTAACAAAAATGTCAGGTTTACCTCTAAATTAAGGAAGGTTATTTAATAAGGGTATGAAACTATATTTTGGAATAATATTTCATCCTTAAACTTATGGACATACTAAGAGGACTACAAAGGTACTGAAAGTTTTTATGAAGTTATGTGTTTTAGATTTTGGTGGTAATTGGAGGATTACATTCCTTTGATCGATTTGCTTATAACAAAAGCTTTCAGTTAAGCATAGATATTGCATTGAAACTCTAATTGGTATAATATGTTGGACCCCCTAATCTTGGACATAAGAGGGTGAGAGATATTTGATTAGAGTTACCTTAGTAGATAATGCTACTGAAAAATTCATTTGATAAGAGACAGATTAAAAACTATATGGAAGAAGAAGCAATAATATTTTTATGCTAAGCATCAGGCTATAGAGTTTCAAGTGGGAGATTTTACATATTTAGATTAGGCTGATAAAAGGCATCATCAGATTTGACAAGGAAGGAAAGATGAGTCCAAGATACATTGGACCCTTTGATGTGGTTGGAAGGAATGAGAAATCGGCCTACATGTTATAGTTGCAAGATCACATGTTTGAATATCATAATAAATTCCAAATGTCATTTTTTGAGAAATGGGTATCTCATTCTAGAAATGGGTTATCTGATGAAGATATTGAGTACGCCTGAATATAATCTATAGAGAAGAACCAAAGAGGAATCTAGCCTATGATGTTAGAAAGTTAAAAAATATATAAATTCTAATGATTAAAGTTTGGTGGAATAATAAAATTGAAAGAGAAGCTACTTTGGAGAAGGAATAGGAGGTGTGACAGTTGTATCCCAATTTATTTATATAATATGAGATATGAGTTTTGAAATATCGAGAATGACATTTTTTTAGGGGAGAGTTGTTACACCTCGAGGTTTAGCATTTTGTTTAATCTGTTTTGACCCGAATTAAAAATATTAAATACTTTAAATTTTATTTATTTTTAAATATTTTGCATGTATTTGGAAGTGATACAGTTAAGTAATTTCCATTGCATGTCAATTATCATCCTCAGGTGGATAACAACCAGCTTTACGCATCCTATTCATTCTCTGTAATTGTAACTAATCCTACTAAGATTATTTATAAATAAAGTAAGGATTACTTATTTAGTTTCCTTATACTTTGCCTTCAGACTAATTTTATGATTGTGCAAGAATAATATAGTGATGCATATTATGATAAAACTAAAATTTAGAAAAAATAAAATAAAATAAAAATAAATATGTAAAAAAAAAATTATTCCAATTTTTTGATGATAATTATTTCAATCTCAACAAAAATTCTATAAAAAATAAAAAATAAATCTCAACCAAAATTCTCTTCTTAATAGGTTTCATCCATTTGGTTTGCAAATCATTAACAAATGATTGTTTGTAGTACATAATATCTAGTTATAGCTTTCATATTTAATCCCAATAAATTGGGCAATGGCATATTGCATGACATATAGTTTTACTTCACCCCATGATGCATCATGTACTTGGTGGCATACTATATATGTCTACAATATGGTACACACCCTACATCTTTTGAAATAAATAATCGAGTATAATAAAATTTTTAAAGCTCAAAGTGTATACATAATTTTAAGAAATTCAGATACCTATGAATCATGTGATATCAAATAAAAGTGATGAGGCTTGTCAATGAATGCCAAAAACAATTCTCACAAAAGAAATACTTAAAATAGAGGGGATGATTATAAGCTAACTTCTCAAGGCTAATAAAAAATAGAGGTTTGATTTATGCATATTGTGATTCAATTCACATATTGTTAGCTCTCACTTTTTTCTTAATTGGAGATAATGTAATATCATGATATTATAATAACTCATTACTGCCATTTCAATATTCTTATTAAAATAAATTAAGAAAAAAAGTAGGATGAAATATCAAATAAATATTTAGATATATAAATTAAAAAATGTTTAAACAAAATAATATTTCTCTATTCATTATAAATTGCTTTCCTCGCCGAAAATGTTATTGAATCTTTAATTACAAAATAACACATGATAATGAATTCTCTGACCAAGTATTTTCGTACACTTGATCAAAGGAAAGATTCTTTAGGTTGGTTTAAAAATATGCCATTATAGTTTTTTGTTTGCATTCAATAGCTCATTGAAATATAAATATATTACATATTGTCCTCTATACACAAACTCTGGAATGCTATAGACCAAGTCTCTCAAACACCGTACCCTTCTCCTTTCATATAAGTAGCCCCAACGAGAATACTGATTTCAACAATTTCTTGTTAAAGAAAGGCTAAGCATTACAGCTTAAGCCTTCTCCACTTTTAATTAAGATATATAGCAATGGAGTTTGCCCGAAGAATGCTTCCCGTTCTTCTTCTTGTCATGCTCATCCTCCCTATCTATGGTGAATATTTACAACTCTTCTAAATTAATTTGTATATGTTTTGCACACTATATTGAACATCTAATAAATAAAATTAATCAAACTGTTGTCATGAAATAAACGGTGACTATTTGTCATAATCTTACACAAAAATTTGCTTCGAGTAGATGTTGCTGGTACTGGTCGCTTAAGGGTGGAGCATAAGATGATGAAGAGGATAACTGAAGAAACTTGTGATGGATACTGCGATAACCACTGCAAGAATGACATTCATCTACGTATGGGCATTTGCGGCCAATACGGTTTTTGTTATTGCTATCCGTAATAAAACTCGTAAGGCCTTGCGTTATATGTCAAGCCATGCATGATGGCTTCATAATAAAATTTCTCTTCCCGATCCTTTGGTTTGCTACTTTCTCAAGTATTAGCATATTCAAAATAATATAAGTATTAATTGTTTGCTTGATCTGTGGGTTTTAGTTTCCTCTATTATTGTTTAATTTGTGGTGTTTAGTCTATGTTCTATGGTTGAAAATAGAAGAATTGATCCCTATTTTGCAAGTAATTCAAACTGATCAAAAGGTCCAAACTTCATGTTATACTGTTGATTACTATTTTTTATTTGTGAGGTAAGAGGGGCACTAATCCTTAGATCAGGTTAGCAATACGAATACTTAAGTAATAATAGTTTTTTTAAATTTTTAGTTTGAGTTAATTTAATTTCAACTTCATATGAAGATCTGAATGCTCAAGACTTCTAATTCATGACCTCTATAGTGAAATCTTGAAGCTCCCAAATATTAGACTATGATGGGCAAAGTAAGAAAGAAGTTTGCTATCCTTGGCAATCCTTCCCTACCTAACATGTTACTTTCCTTCAGGAAGAAAAAGGAAAACAGTTACATGTAAATAAATTACAAGTAAAAAGGAATTACCCATCATAAGCAAAACAAAACCTTATGAGGGTCAAAAAGATTAAAGAAACCCCAACTATACCACCCATACAATTTTATATTCTAAACCAAAACTGTGGTAAGGATCACAAAAAGTGGAACTTGAAGGGAAGCAGCAGTTGTGCAGGCGGGAGAAGCCAATGAAGACATCAGCACAAATGTTCCAGGTACCTGCAGCAACATAAAAGGAAATACCAGCTCCCAAGCCGTAAAGAATTGGACTCAGATTTATATTAGAACACACTGAATAAAAAGAACCCTGGTTGCCCGAAGACCGTCCAAGGGGCCTGCTTTCATATTTAATCCCAATAAATTTGGAAATGGCATATTGCATGACATATAGTTTTAGTTCACCTCAAAGTGCATCATGCACTTGGTGGCATACACCCTACATCTTATAGGTGCATCATGATCTTTTGAAATAAATAAAACAAGTGAGTTTAGTAAAATTTTAAAGCTCAAAGTGTATACATAATTTTAACAAATTCATAATAGCTCATTATTGCCATTTCAATATTCTTATTAAAATAAATTAAGAAAAAAAGTATTAGTAAGATAAATATCAAATAAATAATTAGATATATAAATTAAAATATTTTTATCAATATTTAAATTTCACCAAACAATGTAAATAATATCTAACGAATTATTTTAATTTTGATTAGCTAAAAATCTAAGTATTTATGTCTAGCATTTACATATAACTAATTAGGCTCAACCAGAGAATAATAATAATTAGAAGTCCTAATGAAAAATGAAAAATAAATTTGAGACATATTTTAAAAGAAGGTGTTCAAGCTGAGGTCGAATTAAAAAAAAAAAAAACCAAGCTTTAAAAAAAATTAATAAAAATAAATGTCATTGAATCATAAATTACAAATCCAGATTAGCTACTCTTGTGCTTTAGGGTTTAATAAGACCTCATAATGAATTCATTGACCAAGTAATTTCGTGCACTTGAACAAACCAAAGATTCTTTAGGTTGGTTTAAAATTTTGCCATCATAGTTTTTTGTCTTTTGTTTGAATTAAATAGCTATAGATTACCTTTTCATATAAAAAGTGTACGAAATTACTTTGCTTGAGCATTCATTATGGGCAAATTATTGCATCCGGTCATCGGACGCGGAAAATAAGTTCGAACATCCAATAAAAATTTGTCACGTCACTTGCACTTTTGACTGTGCTTTTTGACTTGCGCTTTAGTTGCGTTTTACCTGCGTTTTAGTTGCGCTTTTGACTTGCGCTTTAGTTGCGCTTTACCTGCACTTTAGTTGCGCTTTACTTGTACTTTACTTGCATTTTACCTGCGCTTTATTTAAAATAATATTTTATTAATATCCAAACCTATCTCGACGTCCGATGACCGGATGCAATAATTTGCGTTCATTATGAGGTCTTATTTTGCCAAAGAACAAGTTAAAAAATCAAGTTCAAACAAAATAATATTTCTCTATCCATTAGACATTGCTTTCCTCGCCGAACATGTTATTGAATCTTTAATTACAAAATAACATCTGATAATGAATTCTCTGACCAAGTAGTTTCGTACACTTGATCAAAGGAAAGATTCTTTAGGTTGGTTCAAAAATATGCCATTATAGTTTTTTGTCTTTTGCATTAAATAGCTCATTGAAATATAAATATATTACATAGTGTCCTCTATACACAAACTCTGGAATGCTATAGACCCAGTCTCTCAAACACCGTACCCTTCTCTTTTCATATAAAAAGCCCCAACGAGAATAGTGATTGCAGCAATTTCTTGTTAAAGAAAGGCTAAGCATTACAGCTTAAGCCTTCTCCACTTTTAATTAAGATATATAGCAATGGAGTTCGCCCGAAGAATGCTTCCCGTTCTTCTTCTTGCCATGCTCATCCTCCCTATTTATGGTAAATACTTACAACTCTTTCTAAATTAATTTGTACGTATATGTTTTGTCAACTATAATAAACATCTAATAAATAAAAAAGCATCAAACTGTTGTCATGGAATAAATGGTGACTATTTGTCATAATCTTACACAAAAATTTGCTTTGAGTAGATGTTGCTGGGACTGGTCGCTTAAGGGTGGAGCATAAGATGATGAAGAGGATAACTGAAGAAACTTGTGCAAATAGCGACTGCGATAATCGCTGCAAGAATGTCAATCATTATCGTATGGGCATTTGCGGCCAACATGGTCTTTGCTATTGCTATCCGTAATAAAACTCATAAGGCCTTGTGTTGTATGTCAAGCCATGCATGATGGCTTCATAATAAAACTTCTCTTCCGGATCCTTGGTTTGCTACTTTCTCAAGTATTGGCATATTCAAAACAATATAAGTATTAATTGTTTGCTTGAGGTGTGGGTTTTAGTTTCCTCTAGTATTGTTAAATTTGTGGTGTTTAGTCTATGTTCTATGGTTGAAAATAAAAGAAGTAATATCTATTTAGCAAGTAATTTAAACTCAAAAGGTCCAAACTTACTGTAATACTATTGATTACTATTTTTTATTTGTGAGGTAAGAGGGGCACTAATCCTTGGATCAGGTTAGCAATATGAATACTTTAGTAATAATATATATTTTTTTAATTTTCAGTTTGAGCTAATTTAATTTCAACTTCATATGAAGATCTGAATGCTTAAGTTTTATAATTCATGACCTCTATGGTGAAATCTTGAGGCTCCCAAATATTAGACTATGATGGACAAAGTAAAAAAGAAATTTACTATCCTTGGCAATCCTTCCATAGCTAATATGTTACATTCCTTCAAGAAGAAGGATAAATATTTATATACTTTTAACCTCTAGAAAGAAGCGCGCCTAACATAAAAGTGAAGTGTTATTTAGTAAGAAAAGAAAGAACAAATTGACATAATATCACAAAACATTAAAATAAAAAAATGGAAAGGCGGGATTTATATATTGATATATTCATATCATATTTCCTAAAGAGGCAAATAAATCCGAACATAAAGTAAGCAGGAAAAAGACAACTGGCCTTAATAAAGCGTCCAACGAACGAGACACTTTTTTTCTTTTTGGTAAATCGGGGCAAAGCCCATTTATTAAAACAACAATACCAGTTATAAAAGACATGCCTGATAAACATTAAACATAATCAAATTACAGAAGTAGGCAAATCGACAATATGATTATTCCTTTCTCTCCAAAGATGATAAACTGTGCAGCAGACTGTAAGAAAACTGAAGGACTTCTCCCACTTGGAAAGCTGTAGAGAATTGTCCAAGTATTCAAAAATCTGTAACAAATTCAGTCTAAGTAAGAAAGAATTTAAAGCAAGAAGAAGATTATTTTTATCACATAAAATGTATAATCACAATAAAAGAAAAGATCATTATGATCTTCATGAGCGTTGTGACATAGGCAGCATTCCGGCTTTATCTAAATGGATCTTCTAATCAGCAAGTCGGCAACTTTCAGCTTTTGCATAATAGCTATCCAAGACAAAATAGAGTATCTAAGAGAATAATTCTTGTGCCAAACATATTTATGTCATATAACCTCCACCAAGTGGGGATAATAAGAGTCCATGAAATCCTTAAACTTAAGATTAAAAGAGCCATCCCAAACTATCAAGATCAAATTTTTGCATCAATAGATTGTAAGTTAAAAGTTTCCTAAATATATTGCAACAATGTGCCCTTAAAAAGCTATAAGTGGCTAAAAACCACTTATAGCAATATAAAGTAGCAAAATTAAAGACATCACAAAATCTCTTCTAGTTTGAGGTTGGCCACCATTCCCCTTTTTCTTGGAAGAAACTTTAAAGTTTGCAAACACAATCAAAGAATCTTTTTTTTTTTCATTACATCAAGCTTCAAATATTTTAGAACATTACATTTAAAATGCTCAAGTAAAAAGAAAAGGAGTGAGTGTGCTGGTCACACTAATATAAGAAAGAGTGTTGTAATTAACTTTCAATGACTAACACCTCCTTTTTATCTTGTTTGGTCAACCATGCTTGGGTCCCAAATTCAATTTGATTTATTTCACTTAAATAAACATGTGCACATAAAAAATTATCATGATCCCGACATGATTTAAAAATCATATTTCAAATTTTAAAAGATTTAAATTTAATATCTTCACTTTATAATTGTTGTTACAACTCAAAAATACAATTTCGTAGACTTTTGTTTTAACTTGTTCTGACCCGAATTGAAAAATTTAAATACTTAAACTTTATATATTAAACTCTTTTGCATGTATTTTAAAGTGATATATTACGTACTTATAGAAACCATTGCATGTCAATTAGCATTCTCAGGTGGCTAACCATCAACTTTATGCATCCTATTCATTCTCTATAATTGTAACTAATCATGCTCATATTATTTATAAATAAAGTAATTATTACTTATTTATTTTTCTAATACTCCACTTTCAGACTAATTTTATGATTCAACAAGATTAATTTATTGATGCATATTATGAGGAAACAAAAATTTAGACATAAAATATAAAATAAAAATAACTAATAATTATTATGTAATTAAAAAAAATTGATACCTAGGTTTTTATGATAATTATTTCAATCTCAACCAAAATTCTCTTCTTAATAGGTTTCTTCCAATTAGTTTGCAAATCATTAAAAAGTGATTGTTTGTAGTACATAATCTCTAGTTATAACTTTCATATTTGATCCCAATAAATTGGGCAATGGCATATTGCATGACATATAGTTTGAGTTCACCCCAAGGTGCATCATGTACTTGGTGGCATACTATATACGTATATCTACAATGTGGTACACACGCTACATCTTATAGGGGCACCATGATCTTTTGAAATAAATAAATCAAGTGAGTCTAGTAAAATTTTAATGCTCAAAGTGTATACATAATTTTAAGAAATTCAAATACCTATGAACCATATGATATCAAATAAAAATGAGGCTTGTCAATGAATTTCATAAACAATTCTCACAAAAGAAATACTTAAAATAGAGAGGATGGTTATAAGCTAACTTGTCAAGGCTAATGAAAAATAGAGCTGCATATTGTGATTCACTTCACATATTGTTTGCTCTCACTTTCTTCTTAATTGGAGATAATGAATGAAAAATATTCTTATTAAAATAAATTAAGAAAAAAAAAGTATGATGAATTAATATCAAATAAATATTTAGATATATAAATCAAAATATGTTTATCAATACTTGAATTTCACCAAACAATGTAAAAAATATCTAACGAATTATTTTAATCATGATTAGCAACAAATCTAAGTATATATCTTGAATTTATAAATAACTAATTAGGCTCAACTAGAGAACACCTCATAATGAAAACTGAAAGCTGAAAAATAAATTTGAGAAATTTTTTAAAAGGAGGTCGGACTAAAAATAAAAATAAAAAATAAAAAAAAATCAAGTTTAAACAAAATAATATTTCTCTATCCATTATACATTCCTTTCCTCGCCGAAAATGTTATTGAATATTTAATTTCAAAATAACATATGATAATGAATTTTTCTCTGGACCAAGTAATTTCAAAATAACATATGAGTTTGCCCGAAGAATGCTTCCCGTTCTTCTTCTTGTCATGCTCATCCTCCCTATCTATGGTGACTATTTAAAACTCTTTCTAAATTAATTTGTATATGTTTTGTCAATTTTAATGAACATCTAATAAATAAAAAATCATCAAACTGTTGTCATGAAATAAATGGTGACTATTTGTCAAAATCTTACACAAAAATTTGCTTCGAGTAGATGTTGCTGGGACTGGTCGCTTAAGGGTGGAGCATAAGCTGGTGAAGAGGATAACTGAAGAAACTTGTGAAAAGGGACACTGCGATAACTACTGCAAGAATGTCATTCATCTTCATACGGGCATTTGCGTCCAACGAGGTCTTTGCTATTGCTATCCGTAATAAAACTCATAAGGCCTCGTGTTGTATGTCAAGCCATGCATGATGGCTTCATAATAAAATTTCTCTTCCCGATCCTTTGGTTTGCTACTTTCTCAAGTATTGGCATATTCAAAAAAATATTAGTATTAATTGTTTGCTTGAGCTGTGGGTTTTAGTTTCCTCTATTATTGTTTAATTTGTGGTGTTTAGTCTTGATATATTCTCAAAAAATTATCTTGATCAAGCATGAATCTCGAGGCAAAATCAAACCGGAAACTTCAAAAATTTAAATCATGATCATTCAAACTCCGATTTCAGCGAGCTTATAGTCAAACTGAGCGTCTCGGAAATACGAACCCAACAACACCAAATTCAACCCAATCCGAGCCCAAATGGGTCCTAATCAAGGACCTGAAGCGCTGTTGGAAGGTTCAAACCACAATTTGAGTTACTAAACGGTCTCCGATTTTAACTAGCTTATACTCGAATCGAGCAGCTCGACGAGAAAAATCCAACGAGCCCAAGATCGACGAATTCCGACATCACTAAGGCCTTCAAATATCCAACAAACGGTGCTATATCATAAGATTTAAATCGATCCTCTTTTATTTAGGGAGACAAATACTTTATTTGGGTACATCGATATTTAAGAACTTGATATATATATATATATATATATTTTTTCGTGATATGTTTTTTCGTCTGCTAGGGCTTTTGCCCTAGCCGCCTTCGTCTGGCCTCCGCCTTCTTCTCCGACGGTGCTGTTTTCATGGCAAAAAAAATGTTAGATCCTGGTTTCTTGGAGGGTAAGCATTCGAAATCCTTCAAAGATGCTTTGTCTGGTTCCGATGAGTCGAAGTGTTTTCCGGATTTTCGTATCTCTTCGATTCGAGGTATGCCTGCGTTGTGGTTTTCGAAAGATGAATTTTTACATCTTGCTAAACCGTTTGAGTTTGCTTTGGTGGGGAAATTTTCCCTTAAACGGCCTGTGTTGGATTATATTCGTAGGTTTTTTTTCAATCTTAAGTTGTCCGGTGAATTTTCGGTTACTCTGTTGGACCAAGCAAACGTTTTGATCAAGCTTTCTAATGATCTGGATTATGGTAGGATTTTTGCTCACCGTTCTTACTTTGTGTATGACTGTTTCATGATTAAATGGTCGCCTCATCTGGACCTTTCGGAGGAGTCGTCGATCGTCCCTGTTTGGCTTTCTTTTCCGGGTTTGCGTCCTCACCTTTTCTCTTCTCGTATTCTCTTTGGGCTGGGTTCGATTTTTGGTCGTCCGATTCAAACCGATAATGCCACGGCTTCTGGCTCCCGTCCCTCAGTAGCTCGTGTTCTTGTTGAAATTAATATTTCTAAATCCTATCCTGATTCCGTTTGGTTGGGTCCGGAGAATATGGGGTATGTGCAGAAAATTGTTTTTGAGGGTATTCCAAATTTTTTTCAACATTGTAAGGCTGTGGGTCATAAGAAAGCGGAATGTTCTAAGCTTTTTCCTAATTTATGTCCGGCTGTGGTTTCAGATCCCTAGCCGTTGGCCTCTGTGTCTAATCCCTTAATGAATTCCGGTAACCCCGTTATTTCTTCTGTCTCGATTGTTATCCCTAGTGATAATATTGCTGGTATTGGTGATGTTGTTTCGGCTCAAGGGGTTTTGAACTGCGATATTGATATTAATGCTGTGGAGGTTGATGCCATGCCCACTATTGAATTTCCGATTAATTCTCTTGATTCTTTGGGGACCCCTGATCCTTTGGTTGTTTCTGATGGGTTGGGTGGTGGCGTCTTAACTGATATTGATGCTGGGGTGATTGTGGATCCCGGGTTAATTTCCTCTAGTGTTAATGTTAGTAATGTTGTGGCGGTTGGATCTGTGGTGGCTGTGAATAATTTTTCTATGAATTCGACGCCTGACGACGAGATTGATGTGCTATCGGCTGTGAATGTGGTTACTAATGTTGAGAGTGAGCGGGTGGTAAAATTAAATGATATTGCGACCTGCTCTAATAATTTTGTTGATGTTCCTGTTCATTTGGTTGATACACAGACTTTTGCCAATCGTTTGGGGGATAATTCGGGTTTTGATATTATGAACCATGTAGATTGGCTACATGATTCTTCTGATTTTGAATCTGAATTTGATTATTCGGATTGCGGCTTGGCGTCTCCGGAATTATGTGGTGGTTCTGATCCTGGTAACGAGTTCACTTTGGTACGAGATAGGCCTGTATGCTCGGTTGCTTCCCGTGGCAGCTTTCGTGGGAGGGGTCGTAGAAGAAGATGATTCTTCTGTTAAATGTATTTTTTTGTTTTTTTTTTCTCTTACGTTTTCTTCGGGTTGCTATTATGATTTATATGGTCGGGTTTATGGGGGCTATGATGTGGCTGAGACTCGTACTCTCATCGTCGAGCGGGTGGCAACCTCTGGTGTTGTTTGTTGAGTTTGGTTGGGTTTTGGCGCGCTGACTTCACCTGATTGGATGGTCCTTACGAGGCTTCGGGGGTGCTGGGAGCCTCGGCCGTGTACTGAGCCCAATTTAGGTTGTCTTCTGCCTTTTTCCTTTTATTTTTGGGTCTTTCGCTGTTGTAACCGTTCTCATGTTTACTTAATATATGTCTTTGTTTTTCTTTATATATATATACATGATAATCATAACTCCCTAGATGATTATACCATCCTTAGGTAGAGATAATAATTATCTATTATCCGATATATTTTAAGTGTTTCTTATTCAATTCACATATTGACATATTGTTAGCTCTCACTTTCTTTTTAATCGGAGATAATGTAATATCATGATAACTCATTATTGCCATTTCAATGCTCTAATTAAAATAAATTAAGAAAAAATTTATCAGGAATGATGAAATATCAAATTAATAAATAATTATAATTTTTTATGAATTTTACCAAACAATGTAAATAATATCTAATGAATTATTTTAATTTTGATTAGCTACAAATCTAAGTATATATTTCTAGCATGCTATATATAACTAATTAAGCTGAACTAGAGAACAATAATAACTAGAACTAATGAAAATTGAAAAATAAATCTGATAAATATTTTAAAAGGAGGCCGAACTAAAAAAAAAAAAACAAGCTTAAACAAAATAAAATTTAATTCTACTCAGTTCATGATTTACAGCTCTATCCATCATACATTGCTTTCTTCACCAGAAATATTATTGAATTTTAAATTACAAATCCAGATAAGTTCCACTTGTGCTTTCGCCAAATAATTCCTCATAATGAATTCTCTGACCAAGTAATATCGTAAACTTGATCAAACCAAAGATCCATTAGGTTGGTTTAAAAATATGCCGTTATAGTTTTTTGTTTGCATTAAATAGCTCATTGAAATATAAATATATTAGATAGTGTCCTATATACTTACACTCTGGAAAGCTATAGAATTAGTCTATCAAATACCCTTCTCTTTTCATATAAAAAGCCCCAACGAGAATAGTGATTGCAGCAATTTCTTGTTAAAGAAAGGCTAAGCATTACAGCTTAAGCCTTCTCCACTTTTAATTAAGATATATAGCAATGGAGTTCGCCCGAAGAATGCTTCCCGTTCTTCTTCTTGCCATGCTCATCCTCCCTATTTATGGTAAATACTTACAACTCTTTCTAAATTAATTTGTACGTATATGTTTTGTTAACTATAATAAACATCTAATAAATAAAAAATCATCAAGCTATTGTCATCAAATAGACGTTGACTATTTGTCGTAATCTTACACAAAAATTTTTTCAAGTAGATGTTGCTGGAACTGGTCGCTTAAGGGTGGAGCATAAGATGACGAAGAGGATAACTGAAGAAACTTGTGTAAATAGCGACTGCAATATCTACTGCAAGAATGCCATTAATCTTCGTTATGGCAGCTGCGGCCAACACGGTCTTTGCTATTGCTATCCGTAATAAAACTCATAAGGCCTTGTGTTGTATGTCAAACCATGCATGATGGCTTCATAAGAAAATTTCTCTTCCCCATCCTTGGTTTGCTACTTTCTCAAGTATTGGCATATTCAAAACAATTTAAGTATTTTTTTTTTGCTTGAGCTGTGTGTTTCAGTTTCCTCTATTACTGTTTAATTTTGGTGTTTAGTCTGTGTTCTATGGTTGAAAATAAAAGAAGTAATATCAGTTTAGCAAGTAATTTAAACTCAAAAGGTCCAAACTTCCTGTAATACTGTTGATTACAATTTTTTATTTGTGAGGTAATGGATCATCATAAGTTAAAATATACATTTCAACCACGATATGTTTATTTTAAAAATTATATATTCATATTTATAAAAATTGCAGCCGTCCAAATTGAATTTTAAAATTATAAATTTAACTTATACTATTTCATGACATGAAAGCACACCTAACAGAAAAGTGAGTCTTATTTAGTAAGAAAAGAAAGAACAAATTGACATAATATCGCACAACATAAAAACAAAAAAAAGGCGGGATTTATATATTGATATATTCATATCATATTTTCTAAAGAGGCAAATAAATCCGAACATAAAGTAAGCAGGAAAAAAACATGCCTGATAAATAGGAAAAAGAATCAAATTACAGAAGTAGCCAAACTAGTAAACCTCTAAGAAAAACGAAGCCTAACAGTAGATAAAAAAAAAAAAAAACAGCAAAATAAACAACACAACAACTGAAAAAGGACCCTTGAAAAACTGCATCATGTATCCTCGCCAAGCTCATCAAGAAGCAGATCTTATATAAAATTTCTAAACCAAACATTCCGGGAAATATTCCTTTATCTGATCGAAATGCTTCCATCTGTTAGCTTTGAGTCGAATAGCATTCTTAATAATGCTAATGACGGTATTCGGATTATTCCAATTGTTTAGCAAAATGATGATTATTCCTTTCTCTTCAAAGATGATAAACTGTGCAGCAGGCTGTAAGAAAACTGATGGACTTATCCGACTTGGAAAGCTGTAGAGAGTTGTCCAAGTATTCAAAAATCTGTAACAAATTTGGTCTAAGTCAAAAAGAATTTAAAGCAGGAAGAAGATTATTTATCACAGAAAATGTATAATTATCACAGTAAAGAAAAGATGATTATTATCTTCATATATGAGTGTTGTGACATAGGCAGCATTTCGACTTTATCTAGATGGATCTTCTAATCAGCAAAGTCAGCAACTTTCAGCTTCTGCATAATAGCTATCCAAGAGAAAATAGAGTATCTAAGAGAATAATTCTTGTGCCAAACATATTTATGCCATATCACCTCCACCAAGTGGGAATAATAAGAGTCCATGAAATCCTTAAACTTAGGATTAAAAGAGTCATCCCAAGCTATCAAGATCAAATTTTGCATTAATATATTGTAAGCTAAAAGTTTCCTAAATAAATTGCAACAATGTGCCCTTAAAAAGCTATAAGTGGCTAAAAACCTTTATATTGCATATCAAATATTTCTTTGATCTCAACCATGTGATATAATAACAAAAATATTATATAATATTACTGAGTCTTATTTCATAAAAAATTGCATTGAAATGTAAATTCTCTTTTGGATGCAATCTATTTTAATTAAAAATAAATATTTTAATTGTATTGTGGGATAAAGACTTGAAGTTGATGTATAAATATTTTAATTGTATGCTCATATATGCCTATATGTAGGTAACTCATAAATATATAGCAAGTTTCCATCAAGTTCTTTGATGGACCTTAGTGGCACGCACCTAGAGCTAGTGTGACCTCACAGAGTAGAACATGTCAAATAACATTTGATTTTATGACGACTCACTAGTAGAGATTGCAACATGAAGACTCATATAAAGATAATCTATTATGTGATGCAAACAATTTTGGTGTGCTCTTCAAAAGGACTTCAGTGTAGCCCAATAATGGGATTTCAGACACTAATGATATATTATTTTGGCCTTGCAAGGCTTCCAAAATGTATTAGAAATTATGTAAAGTCCTTAGAATGGGTTGAAGTTGAGTGGCGTTCTAGTACAATGCAAAGGAAATGTGATATGTAAGGGTGCTTAGAATATAACCAAAATTTTCTATGTTGTCTTTAAGCTATTAAGGATTCAAATGGTGAGAACTCTAGGACTAAAAAACATATGGAGATTGAAGAGGTGTGTCAAGAACAATGAAAACTTTCACAAATTTTTAAGGTGGTTTGATGGGTCAAATGGGAATTATAGCCCTATAAAGTCATATTCAGTCCAAGGTTGACCTACAGCTCTTATTAGGGTTTTGAATAGTTTTTTTGTGGGAAAAGGGCTAGAAAAATGGGTGTGGGAGAGTGATTTTAAAGATATAAGTCACTTAATGTTAACCAAAATAGCAAAATTAAAGACATCACAAATTCTCTTTTAGTTTGAGGCTGGCCACCATTCCCCTTTTTCTTGGAAGAAACTTTAAAGTTTGCAAACACAATCAAAGAATCTTTCTTTTTCATTACATCAAGCTTCAAATATTTTACAACATTACTTTTAAAATGCTCAAGTGAAAAGAAAAGGAGTGAGTGTGCTGGTCACACTAGTATAAGAAAGAGTGTTGTAACTTTCAATGACTAACACCTCCTTTTTATCTTGTTTGGTCAACCATGCTTGGGCCCCAAATTCAATTTGATTTATTTCACTTAAATAAACATGTGCACATACAAAATTATCATGATCCCGACATGATTTAAAAATCATATTTCAAATTTTAAAAGATTTAAATTTAATTTCTTGACTTTATAATTGTTTTTACAACTCAAAATCACAATTTCGTAGACTTTTGTTTTAACTTGTTTTGACCTGAATTAAAAATTTTAAATACTTAAACTTTTATATATTGAACTCTTTTGCATGTATTTGAAAGTGATATATTGCGTATTTATAGAAACCATTGCATGTCAATTACCATCCTCAAGTGGCTAACCACCAGCTTTATGCATCCAATTCATTTTCTATAATTGTAACTAATCATGCTCAGATTATTTATAAATAAAGTAAGGATTACTTATTTATTTTCCTAATACTACACTTTCGGACTAATTTTATGATTCAACAAGATTAATATAATGATGCATATTATGAGGAAACAAAAATTTAGACATAAAATATAAAATAAAAATAACTAATAATTAATATGTAAAAAAATTGATGCCTAGTTTTTTATGATAATTATTTCAATCTCAACCAAAATTCTCTTCTTAATAGGTTTCTTCCAATTAGTTTGCAAATCATTAAAAAGTGATTGTTTAATTGTAGTACATAATCTCTAGTTATAACTTTCATATTTGATCCCAATAAATTGGGCAATGGCATATTGCATGACATATAGTTTGAGTTCACCCCAACGTGCATCATGTACTTGGTGGCATACTATGTACGTATATCTACAATGTGATACACACGCTACATCTTATAGGGGCACCATGATCTTTTGAAATAAATAAATCAAGTGAGTCTAGTAAAATTTTAAAGCTCAAAGTGTTTACATAATTTTAAGAAATTCAAATACCTATGAACCATATGATATCAAATAAAAGTGAGGCTTGCCAATGAATTTCATAAACAATTCTAACAAAAGAAATACTTAAAATAGAGAGGATGGTTATAAGCTAACTTGTCAAGGCTAATGAAAAATAGAGCTGCATATTGTGATTCACTTCACATATTGTTTGCCCTCACTTTCTTCTTAATTGGAGATAATGTATGAAAAATATTCTTATTAAAATAAATTAAGAAAAAAAATTATGATGAATTAATATCAAATAAATATTTAGATATATAAATCAAAATATGTTTATCAATACTTGAATTTCACCAAACAATGTAAAAAATATCTAACGAATTATTTTAATCATGATTAGCAACAAATCTAAGTATATATCTTGAATTTATAAATAACTAATTAGGCTCAACTAGAGAACACCTCATAATGAAAACTGAAAGCTGAAAAATAAATTTGAGAAATTTTTTAAAAGGAGGTCGGCCGAAAATGTTATTGAATCTTTAATTTCAAAATAACATATGTTAATGAATTTTTCTCTGGACCAAGTAATTTCGTACACTTGATCAAACGAAAGATCCTTTAGGTTGGTTTAAAAATATGCCATTATAGTTTTTTGTCTTTTGCATTAAATAGCTCATTGAAATATAAATATATTACATCGTGTCCTCTATACACAAACTCTGAAATGCTATAGACCAAGTCTCTCAAACACCGTACCCTTCTCCTTTCATATAAATAGCCCCACCCAACGAGAATACTGATTTCAACAATTTCTTGTTAAAGAAAGGCTAAGCATTACAGCTTAAGCCTTCTCCACTTTTGATTAAGATATATAGCATTAATGGAGTTTGCCCGAAGAATGCTTCCCGTTCTTCTTCTTGTCATGCTCATCCTCCCTATCTATGGTGAATATTTAAAACTCTTTCTAAATTAATTTGTATATGTTTTGTCCATTTTAATGAACATCTAATAAATAAAAAATCATCAAACTGTTGTCATGAAATAAATGGTGACTATTTGTCAAAATCTTACACAAAAATTTGCTTCGAGTAGATGTTGCTGGGACTGGTCGCTTAAGGGTGGAGCATAAGCTGGTGAAGAGGATAACTGAAGAAACTTGTGAAAAGGGACAATGCGATAACTACTGCAAGAATGTCATTCATCTTCATACAGGCATTTGCGTCCAACGAGGTCTTTGCTATTGCTATCCGTAATAAAACTCATAAGGCCTCGTGTTGTATGTCAAGCCATGCATGATGGCTTCATAATAAAATTTCTCTTCCCGATTCTTTGGTTTGCTACTTTCTCAAGTATTGGCATATTCAAAACAATATTAGTATTAATTGTTTGCTTGAGCTGTGGGTTTTAGTTTCCTCTATTATTGTTTAATTTGTGGTGTTTAGTCTTGATATATTCTCAAAAAATTATCTTGATCAAGCACGAATCTCGAGGCAAAATCGAACCGGAAACTTCAAAATTTTAAATCATGAGCATTCGAACTCCGATTTCAGCCAGCTTATAGTCAAACTGAGCGTCTCGGAAATACGAACCCAACAACAACAAATTCAACCCAATCTGAGCCCAAATGGGTCCTAATTATCAAGGACCCGAAGCACTGTTGGAAGGTTCAAACCACAATTTGAGTTACCAAACGGTCTCCGATTTTAACGAGCTTATACTCGAATCGAGCGGCTCGACGAGAAAAATCCAACGACCCCAAGATTGCCGAATTCCGACATCACTAAGGCCTTCAAATGTCCAACAAACGGTACACGATCGTAAGATTCAAATCGATCCTCTTTTGTTTAGGGAGACAAATACTTTATTTGGGTACATCGATATTTAAGAACTTGATATATATATATATATATATATATATATATATATATATATATATATATATATATATATATATATATATATATATATATATATATATATATATATATATATTTTCGTGATATGTTTTTTCGTCTACTAGGGCTTTTGTCCTAGCCGCCTTCATCTGGCCTCCGCCTTCTTCTCCGACGGTGCTGTTTTCATGGCAAAAAAAATGTTAGATCCTGGTTTCTTGGAGGGTAAGCATTCGAAATCCTTCAAAGATGCTTTGTCTGGTTCCGATGAGTCGAAGTGTTTTCCGGATTTTCGTATCTCTTCGATTCGAGGTATGCCTGCGTTATGGTTTTCGGAAGATGAATTTTTACATCTTGCTAAACCGTTTGAGTTTGCTTTGGTGGGGAAACTTCCCCTTAAACGGCCGGTGTTGGATTATATCCGTAGGTTTTTTTTCAATCTTAAGTTGTCCGGTGAATTTTCGGTTACTCTGTAGGACCAAGCAAACGTTTTGATCAAGCTTTCTAATGATCTGGATTATGGTAGGGTTTTTGCTCACCGTTCTTACTTTGTGTTTGATTGTTTCATGATTAAATGGTCACCTCATCTGGACCTTTCGGAGGAGTCGCCGATCGTCCCTGTTTGGCTTTCTTTTCTAGGTTTACGTCCTCACCTTTTCTCTTCTCATATTCTCTTTGGGCTGGGTTCGATTTTTGGTCGTCTGATTCAAACCGATAATGCCACGGCTTCTGGCTCCCGTCCCTCAGTAGCTCGTGTTCTTGTTGAAATTGATATTTCTAAATCCTATCCTGATTCTGTTTGGTTGGGTCCGGAGAAGATGGGGTATGTGCACAAAATTGTTTTTGAGGGTATTCCAAATTTTTGTCAACATTGTAAGGCTGTGGGTCATAAGAAAGCGAAATGTTCTAAGCTTTTTCCTAATTTACGTCCGGCTGTGGTTTTATCCCTAGCTGTTGGCCTCTGTGTCTAATCCCTTAATGAATTCCGGTAACCCCATTATTTCTTCTGTCCCGATTGTTATCCCTAGTTATAATATTGCGGGTATTGGTGTTGTTTCGGCATAAGGGGTTTTGAACTGCGATATTGATATTAATGTTGTGGAGGTTGATGCCTTGCCCACTGTTGAATTTCCGGTTAATTCTCCTGATGCTTTGGTGACCCCTGATCCTTTGGTTGTTTCCGATGGGTTGGGTGGAGGCGTATTAACTGATATTGATGCTGGGGTGATTGTGGATCCCGGGTTAATTTCCTCTAGTGTTAATGTTAGTAATGTTGTGGCGGTTGGATCTGTGGTGGCTGTAAATAATTTTTCTATGAATTTGACGCCTGACAACGAGATTGATGTGCTATCGGCTGTGAATGTGGTTACTAATGTTGAGAGTGAGCGGGTGGTAAAATTAAATGATATTGCGACATGCTCTAATAATTTTGTTGATGTTCCTGTTCATTTGGTTGATACACAGACTTTTGCCAATCGTTTGGGGGATAATTCGGGTTTTGATATTATGAACCATGTAGATTGGCTACATGATTCTTCTGAGTTTGAATCTGAATTCGATTATTCGGATTGCGGCTTGGCGTCTCCGGAATTCTATGGTGGTTCTGATCCTGGTAACGAGTTCACTTTGGTACGAGATAGGCATGTATGCTCAATTGCTTCCCGTGGCCGTTTTCGTGGGAGGGGTCGTAGAAGAAGATGATTCTTCTGTTAAATGTAATTTTTTGTTTTTTTTTTTCTCTTATGTTTTCTTCGGGTTGCTATTATGATTTATATGGTCGGGTTTATGGGGGCTATGATGTGGCTGAGGCTCGTACTCTCGTCATCGAGCGGGTGGCAACCTCTGGTGTTGTTCGTTGAGTTTGGTTGGGTTTTGGCGCGCTGACTTCACCTGATTGGATGGTCCTTACGAGGCTTCGGAGGTGCTGGGAGCCTCGGCCGTGTACTGAGCCCAATTTAGGTTGTCTTCTGCCTTTTTCCTTTTATTTTTGGGTCTTTCGCTGCTGTAATCGTTCTCATGTTTACTTAATATATGTCTTTGTTTTTCTTTATATATATATACATGATAATCATAACTCCCTAGATGATTATATCATCCTTAGGTAGAGATAATAATTATCTATTATCCGATATATTTTAAGTGTTTCTTATTCAATTGACATATTGTTAGCTCTCACTTTCTTTTTAATTGGAGATAATTTAATATCATGATAACTATTATTGCCATTTCAATGTTCTTATTAAAATAAATTAAGAAAAAAATTATCAGGAATGATGAAATATCAAATAAATAATTATAATTTTTTATGAATTTTACCAAACAATGTAAATAATATCTAATGAATTATTTTAATTTTGATTAGCTACAAATCTAAGTATATATTTCTAGCATGCTATATATAACTAATTAGGCTAAATTTAATAAATATTTTAAAAGGAGTCCGAACTAAAAAAAATAAAATAAAAGCTAAGTTTAAACAAAATAAAATTTAATTCTACTTGATTCATGATTTACAGCTCTATCCATCATGCACTTGATCTTTCTTCACCAGAAATGTTATTGAATTTTAAATTACAAATCCAGGTAAGTTCCACTTGTTCTTTGGCCAAATAACTCCTCATAATGAATTCTTTGACCAAGTAATTTCGTACACTTGATCAAACCAAAGATCCATTAGGTTGGTTTAAAAATATGCCGTTATAGTTTTTTGTTTGCATTAAATAGCTCATTGAAATGTAAATATATTAGATAGTGTCCTATATACTTACACTCTGGAAAGCTATAGAATTAGTCTATCAAATACCCTTCTCTTTTCATATAAAAAGCCCCAACGAGAATAGTGATTGCAGCAATTTCTTGTTAAAGAAAGGCTAAGCATTACAGCTTAAGCCTTCTCCACTTTTAATTAAGATATATAGCAATGGAGTTCGCCCGAAGAATGCTTCCCGTTCTTCTTCTTGCCATGCTCATCCTCCCTATTTATGGTAAATACTTACAACTCTTTCTAAATTAATTTGTACGTATATGTTTTGTTAACTATAATAAACATCTAATAAATAAAAAATCATCAAGCTATTGTCATCAAATAGACGTTGACTATTTTTCTTAATCTTACACAAAAATTTCTTCAAGTAGATGTTGCTGGAACTGGTCGCTTAAGGGTGGAGCATAAGATGACGAAGAGGATAACTGAAGAAACTTGTGTAAATAGCGACTGCAATATCTACTGCAAGAATGCCATTAATCTTCGTTATGGCAGCTGCGGCCAACACGGTCTTTGCTATTGCTATCCGTAATAAAACTCATAAGGCCTTGTGTTGTATGTCAAACCATGCATGATGGCTTCATAAGAAAATTTCTCTTCCCCATCCTTGGTTTGCTACTTTCTCAAGTATTGGCATATTCAAAACAATTTAAGTTTTTTTTTTTTGCTTGAGCTGTGTGTTTCAGTTTCCTCTATTACTGTTTAATTTGTGGTGTTTAGTCTGTGTTCTATGGTTGAAAATAAAAGAAGTAATATCAGTTTAGCAAGTAATTTAAACTCAAAAGGTCCAAACTTCCTGTAATACTATTGATTACAATTTTTTATTTGTGAGGTAATGGATCATCATAAGTTAAAATATACATTTCAACCACGATATGTTTATTTTAAAAATTATATATTCATATTTATAAAAATTGCAGCCGTCCAAATTGAATTTTAAAATTATAAATTTAACTTATACTATTTCATGACATGAAAGCACACCTAACAGAAAAGTGAGTCTTATTTAGTAAGAAAAGAAAGAACAAATTGACATAATATCGCACAACATAAAAACAAAAAAAAGGCGGGATTTATATATTGATATATTCATATCATATTTCCTAAAGAGGCAAATAAATCCGAACATAAAGTAAGCAGGAAAAAAACATGCCTGATAAATAGGAAAAAGAATCAAATTACAGAAGTAGCCAAACTAGTAAACCTCTAAGAAAAACGAAGCCTAACAGTAGATAAAAAAAAAAAAAAAACAGCAAAATAAACAACACAACAATTGAAAAATGACCCTTGAAAAACTGCATCATGTATCCTCGCCAAGCTCATCAAGAAGCAGATCTTATATAAAATTTCTAAACCAAACATTCCGGGAAATATTCTTTTATCTGATCGAAATGCTTCCATCTGTTAGCTTTGAGTCGAATAGCATTCTTAATAATGCTAATGACGGTATTCGGATTATTCCAATTGTTTAGCAAAATGATGATTATTCCTTTCTCTTCAAAGATGATAAACTGTGCAGCAGGCTGTAAGAAAACTGAAGGACTTATCCGACTTGGAAAGTTGTAGAGAGTTGTCCAAGTATTCAAAAATCTGTAACAAATTTGGTCTAAGTCAGAAAGAATTTAAAGCAGGAAGAAGATTATTTATCACAAAAAATGTATAATCACAGTAAAAGAAAAGATGATTATTATCTTCGTATATGAGCGTTGTGACATAAGCAGCATTTCGACTTTATCTAGATGGATCTTCTAATCAGCAAAGTCAGCAACTTAGGATTAAAAGAGCCATCCCAAGCTATCAAGATCAAATTTTGCATTAATATATTGTAAGCTAAAAGTTTCCTAAATAAATTGCAACAATGTGCCCTTAAAAAGCTATAAGTGGCTAAAAATCTTTATATTGCATATCAAATATTTCTTTGATCTCAACCATGTGATATAATAACAAAAATATTATATAATATTACTGAGTCTTATTTCATAAAAATTTGCATTGAAAAGTAAATTCTCTTTTGGATGCAATCTATTTTAATTAAAAATAAATATTTTAATTGTATTGTGGGATAAAGACTTGAAGTTGATGTATAAATATTTTAATTGTATGCTCATATATGCCTATATGTAGGTAACTCATAAATATATAGCAAGTTTCCATCAAGTTCTTTGATGGACCTTAGTGGCACGCACCTAGAGCTAGTGTGACCTCACAGAGTAGAACATGTCAAATAACATTTGATTTTATGACGACTCACTAGTAGAGATTGCAACATGAAGATTAGGGGTGTCAATTTCGGGTCACGGGTCGGGTTCGGGTCGAACCCGGAATTGACCCGGGTTCAAACGGGTCAACCCTAACCCGACCCGGGTAGACAAACGGGTCGGAAAACCGAACCCGGACCCGACCCGGCGAGTTACCGGGTTGACACGACCCGACCCGATTTGGGTGGCCGGCGGCGGACGGCGAGAAACGCGAGCGCGGCGGGCAGACGCGAGCGGGACAGCGCGGGTGCGGGCGAGGTCGGGCGCGAGCACGCGGGCGCGCTGGGCACGCGGGCGCGCGGCGGGCAAGTCGGGCGCGCTGGGCGAGGTCGGGCGCGGTCACGCGGGCGCGCTGGGCATGCGGGCGCGCGGCGGGCGCGGTCGGGCACGAGCACGCGGGCGCGAGGCGGGCGCGGTCGGGCGCGCACGCGGGCAGCATAGGCAGGCGCGCGGCGGGCAGCGCGGGCGGGCAGCGGGCAGAGGCGGGATTAGAAATTTTTTGAATTAAACGGGTTTGCGGGTTGACCCGGCAACCCGCCGGGTCAACCCGAACCCGAGCCGTTTTGAAATCGGGTCGGGTTCAACCCGGATTTTCCGGGTCAGGTTTTCGTGTCGTGTCAAATATTGACACCCCTAATGAAGACTCATATAAAGATAACTATTATGTGATGCAAACAATTTTGGTGTGCTCTTCAAAAGGACTTCAGTGTAGCTCAATGGGATTTCAGCCACTGATGATATATTGTTTTGGCCTTGCAAGGCTTCCAAAATGTATTAGAAATTATGCAAAGTCCATAGAATGGGTTGAAGTTGAGTGGCGTTCTAGTACAATGCAAAGGAAATGTGATATGTAAGGGTGCCTAGAATATAACCAAAATTTTCTATGTTGTTTTTAAGCTATTAAGGATTCAAATGGTGAGAACTCTAGGACTAAAAAACATATGGAGATTGAAGAGGTGTGTCAAGAACAATGAAAACTTTCACAAATTTTTTAGGTGGTTTGATGGGTCAAATGGGAATTAATTATAGCCCTATAAAGTCATATTCAGTCCAAGGTTGACCTACAGCTCTTATTAGGGTTTTGAATAGTTTTTTTGTGGGAAAAGGGCTAGAAAAATGGGTGTGGGAGAGTGATTTTAAAGATATAAGTCACTTAATGTTAACCAAAATAGCAAAATTAAAGACATCACAAATTCTCTTTTAGTTTGAGGCTGGCCACCATTCCCCTTTTTCTTGGAAGAAACTTTAAAGTTTGCAAACACAATCAAAGAATCTTTCTTTTTCATTACATCAAGCTTCAAATATTTTACAAAATTACTTTTAAAATGCTCAAGTGAAAAGAAAAGGAGTGAGTGTGCTGGTCACACTAGTATAAGAAAGAGTGTTGTAATTAACTTTCAATGACTAACACCTCCTTTTTATCTTGTTTAGTCAACCATGCTTGGGCCCCAAATTCAATTTGATTTATTTCACTTAAATAAACATGTGCACATACAAAATTATCATGATCCCGACATGATTTAAAAATCATATTTCAAATTTTAAAAGATTTAAATTTAATTTCTTGACTTTATAATTGTTTTTACAACTCAAAATCACAATTTCGTAGACTTTTGTTTTAACTTGTTTTGACCTGAATTAAAAATTTTAAATACTTAAACTTTTATATATTGAACTCTTTTGCATATATTTGAAAGTGATATATTACGTACTTATAGAAACCATTGCATGTCAATTACCATCCTCAGGTGGCTAACCACCAGCTTTATGCATCCAATTCATTTTCTATAATTGTAACTAATTATGCTCAGATTATTTATAAATAAAGTAAGGATTACTTATTTATTTTCCTAATACTACACTTTCGGACTAATTTTATGATTCAACGAGATTAATATAATGATGCATATTATGATGAAACAAAAATTAAGACAAAAAATATAAAATAAAAATAACTAATAATTAATATGTAAAAAAATTGATGCCTAGTTTTTTATGATAATTATTTCAATCTCAATCAAAATTCTCTTCTTAATAGGTTTCGTCCAATTAGCTTGCAAATCATTAAAAAGTGATTGTTTGTAGTACATAATCTCTAGTTATAACTTTCATATTTGATCCCAATAAATTGGGCAATGGCATATTGCATGACATATAGTTTGAGTTCACCCCGAGGTGCATCATGTACTTGGTGTCATACTATGTACGTATATCTACAATGTGGTACACACGCTACATCTTATAGGGGCACCATGATCTTTTGAAATAAATAAATCAAGTGAGTCTAGTAAAATTTTAATGCTCAAAGTGTTTACATAATTTTAAGAAATTCAAATACCTATGAACCATATGATATCAAATAAAAGTGAGGCTTGTCAATGAATTTCATAAACAATTCTCACAAAAGAAATACTTAAAATAGAGAGGATGGTTATAAGCTAACTTGTCAAGGCTAATGAAAAATAGTTAGTTGTTAGCCATATCTTTCTCACATATTCAAATCGATCCTCTTTGATTTAAGGTGACAAAAACTTTGGTATGAATCGATAATCATAACTTCTTATATGATTATATCATCTTTAGGTAGAGATAATAATTAATTATCTATTATCCGATCTATTTTATATTTTCTGATTCAATTCACATAGTACTGTTAGCTCTAACTTTCTTCTTAATTGGAGATAATGTAATATGATTATTACTCATTATTGCCGTTTCAATGTTCTTATTAAAATAAATTAAGCAAAATTATAAGTATGATGAAATATCAAATAAATAATTATAAATTTTTATGAATTTCACAAAACAATGTAAATATTATCTAATGAATTATTCTCATTTTGATTACCTGCAAATCTCAATAAAATTTAATTCTACTTGATTCATGATTTACAGCTCTATCCATCATACATTGCTTTCTTCACCGGAAATGTTATTGAATCTTAGGCTTCGTTTGGGATGGCTTTTTTATTGCTTTCTAAAACAAAGTTTTAGTACAAATTTTTTTTATTTTTTTATTAAAACTCTGTTTTAGAAAGCAATAAAAAAGCCGTCCCAAACGAAACCTTAAATTACAAATCCAATAAGTTGCACTTGTGCTTTGGTCAAACAACACATGATAATAATTCTCTGACCAAGTAATTTCGTACATTTGATCAAACCAAAGATTCTTTAGGTTGGTTTTAAAATATGCCATTATAGTTTTTTGTTTGCATTAAATAGCTCATTGAAATATAAATATATTACATATTGTCATATATAAACACGCTCTGGAATGCTATAGAACCAGTCTAACAAACACCCTTCTCTTTTCATATAAAAAGCCCCAACGCGAATACGGATTGCAACAACTTCTCGTTAAAGGAAGGCTAAGCATTAAAGCTTACGCCTTCTCCACTTAAAATTAAGATATATAGCAATGGAGTTCGCCCGAAGAATCCTTCCAGTTCTTCTTCTTGCCATGCTCATCCTCCCTATCTATGGTAAATGCTTACAACTCTTTCTAAATTAATTTGTATTTGTTCTATAGACTATAATAGACATCTAATAAATAAAAAATCATCAAGCTGTTGTCATGAAATAGACGATGACTATTTGTCATAATCTTACACAAAAATTTGATTCAAGTAGATGTTGCTGGGATTGGTCGCTTAAGGGTGGAGCATAAGACGGTGAAGATGCTAACTGAAGGAACTTGTGTAGATAGAGACTGCGATAACTACTGCAAACATGACCTTAATCTTCGTATGGGCTACTGCGGCCAACCAGATCTTTGTTATTGCTATAAGTAATAAAATTCATATGGCCTTGTGTTGTATGTCATGCCTTGCATGATGGCTTCATAAGAAAATTTCTCTTGATGATCCTCGATTGGCTACTTTCTCAAGTATTGGCATATCCAAACTAATAAAATTAAGCATTCATTGTTTGCTTGAGCTGTGTGTTTTAATTTCCTTTTGTTTGCTCAATTTGGTGTGTTTAGTATATGCTTTGTGGTTGAAAATAGAAGAAGTGATATCTAATTAATTAGCAAGTAATTTAAACTCAAAAGGATCAAACTTCCTATAATTCTGTTAATTACTTGTACAAGTAATTAATCAAGTCGGATTATTTTGTAGAGATACTTGCGACTTCTTATCATCTTTGTTTTGTTAGAGTTCGCTAGTGGAGTTGGATGAGGAAGGTTTGTACTTCCTCTTTCTTAGGTAGATTCTTTTTTTGATTTGCTTTTGCTAAATAATTAAGTTGGATTATTTAGTATCAAACTTAATTATTTAGTATCAAATTTAATTTATATCAGACTAATTAATGTACCAATTTAAATTATTAATTTATAATTGATACATCATCCGAAAATTATCTTGATCGGGCACGAATCTCGATGCAAAATCAAGTTGGAAACTTCAAAAATTAATTCGGAGATCATTCAAACTCCGATTTCAGCAAACTTACAGTCGAACTGAGCGTCTCAGAAATACAAACCCAATGACACCAAATTCGACTCAATCCGAGCCCAAATGGGTCCAAATCAAGGACCCAAAGCGCTGTTGGAAGGTTCAAACCACAAATTGGATTACCAAACGGTTTCCAAACATAACAAGCTTATACTCAAATTGAGCGGCTCGACGAGACAAATCCAACGAGCCTAAGATTGCCAAATTCCGACATCATTAAGGTTTTCAAATGTCTAAAGAACGGTGCATGATCAAGGGATTCAACATCGGCCGTTCATCCGACCACTCCCCATTTACCCTTGATCTCTCACCTATTTACAGGCCATGTCATTCCCAAAATCTATAAATAGAGCTCCCTCTCCTCATGAAAAGGAACCCCTAAGCCTAAGAAAAAAAGAGAGAGATCTGAGATCGCTCTTGCTTCCTAGCCTCCTCGACCAGCGCCGGAGTTTCACCGGACCACCGCCGGACCACCACCTGACGCCGCTACTTCGTCGGACCATCGCTTGAGGCCCTCACCTCCGCCGGACCACCGCCTGACACCGTTGCTCCGCCGGACCACCACTTGAAGCCCTCATTTCCGTCGGACCACCGCCTGACGCCGTTGCTTCGCCGGACCACCACTTGAGGCCCTCACCTTCGCCGGACCACCGCCTGACGTCGTTGTTCTGCCGGACCACCACTTGAGGCCCGGACTCCGTCGGACCACCGCCTGACGCCCTGTGCTCCGTCGGACCACCACTTGAGGTCCTCACCTCCGTCGGATCACCGCCTGACGCCGTTGCTCCGCCTGACCACCACCTTAGACCCGGACTTCTTCTGGACCACCACTTAAGGCCCTGCGCTCCATCAGACAACCACCTAAGGCCCAGACTTCCACCAGACAACCACTTGAGGCCCGAACTCCGCCAGACCACCACCTGACACCCGAACTTCCATAGAAGTATCGCCCTCCTACTACAATCTTTCAGACCCTAGTCTCCTGTCGACTACGGTCCTCCCGACCTCCGTCGCCTACTACGGTCACTCCGACCTCCATCATCAGACAACGGTTTTTCAGACCCCGATCTCTTGCCAACAACGGTCTTTTAGACCTTGGTCTTCTGTCGACTACGGTCCTCCCGACCTCCGTTGCCTACTACGGTCACTCAGACCTCCATCACCAGACAACAGTCTTTCAGACCCCAGTCTCCTACCGACTACGGTCCTCCTGATCTCAGTCGCCTACTATGGTCACTCCGACCTCCATCACCAGACAACGGTCTTTTAGACCCCGGTCTCCTACCGACTACGGTCCTCCCGACCTCCGTAGCCTACTATGGTCACTCCGACCTCCATCACCAGACTACAGTCTTTCAGACCGCAGTCTCATGCCAACAACGATCTTTCAGACTCCTATCTCTTGCCGACTACAGTCCTTCAGACCTTCGTCGCCTACTACGGTTCTTCCGACCTCCATCACTAGACAACGGTCTTTCTGACCCCGGTCTCTTGCCGACTACATCCCTTATGACCAAACAAACATATATATGTAACTCTCACCATGTAATGCACTTTATATGATGTACATTTGTTACATCAATTCAAGGCCTTCTTCCAAGGAAGGGCCTCATTTGTAATCGACTGCAAATACTAGTTGATTAATTCAAACTAGGCCAGGCCCCGTGATTTTTCCCCCTTTTTAGGGGTTTCAATGTAAAAACTCTGGTGTCTCTTATGAACGCTACACACTCTCTCTTATCTGATTGTGTGCTAGATCTTCATGCAATGATAAGACGTTAAACTATATATTTCTCTACCGCCGCGAATATTCTAGGACGCAACAATAATGAAGAAAAATGATTCATGTTATCATTATTAAATTCTTAATATGACAACAATTTTTTTGCGTTTTTATTGAAAACATAATTTTTGCTCTCAAAATGTTTCGTGTACTCTTGAAATTTTGAAAACATCTATGAGGATGTTTTCACATATATTGGAATCACGCCTATCCGTTTTTTCCATTAATTTGGCTAATAAGACGTTACAGTTTTAATTAACTTGACCCGAGCTGGACCCGGCGGAGAAAATTCTGGGTTATGGTCAACCCATTTTTTAGATGGGTCGGATTTGAGTTTTATTTTCTGACCCATTTCTAAAATTGGTTTGGGTTCAGGTTGACCCAAAAATTTAAAATCAACCCGTAAATAACCCAGGTCACCCCTGGCCTACAGCAATCCCGTGCTCACGCCTGCCCCAGTTGTCCCACACTCGGATCCACACTCCTCATCGAGCTCTCTTGCACTCGGGTCTTTGTCTGAACTTTTAACTCATTTAGAAGATCGGGTTAGACTTGGATCAGTTGAATTAGACCTGTGACAATTTCGAATTTGACCTGAAACTGACCTAACTAGCAATTTTGACACCCCTTGTCTTAATCAATATATAATTATGTTATTAAAAAATATTTAGTGCTTAATTATGTTAATCAGATTCAAATTAATCAAAAGAATCTATTAGAATTTGTCTATGAAGGGTGGTTGAGATTAATTGGAAATTTAATCAAGGTTATTGTTTTTTTTATTTTTTAACAAATTAATTAATTAATTTTTATTCTGACTTGTAATTAATTTGGATTTAATTGACATTATTATAATTTCATTAGAATGAAATTATTATAATCAAGCCTAGGATAATTAATTAAATTATTTATAAATAAATAATATAAATAGGTAAATTATGAATCATACATGCCAACTAAATATTAATTAAGTGTTTATTTGAGTACCTAAATAATTAATTAGTTATCCAATTTCTACTTATCATAACTCAAATGATCCTAATGAAAATCATATTTAATCTCTAATTAAACTATTTATGTGTTGATATAAATTAAGACTGTCCGAAGGGAGATGTCACAAGGCAATATATCAACATTGTCAATGGCCCCAAAAATCCCGCCAGACTAAAATCAGACCAAAGGAGAGCATCATGAAAATTCACAGAATCTAGATCAATAACAACAGAGAAGGAGAAGAACTGCACCCAACATAACAACCATATTCATAGAGCAGCATAAGAATTCCAACCCTTGGCTCTAGTAGTTCACAAATTCCCTTAATCAGTCCTTGCTCTTCTAAAGAGAAATCTTAAGACTAATAGCCTTCTTAATTTTACCGTTCAAAGTAACAGCACAACACATAGAGGAACTAATTTTCCTTTCATCTCATTCACGCCTAATATGATATGTAGAGTAGTGCATAATGAATAGATACAGGTTTTTAAGATCCACCAGCTCATAGGATTTGCTCCCTATTAGATCAATCACCTTGGCAATGTTTTTTCTAAGATGAAAGTTTTGCCAAAAAAAAGATGGAAGTAGAACAGACACAACCAAAAATGAATAGTCACACTCAAAAAATAAGTGATTAGAGCTTTCAGAGAAAATGTGACAGATAGCATACTTTGAATCCACACGAATATTTCTTTTACTAAGAGCATCTGCCATTTTTAGCCCATCAGATATAGCCAATCACGCAAAAATAGTGAACTTTAAATCTTATCGTTTGTGCCAAATGAACATGTGCCGGTCATTAGAATTATCTTCATTAAAGTAATCACTATAAAATTCTTTAAATGAGGCATCAGCAGTATTCTCCCATAGGAGGCAATTAGAAGAAGTGTTGTATATTGAAATGGAAGAGATATTATCTCTCAAGGGAGGGATCATCAGAGCAAGCAAATTCCAGTAATTGTCCACAATCCATACGGATATCTTGGCCATAGCATGACACAGGTTGGCAATGGATTGGTCACAATTAAAGCTTAGCAATAGAAGATCCATTGCACCAGTGATTCCAACATATGGCAATAGGGCTATTAGCATGAATTTTAAGTTTAAAACTAGTTTTGGCTTTAAGAGCAATACCATATACACTTTACCAATAAAAAAAATGATGAGGCAATGGGAGGCTTCTATGAGGATCTACATGTAGCAACTAGCCAATAAGAAAGGGGCAAGGGAGAATTGTAAAGCTTGTAAATGATGGTGCAATTGAAAGCATGGCATAGAGCATGTAGAGAAGGAATCCAAAGACCGCCCTTGCACTTAGGCTTACAAGTATTGTACCAATAAATGAGATAGTCTCTTAGCTTGAGTATCCCTATAATAGAAGAATTTAGCACATAATTTTTCAATGGTTTTACATATTATTTTAGGGATGATAGCACCCTTAATCAAATAAACGATGGTATTGGAGATATTATATTTGATGAACTATAGCTTACCTACAAATGAAAGTGATATAGTTTTCCAACCAGAGAGATGATTGGTAATCTTCTCTAATAAATGAGAGAGATTAGAAAGTTTGGCTCTCATCGGTGAAATGGGGAGGTCAAGGTAGTTGAAATAAGTGATTGTGTTATTGATGAGGAGAGAGGAGGTCATCACAAAAGGTGAGGGAGTATTAGGGGAGATGATAAGGGAAAATTTCTCGTTATTGACATGCAAACCTGTCAAATTTGCAAAAGCTTTAAGAGTATCCATATGAGTGCAACAATTTTGATTAGTATCTTCCAAAAAACCACCATGTCGTCAGTGTATAGTAGGTGTGATATAGAGAAACCTTTCATTATGATGCCCTCAAAATCTTTGGAGCATTCAGACTCATCAATAAGGTAAGAGAAGACATTCATGATTATGTAAAAAAATAGGGACTTAAAAGACAGCCCTGCCTTAGTCCTGAGGATGAAATGAAGTAGCCTTCCAGTGCTCCATATCAATACATATTGAGAAGTTAACATCAATTATGCATGCTCTGATCCAGGAGATAAAAATAGGAGGAAAGCCTTTTTGAGGCAATATAGGAAGGAAACTTTTGGAGAAGAAAGACTTCATAGCTCTACACACTATAGGGCATAGAATTTGCCACCTTTTTTATAGAAATCAAAGTTGTAACCATCTACCCCAAGAGCAGAGAATGATGATCCATAAAATATAGCAGCTCTTATTTCATCATCAATAATCGGCCAATTAGATAATTGATATGGTGATGTTGAAGAATATTACTAGTATGGAGGGAGCTAAGGTCATAATCAAGAGGAGGTGGGGTGTTGTAGACTTCTTTAACGTACTACAGGAGAACATTTTGAATAGGGAGAGACCCAAAATTAGTCTCTGATAAGGCAACAGAGATAGCCTTTTTGTTATAATAGCCTCTCTTTTTAATTTGTGAGTAAATAAACTTCATATCCTCTTCACCATTCAGGAGCCACTTAACCTTAGAATATTGTATGGTCCATGAGGACCAAGATGTAATTAAACATAGGTTCTTGCACCCGTGAAAAATTGACATCCAAATCAAATAAATCTCATTTGAGCTGATGCATATATCGAATGAAAGATCTCTCATGATTTTTGGGTCATATATATTATTATCCATGGAGGTGTGTAGGTGAAAGTCATTATCCTCCATGGTTAATCGTATATATGATCACATCTGCTCTCCCATTGACCTGCTTGCATAAAATGTAAATGTCTATGACTGTTTTATCCTATGGGATAATGTGATCATACCCTTTATAGTTTGATCCCCGCATGCAGCATCCTTTCGGAGACCCATATTCACATGGTCTGACTATAGACTTTGGGAGCATTTAGATAGGATTTTATTTAATTTTTAGTGTCTCTCTTTTTTAGAATACTTCTATAGAGCATCTCAGTAGAATAACTTATAATTACGCTCTTCTTCTCTTCTGTACTAAGCAAGTTATGGTGGTTTTTGTCATTTTCATTTTTAAAATGTGTGCCTTAATTTTAATAATTTTTTAAAGTGGTGGAAGCTAATTAGTTGACCCCTACTTCTTATTATGATGGCTCTGGTGACATTACTAGATTTACTCTTAAACTTAAACATCTTAAGCAAGTGATTAGATGGTGGAACAATTATATTTTTAGCAACATTTTTTATAATATCATCAAAGCTAAGAAGGATGTCATTAAGTTGGAGAATAATTTCATTGCTAATGGGATTGATGAAAATAAATCCTTATTAATTAATGCTAAAAACATGCTTTCTAACCTACATTTTAAAGAAGAAGAATGTTGGCGCCAAAAAGCTAATTCCAAGTTTATTTCTAAAGGTAACAAAAATATTAAATACTTACACGCTCTTGTTGATAAAAGGAAAGATAAATCTTTTCTTCATAAAATTAAATTAGATTGTGGTTCTTATCAATTTTCCTTTTATGATTAGCTGTGTCTTAGCTTTATTATTGATCCTTTTTTTTTCATTTTTCTGGTTGGTTGGTTTCTTTATTGCTGTGTACGTTATATTTATGTTTCTATGATATTTTGTTTAGCTAGATGCCTTTTGTGTTTGCCATTTGGAGGTGTGGTTCATTTTATGGTGTGTGATGGTAGTTTATTTTTTTATGGTTGCTGGTTTTTTATTCTTTATTTAGGGGTTTGTGGTGCTCTATCATCTGCTTCTTTAGCATCTTAATCTATCGACTCTCTGGTATGTGTTTTCATTTTTTTTTTCCTTCATTATTTGTTGTTCTTGCAGGTGCATTTTTTGGAATTTAAGGATTGTTGGTTCTTTGATGCCCTGTTGCTACTCATGTTGGAGTTTTTTATTCGGGCTTCATGCCTTCCATTTTCTTTTTTCTATTCTATGTACTCTTTTTACTGATGAAAAAAAATGAACGCCCATTAAAAAAGAATGATGAAAAATTTGAGTTTAACCATAATTCATAAAAAGCTAATGCCATAGAAGTGTATTCATATGATCACACTCATATCCCATTTTAGTAAGGGCGTAACACGTGCTCTTTGATCAGGTCGTTAGCCTAAATAACGACACCATTATATTATGATTATGCCTTAAGCCCACATATTTCTCAATGGTCAAGTCTATGAGTTGTGAGCCATAAGATATATCAGCTAATATCGGCTAAAATCATCGTTTTAGGTAAACTTCCATCCCAAGTCTATGGGATCCACTAAGATAAAGTAAATCTTGGTTGTTGACAAGGATACTTAGGCATATTGGGTTGACTATGTAAGCCATGTTTTTGACAACTCAAGACTATGAAAACATCTGATAGTAATCTGTTTCATTATCATTTCCCCCTAATTCACTCAAAACAATAAGGATATATTCTCTTCCTATAATTCAAATTGTTGCAATTTGAATTATAGGAAGAGAATATATCCTTATTGTTTTAATAACAAATGGGCTTGATTAAAAAAAAAGACTTTATTGTATTAATAACATAACACCAGTTTGCAGACCATATAGACCTTCTTCACACATTATAAACATGAACAGTTAGCAGTTTCGGTTCATATATTTCTGATTTGTAACCTCTGCAGCCAGTTATTTTCTTCCACTTTTTTTAGTGACTAAAAAATAACCAGACAAGTTAATATCACCAGTAAGTAAACGGAGAGAATGAGCTTGTTTCCATGAGCATATTCATTGTAATCACCATCATAGAAGCCAGTGTACCCGAAATTCTCCAGTGGGTTGAAATCACCTGAAAGCAGTTGAAATCTTCAATTTTTAATATATATTTATGTATAATTAATAGAAACATATTAATAAATCCTAATTATTTTAAACAGTAAAAGTTTAATTTGTCTCACCTAATAGTAAAAATTAATTTTTGATCCCTATTCAGAAAAATTTCTTGGCTCTGCTCCAGAGCCCTGTATTGGGTATCCATACCCACACGGCCACACCCACCCCCATACGATGAGTATGGGTGCTCCCATGGTCTCGTGGGTGGGTATGGGTGGGTACTCAACATCAGAGGACAAATAGATTTACATTACCAATCATCATATTCATGCATCATATTACAGTAATCCTTACTGCGCAGTGCGTAACACTGAACCGCGTCGCGACCACGGTAATTTTTGATGTGGCTTGAAAGTTTTGCAGTCAGAGAAAAGGGCAAAAAATCTCAAGGCCATTAATCCGTGACAGACTACATTCAAGAAGCATGGAAAGTGGGTGGGTATGACATCCCAAAAGTCACCATAGATGGGCGTGGGTGGGTGGGCAAACCTCGCCAGAGTGTGGGTACCCAATGGGTACCCAATCAGGACCTCATGTAGGACTCTGCTATGCTGCTTCTGCTTATACTTCTTACCTCTATTTTCGCCATGGCTGCATCCCCGGTCAAGCGCATGCCGAACAAGAAGCAGCGACGCGCCATTATAGAACCTGAAATTGTTGAAGATGTTGTGTAAGCATTGCAGCACAAGCTTAGTCTCTAGCAGGCATGGACCTTCGCAGTACTCATCGACGGCTTCTTGTGGAACTTCAATGCACCCTCGTACATTGAGCCTGTAGGACTCCTGACAAGTGCTGTATAACTTCCAGTTTCATGGACCAAACAAAAAACAAATATAGTAAGCTTCCGTTACAGTTGTAATTAAGAAGTTTTAGAAGAAAAAATGATTTTTAAGTAGAAATTAATGTTTTTCATAACCTACATAGTGATCGTCGAAGCATGCCATAGCTTTGGCGACGATGTCCACAGCATCTTGTTCTACGTCAAGAGTATTGTTCACACAATGTACAGTTTGTTAATGAGTAGTTAACTTTGCTGTAATAATAAGATAAAAAGAGAAGAGAATAAAGGTTATAACAAGCAAACCTGAATTGCAACAAGTAGTGATACTAAAGAAGAGAAAGACTAGGAGAATGCACTGACGCTTGAAGTGAAGAGAGGAAGCCATTAATGGAGATCGAGAGTGATCTGTAATGATCACAGAAGGCTATTGTAGTTAAATATTTGTAATCACTTGTTACTAGCTACCAATAGGAAACTTTGTATAAGGTCTAAACTAACTCAACTTCTCCGTAAGACTATTATGATCTTCTCTTCTATCTTTTCTAAAGTGCAAAATTTAAACTTTTTGGTGTATGGGGAACCAACCGATTATTTTTCTGCTGTAAAAACGCCCCTCTATCAGAACATAATGACACCAATGAAGCCATCTACAAGAGCAAATCTGTAATGGAATGGATTTGAGAGATGGGGAGCGTTTAGTAATTTAGGATTCTTTAGGACGTGAGGATGTCATGTTTGGTGGTTTATTAATTGTGTGTTGTGGGGGAATAAAATTTGGTAAGAATATAGGGACCAACTCCCTACAGCTGCCTTGTTCGCTTAAAAGGTTCAGCGGCAAGAGACAAGATAGCAAACAATATCATCATTTTTGTAAGAGGCCGAGAGACCTCTCTCTCTCTCTCTCTCTCTCTCTCTCTCTCTCTCTCTCTCTCTCTCTCTCAAAAGATTATAATATAGAGGAAATTTTAACACTAAGTATGTTTAATAATTAAATTAATCATTAAAGTATGATTAAAATAAAATTTAACTAGGCAAATTCGCTCCTTTAACGGGCAATTTATGCTGATTAGGCAAGGATGGGTTAGATAGACGTTCCCATTTTAAAAAAATAAGATGTAATTTACGAGTTAATGTAAGTTGCCCGATGAACCGCTACTTACATTAAAAAAAAATTAAGAAAATGCATGATATTGCTAATTAGGAATGAATTAATTACTTAACAAATGGGTGGCTTACTTTTATTTATTTATTTATTTTTAAAAGCACGACATGGCTAATTCTAGCATTGGATCATAAAATAAGAAATAACTATTTGTTGACATTGGGCTTCTTGTGTGATAAAAAACTTCACCTCAAACTTAAAAGAAAAATTCTATAAGATGGTGGTGAGACTTGCTATGCTTTATGGTGCAGAATGCTGGACATTAAAAGAGAAGCATAATATTAAGCTAAGTGTTGCAGATATGATGGTGCTCACGTGGATGAGTAGCTTTGCTCTTAGAGACAGGATATGAAATGAGCATATACGTGAGAATGTTGAATAGCTCATTTTAATTTGATGTAAGAATTTTAAACTTATATCTTGAAAGTAAATTTTAAATATCTTTTTTTTTTTAATTAAAATTTTAAGATGATATAAATTATATTAAAAATACTTAATACTAATATATTTTAAGTGTATTTTATATTAATATTTTTTTAAAGCTAACAAGCTATTAAATAAGGGTTAGATCAAACTTAGCACATTAGCTCATTGAACTCACATCACAAGTCATTTATCAAATTGAGCTCAAGCCGACTCACGAGTTGACTTGGCTCACACCTCTAGTATGAAAAATTTCTATTAGAAGAAAGCATCACCTAATAGGCTAAGAGCTATTCTCCAGCTTATCTAAATAAAAATCTTGCCCCATGGGTTGTTTGGTGCATTAACATATTAATTAAAGATATTATATTTCCCAATTCTTTCATGAAAGAGGAAGTAAATTAGAATACAAGTTATCAATTGATAAAAATTATGAATTTAAAAGACCACCTGCATCACTGGTTTCTAACGGCAACAACTTGTTTTTGTCAACAATTAAATGATTTTTAATACAACTTTAAAGGTTATATCTGAAGAGATTTCAGAAGATTTACATATAATCCTACTCATTTTTCCCCTCTGAAGTTTCCATCTTCTGCATTTTCTCCAGAAGAAAAAGAAAAAAATCTGTGCATGGGGTACTTACACATTTACACAAGGAAAATAACTCTATTGCACTTTGCATGAACTCTTTTTCCGATGGTTTCCTTCATTGAAATATTAGCAGGAAGATTTGGCCCTCCATTGAAGATCAACTTATGGGCATATACAACGTATTGTAGGCTTTTTAAGTTCATTCTTTGTTAATGTGCGAGAGAGCTTATTCACAAAACTGATTGACCACAGGATGATCACTTCCCTATCAACCCAGCCAAACAAGTTCCAAACACAAACCAGTTCAACTTATTGGCTGATCCAACATTTGGATTTTAGCTGGAAGTATAGAATACCTGGAATAGAGGAGAAGGAAAAACACTTAAAATTAGCCAGAACGTTACAAGCCCAAACTAATAAAATTTTTCAAAAAGAAAACATCTATAAAACCAAATTGTACGACTTATCTAAGGTTGGATTTTGCCTATTTTGTTTTATTATTTCTGTTTACAAAAATTAAACAAGTGTAGAGAGTAAATTTGTGAGAAGGCAGTAGATTATTGTTAAAAAAACAAAAGCCCAGTAAGAACTCAGCTATAATGTAAGGAGAAAAAAAAATTTGATCAAGTTGGCATGATCAAAATCTCTCTGAGTCTTTGAATTAGCCTTGAGCTGAGTGCAATAAACAGCTAGTCAATCAAAATATATATTGTCCTCATCTAAAAACAAATACAACAACTATAAGAGCCATCCCGACCAAATTTGGGACATAATGTCCTGACTTGAACAAGAGAAAGGGGAGAAAGAAAACAGAAAAGTATCTTCCAAATTTTTTGGATAAATACATCATCATCCCAATTACAAGCCATAAACCCTATTATTTATTGAAAAAGACATACAAAGATAATAAAATGCTAACTTGTAATAAAATATAATCCTAATAAATAAAATAAAATGAAATAAACCCTAAAATAATTCAGATGCTAAAATATTCTAACAATAATTCAGACTTATTTTCTTTTATTGCATCACCTCACTAATTTCTAGAAATTTAAAAAGCATTCTCAAAAATATTTTAACTCGCTTCCAAAATAATACTTAAACCAACTTTTAATTAGCAAAACTTGTTTGATAATCAAGAAGCCAATAATACTTTTAGAGGAAAAGAAATGCATGAAGATAAAAAAGTTGAAGGATAGAAGTAGAAATTGAGAAGAGGAGCTTGATGCAACTCATCTTGATCTATTGTTTGAGAGCTTTGACTATGAACTAAGAGGTCTTGAGTTTGAAACATGTATATGTGATATGTGTATGAATTTGCCTTCAATTTTGCTCAAAAGTACCACCACCCAAAACAAAAACAAAAAAAGAAGCTTGCAAATAAAGAGATCTTTTAACATTTCATGCAAACAAAATGTGTTGCATTGCAAATGAGGAGATTATATTATATTGGCCATTGTTTTTTTAATGGATAAGAATCATCCAAATAGTCACTCGAGATGCTCCCGATATGTCCAACATCAGTACACCAACTTTCTTGAATTAATCTGAAATTTAAATGGCAACTATCTCAAGTTGGAAGTAGACAAACAACACCAAGGATGCTAGCAAATCAAATAAGCCTTACATTATAGGTAAGTTATATCCTAATCATTGACATTAAGATAAACATAAAATTTTTCTTTAATTTAGCAACCTAATTTAATTCAGAGTATCAAGGCAAAATAGCTTTAGAGAAAGGACCCCACTCCGAGGTGAAGCAGCAGCCAGTATTTGATGCACTTACAGGAAAAGCAAAATAATCCGTACAACTCTGAAGGAAAAAATAGCATCATTGCATACCTTAATCTTGTTCGAGAATCCTACAAAAAGTTTCCCATGCCAATGTAATAGAGAAGTTATCACAGAATCAAAAATTAGAGAAGCCACAGGCCTGACATCCACTTGCAACTCATCTTCTATAAGCTCCTATGAAAGTAAAATAAATTTAGAATTTGTTAGAGAAAGGGACAAAATAAATAAATAAATACACAGCATTCTTTTGTGCATATTATCAAAATTAAAATAACACATATACAAACCTAGATTTGAACAAGCGTCCAAGCCTAAGAAGCTGTTATTTGATTATAAAAAAACACAATAAGAAAATAATTAAATCACACCTGAATGCTAACTGTCATATCCCCACCTCCAGTGCACATCCATTTTGAATCTACATGCAGTGCAAAAATTGCACCCTTCTGAATTTTTATTGATTTAACAAACATATCATTCCTCCAAACCTGATGAAAACAATTTTACAAGCATGAACTTTGTATTAGAACATAGAGGTGCATCAGAACATAAACATGCCAAAGCATCTGTGCACATACTTACATATGCTAGAAGCATGCATTCAAGTTCTCGTGTGTATTTATGTGAACAGAAATGCATGAAAAGTTAAATGTAATTTTCTATTTAACAAGAGAAATTATCTTTGAAAATGGTAAAAGTTTTAGGATTGGGGAAGCCAACAATAAGGGTTCTCATGCAAATAAATATATTTCATGAAGCACATCCAAACCCAAATGGCATGTTTTAACATATAGGGAAAGGAAAATGGAACAAAACATATCAATAAGAAGCTAATCAAGAATTTCACCATCAGAATCATTTCAACTGGAACATTTCTCTTATTCATGCCAACGAATGGTTCACATAAAGGAACTCGCAGGTGATTAGGGTTTCCACTTGGGCAAATAAGCAGCAAGTTTTCACGTCAAACCTTGAATAAGCAACAGTATCACCGCATCATTTCGATTTTGCCAGTTAAGCAGGCTTGGCGGCTTACACTTCAAGCACTGATTGTGTTATCATCTTCAACATGAGCCATACCCACCTCTTCAAGGTCACCTTTATGAATCTTAATTTTCCCATTCATCCCTCTTGAGCATTAGATATAGCTTCAACTATGTTTTATGCATTTCTTTTTGCATAGCACTGAGCCATTTCACCTTTTATTGATCCATTTTTCTTATAATCCTTTTGCATCAGATATACCTATTCATTTTAGTCCTTAAATTTCTCAGGTTTATATGTGTGGGCTCCGAAAATTCGACCTCGGCCTCCGCTCGCTTTTTCTTATTCGGCGAGGGAGTTTTAACGAACTAAGTTCCGAGGTAAATTTTGGAAGGCAGATGGGTTTGTAGATAAGACACTACCCAGAGATTTCGCCCTCATTTGGTGAGGACTTTATGATCTGAGTTCTGGTTTCCTATAGGCGCAAGCCCCTATAGTTAATTACCCCTCCCGATCACGAGAGAGAACTTTCGATTAAGGCTAGTCGTCAATCAGATATGTAGAGTATACGTGTTATCTGGCATATAGTAGCAGTATGAATTTGGATGTTGGAAAATGGTTGGAAATTGAGTTTGGATTTGGAATTGGATTTGGGAATTTGGAAAGATTTGAAAATTTGATATTTAAAATAGAAATTTCACCATCTTGTACATAAAGCGGATGGTGGGGGAATGGATGATAGACCCGATCAAGATCCCATGGTTCCGTCGTCCCGGGCCATCGTGGTCCCTGGTCTACTTAGTCAGAGGAGGTAGTCGACCCAACCTGACAGAAGGATCCTTGTCGGCAGCCATGGGTTGCTTCGTCCAAGGGGACCTTGCAGACCGGGGTTGGATGTTTGTCTAAGGGGACAAATTTGAATCCACCTTAACTAACAGAGGGCTTTGTGCCTTATCAATCATATCCTATTGATTCATATCTCAAGGATTTAACGCCATTAAGGAACGTATTGGCTCTGGCCATAACCGCTATCTGTGGTGCCATTTGGAGGCAAAACCACTCGGTTCAGAGGGCCCCGGGTCATAACCGTTTACCTGCAGTGCCATTTGGCGGCGAAACTGCCGGTTAGAGGACACGTACCACGTCCTTACTGGCAAAAGATTGTTTGAGAATGGATCCTAGTGATATTTTCGACTAGGCATTTCGCTCTTTGTGAGCTGAAGTAATATTTCATATTTGTCCGCCTTGACAAACTTTTGTGGAGGGCGGATGATTTTTGCTTTAAGTACTTTGATGGATTTATTTCATTTTTAAATATATTTTTTTGGATTTTTGGGATTTTGAGATCTTTTGAATTTTGGATTTTTATGGGTATTTGGGTGGAGCTTTGGATGGCATTGGAAATTATTTGTGAATGGACCCCTCCGGTTGAGATAGACATTCAACACGGCCATCATCGGGGTGTTCGGGGGTCATTTCTTTTTATAGATTGAACCTTGTCAACTCTATTGGGCTGTCGATAGAGGATCGGGTTTCGTAGGCTTTATGCCCTTTAATAGTGAACTCTTATTGTTGTAGGCCTTGATGGCCTAATATGAATATTTTAAAGCAAATATATCGGTCGCCACAACTTTATATTTGCTTAATGGTTCGAACCCTGTCGACTTCTATTGACCCGTATAGAAGGATCGGTTTCGAACCTGAATTCACTTGTCAACCCGCGCAGCATCCCTAGACGTCACGTGTGTACCAATAACACGCTCGCCGGGGCCCATACGGGTTTTATAATTGTTTTTACCCCTTTTAGTGTACCTATGTGTATACAATTTATAGTGCACGTGCAGGGGTACTTTGAAAGTATTCGTAGTCGCCTTCTGTCCGCTTGCGTAGAAGTTGCGGATCCGGTGGCGTGGCAGCTTTTGAATAGAGTTGTTCGCTGCTTTGTACAGGTAGACTGTCGTGCACTATTTGTTGATTTTTGTAGTCGGGTCATAGTGCACTAACTAATATCCTGCCTTTAGTTGCATGGATAGTTGTATTTGTTGTAGTATCATCAATCTTTGCTTGTAACGGATCAATGTACTTGCTTAACATTGGATAATGATTGACTGTAAAGGTGTTGTGATATTGGTCGCCTTCTATTACGATGACTTCTTTGGGCGTGGATATATTGTATGTTTATAAAGGATCCCTCATCTTTGTAGCATAACTATTACTACTACTTGTGAGTGAACTGCATTGTCGTAGTTCTTCTGCATTGTACTTGTAGGTCTTGGGCCATCAGATTCATCAGATTATCGCGCTTGTATGATGACTTGTAGTTGTTGGTGCTTGTGTTTCTAATCAACATGATGATTCTCCAACATCCACATAGTACTCTAACTTATTGGTTAAGAACAAGCTGTCGCATTCTTCTATTGCTTGTGAATTTTTTTTGTCCTGAAGATCATGGTGATTGTATATCTCTTGTTACCAACTCCAAGCAATCATCGGCGTGCAATACATCATCATTGGACCCATGATGCAAGTAATAACATTAGTTATATGGTCAATTGAAAATTTGAACTCTAATTTTTGTCATCTCTATTGATCGTTGCTTGAGGGTACATCTCTCCCAATTTTGTAAATGAGCCATTACGATTCAATATGATCTTGATATAAAATCATATTCTTCATGCTCTTCTTGCTACTTGTAATCAAATTGTACTTACAAGTTATTTGTGATAAATTTGAGATCAAGCTCATCAATCCCTTCTTTCCATTTGAAATGATTAATATAGATTGATTTATATTGCTCATACAGATTTCAGGCTCACACTTGAAATGAATTTGCATATCAGCATTTGCATTCCAATTGGAATGATAACTCTATTGGGAAGTTGATTATCTTTCAAATCAGATTCCTTATAGTTCATCTATTGATGTTCACATTATATCTTGATCTCGTTTCATATAATCAACTTGTATGTTAAAAGTCAAAGTTCACTTTGTTCATGCTTGAGTTCCTTTGCTTAGTCATTTGAGTTCAAGATTGAGCTCAAGCTTACAAGTCTTCTACTTGAGTTTAAGTTCAAAATGCATGTCCCCTGTTGTCCTTTGAGTTCGTGTCCGAGCTCAAAATGAGTTCAATCAAGTTCTAATGAGAATCCAGTTTCATGCTCATATTCGTTTCAATTAGAATTGAATTCATTTGGGTTCAAGTTCAATTAAGTCATTTGTTGCAATCCCAAGTTCTCCACATTCAATTGAATTCGAACAAGTCCAAGTTCATCATTTTTTTATTTAAGTCCTTGGATTTTCAATCCAAATTTCGGCAGCCTCCCGGCGTCTCCCCCGTTTAGGGGAAAAACCAAGAGGCAACCATTCCCCTCGACGCTACGTGAGCGCTTCAGGTAGGTGTCAAAAATGACACCGCGGTCGCGAATGAAAATTTTTATCCCCGCCTGCTACGTGAGCATTTAAGGGTTTTTATGTTTGTTTATTATAAGAAGGAAATAGGCGTTAGAGAAAAAACACATATTTCCCCCCTCTGCACCACGTGGGCGTTCGGGGGTACTTATGAAAAATAAAGAACACTTTTTTTTTATCCCCTTCGCCGCAAGCGTCGTACCGGTTTCCCACCCTAAACGCTACTTGAGCGCCTCGGGGGTTTGCCGGCTCGTTGCAAGCTTTGAAGAGGGATTCTTAAATCGTCGCGAGCATCGCACCGGTTTCCCGCCCTAAACGCTACGTGAGCGCCTCGGGGGTTTGCCGGCCCGTTGCAAGCATCGATAAAAGAACCATTTCATTTTTTTTTATAATTAGTGATAAATTAAATATAATTAGTTATATTTAAACTATAACTAATTGTATTTAACTTAAAATTAATTACAAATTAATTAAATATAATTTATAATTAATTTAAAATTAATTATAATTAATTACATTTATCATATAATTAATTATATTTAAATTAGGATTAATTATGAATTAATCATATTTAACTTATAATTAATTATAAATTAATTACAATTAGTTATATTTAATGAATAACTAATTATATCTTAATTTAATATTAATTATAAATTAAATGAATTTAATTTGAAATTAATTATAAATTAATTATAAATAATCTCAAACAAATAAAAATAAAAATAATAATAGTAATAACATAATTATTATAATTGATAATAAAAATAATCATCAATAATTGTGTAATATAATTATTATCATCAATAATAATTACAATAACATAATTATTATGATTAATTAAAATTATCAAAATTTATGATAATACAATTATCATAATTAATAATAATTATAATTATCAACTATTATAATAATATATTCATTATAACAATTAATAATTATAATAATATAATTATTATAATTATCAATTGTTATAATAACTAATCCTAACCCTCATTAAATAAGGATTAGTGGTTACCAGAGAGCAGAGAGGGGTCGGGTGAGAGAGGGTTTTATTTGAGTGAGGTAGAGAGGGCACGGGTAAGAGCAAGAGGCGGCTAAGGCTTGGGGTTGGATTCGGCTAGGCTCAAGTGGAGACAGAGGGAGGTCGGGATGGGGAAGATGGTGAAGGCGTCGGCACAGGGAGGTTCGTCCGGAGCTTGGAGGTAGGGTAAGTGCTCTCTCTCTCTCTCTCTCTCTCTCTCTCTCTCTCTCTCTCTCTCTCTCTCTCTCTCTCTCGGCTTGTGGCTGGACCGAAAGAAACAAGAGGTAGAGAGGTCGGCTGGAGCTTGAGATCGGAAATGCAGTGACTTCCGATCCTGCGGGTAGGGAAGTCGTGGGGATTAGAGGATTGAAAGTGGAACTTGATCGGAGAAGGAGAGTCGCGGGATGTAGAGGGAGGAGTTCGGGACAGGCAGAGGGGGGCGACGGGATGGGAGCTGGGGTCGTGGTTTGTGGTCGGGATCGGAGAGAGAGCAGGAGGCTGGGGATGTCGGGAGGAGAAGCAGAGAGCGAGAGTGTCGTGTGTGGAAGAGCAGCGAATGAGGGAGCTTTGGGTCGGTATTTAAAGGAGATTTGGGCGCTCGATCGAGGAGTTGTCGCAGGTTTTCTCGCAAAAATTCCGGGATGAGACGCGAGCACAGCGGGATTTGCGGGAAGAGATGCGAGTCCAGCGGCTCCAGCAGGGATTTCGACGGGATTTGATCGCAAATCGGAGCAGCTCGCAGGATTTCGGGGATCCTTCGACAGTCCGAGGTATGCGGGATATCCGGCAATATTCGTGGACCCGATGGATTGGAGCAGGTATGCATTTCATCTTTATTCTTCATTGGATATTATATGAAGGTTAACAATATGTCAAAATCATTGACTAGACTTTCTACTGATATATCTTCAATAGATACCTCATTATATATCTCTAATATAAAAATTTCCCAACTCCATCCTTCTTAATTTTATCACATGTCCGTACTAAATTTCATGAATTTTTATATATTTTATATGATTCCCTATTAACATAAATTAAACTTCAATCTTTCTCAGAAGAGCTTGGGACTGACAAAAATGGTTTTAACAATCAGTCATGTTGTTCATTAAACCATATATGATACTTCACTAATTTCATAACCAAGCATAATAGGAAAAGGCACAATCTTAAGGCAAATAAAAAATCATTTTACTGCCATTAGAAACTTGAAAAAATCTGAATTAACGAAAATAATTCAACTTTTTTTTTTTTGGAAAGGTGCGTTCTATTGATTTTACACACAAATAAGTTTGTACCATAAGCCAATTGCATAGTTAGTCGCTAGTTGCCAAGAGTTCAGTATAAAAAATAAGATCAAAAGAAGAAAAAAAAGATCAAACTGTGAAAAGAGAAACAAGTGACACAGTATGCTCTAAGCTCTTGGCAGGTAGAACGATGCATTACTACCTCATTAATGTTTACCGCCACTCCAGGGAGATAATAATATCCAAAACTTAATATCCGCTTAATTGATTTTCATGTTTTTAAAATTGCCTTTAACCTGCTTGAGTTGAGTTGATTGTTGTGCAAAACGACATGCATACATAGAGAATATCTAAAATTATAAAATAGAGTGTATCAAGAATCTCGATGTTGAGTTTTATGCAATCTACAAATGTAAATCAACAAATAGAATAGTTAAATGAGTCAGGTTTTATCTGTATTTTATGCAAATCAATTTCAAGTATGTGTTCACTCGAAATCAAATTCCAATCATCATGAGTGATTTCAGGCAAATCAACAAATTAAAATTCAATTTAAATCTAAATCAAATCAATTGAGTCAAAGTTCAAGTTGAACTGGGCCCAACACTTTTCAGTTTAAAAGCCAGATAATTTTGAGTTTGTATAGAGTGAGGCTTGTTATCACCTTAACAATGCCCCAGAAAAAACACATAACTTCAATTCTTACTCATGGGAAAGAAAGCGATGCAATCCAGCATATTTTATAATCAAGAACAAAGCCAAAAAAAATTATCACAATAAAAGGCTAACTACATCACAAACCTTCACACACCCATCTTCATATGAAGAAATAACCAAATGATGGTTGACAGAAAGCGACAAAAGAGGATAAGAACCACCAGTTGTGTTGTCGCTCAACTCTGACAAAAGAGAATGGTCATAAAGGGACCATAGCCGAATGGTGCCATCCCAACTTCCACTGTACAGAACTCCATCCGATACAGCCAATGAGGATACAGTTGATTTGTGACCTGTCATTACACAAGAAAGGGAGTAATCCTGCAAAAAAATGAAGGCAAAAACCAAGTTAGTCACACAAAATACATAGTTCATCGTGATATATGTGCTGCAGAAAATAGTGGAACGGCTTTTCATGCAAAGTCTCAAAGAGTAACATATTTAAACAACCAAACTATCATAAAGTTACAATCATCATCTATCCACCTATATACACACACGCGTGGATAGCATATATATATTCGCCATCATAAGACATTATATCTTTCAATGTCCTCACTAAATATTTGAGGTATGTATTAGGAACCCAATTTAATATACACGGTGCCTTAGGAATGCATGGAAACAAACCCCTTAAACATTTGTGAGTTCAATGTTTTATTTTCTCTATTTTATCATAATTTCACATCCACCCCTCGGTTTCTATCTTAAGCCTAACCCTAGCCACCATTTTTAAAAACCCCCCAACCAATAAGCCATCCTCAAGGTTGTCCACCTTCATCTCCCACTTCCTTCAACATCCAAACCCTAGTTTCTTCCTTTTGGGTTTAGCTTTCTCACCATAACCATTTTCAATATAATTGTTGCCTTAGGATTTTATGGGATCAATCAAGAAATATTAAATCAATAGCATGGTTTCTTCAATATTAACTGAACATTCAAATATGAAATATGTCGCAAATTTAACTCAAACAAGGCTAATACGGGATTTAACAGCAGGCATACGAGAAAAAATAGAAATTTGGCAGCTTGCCTACGAGCACAAAAAGAATTCCACAGTTGCATTCAGAACTCTTAGAACCATAGACTAAAAGTGAAATTGAATGAAAGTGATCAATGCAGTTCTTCTATTAATAGGTAATAAAATAATCTTTGAATGGCCTACTGAAACAAAATCAGGACTATATGCAAGCAAGCCAATATTGCTTTAAACCTAAAACAAGATTCTAATTCACCACACGCCACTGCATTCAAAACATACAAAAGAGCAGATAGAAGGCAAAATATTGGGCATTGAAATAAAACTTTGCGTGCATTTTAACATTAAATATTCATGCAAATAAACAAGAATGAATAGTTTGGAGTCTCATACATCATGAAGAAACTTAAAATTCAAATTCGCCACATTAAGATTTGTTCAGATGCATCATGCATGAGCACTTAAAAACTTGCAAGTCTATCGCACAAATGCATCGAAAATTGTTGAAGCACATTGAAAAACATACAAGCATGTCAAAAGACGTTCACATTATTTGAAAGAAATGTTAAAAATAAAAGTTAAATTGCCTGCATGTGCTCTGAAAAGCATGCTAAACATTCAACTTGAGGTCTAATAATGTTTCGCTGACTAAAAAATAAGTTAAACTCATGTGTTCAATATACATTATTTTCAATTGTAATATCCAAATTTTTAAATAGGTGGATAAAAATTTCTCCTAAAAATTATACCCCATTTTCATGTATTTTAAAAATCATCAAAATTAATTTAAAAAATTATATATATATATATATATATATATATATATATATATATATATATATATATATATATAACATAATTAGCTTAGCATTTAAATTATTTATCCCAAAATTGCTAATTAAATTTACTTACTGCAGCATGAAGTATTATACTGTAGCAAATTAGTTATCCAACCTTCTCGAGCATGCATTGGCGGCCAACTTAATAGACTATTAAACTTGGTATATATATACACATGTAATTACTTATTTAATACTAATAATAATAATATTAACCACCTACTACTTCCATTTTCCTATCACTCCTATAACCTGGAATTTAGAGGTCGCAATTTTAGTTCAGAAGCTGCTGGTTGAAGGGATGTAGCTGTAGTTGAAAAAAATCAGAGATGAAAAAAAGAGGAAAGGAGAAGAAGGGAAAAAGAGGAAGGCAGTGATAGGAAATACTTGAGTTCGCAAGTAACCCTAAGATAATGCTTGAGTTCGCAAGCAACCCTAACCCAAATCAGAGATACAACAGCAAGAATAGTGCTGTCCACAGCAGGAAAACAGCAGAAATCGTCTGTTTACAGCAGATAAACAGCACGGTTTAGGGAAAACTGAGAGAAAACAACTCACGTAGAGACTTGTATTCCACTAGAAGAAGAAGTAAACAGCAAAGATACAATTGCTCTTCAATCCGAGAGGAAGAACTACTCTTCAAATCTCCGGCAACGCCAAGAGCCCAAGCCAAAGAACCCTAGATCTCAAATTACAATTCAAATTCAAGATAATCTCTAATTCCCTCCTAAGCACCTAATTAATCATAAAAGAGACATACAAAATACCAAAATAGCCCTTTTCATTCAAAATTTCCCTCCCAAACTAATTTTTACTCATGCATGGGCCCACCATGAGTTCACCCCCCCCCCCCCCCCCTCTAGTTCCGCCTGGTACTGGGCCCGCCTGGTGTAGAACTGGACCGGTCCTGGTTGGACCAGTCCAGCCGGCCCCTCCTGGGCCAGCCAAAGATTCACCTTGTCCTCAAGGTGGAACAAAGGGAATTGATCTTTCATCCTTTCAAATGGCTCCCAAGTGGCCTCGTAGTCGGGGAGATCCTTCCATTTGATCAACACCTCTTTGTTACCCTTTTTATCCAACCTTACCCCTTCCAGCTCCACAGGTACCATGACCACTTCCAAATCCTTTGTCAATACACATGAAACACCGGGCGTATGGTAGCGGAGGAGGGTAACTTCAGACGATACGCCACTGCTCCAATCTTCCCCTCAATCTCATAGGGACCAAAGTACCTCGGAGCCAATTTCTCATTCCTCCTGTTAGCCACTAATTTCTGCTGATAGGGCCTTAGCTTCAAGTACACCTTCCCCCCTACTTCATATTGTATATCTCTCATGTGTATATATGCTCGCTTCTTCATTATTTGTTGTGCTCTTCCCAGGTGTTTCTTCAGCTCCTCCAACACTTGGTCTCTTTCCTCTAGGTATTGTTCAACTGAAGAGATAGGTGTACTTCCTTTCCCATAGTGCACTAGGTGTTGGGGGTCCCTCCCATACAACACTTTGAACGAGGTCATCTGAGAAGAAGAATGGTACGATGTATTGTACCAATACTCGGCCTATGGCAGCCACTTGGCCCACATTCACGGGGTTTCAGAAGCAAAACACCGCAAATAGGTCTCCAGACTCTGATTCACCATCTCAGTTTGCCCATCTGTCTGGGGGTGATAGGCGGTGCTCCTCTTAAGGACAATGCCCTGCATCCTGAATAGCTCCTTCCAAAACTGGCTGAGGAATACTTTGTCTCGATCAGACACAATCGATTCAGGAATCCCATGCAGTCTCACAACCTCCCTGATAAATGTTGTTGCTACTGACACTGTGGTGTAAGGATGTCGTAAGAGGATGAAGTGTGCATATTTGCTAAGTCTGTCAACCACCACCATGATGATTGTGAATCCTTCTAATTTGGGTAAGTCATCGATAAAATCCATAGACGCTTCCTCTCAAACTCTGTTTGGAAGTGCCAATGGTTGTAGTAATCCTCCTGGAACCATGGTCATGTATTTGTTTCTTTGGCACACCTCGTCACCATCTCCTCAACATCTTTATGCATCTCCTTCCAGCAGAGCTCCGCTGCCAGCCTTCTATATGTCTTATGAACTCCTGAATGACCTCCAATTGCACTGCCATGGAACTCCTGCAACAAGTGGGGAATATGATGGAGGTTCGTGGCATCAAAAACCTCCCTTGATACAATAGTCTCTTCCCCTCGATGCAGTAACCAGGATGGCTACTCTTGTCCTTCCTCAGATCCTCCCTGATCTTTCCCAATTCTTCATCTAAAATACTTTCTTCCTTGATGGCCCCCCAGTCGACCATCAAGGGTACAGACAGAGCTAACTCCTGGAGCTCCCCCAAACATCTGGATAGAGTGTCTGCTGCTTTATTCTCCAAACCAGACCTGTACTGGACCTAAAAATCGTAACCCAAAAATTTAGATAGCCACCGCTGATGCTCCTCAGTCACAATCCTTTGCTCCAAGAGGTACTTTAAACTCCTCTAATCAGTCTGGACAATAAAATGTCGACCCAAAAGATAGGGGCGCCACTTCTGAATGGCCAAGACAATCGCCATCAGCTCCCCTTCGTACACTGACTTCAGTCATACCCTGGTTGATAGCACTTGACTGAAGTATGCTACAGGCCTGTGATTCTGCATCAACACTGCTCCCAACCCATATCCTGACACATCGATCTCTACAACAAAGGCCTGGCTGAAATCTGAAAGAGCTAAAAGAGGAACAGTGGTCATGACTTTCTTCAACCTCTCGAAGGCCTGTGTCGCTGCATCTCCCCAGGAGAAGTTGTCTTTCTTCAACTGCTCAATCAAAGGCCATGTAATGGTACCAAACCCCTTCACGAACTTCCTGTAATAGCCAGTCAATCCTAGGAAACTCCTCAACTCTCTTAGATTCCTAAGTAGTGGTCATTTCTGCATTGCCTCAATTTTGGTTTGATCCGCCGCCACTCCTTAGGATACCACATGTCCCAAATATTCCACACTGGACTGAGCAAAACTTTATTTCTTCAGGTTGGCTCTCAGTTGATGCTCCTGTAGTACTTCTAAGACCATCATCAATTGTTCCAAGTGCTCCTCCCTAGTTTTGTTGTATACCAGAATGTCATCAAAGAAGACCAGGACAAACTTCCTGAGGTACTACTTGAACACCCTATTCATCAAGGATTGAAACATAGCAGGAGCATTAGTCAACCCAAAGGGCATTACCAGGAATTCATAATGCCCTTCATGTGTCCTGAATGCTGTCTTTGGAACATCTGCCTTCCTCATTCTGATATGGTAGTATCCAGATTTTAAGTCCATCTTGGATAACATCACTGGCCCATGTAGCTCGTCCAACAGCTCATCAATCACCAGAATTGGGAACTTGTCTGGTACAGTTCCCCTATTCAGAGCCCTATAATCCACACAGAATCTCCAACTCTCATCCTTCTTCTTGAACAGGAGAACTGGACTAGAAAAAGGGCTGACGCTAGGTCTGATGATCCCCGCCTCCAGCATTTCCCGGATCAACTTCTCAATCTCATCTTTCTGAATATGTGGGTAACGGTAAGGGCAGACGTTGATCGGTGTCTCCCCTTATTTCAAAATAATGGCATGCTCCAACTCCCTCTGAGGAGGTAAACCTTGGGGAGGTTGAAAGACCTCAATGGACTAGTGTATGAGTGACTGCACTGTAGGTGGAATATTGCCTTCTTCCTCTAATCTGACCCCCTCCAGGCGGTGCAACTCCACTAAGTAGCCTCCTCCCTCCTCCTGAATGGTTTTGATTAGAGATTTAAGAGAAATCCCTGCCTTGGTCAGCCCGACATCACCCTGAATCATCCTTCTTCTTCCCCCCCACCACCAGCTCCATCCTCAGTGTACCCTAATTGATCTTGGTCTCCCCCAATGTCTGCAACCACTTCATCCCCAGGATGACGTCAGTGCTCCCTAATTCCAAAGGAAGTCCTCCTTCACCTGGATATCTTGAATCTTCAGCACCACCCCTCTACAAACTCATCTACCCATTTCCACTTTCGTCGTGCCCATCATCACCCCATAGCCTCCGGTATCCACTAACTTCATCCCCAACAGCTCAACGATCTGGTTGAAAATGAAATTGTGGGTTGCCCAACTGTCAATCAACACCACCACCTCGCGGTCAGCTATCTCTCCTCTCACTTTTATAGTGTGACTCGGAGTGAATCCCACTACAGAGTTCAGAGAGACTTCTGCCACATCCAGGTGGAGCTTCTCCTCCTCTTCAGATCTGCTCCCACCTCCCTCCTCGTCTTCTTATCTGCTCCCACCTCGTTCGTCTTCCTTGTCTTCACAGACAAGGAGAACCTGAAGAGTTCAGTCCTTGCACCTATGCCCCGGCATGTACTTCTCATCACATCTGAAGCACAACCACTTTGCTCTCTTATCCTACATCTCCTTCGTTGTTAGCTTTTTGAATTGTCCCCCATTTCCCCCTCCAATTTTCTCCTTTGGCGCTTTTTTCAGACTTCCTGGCGCTGCCCCTTTTGATGGTAAAAAGGTAGTAGTCATCTTGTATGATCCCCCAGAATAGTTCCTTGAGCTCCTCTTTTTGATTTCTTCTGATCTTCCACTAACTGCGCCAGCTCCATAGCCTTTCCTAGGTTCCTCAGCTCCAACACCCTGACTGTTGTTCGTATCTCAGGCTTCAGCCCCTTCATCAAGTTCCCTTCCAGAACTGACTCTGAAATGTGATCCAATCTGCTAGCCAAGTACTCAAACTTGTCCCGGTAGTCTGTTAAAGACCCCTCCTAAGTCAATGCAAAGAATTGCTCATAGAAATCTCCTCCCCCATTGGCTCGAAAATGCTCCAATAAGTAATCTTTGAACTCTCTCTAGCTCTGTATGGGCTCCCTCCTGTCATGCCACTGATACCAGGCAAAGGCTTTTCCTTCCAAACACAATCCTGACGCCGTCAGCTTCTCTTCCTCTGTCAACCCATGATGATGAAGTAACGCTCCACCTTGTAGATCTAGCCATGGTCGTCTTCACCCTCAAAGATGGACATTTTCAGCTTCCTCACCTGTGGTCTCCCCCGTGTCCCCTGAATCCTCCATAACCCCCCATTCCTCGAAGAGGAGGTGCTCCTCAACTGTCACGATCTTCCCTCCAACGATTATACCCAAACTCTTCATCATATTCCCCTCTTCTCCCTTCAAAATCAGCACCCCGGCAATGGAATTCTTCCCTTCTCCCGATGAAATCAGCATCCCGACGGTCATTTCCCAAACTCATTTCCTCTCTATAAAGTGGCTCTAAATGTGGCATGTCGTCCTCCCACACAATGACCTCCACTTCCAGATTTCTCCTCCCCCTAAACGGGTTTGGATTTCCTCCTACACCATGGCCTCCAATAGGGGTGCAAACGAGTCGAGTCGAGCTCGAGCCAGGGGGTGTTCGAGTCGAGCTCGATCGTCTCACGAAACGAGTCGAGTCAAGCAGCTCGTCGAGCGGATGCCTTGTACGCGAATCTGGCTCTTATTTGTCCCGATCCAGCCTCCCGCAATCGCGCGCTCTCACACCCGCTCCCGCAAACACGGCGCAACCCGCTCCCGCGCCTGCTTCCGCCGCCCACGCCCGCGCCCGCTCCCACAATCGCGCTCGCTCCCGCCGCCTGCGCCTGCTGGTTGTTGCGCTCCCGCTCCCGCACCCACTCCCGGCCTCCCGCAGACGCGACACGACCTGCTCCCGACCTAAGCTACTCGACGAGCCAACGAGTCGATCAGCCCAGTGTCCGAGCTCGAGCTCGAGCTCGTTTAGCATTCGAGCTCGAACTCGTGTTCGAGCTCGACTCGCGAGCTAGATAAGCTTGGCTCGTCGAGCACATTAACGAGTCGAGCCCGAGCCGGCTTGCGAGCCGGCTTGACTCAGTTGCACCCTTAGCCTCCAGTGGTCTCTCTTGCTTCCGATGTCGTAAGATTTGTCTTCAACTCCAACAGTTTCTTCAACATTTCTTCCATCACCGCGAATTTCCTCTCTATCCTTTCATTGTTGGAGGTGATTTGAGTTTGAAAGTCAAAGAACTTTCCCTCCAAATCTGATTTTAGTTTACCGATCTCGCCTTCCAAGACCTCTACCTTCTTCCCGGCCATCTATCTTCGCAAGAATCACGAAGATCTTCTTCCAGTAAAAACAAATCCCGCAGAAATTTTAGGATTTCAGCCGCCGACGATCCCAAATCGACGCTCTGATACCAATTTGATAGGAAATACTCGAGTTCGCAAGTAATCCTAAGGTAATACTTGAGTTCGCAAGCAACCCTAACCCAAATCAGAGATCCAACAGCAAGAATACTACTGTCCACAGCAGGAAAACAGCAGAAATTGGCTGTTTACAGCAGATAAACAGCACAGTTTAGGGAAAACTGAGAGAAAACAACTCACGTAGAGACTTGTATTCCACTAGAAGAAGAAGTAAACAGCAAAGATACAATTGTTCTTCAATCCGAGAGGAAGAACTACTCTCCAAATCTCCGGCAACGCCAAGAGCCCAAGCCAAAGAATCCTAGATCTCAAATTACAATTCAAATTCAAGATAATCCCTAATTCCCTCCTAAGCACCTAATTAATCATAAAGGAGACATACAAAATACCTAAACATCCCTTTTCATTCAAAATTTTCCTCCCAAACTAATTTTTACTCGTGCATGGGTGCACCATGAGTTCCGCCTGGTACTGGGCCCACCCGGACAGATCCTGGTTGGACCGGTCCAGTCGGCCCCTCCTAGGCCGGTGTAACAGACAGCTAGGGCTTAGGTAAGAAAATCTGATTCTGTGACATTTCCAACGTTGAGTTTGGATTCAATTTGTAGGCATTAAAGCTTGAATGAAGAGATTGAATTCAAGTTTTAGGCTTTATAGCTTGTGAATGAAAAGATACTTTTTTTAGGTAAAAATATTATTTCGAGAATATATTATTATTTAAGAAATTATAGTAAAATTGAGAAAGTTATTATTTTTGGGCGGCGTACAAGAGAACAAAATTTCAGCGAGATAATAATAAAGAAATTCACTCGAGCAAACCTAATAATTTTCATTAGATACTTGATTCCTGATGTAATAGGCAACTTATTCATAGGTCTAATATTTACATATTTTTATGATTTTCTTAACTGGTTAGGCATACATTTATAAAATATCTTACATCGAGCATGTTAATAACACCTAAGATTTTAACATCTTATATGATCGTTGGTTCAAATGATTTTAAACTAATTGTAATACTTGAATGTACTGGCTCAGTCGAACTGATCCAATAGCAAATTCATCAAGACGAGTGGGCGAGGACAATAATGATCGGGATAGCAAACGAGCAACCAAAACACGAGAGCAAGCGAACTGGGCCGAAGCGAAGTGAACCATCGCGAGATCAGAGTGATCGACGCGACTCCTTGCTTGGGTAAATGACCAATTTAGCTCGATTTTAAAAGAATCGAAGTCAAAAGGAGAGAAAGAGAGATTGTAAAATAGAACTCTTATAAAGACTCAATGACTTGTTAAGCATATCACTACAATGACTCTCAAATGATCTTGTGCTAGTAAAAATTCAATAACTTATTAAGCATATCACTATGATCACTCTCAAACGATCTTGCGCTAGTAAAGACATGACATGTGTCCTCTAACAAAGTAATTATGCAGTCAAATGACACTACTAAATAACTGTTATAATCAGAGTCATTTGAACAAATGGTTTGACTACAATATGGCACCATATTATGACCACGATCATAGCCCAGATATTCCTCAATAGCTCTAGTTGATAGCCCAATTATTATGAATCCCATGGTGCACTTGATAGGACTTAAAATCCTCTATTAACAAAATTTGACTTAAATTTGCCTCCTTATGAAAACATCTATCCCACGCCTATAATGTCTCTATGGACAACACAACTTATAGCTATTGATAAGGACCCTTCTGTCAGGTTGAATCAACTACTTGAGCTAATTAAATAGATTAGAATTAACCAACCCGAGACGACGAAACCATGGAATATTGATCGAGTTCGTCATCATTTTTCTCACCATCCATTTTAAGCTAATGGCGATAAATTTTCTTCAATCCTCAATCCAAAATGTTGTTACTAAATTGTTGTTACTAAACACAAAGCACTTAATGCCTATTGACTAGCCTTAATCGATAATTACCCCTCGTCATTAAGAGTGGTAATTAGCCATATCGGATTGCATCTATATCAAACTTGAAACTATATATTAAAGTTATCACAAAATGAGAACAAAATCTCTATGTAATGTCTTATTTATAATGTAATATACCGTTTAAAATTTTATCAGAAACAAACCCTCTCAAAGAAGCCGAAAGTGAGTTTTAAAGCCCGCAAGTCTAAAAGGTATTACTTAGATTAGTGCTTCAAAGAATTAAAAAACTTTGAGTACTAGAACAACTTTGGAGGTTATGAGTTGTGAAGAAGAATAAGAGAGAAACTAGAGTAGACAAAAGAGAAATATTCAGTGGAATAGTGACATAGGTGAGAAGAAATTTTTTTTCGATGTACTACGCAGTCGGTTGTTACACTTGGATCCCTTGATCTCTTGCTGGTTTCACCCGAACGCACTATTCTTATAAAGGTTACTAGAGGTTTTGAAGGGAAAAAAAGTGCTTCATTGTTACAAGAGATATAAATAAAAACATGGAGCTATAAGTCATAAGGAGACATGACCCCCAACCATTTCCACTTCATCTTCCTGTTGTGACCAGGTTGACAGATTACAGTTAGTGGCTGCTCACTAGTCACTGAGGCTGTGCCATGGAGGAGTGGCATCACTTCGTATCGTAGCAATGGAAGATAAGAGTGGTTGCTTGCTAACTGTTGGGGAGATTCCAACGAGCAGTGTTAAATTGCTTAGAGGTGAGCGGGAATTCACTTGATCCAGATGGTTGGAGCCATTGATGATTGTTATCTGCTTTCTTCGGATAGATGGCTCCTAAATCAGTCTACCCTTTAATATTGAATTACACAAATGAAATTATATCTGTGTAAATACTTCTAACTCCTATTTTGAGAGATCAATTTTATATCCCACTCAACTGCAACACCTAGAAAGTTTAAAGCCATCCAACAAGGGATAAAAAATTTAACTTGGTATAAATTTCTCTAGAACCCAAATTAAGATATTCAGTATCTTCCCTTCTTCATAAAATTGCCCATCAAAGCAACAGTTTATCTGCCACAATCAAAATCGCTGCTTGGTATAAATAAGCATTTACATGCCTTGATAAAAATACAGTTCTTATAAATGCATCAACAGACATGTCGCATATGCATAGATGGACAACCAGTATATCTAAGCTATTTATAAGTCTATTCCGCACGGTTTTTTTCAATGATATTACTTATTAGATACATCAACATGCACGTGTCATTTTTCTTAAGCATTATCTCATGAACACGAGATTCTTCGAGACGAGAATTCATTTTTAATTTATTGGAAGAAACAACTATGTATCGTTTTATGAGAATTGAAAGTTTTACCTGAAAGAAATCTGCTTTATATATATATATATATTTTTTTTTTTTTTTTGAGGAAAAATTTCTATCATAATATTGAAATGATTCAACGGATTCCTCAAAAGAAGATCTTTTCGAGACTCGCTCATTTTTCATTAACAATCTTAATGATTGGATCATAATCATATGCTTCATTTGAATTAGAAAGAAAAAGAAAGAAAAAAGAAATACATTTATGAATCGAGCAATCAGGATAACTAGAGAGTTGAATAAACCTGTAATGACCATGCTTTAACTGATTTGTCACCGCCACCACTGTATAGATGACTAGTTCCTGATGCAACCAATGAGTGGATACCACTATAGCGCCAATCATTATGCTCATACCAACTTTTTAGCAATTCTTGACTGGAAGAGTTACGAATGCGCCAAACAAAAATTCCACTTGAACTATCACCACTTATGCAAAGTGGCTGGGCTCCATCTATAACAACCATAGCCATGATTTTATGTTCATGTCCTTTAAGGGTTTGCACAAGAGAGAAGTCCTGGATAGAAAGAACTGACACAATGAACGGAAAGGGAGATTAAATAAAAATTTTCTTTTAGTAAAATTTGCTGGCAATAAAAAATAAAACTACAGCAAGATACTAACGGTGAGATGTCATTTATTATGTCATTCCTATATATTAAAAACGTTTAGGTTGATTAGTATCAACATTCATACATAAATACAGCCAACAGAAACCAATTCTTCATATTTGCAATACTATTAAGTGTTTTCTAGTATCAGGTAGCGTAGAATTCTTATAAACTAAAAATAACAGGCTTATTGAAAATAATTCGCATAAGATCAAAGAATGATTCACCAGAAGTCTTAGAAAACTAAAAAAATCTAACATAGTTAAAGCAGAACAATCCTAAGTTCTATTGAAATTTTTTATTAAAATATGTGCTTATTATTGCAAAATTAGGCATTCATTTAATTAGGAATTTCCTCAACAAGCCATTCCATTTAGATTGTAAGGATTTTTCTACTTTGCTAGCCCTATATTTTATCATCAATAATATTCCTCTACCAAAAATTTAGTGATTCGTTACAACTGAATCATATGATGGTAAAGTACAACCAAGTAATGTCATCATAACCAAATGTCAACTTAATTAGGTTAAGCACAAATAGTACAAGCTTCTAGTCTACATATAATATTTTCACAAAAATGTACCTGCAGAAACCACATTTTGATGGTCTTGTCAAAGGATGCGCTAAATAGATAACCTCCTACAACAAAAAAAGCTTTCTCATAAGTCTAAATTTCAAAGCACATAAAAGTGCAACTGGAATATTAAGACACCAATGAACAAAAAAAACGTAGTTACAACCAATATATGCAGAGAATCCTGCTCAGCTACTGCTATATCCAGCAGTATAATAATTGGTGGAAGACAAATTGCAGCCCAAATTTCAGTGGAAAAAAGTTGAGGCACAGGAAGAGGAGGAAAGAGAGTGGGATCCCGCATCATGAAATTAACCCTGTTTCGACATCAACTCATAACCAATTGCAGCCTAACATAGCTAAATGTCCAGCTACTAAATGTCGGGAGATCAAGAACAACAATAACATCATCATCATCATCATCAAGTCTTTATCCCACTACATGGGTCAGCTATATGAATCTTTTTTTCTTTTTCTTTTTTTGTCATGTTAAAAGTTAAATTCTCATTTAAATCTAATAAAAATATTTTCTAACCAAGTCTTTTTATGTCTACCTCTACCTCTCTTAACATAGGCCAAGTCTATACATGTACTCTCCTAACCGGGTCATCAAAAGGCTGACATTTAATGTGACAAAATCATCTAAGGCAACTCTCTCTAATCTTATATGCCTTTACAGCTACTCCAACCTTTTCACGTATATGCTCGTTTTGCATTTTGTCTCTAAGAGTAAAGCCACTTATCCACCTGAGCATCCTCATCTCTAAAACACTTAATTGTTTGCCTCTCTTTTAATGGCCAATATTCTGCGCCATAAAAAATTGCAGGGGTGCTTTTCTTTCACACAGCAGTCTCAATGCATTCCTCCACTACAATCATCCAACTTAAATTTTGCCAATAATATCCCCATCAATTTTACCATCACTCTGGACAATAGACCCGAGATATCCAAAACATTTATTCTTATTAATGACTTGATCGTCCAAAGTTACAATCCTCCTACTAGATCTATTACTATTAAAATCACACTCCATGTATTTGATTTTAAATCTACTCAAACGAAAACATTTAGACTCTAAGGTTGACCTCTATAATTTAAGTTTACATTCAAATCCCTCTCTTGCCTTATCAATAAGAAATAAATCATCAGTAAAAAGCATACACCAAGGTACATCCCCCTATAAATGTCTAGTAAGAACCATGACTAAAGGAAAAGATATGGGCTTAAAGCTGATCCGATGTAATCCAAATGAAATAGAAAAATACTTGGTCAAACCACCTTGTGTTTAAACACAAGTAACAGTTCCGACATCCAATATCCTTAATGAGTATAAGCATTATTAATCCCTTTCTTTCATAAAACTTTCCAGAGCAACTCTTCATAGCACTTTTCTTGAAACTTCATCATAAGCTTTCAATAAATCAATAAATATTATATGTAGATCCTCCTTATTCTCCTCACTATACTAATCCATCAAACCTCTCAATAAATATAGAACTTCCATAGTAGACCAGCCCAGCAACAACAACAACATCAAGCCTTTATCCCACTACGTGGAGTCGGCTACATGTATCTTTTTTCTCCATTGTGTCCTATTATTACCTGCCCAGCATGAATCCAAATTGATTTTGAGAAATATTAGTATCACATCGTAACTTATGCTCAATAACTCTCTTCCATAATTTTAAAGTATAACATATTAATTTAATTCCTCTATAATTCGCCACTCATGTGCATCACATTTATTCTTAAAAATGGGAATCAACACACACCTCCACTTATTTGGCATCTTTTTAGTCTTCAAAATAATACTGAAAAGTTTCGTAAGCCAAGAAATCCATTCATCTCCTAAGCATTTCCACACTTCTATTGAATATCATAAGGTCCAACAGCTTTTTCACACTTTATTTTTTTTAAGTCTCCCTAACTTCGATTTTACTAATACGCTGATAAAAATAAAAATCTTTATTTTCATTTAGATGCTAAGGTCACTAAACTCAATCATATTCTCACAATCTTCATTGAAAAGTGTATTAAAATATCTCGTCCACATTTATATGTAATCTAAACCGATTTTTATATCTCTTTGATAGGCTAACATATACATGCATGTTTCACCCTCCTTAGTATATAATTTATTATACAAATCATTAAAAGCTGCATTTTATATCACATATTATTTTCTTCAACTCTATACGAGCCTCTTTATATCTTTCTCAATTTTCTGAATTTTAACATCTAAACTAATTTTATAACAAAATTTTTTATTTTTTATCTTTTCTCGCACATTTTAATTTTGTCATCGATTTTTTTTTTCCTATTAGGAGATTTTCCTTTTGATAATCTATCCTTTACAATATTATTAATATTATTAGCTAATTTTTTCTCACATACCATTAACTTCCTTATGTACATTTATAATTTTAAGATATTGAATCTCACTCACAAAAAAAAAATTTATTAATGTTCTTTAAATGCCCTCATCTAATCCTAATATAACATTTTATTTTATTTTTCATATTCTTCTCCTTCATCTTAAAGTTTAAAATTAATAAGTGATGTTGGGTATATAAAAATTCACTAGAAATAACTTTACAATCTTTACAATATAAATAATCTATTTTTCTTGTATTAAAATAATCAATCTGAATTTTACTATATTCATTCTTATAAGCAATGAGATGCTCCTATCTTTTCTTAAATAAGGTGTTAACAATTATAAAATCATAAGCTAGAAAAAAATTTAATATGATTCTATCACATTCATTAATCGCTTCAAACTCATAACCTTCATGAATGCTTTTAAAATCTTCTACCTCTCAACCAACATGTTTATTTAAATCTCCTCCAATAAAAACTTTTTCTTCATGAGAATATTTTATATTAATCCTTTTAAATTATTCTAAAATTTTAATTTTAAATACATATATGAACTTATTAAAGAGCATAAGCACTTATAATATTAATAATCTAGTATCAACGTCAATTTTTAAAGTTATAATTTAACCTTCAATTCGATTAATTTGTACAACATTATCTTTTAAACTCTTATCTAAAATCAAAACTACACCATTTTTAATACGATTACTACCAAAATACTATAGTTTAAACCCTAAACTATCAATATCCTTAGTCTTCTCTCCAACCCATTTAATTTTTTAAATACATATAATATTTATCTTTCTATGAATCATAATATCTATTAATTTCATTTAACTTGCTAGTAAGAGAACCTATATTCCAAGTTTCTATCATAATTTTTAGTTTTATGGACTAACTTATTTGCTCACATCCATCCGTGATGTGGAAACCCTTGTCTATTTAACATTATACCCAGGCTTTGATGCAACAGCCCCTCATACTTCAGCGCATCGTTTTCAGGAACGTCTTAGCATTAAGATAATGTATTAAAATATTCATATCATGATTTACATTGTTTATCAACTACCTAACGCAATTCTCTATTTTTTTTTTTTATTCAGAACTTAGGACCTGACAATGACATATTCTTGCACATTAACCCATATTTTATAAAGCTTATAATGGGTAGTGTCCAACATGTTGCGTCCATTTCCATAAATCATAGTGCAACATAGCACAGAACCAATCACACTTAGCCGTGAAGTACATGCTCCTCTTTTCCATATTTTAGATTCATTTGCTCATTAAAAAATTCTGCGGATCCATGCTGTTTCCAGAACAACTGGCATGTCAAAAAGCTGCTAGTCATCTCATGACATGGGAAAAAACGGGAATTTTACCCTAGTAAAGTCATGCGCTCATAGATTTTCATAAGCTTCTAACAAATAATGGATCCGCTGTACATAAGTAAATCAGAAGATTCCCCAAAAAAAATCAAGTTTGCAATTTTACCTCCAACAGCTAATGCTGTAATGCAGTCATGGTGAGCCTCAATACTAATTGAATTAAAATCATTATCGTCCAACCTTTCACTATGTTCTGCATCAACTTCATCTTGCTTCATACATTCTACCATATGTCTGCCCGTACAAACCTGACCAATATTAAAATGTTCCACTAACGCACCACCTGTCGCTAGTTTTGTCGAAAGGTTGTTAGTTTCAGGAGGCACCAAACACATGTCTCCAATTATCATACAGCTAACAAAATTCTCCTTTACTTCAGAAGCATCCATTGCAGCCAATGAAACCACTTGAGTTTTGGTTAGCAAGCTCCTAATGCAACTCCACAGCTCTTTAACTTGAGGGCGGTTTTGTGGTTGATAACTTAGGCTTGATGTGAGCACTTGAAGTAATGACTCTAGCTTAGTTTCCAAAAGAAAAGCCTCCAATTTGGAGACTAAATTTTCCTTCCAGACCTCGTAATGATCAAACAATATCTCCTTAAAATGTCCAGAGGGACCTCTAGCGAAGTTATCACAAAATCCCTGAAACAGTTCGTTCCCAAGCATGGCATCACCTAAAAGAATCATAGCTATGGCACAAGCCAATGACCAAACATCTGACCCATAACCCACAAAATCATCAAAACCACAATCAGAAGAACTAAGACTGCCCTGCAAAGAAACAACAACTTCCGGGCTTGCAAAAATTGCTGAATCAGATACCGAAGTACAACCACTCATCATAAGACGAATTCTCTTTCCACTAACCAAAACTCTGCTTAAATCAAGGATACAATGCCCATGCACGTCAAATACAAAGCAATCAGGTAACAAACATCCACAGACAATGCACTCAGAATGCAGGCTCATCACCGCTTCGCACATCTCCATAGCCATCATGGCAAAAGCAACCACGTCATTGATATTCATCTTCTCAGTCAGAACATCCAAAACCCCTTTCTCAAACCTCTCACAGACAATAAAAAGGCGAGAAATCTCCTCCTCTGGATCCATCCACAACCCGAAAACCCTTGAAATTCCCCGGCGACAACTTGACGAAGCGTTCATTAGTAAACGCAGCTGATTCATTCGGTCTTCCCCCATCTGCTGCAGCGAATTCATCACTCTCGCCAGATAACTTGGCCGTAAACGCCCGCGCTTGGCGCTGAAAGAGCTCAAAGTGTCTAAGGGAAGGAGGATCGCCTTACGGTTACTATGGGAGGAGGATGAACAGTAAAGAGAAGCAGTGGCAGTTCCCAATCCAGACTCGAAGGTGACTAAGGAGATGGAATCATGGGGGAGAACCAAGTCTTTCCATTTGGCGTAGAGGTCTTCGGTCCAGGGGAGTGGGAGGAGAATGGGATAAGGATTTGGTTTGGAAATGGGGTTGGGGCTTGTCTCTAGGTCTAGAGATCGGTAATCCGGGGAGCTGAATCGTAGGAGATCGATGTTCTTAGGGAGGGCGGAGGGACCGAGATCAGGGATGCGGACCAGGATATTGCATGCGGGGCAACGGACGGTGGATGGCGCGGCCGGGCGCCGTGGAAGGGCGCAGAGGCAGGATTCGCAGGTAGAGTGGCCGCAAGGGAGGACTCGAGGTACAGAATCGCCGGCGAACTCATAAGGCTGCAGGCACACTGGGCACTCCGGCGGCTCCATTGGTCTTCAGTTCTCCCGGCGTACAATGGGGTTTTGTAACTGTTTGCGTTTGTTGAAATTTTGATATTGATTTACGGACATAGCACTTTATTTCATATTATTTATATGTTTAACATCTAAAATATTAATATTGCATATCTATCACTTATAATATAAATTTAGATATATAAAATAAAATACTAAAGTTTATATAATTATATGAATGATATAAATAAATAATATGAGTGATATATTTTATATTGAAGTTGTATATGAATTATATGCATGTAATATTAATATTTTTGATGCTCGATATGTAAATATCATTAAATAAATTGATATGTACTAATTTTTATTAACAAAATTTAAGAACATAGCTTAATTAAAATTTCTAAAAAAAAATTAGATACAAATTTAGGTACATGAATGAAATATTAAAGTTTATAGGATGATATGAATGATATAAATTAATTTTAGGAGTGATATATTTGATAACAAAATTGTATATGGATGATAAGCATATAATATTAATGTTTTGAGTATTAGATATGTAAATAGTATAAAATAAAGTGATATGTACTAATTTTTATTGGTAAAATTGAAAAAAAGAGCTTAATTAAAAATTAAAAAATTTAAAAAATAAATAAAATTGAGCAAAAATATTAGCCCATTTTGTGGTTTTTTAAGAAAAGTCAAATCGATTAGGACTTTCATTTGTACATTTAAAATTATATTACATCATATATTTTATAAATAAAGAATTTATTAAGACCTAACTAGTATTTTGGCTTGTGTTCATGTGATGGATAAATTATTTTGTGTGGAATTCAGATGCATTCGAACTACTAGTGTACACAGTGTATTGTTTTTGTACACAATATGTACATAATGTATACACACTGTGTACACTCATATGTCCGAACATAACTCTGTGTCTGAACTTCATATAAAATCATTTCTAAACGCAATGAGTATTTATGCTTCCTAAACTTATAATATACACATAAATGTTATATCATTAAAATATTCATATGAATTATTATTAAATTAAATTTAACATTATAATAATTTAATTTAATATTACATTTAAATAATACTTTATTTAAACCATATTTTTTTTATATTAAACTTACATAACATTATAGTATTTTAATATGATACTTTTACCGAAAAAATTATGATAATAAATATTTAAATATTTAAATAGATATTAGGAAAAAATTTAGGACTAAGACTAACTATAAATTATATTAAGAGGTTAAGCATGGTTATAAAAAATTTAAAAATAGCCAAAATCGTCAATTTTTTGGGCGACTTATTCTGACTAGGCTAAGCTGAGTCAGATAGCTGTTATGTTGAGTAGGCAAAGAACGAAAAAAGATAATTACTCATAAGTCGCCCATTTGACGGGCGACTTACCCTTGTTAATTAAAAAAATTAAATACTTTTTGTGAGTATTATTTGAAAGTTTAAGTTAATGTCTACAAGTCGTGCAAGAAGCTTATGAGTCATACAAAAAACTTTATGTAATCATTTTTTCTAGCTTGTACTATAAAATTTGAAATTGGATTTTATTTTTCAAAGAATTTTTTTCTGAGTTGTGCTGTCAAATCAAATCTAAAAAATTGTATTATCAAATCACTTTATATTAACATATCATTATGTGTTATCAAAACACTTTATAATAGCAGCTCAGTATGTATTGTCATATTAATTTGTAATGATATCTGATGACCTTGGTTCCCCCAATCTCGCATTAGGGTATAAAATGCAGTGCAGTGGTGTAAGTCACCTATTAAATGGGGAAAATATATGTAATATAGTTAATTTATATAATTCTATGAATTATTATATTTATTAGGCTAATAATTGCTTATAATTTAATTAGTAGTTTACTTACATATGCATAACTAGAGTGGCCCCTTTTGATTAGTCAAATTAAGAAGAACAATTTCTTCAAAAATGAGATCCAATACAATAATAATTTATATAATTAAATAGGAAAAATAATTAAATCTGAGTTAATTATTAAAGCGATATCAGTATAAATGATATTGAATTCCTGACAAAATAATGATTCATGCTTAATATCATGTACTTATTTGATGTTATTGGCTTTGCTGCCACAACTTGTCACATGCGCTCTAGAATAGTAATGTCTTTTCAATATTTCGCATAATAGTATAGAATCCTATACGTCTTGTCTGATTGTTCATTAAAGTCATATTTTTATATTATTTATGGCAGCAACCGCACACATGAGCTATGTTGTATAGTAATAATGTGTATTATAATATTCTCCTAACAGCATAGGATCCTTTATTTGTTCTCTGATTATTGATTAAAGTCATTTATTTGATACTATTGTTAGCAACATCTTACCACAATAGGTGAGTTGTAAAGTAGCACTATTTATTCTACATTTCTTTAATTTACCTTTAATAATTTTGCAATATTGAATTTTTAAGTTTCATGTGAATTTGAGATATGTTTAAGCTGTGCTAAGGGGTGCATGTATAGGTGAAGTTAAGCATTAATAGAAGTTGCTTGTATAAGGGATTTATAGGAAATTCTTGAGCTGTGAAGTTTTTTAATTGTTACATTGAAGATGTATTGGCCGAGTTATGAGAAGGTTCGAGATATCTCTATGAAAAAGAAAAAGTTTGATAATAAAACTACATAAATGCATGATTGTATGGTATGATCAGCTGATACTTTGTTGGAGCAAAATGTAAATGCAAATGAATATTTATGTGTTGCATGCATGTATGGACAGAAGATAAAGATTGTTTATTTTGGCATTTGCATGTTGAAACTATGATGATAAACATCTATAAGATGAGAGATTTCCTAAATACTTCGAGTTAGAAGTATGTTGAGTTAAAGTTCATGGAAATTGATAATCATCTCATTAGTTCTCACTTTCATCTTATGCGATATCATGAGGTATGACGTGAGCGTGAAGGTGCTAACTCTGGCAACGCTAACATGCAAGCACTTGATTTGAAGCATGTAATTCCTTACCATCCATGAAATTTAAGTGAGGATGAGTTTTTTCTGGGCCTCTATAAGAAACTAATGAATTTGTTATTGCCTATAGTAAGAAAAGAAACTTCTTATTTGCAGATGACTTGAAGGATCTCCAATAAGAGTTTGAGTTTTTATTTAAATGTTGTCCAACTTAAACAGAACTTCAAAAATGTAAAGTATGATTTGTAGTCCTAATTACATTGTATGTACCTACCTTTGTTTAAGAAATATACTTAACATCATTTATTTAACAATCCATATGAATATAAAATTACAAATTTATCTTACAAAAATAAGAAAGATTGTTCTGTTACATGGATGTAATATATATATATATATATATATATATCATACCAACCTTCTTTCTTTGACGTTGGGGAATGGCCCTCTATTCCCGGTGTGTACCTATAAGTGTCTGGCGAGTTCTTCGGTGCACTTGCCTCTCATCAACATTACTTTCTTCCTCCTTGTTTGTAGTACTCATTGGCACCTAAGTTTATTAGAGGAACACATCATGCTGAGTAGGAGATGATGGTAGACCAAATGGATTCATCCAATAAGGGATCTACATGCTTGTTGTATGTTGCATTGGTGACTTTAGTGCATGACTCTTTATCTGAAAGCAATAATAACCCATATTAGGTTGTACGGGTTCCAATACTGTGCTAGGGTGCTTGCTTGTGACGAACTGTAGGCCCCCATCATGATAGGGAAACCACCACCAAATGATGATGGCACTATAAAGTCACCTCAGCCACATATATTAATTGCCTTAGTTGGTCATATTCTACTCAGTGATGACTTCACTTTCCCACCACGCAAGAAGGATCATCAAATATTAACCTCCTATATGGTTTAGCTTGCTACTTCCCTCTTCCCATCCTCTAAATGTGCATCCCATGGTTTTTAGGGGCATCAATAAATAATGTTTCTTGTAGCCTGTTATGGAGCTCATCAATCTAGTCTAGTGCCTACTGCATAAAACTGGCATTCTCCACATGGCCACCGGTGAAGGGATGTGTGATATCTTATGTACTTCTGTTATATTCAACATATTAACCACCAATGAATTGTAATATTAATCTATGATGATATTAATAGTTTAATTGCACTACAGGAAAATCACCTACTTCCGGCGGCTTTTTCCGGCGGCATTTGACCTATTTCCGGCGGTTTTTTAATTTTCCGGCGGTTTTCCGGCGGCTTTCGTGCCGCCGGAAAAAACGGCGTAGGAAAATAATTTCCGACGGCGTTTTCCGGCGGCAATATATTTCCGGCGGTTTGCCGGCGGTCAAAAACCGCCGGTTGAAATTAAAAAAAAAAAAACAATTTCCCGCTCCCGCTGAAACCGCTCCCCGGCGGCGGCTCCGGCGGCACGCCAGCAACCCGCTCCGGCGGGCGGACCAGAGCGTTGAACCAGCTCCCGCGGGCGGACCAGACAGCGTCGAACCAGCTCCCGCGGGCGGACCAGACCGCGTCGCGTCGGACCGGGCTCGCGTGAGCCAGGCGAGCCCGAGTGCGCCAACGGGCCCGCCTCCCGCGCTGCCTTCGCTGGGTTTCGAACCGTGGACCTCCTCACCCGCTGCCCCGGACCCTGACCACTGCGCCGTTTCTGCAAAATAGTTAAATCTAAGTATTTTTTTATTTATATTAAAAAAGTCTGAATATTATAATTAAACATTATTAATTTAAAATTTTTATTAAAAAAAGATTTAACTATTTTTAAGTCGAAAAGCCGTCGGAAAGCCGTCGGAAAGCCGCCGGAAAATACCGCGGCAAAATTTTGCGGGAAATTAGCCGTCGCAAAATTTTGCGGGGAAATTAGCCGTCGGAAAACCGCCGGCAAGCCGCCGAAAAATTGACCGCCGGAAAGCCGCCGGAAAATTCCGCCGGTAATAAGTGATTTTCCTGTAGTGTTGGCAGTTCAATATAATGAATATATTATTTACTAAAGTCATCTCACTTGGCGACCCAGGTTAGAAAGTTTGTTGCGACTTCTTTGGAGGATTTAGTATGTACAACAATGCCTAAGATTTGTACCACATCATATATGTAGCCAACTCCTCATTACCATTTCCTTCAAAAGGACTGACATGTATGATGTGTGCACACTTACAATCCCATAAACTGATGTACTCCAGGTATTAGTGCCTTCAATCGGCCTGTGTTCTACCCCAACCATCAACTCGCTTGAAGTGTCTATTTGTAGGCTACAAATGTGTCGATTGTACTCCACCAAATTGTCGTATAACTTGATCTAACATGTACCACTCAACATGCTTCTAACTAATTAGTGATACTTAGACAATCCAAATGTTTGATCCCTCACGATAGATTAGAAGTAACCTCAAAATGATATCCTCGTAATATCGTGTCATGATCACTTATGAAATGATCACTTATTAAAAAATTTGCTTTAAATAACAAATATATGATAAAGGTAATAATTTAGATTAAATTCATATATGTTAATATTTAACTCTGTCGTAGCCTATCTAGCTCATCCCTATATACGTCAATAAGTTTTCCACTGTCATCTCATGCAACCGATCCTATGCCCACCTATACATGAAATACTATTTCAGTGTGCAAAATAGGAAAAAAATAAAATGGAAAATCTTGATATTAATGGGAGCTAATACATGTAACCCAGAGGCTTTATGTTTATCTCTTATGCTAATGAGACCCGAAGTGTCGGCCGCCCACCGTGAAGGTGCTCCCAAGAACACACCTATAGGAGAGACAATTATCTAGCAATATGCAACCTCATAGGCCTTATTGATAAGTATAACTCCTTGTATATATGTTGAGGATGGAACTGTTAATCTATATACGACCAAAGGCTTTCAAATCATATATGAGTGGGAGGTACTATAATGAAACATATGAACCTGAGCAATCAAACCTGAGAAAGTTGCCTATATAGACCAACAAGAAAATTATTGGAATGAAAAATAGACCAATGTCTTGATGAACTTCAAGATCAACTGAAGATTTACCTTTTGTTCGGCGGTCGATCATTCAGAAATGCAAAGATCTTCAAAAACCCTAGACAATGAAAAAGAAGAAAGAGACTAATAGATTTGAAAATGAGCCAAGGCAAAGCAGAAAGATGCAAAAAGATTGAAATCCATGACAAGAATTACATGATGCAGCGGTCATGATTGCCGATGTAGCGGCAGTGATCAGGTAGAAGAAGAGAATGCACATCGAAAGTAGGGCACAAAAACTTATCACATAATGAAGGAGGCGAATAGATTTGAAGAGGGCATAAAAACTTATCGCGTGCGTGATGTCTCTCTTAGCGCCAAATTACTCTCTTAGCTCCAAATTAAGATGTCTTAATAAATATTTTTAAGGCACATAGATATAAATGTCTTGATATATATGTCCTTAAAGTTTTTTTTTTTTAGTGTATCATGTATAAAGCATACACTATGACATGCTGCATGAACATCCGGGAATCTAAATTCTCATATGACTCTCTGTAGAATGTCTAGAGTATCCTCCACAAAGGCATCAATGAGTTTATCTGTTGTTTTCCCATGGAAAATGATCTTCTTCGTCCACATGATGATGGTAAACTGTCTCTGGCTCTAGGTGGCCGCCTAGTAACTCATCAAAGTAGTCATGCCAGCTATCCCAACGCTGGCCTTCGCCAACAACTAGCACACCCACCATGGCAACTCCATGAACTCTGATACCTAATAGGAGCTGAACACCTTGGAGGGTGGTAGTCATCTCACCAACAGACAAATGGAATATTAATATGTTCATCGGGGGACACCATCGTTCAACCAATGTAGTGATCAAATAATGATCTAACTATATGAACTGCATGTGTTAGATCATGTCCAATCCAATAATGTGCAACCTATAGATGAACTGCTAGCACAAAACTGACTACCCTCAAGCAATGCATAAATGAGTAGCTCCAACTAACTGTGATTTTTGATCAATAAGAAAATTTAGCAAGAGTAACTGAATTATGAAATTTCAACAATATTAAAAGAAATACAATAACATAAATTTAAATTAAGTGAATAAAGTATACCTCATCTGGAGCTCCTGCCTTTGTGTGCATGTCCAAGCGCTGCAATACTCAAAATGTAGTCATTGATGGCTGCCTCATTGTATACCTCTACAGCTCTAAATCGAACACGTTATCATCATTAAAATCCCATTGAAATACTCTAAACCCATTGAAATACTCTAAACCATTGGTTGTCATCATTCAATTACGATAGCCTCCATCATCTGATAAAGTCCAATTATATCCCTGTTAATTAACCAATCATACGGCTCATATTCTCGGCCTCAACTATTGCGAAGGCTAGAGGGAAAAGACCACCATTACATCCATGCCTACAGTATGTTAAGTTATATTACTTTCTTTAGGACTGGCTTTCTTATTACTTCTTAATGCAGTTTTTTTTGTATAAAAATTAAAATTTTTATAATGAAAAACTGCTTTAAGTAACAGGAAGCTATCCCAAATGAAGTCTAAAGCTTGATTCAGGATGATATTTTTACTGCTTCTTAAAGTAGTTTTTAGTACAAAAATTTTATGTTTTGCGCTAAAAAGTTGCTTTAAGAAGCTGTAAAAAAGCAGTTCCAAATAAAATAACTTTAGTAAATCCAACTATGGCTTTGTTTGGGACGGCATTCTTACTGCTTCTTAAAACAATTTTTTAGTAAAAAATTAAAATTTGTATACTAAAAAATTGTTTTAAGAAACAGTAAGAAAGCTGTCCCAAACGAAGCCTAAATCTTAATGGCTTTCCTTCCATTTATCAATCCTTTAAATCTTGATATAAGTTAATTTCCAAATTCCAATCCTTCAAATTACGATATGTTTTAAAGGCAATAAGTTAATGAAAACTCTATTATTTGAAGGTGCATTGACAGTGTTTTATTATCAGAAATAGTCTGGAATATACTTTGAAGCAGAAAATAATTTGCAGAAAAGCATTTCCTGTTTTCAAAAAGCGATACAGCTTCAGGATTGACAAAAATATGAATTTCATTTCTCATTGCAGAGTCAATAAAAAAAATGTTGAATTGGATGCTACAGAAAATGAATCTAAGTTAAAAGATGTAGCAAAAAATAATCAAATTCTTATATTATTAATAAAATAAGAAAAAAAATCACTATAATTAAAAAATAAATTTTTATTAAATTCACAAGAATGTGATAATTCCAGAAAAAAATCACTATAATTAAATAAATAATATCATAAGCTTTCCATAAAGCTATATCAATAACTAAGGTTTCGTTTGGGATGGCTTTTTTACTGCTTTCTAAAACGGAATTTTAATACAAAAAAAAAAATGTACTAAAACTCTGTTTTAGAAAGCAATAAAAAAGCCGTCTCAAACGAAGCCTAAATTTCTCCATGATTAGATTATATCACAATAAAAGATGATTTACTAAGTCCAAAGTTAGATAATGACCCTTGATAGATGATAGATCTATCAAGTATAAACACTAATTGTTAAATTTCTAATCACAATAAGCTTGCATAAATAATAAAGTCCGCTTTCGTTTACTAACCTTTTCAGTTCTTCGCTTCGCCTCGTTGGAATCTACTGCACTCCAATCTCCAAATTTCATGCTTATAATATATCCAATCTCACACGTTAAAGTTAGTGTAAAGCATAGTGCAAATCACAAATAGGGGTGAGAAATCGTAAATTTATTTTCCGGTTTCTTAAAATACCGAAAAAATCATTATTTAATTTTCCATTTTTTTAATCATATAAAATGACATTCCCATGATGTTCCTTCTCAAATTATAATCAGACTCAGCTCTTAACCTAAATTCAAATAATTGTCTAAATTTGTGCCTTCTATAACTGTGATTGAATAAATAGTGTTCCTAGTATCCATTGAGCACCGGGTTGTGATGTAAAGGGGGAAAATTACTTGGTGCGGACTCCGGACGTAGAGCTATGTCTAAACTCCAATAAAATGTCGCCACGTGTGGCCCAACGTGTCACGACCCGACCCGACGGGGACGGATCCCGCCCGAGCCGGATCGCGACGAGCTGAACTTCTTATCCAGGATCTGGCTTTGGATTAGGTTACTGAACTGATCTTCCAAATACTTAACTCAACAGACACACACAGAACAACAGAGCTACTAAAAATCATCAAATGCAGCGGAACAAAACATCTATCTTTTCATTTCCTCAAAAATAATCATCTACAGAACAGTACTTGGCTTTTAAACAGAAAGAAAGACAGAACAGAAAAGCCATGACTGTACAAAAATCAAAAGTACAAAAGTACCTATACAGATCAGACTCTGAACTCTAGTCCTGAACCTCCTTGCCTTTCCCAGAACCTGAAAACCACCAGAAAGCAAGGGTGAGCTCAACAGCTCAGCAAAGCAACAAACCACCAATCTAAATTCTCAGAAACCAAAACCAAACTCATCAGACAGATATCAGATCAGAAATCGAAACAGAATCGGAAGTCAGAACTTGTACGGACAGATATCAAATCAGAATCAGAATCGTACAGATCATATCAGAACAGAACAAATCAACAGAGTCAGAATCAGAAATCAGAATCGTACGGATCATATCATATCATAATTACAATTTCGTACAGAACAGAACAGATACAGAAAACAGAACAGATACATATAGCTAAATGCCCTGACACTGACAGAATCTCTACGGATTCCGGCCCCTTATACCTCCCTTCCCAGACACTGACTGAATCTCATAAGATCCAGGCCCCTTATGTCTCCCTTTGTGCTCACGGAACCAAAACAGATGTGCTTATAGCACCAGAACAGAATTCATCGGATCCGGAACAGAACAGATAACAGATTTCAGATTTGAGCTCATTTCAGATTTCCCGTTTCACTAACTGAATCTCATAGGATTCAGGCCCCTTATAACTCCCTTTTTATAGCTTATACACATAGCATTTCAATTCAGAAGAAATACGGACAATTCAGAAATTACCCAAAAATCGGGCAGCACAACGGCAGTATACAGAATTTACACAAAAATTCCTGCAATGAAAATTTACCGAATTCGCACAGAACATAGATAATCATATTCCAGAACATTTATTCAACTGCACAGATAATTTATACTTTCACAGAAAATTGTAGTCTACGAAAAACATCACCGAATCAAAAATACCCGGACAAAAATCTTCGGAAAATAACCAAAATGTGCACACTCGGCACGTCAACAATATACAGAAACTTACGCGGTGAAAACTGAACCAATCAAAAGATACGGACGAAAAACCGTAACGAAAACGAAATCCGGACAGAAAAATACCGCCAACCGTGACGGAACTGAAAATTGAGAAAGACGGAATGTGCCTTACCTCGTGCACAGCAACTTCCTCAACAGTCACTTCGATCGAAAACGGCTCTGCGTCTTCCCGAAATCAACTTTTCCAAAAACTCTTTTTCTCTCTCCTCAGAACAGTAAATCAGATATTTATTTTTTTGATTTTCTCTCTCTTCAAATCGGCTGAATTCCTTTAAGTAATGCTCATATCGGCCCGGCCGATCGCAGCATCGTCCCGGGACGATCCGACCAAATGGATCGGCCTGAAATCTTCCCAGGGCTGTTGTCTGGACGATATTTTCTACAGTGCCGATCGGCCTGGCCGATGTCTCCAATCGGCCTGGACGATGCATGCAGAAAATCACCTGGAGCAAAACTGGGCAAAATCTGGAACTCCATTTCTACTGATCGTCCCAGGACGATCCAGATCGTCCTGGACGATCCTGGAGCAGATTGTGATATTACACAACGACCCCAACATTTCTAGTTAGCACATTTTTTCCAACTTACTGCGGGGTCCCTATGACCTGACCTGAACCAAACATGAAAATTGAAAATAAACAAGCCAATATCTAAGGTTTATGATGATGACGTTACTTGAGATAAGATATTTCCTCGAAGGAAAACTGAGAAAGAAAATATAGGAAGAGACTATGAAGATGAAAATGATTGCGAGGATATGGAATATTGCGAGGACATAAAACGCGTTATGCAAGATGCAAAATGTCTACTAAATTCTAGTAGTGAGAATTTAAACTTCTATAACTGAGAGTATATAAATAGTGCTCCATAGTAGCCATTGAGCTAAGGGGTTGTGATGTAAAGGGGAGACTCCGTATCTTACAACTCTCCGGCTCAAACCCATTCACGATTTCATGGTCCAGAATTCTGTCCTCTCCCACCCTTCACTCTTCAAAATTTCAAATCTCGCCGCCGAGACTCAGCGGCAGCAAACTTGCACTGGACGAGAAGCCGGAGGATTTCGACTGCGAAGCTAGGGTTCTTGCTCTCGTGTTTTCGAGTTTTTCTCCTGTTCGCCGTTCTCATCTGGTACTCTCTCAACTGCCCCTTTTTATGTCATATTTCTCCTACAACATGTTTTGGCAAGTCTTGATTCCTGCTCGGCTTCCCGTGTTTCTGCTCCATCACCAGTTCCTGCTTGTCATTTGGGAAGTTTTGTTTGTATTTATGGTGTTGATTACAGATCTGAGTTTATTGCTGTTTGCTATGTGTTGGCTGCAAATGAAAACCTAAGTCGAGGCGAACAAGGCGGTTGTTAGGTTTTGAGCTATGCCAGGTGGACGAAAAAGCTGCAATGGGGTGGTGAACTCAGGTGAGTTGGGCGCTGATGGGCTTATCACTTACACCAGGAAAGAAGCGGACCAGAGCAGTTGGCGATGAGGTTTGATACTTCTTGTTTGCTTTCTTTATAATTGTATGATTAGAAGTTTCTGTTTTGATCAGAATTTTTTTGGCCTAGTTTGAAGTAATTGTCCTGTGCAGTATGACTGTCGGCTTCTGATTCTAATCCATTACTTTGTTTTGAGAGTTTATTGCTTTGAACACCTTGTTTTCACCGAAATTTGGTGTTCTATTGAGAGATGTGGTGTTAACTTAAGGCATATGGTGATAAAGTAACCTAAACTACGGGTTTTTGGGTTTTATATAGCATAAGCCTTTCTATATGGACTATATGCACACACGTAAACTTTGACATTTTAGTTCAAGAAGGTTGAGTGGGTGACTTGTAAGGATGTGGGAATTCCGAATAAACATAAAAGGTGAAAATGTATAAGTATGATGCAATAAATCTTTGACTTAATATAACATAACGCCAGCAATAAATCTTTTAACTACATTGTCCCCTCAAGTTATTGCTAGCATGGTCTGACTTGCATTTGCCATTGTCAGAGTTGGAAGTGAAAGGAAGTTGAGAGTAAGAAGGCATTGGCATTTTTGTCATATAATTGGCTGCATAACTGAAAGGATAATTAAGTGGACTTTTGTTACACAGAAGAAGACATTTTTCCCTATTTAAAAGGTATAAAAATTTCTGGCCTTTAAAAAATATTGTGGCAAATAAACTTGAGTGTATCACCATCATTAGCCTTAGGACCCTTATCCTAAGAATTTAGAGTCAGCTTTATCAACATTAACAATAAAATTATGCATATTAAGGAAATGATTCAATTTTAACAGATCAAAAGCAATTTTTTTCTTTTTAATTTTTTTTCTGTTGTGAACCCTTTTAGTCTGCTGTTCTTCTAATTTTTATTTTCCATGTTCGTATTTGTTCTCGCAAAGAACCGAATGGAGCAGATGAATAAAAACTAAGAAATTGTTCACAATCATTACAAAAGAGTTGCTAGCTTTACTTTCTGTTATCATCTCTTATGTTCTAAAATTTATCAAAGCCTTAGGGTTCACGGAACAACCCTATATTTTGTTATACACTTTGTTCAATAGGCTTTATTGAACCATGTATTTGTCTGCTTGTCAGTGAAGCATTTCTTTCATTATGATGTCATCAAATTATTAGAATATTTTGGATTACAATGATATGGTGAAATCATAAAGCAAACCTTGTGGTGATGGCTGGAAAAAGTTTCCTTCTCTTCTCAAATGCTTTGCTTTGCAATGTGCTAAGTGTTAACTCTAGGCATTGTCTCACCTAATTAGTTGAGGCACCACAGTGGAGCAATAAGTATCCTAATTGGCTTGCGTAGTATGCATGTTAGTCATAGGCGGTGGATTGTCCTTTGCATTTACTCTCTCTGTACATATATTATGATGCAAATATCAATCTTAGTTATTTGTCAATCAGGTAAGTATAAGTTGTGTTGGATCTATTGATATTATGGATTTGCATTATATGTATAACAATGTGTTTTACTTTATGTTTAATTCATTTGTCTAGTGATGCGGACCTTTTTGATCTACCATAAACTAATAGACATGCCTCTTTATATGCATAATAATGCATTTCTACTTTATTTTTAGAGAGATGCTCTGTTATTTTGCCACAGTGCATGGGTGCAGGCCTTTTTATCCCTAAATTGCATGCGAGCTTTACCTGTATTATGCAAATATTTACTAAATTGTTCATGGACGTTTATTGTCTGGATTCAATACTCTGAAATGCAAGAACTCAAACTTTATTATGCTTCTACTTTCAAAATTGAAATTTATGTGATTATCTTTAATAACATTTTGTGCTTCACTAGTTACATCCATCTGACAGTTTTCTATCATCCCAATTTTCTCGTCTAGTAATATATCACAACTTTCTTGTGGCAGTCTATGAAGGAATCTCTTGATAGCACCTATGAGCATGATGTGTTTTCTAGAGTTGGCAGTCACTGGAGAAATACTTTGGAATGCATGCTTCATCTTCCAGGTGTCGGTGAAGGTGGTGGTATCAAGAGCTCTATCCTTGATGCACTTGAATCCTGCCCTCCTAGCTTCACCAGGAAGACTAAAATGAAGGTTCCTGCTGCAATTGTGCAATCAATAATACCATAGTTGTTCTTCTTTTCTGGATCAATATTGCACTATGCTGAATATGTTCAAATTAAATGTTATGTATTACCAGGATAGATATACGGGCAACTGTGAAATTGAGGATCCACCTGAAATTAAGGATGTCCTTCCTGCATCAGCAGCAGATGTATCGAATATAAAGTTAGAGGGTCAGCCGGATATGAACAAGAGCACTGAAAAGTGTCAAAAGGTTTTGCGGAAATTTTTTGTTCAGAGAATTTTGCTTCCTTGTGTGATCTAGTATGTGAGAGTTTTCAGAATAAAACTGTCAGAAAATTACTTGACTTCAGCCTGATAAATTCAAATTTGAAAAATGGAGTATATGAACAGTTGCCAGTTTCATTTCATGAAGACATTCAACAGGTATTTTTTACGCATTCACCTTAGAATGATTATGCTCTCTGTCCCATTTTGTCTTGTGTTATTCATAAATATTGTTTTTAAACAAATTAAAGGTTGCAACATGCTTTTTGATTTCTTTTATGAATAATTTTACACAAATATTCCTGCTAAAATAACAGACTTTGCCATTGAGGAAACAGTAAAGTTATTGTTCATTGATGTTTACTATTCTTAATTGGTAAAACTCGCTATCGATATCGAGCTTTCACATTTTCTTTCACATATTCCATGAACATCCTACCTATTAGGTAATCACCTTTCTAATTACTTATTTAGAGCCTTGTTATTCTTTTCTTTCATTTTGAATTTAATTAAGAGATTGAGAGATTTATAATATCATAATTTAATTTAGTAAGCTGTTTTTGCTGCTTAATTTGGGTGTTAGAGGCATTTATCCTCATTTCCACTTTATTAGTTATCAACATATTCAATGTCTCCGCTTTATTCTCAACTTGAGTTGCAAGTTTTTGTTAGAATGCAGTTTTGTTTTTTGGTGGGAAAATATAAGATTTCGAAAATTGCAAACTAGAATTGTTTTTTTTATTTGACCTAATGCCAGAATTTCTTGAAATCTTTACTTTTCTACGGGATTTCTTTGAAATATGATATAATATTAAGCTAGTATTTCATAACAAACACTAGTAGTAATGTAAGATTTAAAAAAAAAAACCTAGAGGTACTTTCATGATATCCTTTACACAGCATCAGAGTTAGTTTTTCTTGTTTAAAAAATAGATTTAACTAATTCTTTTGCTTGTTTTGAAACTATTATCCTTCTCATAAAGATACCAAACTACTAGGAATTTTATACAAATAAACTTTGTTTTCTGTTTAATTTAAATGTATAGTTTTCTTGCATTTGGTGACATTACTTTTTAGAAATATTAATTTGTCAAAATTAATGTTTGTATTGTGGAGGAAATCTTGATTTCTTTTGGTTTTTAAAATTCGTAATATCTTGTTTTGAGCAAATTCTTTATCTTGGTAGATTAGTATTTTAATTTGTGCTGGGATAGTTTCATTACTATTACATGATTTTTTGTTGTTTTTCTTAGTTTCTTTTCAAATGAGAATATTTCTTATCTCTTACACAGTTGTGGTGCAAGTTTCAAAAAATTGGTCAAGACATCCTGCTTCTTTCTAACAGCCTTTCCAAACAGTCCAGGATTTACTATGGAAAGCAGGTAAAATATATATTTGATTATTTTAGTTGGCTTCCTCTAAATATATTTACTTTTTAGTTGATATTTTCTTCAATGATTCTGGGATCTGTTTTCTCACTGATCTCTTGCTCCACGTTGAACTTTCTTGTATGAAGGCCATTAAGAATTTCTTCTCATTTTTTAGGTTGGAGAAAAGCTGGAATTGGAGGCTAGTGAAGAAAGTTTGAGGCAAAATGTTTTTGCCTGACTAGCTATTTTTTAATGATTCCTTTGTGCAATGTCTTATTGAATGTTTTCATTGCTTTAAATTTTTTTTCCAGGAGAACATCGAAGGTGTTGCTGAGCTGAAGAACTCCATGAACTCTTATGTCAATGGACAGTTCCCTTTGAGTGAATCTGGTCGGTCTAATAAATTGGATCAAAGTGAAGCATCTTGTCTGTGTAAAACCTATGCTTGTAAGCAGTGTGGCATTGAAACAGTCGGTGAACACAGGCTTATATGTGATGGCTGTGAAGCAATATACCATTTCTCTTGTGTTGAGCCTTTTAGCCAAGCAGTCCCTTCTCGAAGCTGGTACTGTTCTTCTTGTCATAAAGATGAAAGCAAATCACCAGCAGCTGTCGGGGATAATCAACTTAAAGGTTTGCATAAAAATTGGGCCATCTGTGATAGGCCTGAAGGTTCTATGGCGATAAAAAAGTCCTTAATAACTTTAAGGAATGTCATCGTTTGAATAAACCATGTCAAAGTGAGGCCTCTTGTCGGCACAAGGTCCATACATGCAAGCACTGCAGCACTGAAGCAATTGGCGAACACAGCCTTATATGTGATGGATGTGAGGAAATTTACCACTTCTCTTGTGTTGAGCCCTTTGGTGAAGAGATCCCCACTCGAAACTGGTATTGTGCTTCCTGCCGTGCCGACAGAAATGAAGCACCGGAACCTGTTATAGAGATTGAACAAGATGGCTTGCACCAGAACTGTTCAGTATGTGATAGGCTTGAATTTTCTGAGGTTGAGAAAGACATTACTAATGACACCAGGGAGAGCTCTGTTTCGAGCATGGAATCAGATGGCCCTCCAGAACCATCAAGAACTGCCCTGTCACATTTGTGCAAGCTATGTGGAACCTGTGAGGACGAGGACAGGAGATTCCTGACTTGTGGGAACAATTACTGCCCTTACAAGTACTATCACATCAGATGCCTAAGAAACAGCCAGATTGCTAGTCAGAATCAGCAAAACAGGCGTTGCTGGTATTGCCCATCATGCCTATGTAGAGGTTGTCATTTAGATCAAGATGATTCTGAGATCGTACTATGTGATGGTTGTGATGATGCTTACCATACTTATTGCATGAAACCACCCAGAACATCAGTTCCTAAGGGCAGTGGTACTGTGTCCAGTGCAACTTGGCTAGGGCCAAGGAAGGAATACGAAGGCACGAGCAATGGATTTTGCAGCAGCATTGCAAGAAGGACACCTTTCAAGTTGTTGAAAATAATCGTCCATGGATATATTGCTGAATGCTGTTGAGAAGGTGAGTTCTGAGAATTGATGGGCGTAAGGACTATAAAACAAGTGTTCACTTGAACTATGGCCATGGCCTTGTGATGAATTTCTTGCTGGTAAGAATATTGATTCTGTTGTTGTATACTTGGCTCTTGTTTGTTAAAGATACCGGTCCATTTGCTCTGTTTCTTTAGTTGCTCAATTTGACCAATTCTTTTAGTTTTCTATTATCTATTCCATGATTACCACTATAATGGAAGAAGAACATTGACCTACTTCAGGATCTTGCAGCGGCCTAAATGATGCCAAATACTGAAAGCTGTATTCAGTGTATTTTTATTTTTTAAAAGATCTCAAAACCTGTGCAAGGATACTGCCGTAGTGAGATTGATCTAAATCCTTCTAACAAACCTGTGCAAGGATGGAGTACTCGTCAACACATTCTTTCCTAACTATTCTATTAACTCAATTTGTTGGCTTCCTAATAGCATGAACGGATTTTTGACATTTTAGATCTACCTCATAAAGCATTACTTTATGCAGTTTTGTACTTGAACTTAACTGACTTGTCCAAATCTCCTGCTGCAAACAACATTTATAGGACATTTTTATGTGGACATGGACCGGAATGCAGCAGGCCCAGACGGCGCGGTCTGATTCGACTTGTGTGGGGCTTGGAGAACCAAAAGAATCTAACTTGTTTGAGAAGATTGTATTGTTTTTTGTAGTGCATACCCTGTTAACCATCCTCTTTTCAAGGTCACATCTGCTTCGTCGATCTTTGCCTTTTGTTCTGGAAGTAATTATTTGCTCTACTGGTAGATATATTGCAACTACAAGCACCGTATAGATCGATGTGTTTTGCTGGTTCTCTTTGTTTTTGTTATCTGTCTGTTGAATATAAGCGATTTGAGTGGGTTTTAACACATCCACTCATCTCCTCACCCACCCACCCACCTACACGATTTCGTAGTCCAATGCTGAATTTTTGAATTGGTAATCAAGTTATTTCGTAGTCCAATGCTGAATTTTGATTTTTTTTTTAAACAAAGAAGTCATTTCTTGATCAAACTTATTGATGACAATTAACTTAATTGATAAAGCTTTTAAAAGTTTTTAAAATTTTGAAATTTATTTAATTTAATGTCAAATCTTATCTTCATCACATAAGACAGATTAATTTTTTTGTTAAATATAATTTTAGTGTCTTTTTCTGATATTTCGTGTTCTGTTTAATGTTATTGATTATTTAAATATTGCAGATCGGGTTGGGACAATTGACAATAAATTTGCGTTTCTTTTATTGTGGACTCTGTTCCATTTCTTTTTAGTCATCACCTCCAATATTTATTTGATATTTAAAATCATGTGAGTAAGATTCTCATATATCTCCTATAGGAATATGATGCTAATAGAAGCTCATAATTTGATAATATGAAGGGAAGTTGATACTGTACAAAATATAATTTATAAAAAAGTTTAAAGGAGAGAAGAACTTAGTATTAAAAGTTGTTCCTATCATGAGTCCAGTTGAAGAACAAGACAATGACTAACCATTGACGAAGATGGAGGTCAATGTTGATCATAAAATTACTATGTTTACAAGAAGATTCAAGGAGTTAATGAAGAAAGGAAAGAACTTTAATAATTTTTAAGCGGCTTTCGTAAAAAAGAGTTAAAAAAAAAGACATTTTTTGAATTTTACTAATAATATTCAATATATTTCATCATCACTTTGAGCAATAGACCTGAGATATCTAAAACGTGTACTCTTATTAATGACTTGATCGTCGAAAGTCATAATCCCCAAACTAGAACTATTACTATTAAAATTACATTCAATGTATTTGATTTTAGATCTATTTAAACGAAATGAAAAACTTTTAGACTCTAAGGTTCACTTCCGTAATTTAAGTTTTCCTTTAACTTCCTATCTAGTCTTATTAAGAAGAAGAATATCATTAATAAAAACATATACCAAGGTACATCCTCTTTCAAATGTCTAGTAAGAAATCCATGACTAAAGTTAAAAGATATGAGCTTAAAGCTGATCCTTGAAACAGGAAAATTTTTGGTCAAAACATTTTATGTTTGAACACAAATAATAACTCCTACATACATATCTTTAATGAGTTGAATATAAAGTTTAGTAGTTCCTTTCTTTTTTCTAGAACTCTGCAGATCACTTCTCAAAAAATTTTAGCATATGTTTTCTCTAACTCAATAAACATCATACATAGATCCTTCTTATTTTCTCTATACTTCTTCACCATCAAGCTTCTCAATAAATGTATGACATCCATAGTTGACTTGTATTATATTTTATTTTTTTATTTTTTTTT